>JADLSH010000157.1:1200000-2400000 GCA_016169945.1 Trachythela sp. YZ-2020
AAAGTCACAGAGAATATATATTAGCACAACAATTTATATTTTCAATAAAACTTGGGCATGACTTTGCACGTTAAAGATTTTAGAATTTAGTCACGTGATGGCATAAAACATCTATAGAACGAATTATATTGTATCAAAGTGAAAGTAGTCAATTATATTAATTATAAATAATAAAAAATCAATAAACTTACTTGAGAATATCGTCAATACAGAGTGCACAAAATTGATGTCCACAATCCCTTACTTGCACAGGATCTTTCAATATTTCCAGACAAATGGCACATTCCCAAGAATGTCTTGCTGCATTCTGGTCTTTAAACCACTTCAATGGGTGACCTGAATCTCCATTTGTCGCCATTTCAACGTAAGCAATCAATCAAGAAACATACTACCACAATATCATGAATATTTATGATAATGGTAGGAATTTCCGCACGTAATACAAAAGTATACAAAATTTGCAAACTTTGCAAGGCTATATTTTCCGCATTTTACAACATTTCGCAACCAAACTTTGCCCTTTTACTAATCTTATTATGTTCTTTGTAGCTGTTGTGAGTGATTCCCTTCTCCTTGCCTAGAACAAAATTTAGTCTATAATGCAAATTGTCTATTAATTAAGACAAATCTCTGGAACTTTCTTGGGATGGTGAAGAATTAAAAAAAATTCCAAAGGATGCAAGGGAAATTCCAAGGGAAGTTTAATACTAATCAAAGAACAAAATAATATGGAAATTCCACTGGCTAGGTAAAAAACCATCAAGGAATTGGATGGATTCATCAGGATCCATGGGATGGGTTAGAAATTCACAATTGTGAAAATTCCAGGGGTGGGAAGGAAGGGGAGACCAAAAAATAGATGTCCTCAATATATAGGGGGTTTGTTTATTTATTTATTTACTTTACAACCATCTAATACAAAAAAGTTTATACATGCATGGTTGAAGGTCAACAGGACATGGGTCCCATATGAAGACCAACCTGAAAATGCAATGGTCCATTAGAGAATTATTTGGCAAAGCGCTGAATTCAGTTCCTTAGCTAGTTTCTCCCAAAATTCCTCAAATTGCTAGTATATATACATGAACTTGTGGTTAGCTCTTGACAACTGGACTCTGTAGCTCAGTTGGCAGAGCGCTGCACCGGAATCGCAGGGCTGCATGTTCGATTCCTGTTGTCCCACCAGAGGGCCTATAGTTGCATTTTTCGCAACTCCTCCAGGTTGGGTGTAAAATATGTATACAATTTTCGCTCGAAATTTCCATCTAAAAAACCTTAAGCCAAGCTTACCAATCAGCGACTCAAAACGATAGGTTTCAAACTGCCAACGCTGGGATTCGAAACTGCGATCAGGGCGTGGTAAGCCAGCCTCGTACCCAGGCGCTTTAAGCTGCTATCCTTATTCTATGCTACTATATAGAGATCAGTGGCTGAGCGAGCGCGCAGGGGTGCTTGGGTTGCTTAAGCCACTGATCTCTATATAGTAGCTTAGCGTGATTTTTTCTAGGCAGACGACTGTTGACAATAAAGCAGACTCTAGGTTACTGAGGATGCGCTTAAATTTTATTGGTATTCGAAACTTTTGTTTAACTTCCGAACGAAGAATATTTGATGTTTATCCCCGCTCAAAACACATCATTTGGATGCGCCAGTGGAGACTATGAACTCACTTATTATTACCTCATTGGTGGCCTCATTAGGGGAGTTTGGCAATTTCGAACGGTAATGACGTGAGACAAAATTGATTATATTTTGTATTAGGCTACATCAACGCAGGCTAAAGCATACATTACTTTAGTACATTTGGCATATATTTAGGCCACTCTAACTTAGACTTTAGTGTCCCGTCCACCGCCCGCATCTGCAAGAAGTGGTCACATGATTTTTGCATTATCGACACCTTGTTTACATTATTTGGCTTTTTGAGAGAATATTATGAGAAAACCTTTATGACTTATAAAGGTGTTAAAATTCTGACTTCTCACATTCGAACGCACTCTCGCGACGGTCGTTTCATGACGTTCATTGACGTGCAATGCAAAAGCAGCACGAGTGTTAAGGCTGGAATGGAAATTGCAAGAAAAGTATTTTGCAATGGACTATCCTGAGTCCAGATAATGACAAAATTAATATTATTATTTTTGGATTCTCAGTAATGAATGATCATGGGCCGCCCCGCCCACATGTATTTGTGAAATGGGGCAGGGAGGGAAACCGAAATCTCATCTGGAGTGGCCTTCGAAAAAGAAATAGTATTTATCTAGTGATTGCACTGAATTGGCGTAAAGCACTCCAACATTATGAGACGTGAAAATGATGTAAATGACGTAGTATTTTGAACAAGAACGCCGTACAAGAACGCTGTACAAGAGCGAGGGGTCAGGATACAATTTATCGTCTCCTTTGTCCCAGCGTAAAATGCTATTGTTAATGAACACGTCTTCACTGACGTTGCCGTTGTGTTTGTCAAATTCTTTATTGATTAGCAAAGCCCGCTGCCTTCTCTATTCAGCTCTGCTTCTCGCCTTCAGTTCTCCAACTGTTTGCAAAAACAAAATTTTCTTAAATACGGTCGCCTCTCAGCTATACACTTCGGCTGGTCGCCGTATTTATTTATACGACTGATTTCATTCCCATAATGAAATTTTCCATCCAACAGTTGAACAGTCACCTCGAATAGCCCACCCCCCGGGACAGTTCTCACCAGCAACTGATAATTACATTCGTAATCACTTGTGTGATTACCAAACAGGGGGATGCGACCGTCGATATCTTTAGATCCCATGAACGTCACCAACTTAGGATGGTTCAAATTTTGATAAGCTGATCTGATTTCGTCAAGTTTTAAGGTAGAGCAGGTAAGGTAAGCGAGTTTGTCGTCTTTTAGGATTTTATTGATATGAGCCACCAAACCCTCAGCGGCTTTTCGGACATGAAGATGCGCAGTAGGTATTTTTTGCAGTTGTACGCACGGGCAGTAATGTTCTGGTATTCCACATGCAGCACAATTTCTACCTTCAGGGATGGTTTGAAAAAGACTTAGACCAATTTTTCTCGGCTTACTCTTAGGGTAGTTTAGAATATGGCGTAATGTTGCGTGTATGTCAAACGGGGAGAGAAGATTATTTGCATTAGCTTTTAAAACTTCATTTAATCGTGGAAATTTTTTGCGGATTGTCTCCGGAAGTGTGATGGAAAGAAATGGGAGTCTTTCTTCCAGACGACCCTGCATTGTAGCTCTCGCTTCGCCAAATCTCATCCCATGGTCACTGAAAGTTACAAGTATTGTGTCATTCAGATATCCTTTATCACGAATAGATTTGAAGAATTTTAATACAAATTCCTCTGTCGGTCTTAGGGTGTTCATATTACTATGCGAAATTTCATCCAGAAACGATAGTCCAATTTTAGGGATATTTTCGTAGGCCTTCATAAAGCTTTCGACGTAGTCAAAATGAAGTTGAGGTTGGGGTGTTGATTTGATGCAGTAGCCCGCACTGCGGGCAGCTTGCCAGAACGGGCGCGTGTAGTGGTCAGCGGGTGGATCGCGAAATCCATGAAGACGATAATTGAATGCGTTGTAGTACGCGTCATCTTCGCTATATAGCGTGGCGTAACCATGGTTACGAAATTCTTTGAAAATCCAAGGCCAAGAATCGACTGTTGTCGAATTTGGATAGCCACGCCTAGCTTCAGGTAGATCCATTTCTGTTTGACCTTGGGAAAGATAAAATGGTTTACGTTTAATACTGAAGTTCATATATTCACTGATCTGAAAATAAGGACTGGATAGTGTATCTGCTATGCATAAATGAAGCCAATGGCGGCCACATCACTTGTGTCGTTTTGAGGAGGGACGGAAAGGACTAGCTGACCTCTGCTAGGTATATAGTTTTGTTAACCTCGTCCCCAGAAAAATGGCATAACAACTCTAATTATAAATCTGCTAGATCTTAGCATATCACGTGACCAGCTCCAATCAGTGTCTTTCCTCCACAAGAGGGAAGAGCCTGAGAACGAGGTTGAAATCAACTGTGGTGTTGGCGATATGTTTAAAGAGGTTCTAACTTCTAGTTATTGGTGGGAAAAGCACCTATTGTCTAGATAAGAATTGACCATCAGTGGCCTCTCTTTCTTCCTAAATTTGCCGGTGAATAACTGATGATGTCACACCAATATGGCCGCCATAAGCCTCATTATGTGGTGTTTAAAACGTTTTAAAACTCATTAGAAGAGATATTGGAAGCTATATATCTCTCAAGTTACATAGGAATGATATTTGCTTCGTACCGGTAGTATAACTAATTTAGAGAGCTAACGATTTGACTAGTCGAGGATTTGACAGATTTAGAAATATCATCGCATTAAAAATATTCTGGCTTCAAAATTGGCTCATTGAATTCAATAGGATGCTCTATCCAGTTCTAGTTTTCAGATCAGTGGCTAATTTATGAGACGACTACATTTTAACCCAAAAATGCGCCTAATGCATCTTGCTTGTGTGCTATTTTAGTCTTTCTATAAACGCTAGACGATTTTATTCGTCTATGGTGGCATTGATGGGTTAACCAGACTATCTTACCTACTAACACCCTCAATAATTTCTCAAAGCCTTTGTATGATAGCTAATTAATTGTGTAACAAAGCTGTATCAATGATTTTAAAACCAGAGCAAACAAAATGGTGGTTATATGTTGGCAACCTAAGTTCGCACTCCCAATATTTCGGGAAGTGTTTGGCACTGGTCTTACTCTGCCCTACTTTGTTATTTTCTCTGTCTAAGAACAGGCAGTCTTACTTGTCAAGAAGTATTGCCGTTAATTGGTTAAATATTGTCAATATCAAAATCTCTTTGGTCATAGTGAAAATTGGTAAAAATCTCTCTCTCCCAACTATTTGTAAAAACAAGTCAATTCCTGAATAAACAAACCTGTCAACATTGCGGTCAATTGTGGCGTCGTTCCATCTCCGACAATGGAGTACCCATTAAACACATACGACTGCAGATCATCTTTAAGAAATTTATATACTTTAGGCAATGCTCTCTGCATTTGTGCTGACGAGGTTGAGTCAAAACCAATCAACAAAACATTCACATTCAATCCCTTTCCACTTCTCTTTCGCTGTAGAACTTCTACTTTTGGTACGACTTCAGCATGGTATTCAACAATTTCGTCTCCCGATGGTGCCACCGTTTCAATTTGAAGAAATTCTTCGTTGATTTTGGCAAAATTTATTTTTGATGTATCGAAGTGTTTTGGTATTAAGTCAAACTCCCAGTCGTTGTGCGGTTTTCTTCTTATTGCTTTGACGTGCATAGTTTTAAAATCTACAAATAAGAATGTAAATTATAAAGTGAACATGGAATTTTAGGAACAGTATAAGAAAATAACTAAGCCAATGTATATAACTATATGTATTAACAAGATTCAATCATGCTCTATTGGAAAAGATTTAATATAAATCTAGTAGTTTTAGGTTATCAGGATGTATTCGCACTGCTTGTTCCCAGCTTGTTGACAAGTTCACAGCGGCTTGTTGACAAGTTGCTACCAGGTTGTTGACTCAACAGACTTGTTACAAGTTTTCCAATAACTTGTTATCGTCCTGGAAATATTCAACAACTTGTTAACAAGTTGTGAGTGACTTGATAAAATGACAACATTATTACAACCTTCCATCTAAAGTACACACGTTAAAATCTCAAATCTTGTCAACAAAATGTGTTCGCAACAGACTTGTAGCAAGCTTGTCAACAAGTTGTAACAATGTTGTCATTTTTTGAAGTTGCTACAAGGTTGTCACTCACAACTTGTTAACAAGTTGTTGAATTGCGGGAGGATAACAAGTTGTTGGAATAACTTGTAACAAGTCTGTTGAGTCAACAACCTTGTAGGTCGCGGCGCTGAGTGGCTATATCCCATCTATTTATTAACATAAGCAACACACCTGTTCGCAGGAGCGACAATACACCATCAACGTATGTGGTGTAATGCTCTCCCTGACACACAATCACAGTCTTAGTGTTATCCATATACTTCATGATATTCGTATTAAATGGATCGAGAACTGGCAACCTGCACTTGTACTGAGATAAATCTCGGAAATCTTCAACAGGAATGGCACATTGAGTTTCCTCAAGTAAATCAACGTTTCTACGAAATTCTGCTCTGACGTAAAATTCCCAGAACGGGTTGTGTATCGGCTCGGCGTCCACATTAGTTTTGAGAAACAGACGACCCGATTTAGACGCGAAAACAAACCCCCGGCATTGCTTGCCGTATGATTGACATAACATCATGGCCTGTTGTGCATTGCGTACACGGAGTTCGTGACATTTGCCGTCCTTATCGCAAGCAAGGTCGTTGCCTTTCATATCAAAATAACCGACCTAGAAATATAAGCAAATTGTAGGTTAGACAGTCGCACTTCTCTAACACGGACACCCAAGGGACAGAGAAAATGCCTGATATTTCTCGTCTAATAATCGTCAAGAAGAACTCAGATGTCGGAGACGTTTGTTCAATTGACACTTAAGCAGGGACGGACTGACAGCTTTCTGGGCCTCGGTCAGGAATAAAATCCATGTATGAGTATAAATATACAGTATTTAATATTATAAAGTTGTTAGTATGTATTATATAGTTTCTTTACTTTTCTTTGGCGCATACAACATACTAGACGCTCAAAGTAAACAAACACACTAGTGCTTTCACAACCATCGCGGGAAAAATTCATCCGCGCTCACTCATTTTCGTCGAATTCGCCGTTCGTCTTGACGAATAATCCGTTTGTTTTCGGCGTTTAATACCGACGGATTATCCGCAACTATTGTATCAATAGGGTCACTGATAAACGGTGCTCTCCTAAAACGTTCGGTCCAATGGCCTTGAAAGTTTGACCGCAAATCGCTACGTCATAGCAACAAGATTTTTTTTGAAGCTGAAAAATCGTCTGCCGTATATATATGCATGGCAAATGGCTAAACACCGACGTTACAAATAAACTCACCTTGGTATATTGATCACCAGCTTTCTTTGAGGTAGATGTTGTGTTTAATACAGGTAGGGGACTTTTATGTTCTATTACATCGGTTGCTGGAAGCATGTCCATGACGCGTTGAGGATCAAGTGGAATAACATTTGGTGTCTCCTGAATAGCAAAGAACTAAAACAGATCGGCAAGGAGTTTCAACACAAAATTGCTAGACTATACTGTTATGTGGGTGGATCTCAAATTTCATGGATTTACCTCGTCGTTTTCAAAACGTTCCGGCTACGACGCGTCCACGCGTATCCAGATTCGTTGCGTTCGCGTTTCGCTGTGCGTTGTCGTGTGGACGGAAGGCGTATCGGCAACAAAATGCTTGTAGTAAGTAGGTGTAAGTAGGTGAGGGTGTGCTAATCATCCCGTTACTTGCAGCTGAGAGCTGAGCTGAATTACGAAGGACGCAGCTCGACTTGATCGAGTCGAAGGCTTATTAAAGGCGCCTTTGGCTGCCACCGTATGACTCTTGTCTGATCAGGAAGCACAGCTACGATCGAAGGGTTAGTTTGGAGCTAATCCAAACCCATCCTGTCAACATTTCCTGTGGGAGGAAACCGGAGTACCCGGAGAAAACCCACGATTTTCGGTAGAGCGTTGACTAGTTTTTTCACACAAGTGTCATGAGTAGACTGATCGAACGCACGATGTGAAAGGCGCTTGCTCTGACGGCTGCGCCACCGAAGTTTGTAGATACAAACGAATTCGGATGCGTGTGGACGCGACAGTTAGCCTATAGCCTGACAAAAAGTTTTAATATGCATTTAAGCCAGCCATGTACACTTGTCCCTGCATGTAAATGTCAATAATTTGATTTTTCTTTGACAACTTTTCTTCGCCAAAGCAATTAACAAAACCGCATATAAATAGATCCAAATAATCTGGAAACGAAATCTTGTATTTACTAATTGTCCCATTTTCCACGACTTGCCATTTACATGGGCAATTTTCGCGATATTGCAAGTCTACTTGTTGAAAAGCCTATGCCTATGGCAAGGCATATTTCATGCATTTATACTGCGGGCAAATAATAATTGCCTTTCAAATAAAAGGTGCAGCATTTAAACTACGATTTATAACTATAAGATAAGGGAAGAAGAGGAACATGTGCAATCTACATACCTCCACGGCTGGACTTTTGCACCGTAGATACAACACGACACACATAAACCACAGAAGTAAAAAATATTTTAAAATTTTCTTCCCGAATCTAAGCATTGGCAAAGCAGGTCTGTTAACATCAAATCGTTTCCTTTTACTTTTTAAAACACTCTAGAAGTAAAGAAACTCAGAAATTATATATTATATCATATATGTCCCTGCCATCCACAATATAACAATGTCAATGTCGACGTATATGTTTTGAATATTCATTTTTAAACAAAACAGTTTAATTATTCAGAGCTGTCAATGTGAACATGCGACACGTGTTTCGTGCAAAATGTAGTCGCCATAGAAATAGAAACAAAGCAACAAATATAAGTATGCAGATATGTATTACTATATAGAAAAGAACATAAATTAAATGCGACATTGTTAATTTGTATTTAAAGCTCCTGTATTTATATGTTAGTAGAGTTTTGTACATCTAGTATTAGGAATAAAAAACACGCGTTACCTTAATTGCCAACATGATTATCCACATAAGAAAATTAAATCTTTGTCTTGGACTTGGGTAAAATTCGAACGTTCATTTCTCGTTTCTTAATATATATACTTTTGCAAGTGCATGGACACTTGTCTGTAGCGACATTAAACCATCATAACAAGCCGATATAAATATGTTAATCTATCTTAACAGTGTACGTATTATATTGAACGTGGCACACATAAATCCACATGTCATCCGCAAACCCTATAACGTTATATACAAACCGTATAGATAGTGTTTTTAACTTTTCAAGTCTGTATTAATTCTGCAGGCGGCCGGGCCACACAAAAGAAATGCATTACGTTTCGGCAACGAAAACGGCCCTTTAGTCTTTACATGTATTTTGGCTGCGCTTTTAATGGCGCATTTCTCAAACAAGTAAGAAGTACGCGTTGGTCAAATATCATGAACTTAGCAGTTGAGTTAACTTCTAAATATCAATATCGCGTACTATATAGTATGGTTAATAACATGGTTTCGAGTGCGATTTGGAAAAACATGCACAGGTGAGTTTCCAAAAACTATACTACAAAAACTCACCCAATATTCGTCGCCATGTTGATTTGTCTTGCCTCGCTTCAAGCGTCTTCTCTTTTTTTGCTAATTGCTCCCGAAATTACCAGCGCAGCATTGGCGGTGCAGTAGAATTCAACTCAGAGATCCCAATGATATAGTGCAAAGTTTCAGAGAGATAATTAGACCACAATGATTGAAAATCATGAATCATAATACAACATGTATGCATCTCATAATTTTAATTTCTCATTGGTTTTAGTTTCACACCAATATTTAACTGTATTGCTCGTTTACTATATCATCTTTGATCCAGAGAAAAACTTCATTAGTTGCAACACAAGGTGAAGTATATACAAAGGCGGATAAATAAAAATTCTGGGTTTTTTTCTTTTCCCCTTTAGAAAGACAGCTCTATAACAGCATACACATAATAGGCAAAATTAATGTGTAAAGTTAAGCGAAATTTCGGTAAAATTTTAGGATCTTTTGATTGTAATTACACAATTAGCAGACAGAAGTTTATTTACTCCTATACTACAACAGTTCACACCAGTTCATTATCATGTAGTTTCTTTTCTCTACCGAATGAATTATAATTATATTTTTACTATCATAATCCAGTTGCAGCTTAGCTACTGACACATGTTGGAAAATGCGATGATGCGGTTGTGACGAGCGATGATCTGGTAACATGTAAGCGAAATTCTCAGTAATGTAATATTTTGTTGCTTGGCGTTGTGGCAGTACAGGATCAGATATCTACGCTACAGATGTTGATCATTTTGATATGTTGTTTTACAATGTAAAACGGTATTCATTGTGAGAAAAATACTTTAAGTAAAACGCATCGAAAAACGTAGCCTGCGTGCATGCTTCATACGTCAGCACGCAGGCTACACAAACCGTATAGATAAATTCTCTTAATAAAAAGTATCTTTTCAATTAATTTGTTTTCCGCTTTGCGTGATGTCGGTCCGTTTAGCCAACGCACTTCTCTTAGACTGAGACACATTTCTTTGAAGATTTTACTCTCTGAATGATTCAAATTTAAACAACATTAAATCGCAAACCGTAGATAAAATTCTCTTAAATAAAGATATATTTTCAATTAGTTTGTTTTCCGCTTTGCCTGACGTCGGGCCGTTTAGCTGTCGCATTTCTCTTAGACTGAGACACATTTATTTGAAGATTTTACTCTCTGAATGATTCAAATTTAAACAGTATTCCACTCGTATGAAATTTGATAAGAAAACTTCGTTATTTGCATACGTTATTTGCTTCGTTATTTGACAGTATATTTACAAGATATATAAACAAGGGTCAAAAGGTCATTGTATTACACAATATTGATACCCATCAAGTCTAACTGACTGCCTGTATTGATCGTTCCTTACTGATTGGAATCCGTTCAAAAGTAATTGTCATTTGCACTGCTCCCAGCTAATCAGAATTATGAATAGTTTTCAGGCGTAATATTTTCCTTGTTAACACCTCTACAGTAATGGAACCACATAAATCGAAAACCAAATAAATCGTCATTGCAAGAGACGACAAAACTTGTAATTGTTTGGTTTCGCCAATTCAAACCACTGATCCAAACCAATGAAAATGAAATCCAACATGGCTGACATTAACACGTACGCTAACTTTCCTTAATAGGGACCTTAAGCATGTAGGACGGCAACACGACGACGACGGCGATTAATACAATAAGTCGATGAAAAGAAATGAATAATTAAACTCCCACGGGAGTTTTAGACGCGGTCCTCGCTCTGTTTACAACGGCAAATCACAGATTTTCACGTCTTGTATACAGCGCCTGCAATTCAAGCCGAAACAAGTGCTACTTCAAATTGGTTCAGTAGAACTCTTCTCGACAATAAAGCCCATGTCTTCAACTTCTTAAACTGTATTAAATTCATACAATTGATAATACACGACAAGTTTTCTTTACTATCATTTCTTTGAAGGAGTTTGTTTTGGCCGTCGTCGTCGTGTTGCCGTCCTACATGCTTAAGTTCCCTAATAACTCGAGTTCCAGATACATACATACATACATACATTATTCAGCTCACTCCCCGTTGGGGCTTTTCAGTGACCGATTACATCAAGTATCTAGCTTACCTATATTATGTACTTAACCTACATTATTTATTTTTACAATTGTGATATTACTTTCCTAATCTGTCTATCCTAACCCACCCAGTCAACTTTCCCTGTGGGAGGAGACCGGAGTGCACGGAGAAAACCCACGACTTTCGGCAGAGCGTTTTCACATGAGTGTGATGAGTGTCCTCAACGAGAATCGAACTCAAGATTCAGAGGTGAAAGGCGCTTGCTCTGACGACTGCGCCAGAGCAACAAACTATATACATCAAAAACTCCTGAATTGGCGTAAAGCACCCCAACATTATGAGACGTGAAAATGATGTAAATGACGTAGTATTTCGAACAAGAACGCCGTACAAGAACGCTCAAGGACAAGGAGCCGGGATACAATTTATCGTCTCTTTGTCCCAGCGTAAAATGCTATTGTTAATGAACACGTCTTCACCGACGTTGCTGTTGTGTTTGTCAAATTCTTTATTGATTATAAAGTTATTGAAGCCCGCTGCCTTCTCTATTCAGCTCTGCTTCTCGCCTTCAGTTCTCCAACTGTTTGCAAAAACAAAATTTTCTTAAATACGGTCGCCTTTCAGCTATACACTTCGGTTGATCGCCATATTTATTTATACGACTAATTTCATTCCCATAATGAAATTTCCCATCCAGCAGTTGAACACTCACCTCGAATAGCCCACCCCCCGGGACAGTTCTCACCAGCAACTGATAATTACATTCGTAATCACTTGTATGATTACCAAACCGGGGGATGCGCCCGTCGATATCTTTAGACCCCATGAACTTTACCAACTTAGGATGGTTCAAATTTTGATAAGCTGATCTGATTTCGCCAAGTTTTAAAGTAGAGCACTTTTTCGAAGCGAGTTTGTCGTCTTTTAGGATCTTATTGATATGAGCCACCAGACCCTCAGCGGCTTTCAGGACATGGAGATGCGCAGTAGGTATTTTTTGCAGTTCTACGCACGGGCAGTAGTGTTCTGGTATTCCACATGCAGCACAACTTCTACCTTCAGGGATGGTTTGAAAAAGACTTAGACCAATTTTTCTCGGTTTACTATTAGGGTAGTTTGGAATATCGCGTAAAGTTGCGTGTATGTCAAACGGGGAGAGAAGTTTATTTGTATTGGCATTCAAAACTTCATTTAACTTTGGAAAATTTTTGCGGATTGTTTCTGGAAGCGTAATGGAAAGAAATGGAAGTCTTTCTTCCAGACGACCCTGCATTGTAACTCTCGCTTCGCCAAATCTCATCCCATGGTCACTGAACGTTATAAGTATTGTGTTATTCAGATATCCTTTCTCCCGAATAGATTTGAAGAATTTTAATACATATTTATCTGTCAGTCTTAGGGTGTTCATATTACTATGCGAAATTTCAGCCAGAAAAGAAAATCCAATTGTAGGGACATTTTCGTAGGCCTTCATAAAGCTTTCGACGTAGTCAAAATGAAATTGAGGTTGGGGTGTTGATTTGATGCAGTAGCCCGCACTGCGGGCAGCTTGCCAGAACGGGCGCGTGTAGTGGTCAGCGGGTGGATCGCGAAATCCGTGCAGACGATAGTTGAATGCGTTGTAGTACGCGTCATCTTCGCTATATAGCGTGGCGTAACCATGGTTACGAAATTCTTTGAAAATCCAGGGCCAAGAATCCACTGTTGTCGAATTTGGATAGCCACGTCTAGCTTCAGGTAGATCCATTTCTGTTTGACCTTGGGAAAGATAAAATGGTTTACGTTTAATTCAGAAGTTCCGTGTTATATTCACTGATCTGTAAACAAGGACTGGATAGTGCATCTGCTAGGCATAAATGAAGCCAATGGCGGCCATATTGGTGTGACCACCATAAATCTACTGTGGTGTTGGGGACATGTTTAAGGAGGTTCTAACAGTTTCTAGTTATTGGTGGGAAAGGACACGTATTGTCTAGATAAGAATTGACCATCAGTGGCCTCTCTTTCTTCCTAAATTTGCCGGTGAATAACTAATGAGGTCACACCAATATGGCCGCCATAAGCCTCATTATGTGGTGTTTAAAACGTTTTAAAACTCATTAGAAGAGATGTTGGAGCTATATATCTCTCAAGTTACATAGGAAAAGATATTTGCTTCATAGTATAACTAATTTAGAGAGCAAACGATTTGACTAGTCAAGAATTTGACAGATTTAGAAATATCATCTCATTAAAAATATTCTGGCTTCAAAATTGGCTCATTGAATTCAATAGGATGCTCTATCCCGTTCTAATTTTCAGATCAGTGGCTAAATTTATGAGACGACTACATTTTAACCCAAAAATGCGGCCTAATGCATTTTATTCGTCAATGTTGGGCATTGATGGGTTAACCAGACTTTCTTACCCAACACCCCAAATAATTTCTCAAAGCTTTTGTATGATAGCTGATTAATTGTGTAACAAAGCTGTATCAATGATTTTACAACCACGAAAGCCTTGATAGGCTATAATTTAAGTAAATTTGCATGAAATTTAAGTCAAAAAGGTTTTGAGACCCGAGATTTGTAGCAACAAATGGTGGTTATGTTGGCAACCTAAGTTCGCACCCCCAATATTTCGGGAAGTGTCTGGCACTGGTCTTACTATGCCCTACTTTCTCTGTCTAAGAACAGGCAGTCTTACTTTTCAAGAAAGTGTTGCCGTTAATTGGTTAAATATTATGAATATCAAAATCTCCTTGATCATAGTGGCGTTATCTTCGTGTTAAAAGCTTTTACGGAAAAACTTCAAGGTAAACTTGTTCTTTGATCAAATTCTTTGTAGGAGTCTTACACTGACACAAATTAATACCATGAACTTTTATCATGTAAACCAGTCTTTAAAAGTGTGCCTATTAGTGCCTGACTTTAAATATAGTTTTACAAATCTAAAAATCTCTCTCTCCCAACTATTTGTAAAAACAAGTCAATTCCTGAATAAACAAACCTGTCAACATTGCGGTCAATTGTGGCGTCGTTCCATCTCCGACAATGGAGTACCCATTAAACACATGCGACTGTAGATCATCTTTAAGAAATTTATATACTTTAGGCAATGCTCTCTGCATTTGTGCTGACGATGTGGAGTCTAAACCAACCAACAAAACATTCACATTCAATCCCTTTCCACTTCTCTTTCGTTGTAGAACTTCTACTTTTGGTACAACTTCAGCATGGTATTCAACAATTTTGTCTCCCGATGGTGCCACCGTTTCAATTTGAAGAAATTCTTCGTTGATTTTGGCAAAATTTCTTTTTGATGTATCGAAGTGTTTTGGTATTAAGTCATATCCCCAGTCGTTGTGTGGTTGTCTTCTTATTGCTTTGACGTGCACAGTTTTAAAATCTACAAATAATAATGTAAATTGTAAAGTGAACATGGAATTTTAGGAATAGTATTTGAAAAGAATTAAGCCAATGTATATAACTATTAACAAGATTCAATCATACTTTATTGGAAAAGATTTAATATAAATCTAGTAGTTTTACGTTATCAGGATGTATTCGCACTATGTTCGAAGCTTGTTGACAAGTTCAAAGCGGCTTGTTGACAAGTTGCTACAAGGTTGTCGACTCAACAGACTTGTTACAAGTTTTTCCAATAACTTGTTATCGTCCTGGAAATATTCAACAACTTGTTAACAAGTTGTGAGTGACTTGATAAAATGACAACATTATTACAACCCTCCATCTAAAGTACACACGTTAAAATCTCAAATCTAGTCAACAAGATGTGTTCGCGACAGACTTGTAGCAAGCTTGTTCAACAAGTTGTAACCATATTGTCATTTTTTCAAGTTGCTACAAGGTTGTCACTCACAACTTGTTAACAAGTTGTTGAATACACTCTTTCGATAATTACGTCACATCCGCCTATTTGGCCTGGGATCCTCGCTTTCGTGCATCAAGACGAAACGTGATTGGCCCACTCTTCGTGGGAGTGAGGCTCCCAGGCCAAATGACGTAATTATCGAAAGAGTCTATTGCAGGAGGATAACAAGTTGTTGAATTGCAGGAGGATAACAAGTTGTTGGAACAACTTGTAACAAGTCTGTTGAGTCAACAACCTTAATTGTAGCAAGTTGTCTACAAGCCGTTAACAACTTGTCAACAAGCTGGGAACAAGCAGTGCGAACATATCCTGATAGCAAGTTGTTGAAACAGCATTGGTACAAGTCTGTTGCAGGTTTGTTACGACTTGTGCGTTTTTCCGTGTGTAGCAGACTTAACACTGGGGTAAGGGACAGCGCGCTAACTATATCCACAGTGGCTATATCCCATCTATTTATTAACATAAGCAACACACCTGTTCGCAGAAGCGACAGTACACCATCAAGGTATGTGGTGTAATGCTCTCCCTGACATACAATCACAGTCTTAGTATTATCCATATACTTCATGATATTCGCATTAAATGGATCGAGAACTGGCAACCTGCACTTGTACTGAGATAAATCTCGGAAATCTTCAACACGAATGGCACACTGCGTTTCCACGAGTAAATCCAAGTTTCTACGAAATTCTGCTCTGACGTAAAATTCCAAGAACGGGTCGTGTATCGGCTCGGCGTCCACATTAGTTTTGAGAAACAGACGACCCGATTTAAACGCGAAAACAAACCCCTGGCATTGCTTGCCGTATGATTGACATAACATCATGGCCTGTTGTGCATTGCGTACACTGAGTTCATGACATTTGTCGTCCTTATCACAAGCAAGGTCGTTGTCTTTCACATCAAAATAACCAACCTACAAAATTAGGCAAATTTTAGGTTATCTCAGAGTTGCCAAAAAGCTGCGGGTATGCGGGTACCACCCGTGAGGAAGGTTTACTGACATTCAGGAAGGTTGAAAGTGAAACACTGAATAAAACATTGCAAAGCAGTAAGTACTAGACTAGTCAAGCTAGTATTAGTAGCAACAGTCAGCACTCAGTCAGACTAGCAGTACTGCAATGGCCAATTGGCAAACCTACCCAGGCAATTAAGCCTGAATGTTTGTCGAAAATTTCCAGTTATTTTGAGAAAGGTTGAGAAAACTCAAAAATCCTACCCGGAGGAAGGTTGAAGACGTCTTGCAACCCTGACTTCTCTAATACGGACACCCAAGTGACAGAGACAAGTGTCCGTATTTGAGAGGTGTCCGCTTTTAAGGCTCGTTCACACAATCCGATTCGTAGGATCTAATTGTATTGGGTCCGATTAATGGATGCCTGCTCAGACGATCCGATTTCACCTGTGTTTAACCAGTGACCAGGCCCCACCTGTTTAGTAAGATTTTTCTCGGCATCTCGTTCGATGGGAATAATAGTTGATGGTGGCGAATCTGCGGGCCTGCGATTCCGGTGCAGCGCTCTAACCAACTGAGCTACAGAGTCCAGTTGCTGAGCATTAACCGCAAGTTCGTGTATATATATGGGAGGGATGCCAGTATATGGTATATGGGTAAATACTAAGATTTTTCTCGGCATCTCGTTCGATGGGAATAATAGTTGATGGTGTTTGTGGATGGAATATTCGAACGAAAATTTATATACATTTTTAGACCTGGCCAGGAGCAGTTGCAAAAAATGCAACTTAGGCCCTCTGCCAGGAATCGAACCTGCGGCCCTGCGATTCCGGTGCAGCGCTCTAACCAACTGAGCTACAGAGTCCAGTTTCTGAGCATTAACCGCAAGTTCGTATATATATGCGGGAGTGATGCCCTACCTGTTTAGGTCTGGGGATAGTCGGCTTCTTTTCATCTTGTCGGATGGAAATAGAACAGGTTCTATTTCGATCCGATTTTTCAGACTGACAGATCCTACTGACGGTTCCGACTGTCGGAAAGTCATTTTAATGGCAACACTATAGTCATTTTAGTGACACCACCATAACGATAACTTGGCCGCCATCTTTGAAGCCGCTCATGATGGCGGCCATGTGATACGGAGCCGAAAAAATACCACTTGGAAAACATCGATTTATTCACATTTTACAGCAGTTAGCTCAAAATAGCTCAAAATAGACTTCAATACCTGGACTTTATTACAAAACAAGTTTTGGGACCGTCAAAATGTTTTAAAGTAGTTTTTATTCGAAGTTGAAGAGCTATGTTTGCTTCGGCACGTTCAAACATTTGCCATTTACGAATAGAAAAATGCTACGCCTTTTTCTGCAACTAAGTGTAGAACAGTGAGATCTATCCAGTAAACCAGCATCGGTTATTTTAAATTGAAGCCTTCGGATGAAGAAAGGACTTTTCTTGCTCATTTTCGCTCAAAAACAAATTTTTGACTGTATTTCCCACCCCTTGAAACTCTCCCAAGTCCTTTTGAAAGTGCATTTTGCCCGCGCGCTCTAGGTTCAAATTGGCTTCAACCAATCATAGTGTAACAGTTGTTGTTCCAACCACGCGCTATAGCGTACCTTTTCACTCGTAAAATCCATTTTCTTACGTCTTCTCCTTTCTTAGCGATACAATTCACACGAAACACAATAGAATATCTTATACAACAACCAGACTTCCCAAAACCCCTCCCTCGAGCCCCAGCTCCCCGGGTCCCGGAAGTTCACGTGTTCAACAACAACTGTTACAATGGGACTTTATCATAGGAGTTAGCGTTCCAGTTAATGTAGAGTTCATTGGTGTCCATACGTTCCGAATTCTCGAATCCGATACAATTATATGATTCTCGTCTGATTATATGTCAAGAAGAACACTTACTCATGCAAATTCGTCCAGTACAGAGTCCAGTTGCTAACAGCTAACCACAAGTTACACCTTAATATACCATACACTGGTGTCACTATCACTCAAGTATATATACACGAACTTGTGGTTAGCTCTTTGCAACTGGACTCTGCAGCTCAGTTGGCAGAGCGCCTAACCGGAATCGCAGGACCGCAGGTTCGATTCCTGCAAGAGGGCATATAGTTGCATTTTTCGCAAATGTATATCATGTTCGCTCGAAATTTCCATCAACAACAACTCTTCAACAGTCATTAATAAATGGTGCTCTGCTAAAACGTTCAAGCCGAATGACCTTCAAAGTATAACCGCAAATCGCTACGTCATAGAAAGATTTTCTGAAGCTGAAAAATCGTTTGCCGTATATATATGTATGGCAAATGGCTAAACACCGAAGTTACAACTAAACTCACCTTGATATATTGACCACTTTTATGTTCCATTACAACGGTTGCTGGCACTGGCAGCATGTCCATGACGCGTTGAGGATCAAGTGGAATAACATTTGGTGTATCCTAAATAGCAAAGAACAAAAGTCCAAGTCTTAACGAATCCGGAAACGGAATCCACACGTATCCAGATTCGTTGCGTTGTGATGAGAACCCGCGATGTACACACGTAAAAATTTCACATCTTGTCAACAAGATGTGTTCGCAACAGACTTGTAGCAAGCTTGTCAACAAGTTGTAGCAATGTTGTCATTTTAGCAAGTTGCTACAAGGTTGTCACTCCCAAGTTTTCAACAAGTTGTTGAATTGAAGGACGATAACAACTTGTTGGAACAACTTGTAACAAGTCTGTTTAGTCAAAAATATTGTAGCAAGTTGTGAACAAGCTGGCAACAAGCAGTGCGAACACATCCTGATGACAAGTTGTTGAAACAGCATTGGTATACAAGTCTGCTGCAGGTTTGTTACAACTTGTGCGTTTTTACGCGTGTAGTTGTTACTGTGATCGTTTTCTTGGCGTGAGCGTAGACGAACAAGAAACATGTCGAATTCTAGAGAAAGTAGTGAGTAAATCTAAGAGGAAAAATATGAGCGAGCCCTATAAATGATTCTAGAATATAAAGTTGCAAGGACAACAGAAACTGTCGATGGGAAACCTGCCAGACGAAGTAATCTGTTTATATCACAGTATCCTTCCCCAGAAAACGCTTCACAGATCGACAAGGAGTTTCCACACAAAATTTCAATAGACTATACTGTTATGTGGGTGGATCTCAAATTTCATGGATTTACCTCGTCGTTTTCAAAACGTTCCGGCTACAACGCGTCCACGCGTATCCGGATTCGTTGCGTTTGCAAACGTTTGCGGTTTCGCTGTGCGTTTTTGCCTGATACGTGTGGACGGAAGGCGTATCCGCAACAAAATGCTTGTAGTAAGTAGGTGTAAGTAGGTGGGGGGTGTGCTAATCATCCTTACTTGCAGCTGAGAGCTTAGCTGAATTACGAAGGACGCAGCTCGACTTGATCGAGTCGAAGGCTTATTAAAGGCGCCTCAGTCTGCCTGCCACCGCTCCAGGTACTTGGGTTAATCAGGGATGAATCCAGCTTGGGGACTCATCGTAGCTGTGCTCCCTGATCAGACACGAGTCATGTGCATGTGGTGTGTCGGTAAAATCAAACTGGAAGCGCTCTTCTCACAACGTCTCGATTGTACAGGGTGTATAAACAAACAGGTGATCCAACTTTGTCGTGCGTTTATTATTTAGTTTATAGATTTACTTTTTTCATACCAATAAAGATAAATCTTTTAGCTGTCAAATGATACATTTTTGTATCATTGCGAACAAAAATGACCAAATACGATACGATTAAAAATTGCCGTTCGAAAACGCATTTTTCCACCCAGCGAGAATCGAACCCACAATCTCAATGGTGAAAGGCGCTTGCTCTGACGACTGCGAATACAAACGAATCCGGATGCGTGTGGATGGGGAAGTTAGCCTATAACGGTCTGCCTATAACCTAACAAAAAGTTTTAATATACATTAAAGTCAGCCATTTAAACTTGCCCCTGCAGGTAAATGGTCAATAATTTGATTTTTCTTTGACAACTTTTCTTCGCCAAATCAATTAACAAAACCGCATAATTACTAATTGTCACATTTTCCACCACTCGCTATTTACATGGGCAATTTTAATAGCGATATTGCAAATCTACTTGTTGAAAAGCCTACATATGGCATGTTACATTCATGCATTTATGCGGGAAAATAATATTTGCCTTGCAAATAAAAGGTGCAGCATTGAAACTACGATTTATAAGATACAAGTAATAAGAAGAGGAACACGTGTAATCTACATACCTCCACGGCTGGACTTTTGTACCCTAGATACAACATAACACATATGAACCACAGAAATAAAAGTTTAAAAATTTTCTTCCTGAATCTAAGCATTGGCAAAGCAGTTCTGTTAACATCAAATCGTTTCCTTTTACTTTTTAAAACACTCTAGAAACAAGAAACTCAGAAATTATATATTATATCATATATGCCCCTTCTATGATAGTTGTCTTATGAAATTTGGAATTGTTTGAATGTTTTGAAAAGTTTTCATACCGATTTCAACAATAAAAACAAATATAAGAGACGTTGGATTAATTCAATGCGTAAACCACCGACAAACCAGACCAGAAAAAAAGACCACCAACAAACAATCTCGCAATTGTAAACCATTTCGAAAAAAACCAGCCAGTTTTACAGCCAGCGAGTAACTCGAACATGCGCCCGCAAACACCATATCGTGATCGGTCAGTATTTTTTTAGGCGTTGCGAGCGCAACCTCGTTCCCAGGGCATTTCCCTTGGCTTTGAGGAAGGCGGGAAATAGCCTTCCCCAAAGCCAAGGGAAACGCCCTGGGAACGAGGTTGGTTGCGAGCGTTGCGTGTTTTTTCGCGAGCAGAAAATGGCATTTTGAGGTTCTTTTTTCTCGTTCATTTCTCCGGTCACCATATCTCAACATATGACTATGTATTCAACGTACTAAGTTCTATTAAATTCTTAAATTTAAAAAAAATCGCCAGTGTAGTTTTTGTGAAATTAAATTTTGGCTTTTAAAAAAAACTACATTGGCGATTTTCGAAAGAATTTCTGAGAAAACTCACAATCTCATGATTTACTTTCTGCAAAATAGTACGTCACCGACCTTATTTTACCGCTATCATACTAGTTATTTGGCTAAAACTGCCAAGATAAATGATGACGTCATGTCATTGAGTAAAAAACTTCTTTGGAAATTATTGCTTGATATACGAGGAATAAAGGGCTCACGCAAAAATTTGAGTTTTCTAAAGAGCTTTCCCTCCTTAAGGCAAGAGCTGAACAATAACAAAAATAGCTGGCAAATGCCTAATGTTACAGCAAGCGCTGAATAATATAGAAATAGCTGGCTAATGTTATAGCAAGCGCTGAATAATATAGAAATAGCTGGCTAATATTGCAGCAAGAACTGAATAATAAAGAAAATTCTGGCTAATCTTGCCAACAAGGCTGAATAATAAGCAAAAATGTCTGCTAATATTAACGAAGACTGGCGAATAATAAGAAAAATGCTGGCTAATTTCATTATATAATTTTGGCGGATATGGCACCCCGGCATAAGTGCATGTTCTTCTATACGAGTTATATGTTCAAAATATGATTTTGCCAAATGCAAAGAATCCTCAAACCTTGCTTATAATTCTTACTATCATGAAGCATGTACGGAGTATATGATACTATCAACTTTTTATCTACTGGCTCCATTTCATTAAAGAAAAAAATTGAAATATTAACACCAGAATTAATACGATGAGACAGATGGCTCTGGTTTCACATTCGCAGCTCTACATTCACATTCGAATCCTCTATGAGGATTCCTCTATGTCCTATGAGGGTATCCTCTATGAGGATAATATTCAATGCCGTTCTTCATTAACATTAACTGAATCGAATAAAAAGTTTAGACATTTTTAGCGTATCAGGTTTTCTCTGGAGCCAGACTCGAAAGGTGAATGAATTTAGACAAATTCAATGCTCCTGGTATTAACGAAGAACGGCACGAAATATTATAGAAAAACAGCGTTGCGTTGTTTGCGGCAGGCTGACGCGCATCGAGAAGACTTGTTTTGCACGCAATATAAACAAAACAGAATGACTTGGAAGGTCGGAAATTTATTGCTTTGATATTAATCAAGAACGGCATGAAACCGTTAAGGAATAAGTCGCGTCGTCTTGGAGAAATACCACATTATGTCCACGACAAGAGTCTAGGTCTCTCAAATTTACACATGACGGCGTATAGTGACACGCATCTTCTGCGAGGCCTACAGAGGATACCGAACTAGTTGAAGACGTTTGGATTGCTTGATTGAATTTTCCTAATGCTAAGTAAGAACGGCATTAAACTATATTGCGGTACACATTCAGCCGTTTAAAAATTATATCGACTTTATTTCTATATTTGGATGTCTGCTTCAGCACGACGGCATTTTTACGTCGTATGACAACAACCGTCTGCGAGGCCTCGAGAGAAAACTTTTCAAGGTACAAACTTTTAGACTTCTATATTTTATACTTTAAGAGCTAATGCAGAATGGCATTGAATAATGTTATTGTAAATTCTTTTGTTCTTGAGATACAAGGATTTTCCCGGAATTTGACGACTCTGGCTCTACATTCGATCATGACCGTGCGTTATATTCTGCGAGGCCTCCAGAGAAAACCTGATACGCTAAAAATGTCTAAACTATTTTATTCGATTCAGTTAATGTTAATGAGAACGGCATTGAATATTTTTTCTATTGCTTATTAAACTATTCCGAAGTTATTGCGGTTTTATTATGAAAATTTCCTGTCTGGCTCTACATTGGATTGTGAATGTGAGCTGCGATTGTAAAACCAGAGCCATCCATCATTCTGTCTCATCGTAGAATTATTTACGTTCAAACAATGTTATATATACTCACCTTAATTTGACTGTTGTGTTCCTTTTGAAGATAGTATTATTTCTTCAGTATAGATAATATTATGTTACACATATATAGGCCAGCTGCACTCAAGTCTCAACTGAACGCGAGTGAACCTTATGCCGCTATTTGATACTGAAATTTAAATTTATACCCCTATATACACAACAGGTATAGTGTGCTAAATTTCGATAGAAATTTCTGACATTGGTATGACAACACACTTCGACTACTCAACGACCATGCAATTTCAAAACGTTTACACTGCGTACAGCCGAGTACAAATGCATAGTTTTTGTGATTCTAGCAACACAAGATATGCCTCATCATTTTAGCTTGTTTTATTTTTCTAATAAAAACCGAATGTTGAAACATGACCCACGAATTCCAAAAATTTTACTTGACACAATTTTTCCTTATTTACATGCATATGTCAACTACTTAAACTATAGACGGCCGGCCAAAGTTATAAAAGTTAGACTCCGATGGCATTTCTTGTTACAAGTTGCCAACAGGCATTTTCTTAAAGCTTATGCATTGGCGAACAAGACTATATATGTTGCCATCTCTGATTTTGAATTTACCGCCAAAAATTTGAGAATTTTAGAGTTTTGCCTATTGAATTACTATAATAGCAAAAAATGCAGAATTTAGTTCAAGTTCACTTTTAACAAAAATAAACTATGCCAATAGAACGTTCACCAAAAAGTATACATAAGACAATTAAATGGCTAATGCGATTTTTCAAGCCCGTTTTGAGTTAAAGAAGGTTAAAGTTGGCAAATAGTAACTGAATAGCATTAATTAGTGCTGAATAGCATTAATTAGTGCATTTTCTGCATTTTTGAGCGTCAACAACTCAAAATACGGTATGAAAAACGTACAACTCGTTTAAATGTCTTATATATACTTTTTTGTGAACTTTCTAATGATATAGTTTATTTTTGTAAAACGTCAATATGAAATTTTTTGCTGTTATAGTAATTCAATAGGAAAAATTTCTTAATTCTCAAATTTTTGGCTGTAAATTCAAAATCAGAGATGGCAACATATATAGTCTTGTTCGTCAATGCATAAGCTTTAAGAAAATGCCTGTTGGCAGCTTGTAACAAACAATGCCATCAAACACTTTTTCTGGGCACATTTTTAAGAGTTGGCCGGCCGTCTACTATAACAACACAGCTTTATAACGGCAAAAAGACGATATTATTTTCTGGCGAATAGATCGAAACTAAACATAAATAACAACTTACGTTATATTTTACGAATAAACAACTTAAGTTATATTTTAGCTGACCTCCAAGGTAAAGCAGCATCACGAACTACTCATTGAGAGACACCGAAGGCAAACTAGCTATTCCAAAGCCACGGACCAACTACCTAAAGAATAGCTTTGGTTATAGTGGTGCTGTGCTTTGGAATAGCCTTCCTACTGAGCTACGCAAAACAAATAATCTCAGCGTGTTTAAATCGGGCTGTAGTAGGTTTTTTAAATGATTGAATTTTAACAAATTATATTATTGCACGGCACTTATGGAAAGCAGGTATTTTTATTTTATAATTATTTCTATATTGAGCTATAACTGTAATTTGTTAGTCTGTAAAATTTTGTAATTAGTTAGTGTACCATATATGTAAATCCTGATAAGTTCACCGTGGGTAAATAAAGATTATATTCTATAAGCCAGCCTAATTACGTCTATTATACAAAGATTTGGGAGTCAACCCACAGGCGGCCCAATTTCAGGGTGAATGATCAGGAGTTGCGGGTTTTTAACGGCTTTTTATAAACAAATTTTATACTCCACCAAAACTATTCTAAAAACATTCTTAAATTAGTCAAATAACTACACTTTAACAATAAAATATAGTTGACATGATAGTATAATGCCTTTGCATTATTTTAATTACGCCATGGGCTCATTTAGAGCGGTTTATGCAACCTTTTCTGTGGCCTATATGTTGTGTCAAATTGTGTGTTGCTCGTTATATCACTCACCCTGAAATTGGGCCGCTGTGGTCAACCAACCGTCAAACGGTAATGATCCTATGGAAGAAAAAATTGATTCTGACGAAGCTGACGATTGCCAACAACTTATAGGAGAATATCCGGATATTACCACCCAGAATAGATACTCTGCACTCAGCGTTGAAGAAGTTAGCGAAAACGGCACTGAACCAAGTCAACCAACAAGGAATACCGACATTAGTCAAGCAACTCAAACAATAATTCAGCAGTTAATGATCACGTCGTTGCCCCGACAGAAAAGCCCTACGGCTACGATGATCAAGCATTCAAGCCATTCAATCAGACCGCCGTATCAATGTGGCAATCGTCGGCGACTCAATGCTTAAATACGTCAACCGTTCAAAATTGCGAAAAAGCTCAAAATGCAACCGGTTCAAGTAAAAAATTTTCAGGAGCCAAAGTGGACGATATGAAGCACTATGTCAAACCCACGTTGGCTAAATCTCCTGATTACTTGATTTTACACGTTGGTACGAATGATCTAAAGCACGCTTCCCCTCAACACATATTTGGGTCTATATCTACCCTTTGTCAGGAAATTAAGGGGGCGATTACATGGACCGGGCTAGCCCGGTTAAGCGGGCCAGCCCGGCTAAGCGAGACAACTTTGCAACTACGATTACATGGACCAGCCCGGTAAACCGGGATGAAATAAACTCATTAATCCTCATTTTTTCAACTGTTGAATAATCGTTGCTATATATTAATTCAATATTGTTTATATGCTGCATTTAAGGGCTTCCTCACATATCGATTGATGTTTGTTGCTATAATTTCATTCAGTATTAGCGTAAACAAGTTTCTTCTCTTGTACGTTCGTAAAATGCAGTCGCTTTACTGTCTGAAATTTTTAAGCGTCTATGAAACACAAAAACAATGTTTTAATGTTAGTTTCAGTTTCTTTTAACGTTATTTGTTTACATTTTCAATATAAAAAGCCGTGCGTGTGCGATTTTCAGCCCGGATTGCCGGGATGAAACGATTACATGGCGATTTCATCCTGGCAAACCGGGCTAGCCCGCTTGCAACAAGCGAGATCAAGCCAAAGCGGGCTAGCCCGGCTTCCATGTAATCGCAATGCAAAATTCATATAAGATTATTATAGTAAGCGGGCTAGCCCGGTATAGCGAGCTAGCCCGGTAAAGCGGGCTAGCCCGGTCCATGTAATCGGCCTCTAAGAAGAACCAACCGAAAATATCTGATTATATCTGAAGTGATTACGCGATTATAGCTATTATATCTGAAGTGATTACGCAATCTCATGACCCCGCTATAAATATAAGGAATACAACACAAAATAAATGCATTACGTTTCGGCAACGAAAACGGCCCTTTAGTCTTTAATGCGCTTTTAATGGCGCATTTCTCAAACAAGTAACAAGTACACTGTTGGTCATATATCATGAACTTAGCAGTTGAGTTAACTTGTAAATATCAATATCGCGTAGTATGGTTAATAACATGGTTTCGAGTGCGATTTGGAAAAACATGCACAAGTGAGTTTCCAAAAACTATAACAAAAACTCACCCAATATTCGCCGCCATGTTGATTTGTCTTGCCTCGCTTCCAGCGTCTTCTCTTTTTTTGCTAATTGCTCCCGAAATTACCAGCGCAGCATCAGTTGCAGTAGAATTCAAAAAGTAATTGCCACGGTTCGTACACCTTCATAATTTAAAAAATCAAGGACTCTCCAGGACGTTTTTCTGTCCTTTTCCAGGGGTATTTGAAACAAGACAAAAATACTTTTACCAAGTCCAAGATGTCGACGATTTATTGCATTTCGAATTATATTTAGATAAACATATTTAACACAAGTTCAGTTTTCCAGGGTTTTCCAGGGATTAGTTCGAAATTTCAGGACATTTCCAGGGGTTTCCAGGATAAGAAGAAAAATCCAGGACTTTCCAGGATGTCCAGGGGCCGTACGAACCGTGAATTGCACTGCTCCCAGCTAATCAGAATTATGAATAGTTTTCAGGCGTAATATTTTCCTTGTTAACACCTCTACAGTGACAAGTATAGTTGTATGGAACCACATAAATCGAAAACCTACTATTCAGCCATTGCAAGACACGGCAAAACTGGTAATTGTTTGGTTTCGCCTTTTTTGGTGACAAATTCAAACCATTGAGTCAAACCAATGAAAATTAAATCCAACATGGCTGACATTAACACGTACGCTAACGTTCCTTAATAACTCGAGTTCTAGACATGCTAAAACAACAAACTATACATAAAAATACTCCTCGCTGTTCAAGGATTCTGGCGAGATATATCCTATTTTATCCAACTCTCAGTACTTCGCACGATATATGAGCGAAAACGGCACTTCGATGAAATCCACGATAACGCCACCAAAAATCGCGGATTATTTAGCATGACGTCATATTCTCGCGTGACTGCATGCCGAGTCGAATAATACTAGCTCATTTGAAACTTTGAAAACTACACTCGTTCGATAAAAACGTTCAATGTTTATTATATGCATTGTAAATGGTCTATACATAAGAATGCATGGCGAATCAACGTGCATGCCATGAAACGATGGATATAATTGAATCTGAAAAAACCCGCGTGTTATTACGTTATTACACCCGTTTTCAAAATTACACGACCTTTCACGAGAATTCGTACGATTAGCTGTGCTTGAATTTGTCCGTTTTCCCGTGTGAACAAGTGGAACCGGGAGCACGGTCCGGAATTCGTCCGGTCTCGTGTGAACGTAGCCTATTAAAGGCCCGTTTCAGACGTCGCTCCACTCGTGCGCCGAACTTAATTGTATTAGGTGCGACTCTGGAGCGACACAAGAGCGGCAGTGATTCAAACGGCGTACAAAATATAATGTTGTTGACGAGAGAGCGTGTTCGCGCGGGAATTCTAAAATTAAAACAATAGGTAGACATTACAAAGTGGCTAAACTAATCCTAATAAATTACAGCAAATTTTGATTTAGGTTCGGCACATGAGTGGAGCGCGTATGAATCAATGTCGCTCCAACGTCGCATAATGCGACAAGCTATGTCGAACTTCTACCGAACTTATGTCGCTCCAAATTCTGCCGTACCTAATTGATTCAAACGTCGCTCTTCTGTCGCACCTAATTCGTCATTTAAGTTCGGCGCATGAGTGGAGCGGCGTCTGAAACGGGCCTAAATCTACATGCAGGTTTTATGTCAATTCGAAATTCAAAGCCTTTTAAGCCTTCAAATGTGCTTTTCCTTATCAAGATTATTAACTTTGTAGCCTTCATGTATAGCCTAGCGTTTCGAATTATTCTCAAGATATTTTGGTGATAATTAATATTGTAAAATACAAAATTATAATCTGACGCTATAGTCCAGCGCAAGCGGGTTTTACACACAGTTAAGTTATGCTTTTTCAAACTTTCAAAGTCATTCACGGGGGATAGATTTCTGGTGTTATGCTGTGATATTTCTCTTAATTTGTATAATTATCTAGCTTTATTTCGATTCACTATGCTCCTTCAAGTATTAAATATGGTTTAAAATGTCTTTTGTTTACGTTTGCTATTTTTAGTTCGCGTGACATAAAACTGACATTTCAGCTCAAAATATTTTCGTGCAGGTCGTGTAATTTTGAAAACGGGTGTAAAACGAACCAACCAATTGGCAACGTTAGGTACAACATTCAGGAAAATGCAAGAACGTCTATAAACGTACAGTATAAACAATGAAATACCGGCAATATGGGACGAATGCTGGAACTCAAACAACGGTGTAGGAACCAGAACTTCACGTAGTGTGTTCATCACTTTCAACAAAGTCCTTCGCCTTTTCTTTCGAAATAGCGTCGATATGACTCACTTTGTTTCTGAATCGAACACCGTAGAATTTATCCGAAGACTCGAGGAGCTCAG
This sequence comes from Trachythela sp. YZ-2020, assembly GCA_016169945.1. Lineage (NCBI taxonomy): Eukaryota > Metazoa > Cnidaria > Anthozoa > Malacalcyonacea > Clavulariidae > Trachythela > Trachythela sp. YZ-2020. The sequence continues at coordinate 1,228,916 of JADLSH010000157.1, forward strand.
CACGGAAAGTTGTCGTGATAAACTGCGCCTTCTCCGCTTGCTTCCTGATCATTTCTAAAAAAACCAACAGTTGAATCATCTATAATTGACGCATGTGATTTACTGGAGTTGCTGACAAGAGTAAAGCCATTGGCTCATGCCCAGCTACCTCCTCCTCAGGCCATTTTTCCCGCGGGCGGGTGATATTTTGCTTCAGGGGAAAGAGTAGACGAAGGGCCTGCCAAGTAATGGTCGAAAATCAGGCAATAATGTCGACAATCGGGAATCCAAAAAAATCTGCCTGAAATATTGCCCATCACAGCGTAAAACGATATATTTTCGTGTTTTCCATCTTAGATGGGTATATTTTAAAAGTTATTGCTGAAATATGATCCATATTAATCGAAATATGAAACGTTGAATCAAAGTGTTTTTGTCCTCAGTCTCGATGGGCGACAACACCGAAAAATGCACTCAAAATGCGAAGGGTTCAATTGACTTCAGTGATAGTGATGTCGACATCATTCAGTATGTAGTATGAGTATGTATTTGACTACGAATATGTATAACTTGAAAGGAAAATTATATGCAAAATAATAACAAATATGTATAAGAAATCTAAAAGTATATATGCGCATTTATTTTGCCATCAGAAGCGTGACAGTTAGGGCAAAGTACTTTCCCACCTTCCTTAGCCTTTTGTAAGAGGCTACGTTCATAAGAATCATTAACAAACTCTTTCTCCGGACAATTACAGTCAAATAAGTGGTGAATAGCTTCTGCCATCTTGAGAACATTAGTCAGCAGGCGCTTCCCTTCGCCTTACCCGCATTTTTTATGCCGCCCGTGCGTCCCTTCCCTAATTTTACAAGCCCGCACCAATTAATAAAGCGCCTGTGGAGGAGGTAGCATGCCCAGTGAACTCTTCATAAACTGGAACGCTAACTCCAATGATCAAGTCCTTTTGTGATTGGATGAAGCCAATTTGAAGTCAAGAGCGGGGCGCGCGCGGGGAAAATGCATTTTCAAAAGGACTACGGAGAGTTTCGAGGAGTGGAAAATTCAGTCAAAAGCTTGTTTTCGAGCAAAAATGAGCAAGAAAAATCCGTTTTTCTTCCGAAGGCTTCAATTTAAAATAATTGTTCCTGGTTTTCTGGATAGATCTCACTGCTCTACACTTAGTTCCAGCAAAAATTCGAGGGGTACCAGTTTTGTATTCGTAAAAAAATGGCAAATGTTTGAACGTGCCGAAGCAAACTTAGCTCTTCAACTTCGAAAAAAGCTTCAGAATCTTTAAAACATTTCGACTAGTCCCAAAACCTGTTTTGAACTAAAGCCCAGGTGTTGAAGTCTATTTTCATCTTTTAGTCATTGCTGTAACTGCTGTAGAACGTGAGTAAATCCATGTTTCCCAAGTGGTGTTTTTTTCGACTCCGTACGGCCATCATGAGTGGCTTCAAAGATGACGGCCAAGTTATCGTTCCAGTCCCCTTAGAGTTCACTGGTCATGCCTAGCGAAAAGTACGGTTTGTCGGATGCGACAAATCAGATCGTGTGAACAAGCCTTTATAGTAAAGTTATAGTTGCCGTTGTGTTTCCCAAACTAACTATTGAATGTATATATTGTGGAAACATTTCATTGTAAGCTCACCTGCTACCGAAACTCTGTACTGTGGATCTAAAGCTTGATCGATCTCGTCAAACAAATAGAATGGAGCAGGATCACAACGTTGTATGGCAAAGATCAATGCGAGTGCAACCAAGGATTTCTGACCACCAGACAGTTGGTTCATTTCTCGCGTTTCTGCTGATTTGCCAGTAAACGATACCTGGAATAATATAGCACATTTCGTTCAATACAGCAAGAGTTGAATCGGACCATGGGACCGGAAAAAATTTTTGAGTTCCCAGAAAATTCCTAGTATGGCAACCTGTACAACAGTCAACAATCTAGTATTTGATATTAGAGTGTGGAAATTTTTCTTTATTTCCAGGGTTTCAGACTAAAAATGAATAATTAATGAGTTAATTTAATTTTTTAATTTTAATTTTTTATTTAATTTAATATGTTTACCACTCTGAGGTGGACGGAAAGCCTTAACAGGTTTTGTAACCCAATTGACAAAGGTTCCGAGGGTTAGTTAGTGGTTAGTGCCTAAGGGTTAGTTTTTAGCGAGGGAGGAAAACCGGAGTACCCGGAGAAAAACCCTCGAAGCACAGGAGAGAACCAACCAATCTCAACTTACATGAGTTTATCAAGCGCACTGACGTTACCCAACCTGAGTAAATCTCTCAATGATCTCTCATTTTGACATTGGACTGATTGGACTATTCTTTCTTGATATTCAGTAGTGTCCAATTTGATATAGTGAACACAAAATGCATTACAATTACTAATCTGGACTAGGGTATACTCTAGTTTTGTTATTACTCATCAGTTAATTATTAAGTTTAGAAATTTCTGTGAAAATATTTCTGGGAACTAGGTTCTTTTTCCACCTCTGGTAGACTGTAGAAGCAGATGACCATAAGATATATTTTAGATACACAGATCTAGATATTTGCTGATTTGCAGTGCAGTTGTGAGATCAACAGGGGTTGGAGGGAAAGGGTGGACACGTTTGGCTAAGCTTTTCGTTCTTTGCTAGTTAGCAAACTGCCCGAATATTGACAGAATTTTTTTGTTTGATCATATTGGTTCCAGAAAGAAATATTTTTTTCCCAGGCCTGAAATACAGTCCACCTAAACTAACGTGACATTATACAGAACGTGTCATGTAATAATAATAATAATAATGATTTATTAACAGTGTATCCACAGAGTGGCTCTTCACCTGTTAAAACTAACTAAATGACAACAAAACAATTAATAAGTTACAAATACTAAAGTATAGTTTATATTACATGTATAATTAGGTATTAAGAATTTTAGCTAAACACCAGTATAAGTGTCAAATGCTGTTTGAATTAAGTAAGATCTGGTGTCCTTACAAAAACTTTTAAAATCTTCGCTCATTCTTATAGTAGCAGGCAGGTTGTTAAATAATTTTGCTGCAGAATCTTGAAAGGTTCCTTTTTCCATGGGAATAACTAGCCTAGGAGCTGTAGTAGATCTAAGACTTCTAACAGGCTGTGTTATTTGCAGTTTTAGATAAGCAGGCCAGTTGTCAGTATACATGGCTTTAAAAACACATTTAGCAGCGAATAATCTCTAAATTATTTAAGAGGCAACCAGCCCAGTTTCAAAATATCAGCTGTAGTGTTTACATAGCGTCCCATGCTGTGGAAGCATTTGAGAATATTTTCTCTCCGGTAGTAAAACATTTCCCAACAAATCCAGAAACATTTGTTTTGCAATGTTTCCTAATTTTCCCTGGGCCTACAAGTTAAGTGTTCTCGTGTTCTAGCACCGGTAAACAAGTCTATTTTGTTTCCCATTTCAGTTGACAACAGAACATTGTCCGAGGTAGATACTCGCTCAAAAGTTAACACACCATACGACAAGTGTCATCATTACAACAAACTTGATGTGAACACAGAGTTCGTGCTGGTCTTGAATAGTTGAATTCAAGGAGTAATTAAGGAGTTTTTAAGGAGTAAAATAGCATTTTTCAAGGAGTATTTAAGATAAATTCAACAGTTCCTCAGATTGGCATAAATTTTTAAAACTGCCGAAATATCACGAACACCTAGAACAATATCGCTTAATGTTAAACTATAATGAGTAATAACTGGAAAACTTTAGAAAGGTACAAATTTATTAGTTACTTGATGTAACAATCTGCAAGTTGTATCATTTTAACGTTACTTTTCCCGTTTCTCGTGTCTGTAGCATCACGATTTTGCCAACTTACAACATCTTATATACTATGGATTTTACCTTTATTTAGAGAAAAGATTAATTTATTAATTAAGGACAAAAAATTCAAGGAGTATTTAAGGTGGCTCCCTACAGTTATTTTAGCTTTATAATAGATCGTTTTTAAACGAGTATTATCGCAGATGACGAAGTTTTTTATACTCGAGGGTAATATTCACCATCTATGGAATATTTAAAACCCGGTTCAGGTAGTGTCATCGTTGCCATGGTAACAAGACGTAAGCCTGAAATGAGGTTACTATGCGCATAAAATTGCCCGTATCTAAAAAACAAAGTCGGTGACCCATCTTTTTTATTTCATATAAGTTTTAAGCATAATGTTCTGAAACTATTATGAAAGTTTAATCAAAATCGCTAGTGTGCAATTTTTTTAAACTCGAAAATTTTATATAAAGATTTCTACACTAGCGATTTTTTTTAAAATTGAAATATAAAAAATTTACCAAAATTAAAATTTATGGTCAAAATTTGAAGATAGGTTACCGATAAAACTAAAGAGTAAAACGCATATAAAGGTGAAAAATTGGGTCAAAATTGGGTGAAATTTGCCCTACATAAAAACGTCGCTGACTAGTGAATGATAGTTTGCGGGCGCAAGATGTGCTTTCATCGTGCAAAAACGAGTGGCAAATGTTGTTTTTATCTTTTGATTTTGACGTTTATTCAATATATTTGAGAGCCATGGACTACCAAGAAATACTGTGGAGGGTTAGATCGATTTAAGTCCAATTGAATCCTTCCATTTACTCAGTTCACGAGCTTCAACAGCCGTACAGCTGGACATATCTTTGCCTAATTTTGTAATTTTGCTGAAGATGAACAAGTCGGTATTTTGCTATAGAACTGTGATATTTTTACTGTTTAACTTGTAAAAAACATGCAAGTATCACTAAACGACTTTTATAACGTTTAACAGTTTTTATACAATAGTTAATAAATGTTTAATAAACTCTTATTAGTGAACATTAATATATCTAAAATGTTTTTGAAAAATTCACTTTTATATTCCTGTCAAGCTTTTTTTATCCAAGCGATATTTGTATCATAGTTAAAATCACTCATTGGTGTTACTGATGCTTTGTCACATAAAACTAAGGATTATTCAAAGTTTTTTCATTACAAATCTTTCAGAATGGTAAAAATTATTTTAAAAAACCGGGCGAAATATCTTTGTTTTGTTTTGATCGTCGAATTTGCGTGGGAAAGTCCACGTACTTGCCACGCGTTTTTGACTCTCGTCCCGCGATCATCTCATGCATTACTGTAGGGAGCCACCTTAAGGAGTTTTCAGAAAAATGCAAGATTCAAGGGCATTTCAAGCGCCCTTGAAAGTCAGAATTTCATTCAAGGAGTATTTAAGGACTTCAAGGAGTAGCACGAACCCTGTGAACAGTGTTGCCTCTACTTCACCCTCTCAGTTGACTTAATGATACAACACTTATGCGGTGCAATACCTTGATGGAGACGCCAGAGAATTTATCAGAAGGAAGCTTCGATTGACTTTGACTACTAGATGTTTGACTTTGACTGCTTTCACCTTCATCGTCCTATCAACAACACACAATATATATTACAAGATGCAGTATTGAAGAACGATACCCCGTTTATAGTACTAGCTGGTGAATGGTTGGCAAGGAACAAGACGCCTGCTGAGACGTTCACGCCCTGTAGCTTGCGGTGCACTGGGTGAGGGGTCAGTAGGATTGGTTCTCCTGTTGAAATGTATGTCAGTAGATGAGTTTCAGATTTCATCCTGGTTTATATCAGGGATGGATTTACTAGGGGGGGGGGTGCGCACCGGTCGTATCCTTGCCAATTGGGTGCAGGAGGGGGGCCAATTTCCATATCAAATCCAATTTTTTTTATTTTTCAGGGCGTTTATCGAACAAAAAATAGAATATTGGGCCATTGTGGCTTCTTTGACCATCTAGGTAATCCTGTTTTTCAAACATTTTCTGACAAGCTCAGCCCCTTGACATTGCCTGGGATCCTCAGTGATGACCAGCACGCACCCATCACCCCCCCCCCACCCTCCTACAAAATCAACCTAGTTATATTGCAACCCGCAATGCCGTAATTTTCGTGTCTTTTCAAGTTTAGTACCCTAACATTTTCAGGGCAACTCCTAACCCCACTAATTGGCGGACGGTTAACATTCACGGATACAAGCCACTGGGGGTACTGGGAGATATTAATTATGTGGGCCAATGATTCACTATTGACGCACCTTCGACTGCTGGCTGCTGGATTGTTGACTGCTATCGTCATCCTGTATGAAAAATACACAAAACCCAAATTGGACGCATTCGTAATGTTAACTTGTTCCATTGGACAACAGAATCTTTATTGAAAATAACTTACAGGATTAGGCGGGCCTTCAGTTTTCATGACAAGATTCGCTTTACCATGTCGAACCAACTCTTTAAATACAGCCGTGAAGTTGTACGACACCTATGCATTGTAAAACGCCAAACATGAGCACGTAAAGTATTATCAGGGTTCATACAGGTGAGGAAGAATAAAATTCAAGGACTTTTTAAGGACTTTCCAGGCCATGTATCAGGAAATTCAAGGACTATTTTTGGCTGAAAAGAAGGCGTTAGAAGTCGTTAAACTGTTCAATGCTGCCACAAACCGATAAACGCAAGAAAAATTCAAGGACTTTCAAGCACCTCTTTATCAATTTAAGGACTTTCAAGGCCTTGAATTTTTGTTTTAAAATTCAAGGACTTTCAAGGACTCCCTCCCCCACAATAGAACGCCTGCCACGCAGGCTAGAGCCGGAGTGTGGATGCTTTCTTCCAGCTCCGGCTGAAAAGTCAAAATGACATATGACAAGAATAGATAATCGTATCTACAACTGCAAATACATGTGTTAACAATATCGTAATATTGCATATATTAAAAATTCGTGAAAATGAACTGTAAAGTTTAGTCGCTGGCTAATAGTAGTTGACACCGGTTCGCGCACATCAACCCTCTAAGTCCGGGTTCTAGGTTACTAAGGATTTATTGTTTGCAAATGAAAAAAAATATTAAACTGTTCCATCCAAGGTACCCAAAATCATGTGAGCATTTTAAATGGTTCAATAAAGTTTACATAATTTCTTTCACTGTGTTTGCTTGAGTCGCTTGTCAGCTTTCGATCACTAGGAAAAGCACTAGGTACAAAGTCGAGCCGAATAATCTCCGCCACTATCTGGTTAGACTCTATCCTCTGAGTTGTGAACCAACAAAGGCGGAGCCGGATATTTGAGCTGTAAGCAGGTGCAAAACCGGAGCTGAAAAATCGGAGTTTGCACAGCCCTACTGCTGGGGGAAACAATCACTACATAATAAATGCTTTGGTCTTTACTCCCAAATAGAAACCCCTTTGAGAGACAGACTTGGAGCAAGTCTAGGTCTGTACCTGTTTGAATGTGAATAAAATGGCCTCGTGTTTCCGATGTTCTAACACTTCCATCAACTCCGTAATGGCCTAAACAAACAAATAAACAGCGGGGTTTCAAGTTAAGTATGGATTACGTAATGCAAAGTGGTAAATGTTCTTCGATGTGGGCTAATCTGCTAACTACATCTTACCGCATATCCTTTATCAACTTCATCTTTTCGTTTCATAAGTTTTTCTTTCTGTTCAGAAAAGTTCACAAACTGATCCAAGGCTTTCTTGTTGACATGACTGAACTTCTGTAGTTCTTCATTGCATTTCTGAAGTTTCTTCCAAAGCTAGTGGAATATTGACACAACTAAACACAACTATTGTTGTTTTGGTGTTGTTGTTTAGGTTTTAGTTGTCGTCGTCGTCGTCGTCGTCGTCGTCGTCGTTGTTGTTGTTGTTGTTGTTGTTGTTGTTGTTGTGGCTGTTGCAGCAGCAGCAGCAGCTGTTGTTGTTGTTGTTGTTGTTATTTCAGCAGGATGTTATTGTTGTTGTTGCATTGTTGTTGTTGCTACGGTTAGTACTTACTGCTTTGACATTTGTCGACTGGTATTTCTCAAAGGCATCAGTGGGAAGAGATCCTAATTCCCGAATCTTCTTCATACATTCGTCTTTCTGTTAAATGTAATAAAAACTTTCATCTCACGGCACGTTTTGCAATGTTGATAATAACAAGTTCCATATAATTCCAAAACGTCACGATCCACGCACTTGGAAGTCTGTCTGTGTCAAATGTAAAAGGGCCACAGGTCCCTTGAAGGAGTGTTAAGTTGTTGTGAGTTGTCTGTAACGTCGTCTTGTACATTTGTCATAGAACTAATTTGTGTTGAAAGTTAAAGTATGCAATTGCAATTGTAGTTTATTGTATATGATGGGGCCGCCGTAATTGGGGAAACCTGTGGCGAATTCCCTGCACTGCATTGTTGTATTATCTATTATTATTATTATTATTATTATTTACATTTCTTTTGAAACGGTAACCCTTCAGCCTAGTTAGAATAGAATATGGTTTAATAAAATCTTCCTTGCAGCATAAGCTGAATTACAAAGATGTTACAAAGAATATAAGCTATAATTATAGTAATATAAATATATAAATATATAAATATGGCTAAGATATACTATTTAGATAGATACTAATTACCGAGTTCAAACTCGTGACGCACTAGCTATAATAAAATAGTTTTTAAAACGTTCAGTTTTACATTTTGGAATGTTGAAATGTCTATTTTTCCTAAGGCGATTGTATTTATTTCGAACTGATTTTCAAGTTACTGATTTTCAAGGGGCCGTTTAATTCCTACAATATTTACAACGATATCGATTAGTCAGAAATAATATAATACAACAAACTAAATAATATAATATACTGAATCTATCAAACCTATTTTACAATATATAGAGAGAAACGTAACCGATTGCAGCAAATCATGCAAATTTAAAAAAAAGTTTTTTACGGGGTACTTCGGTTACCCTAGAAGAATATGGCAAAATATCGTTATGGTCGTGTTGTGCCTACAAGCTCGCCTAAACACTAGCAACTCTAGCATCTATATAATTGCCGAATCGCATTAAAACATAATATGGTATTAACAATAGAGTCTTTGTGGCGAGCAAAGTTAGAAAACGAATCATATAAATATACCTTCTTTACGAGAACACTTTTCTTGTTGGCAATCTTTTCCACGGATTTTGAATCATCTTCCAACCTATGTCGACAATCCTTCTCCGTATTCTAAAGCAAATTGGAATGATTTGAATGTAGGAGATAATATTGCCATCAGTGGTAGTTCCAGGATTTTAAATACCTACAGGACGAAGTAGGCTACGAAGTTTTGTTAAAGAGCTACTAACCCCAAATATGGTATGTGTAATATTTGGATCATTCTGAGAAGAAAAGTAATATATCTTTATAGTAAAAATCCTCACCTTGATCAACTTTTTCACTGTCAAAGTTACCGGATATGATGTCATTAGATGAATTGCAAATTAATTTTCCTTTGTTTTTTTATGCTAAAATTCACCTAACGACATCTTATCCGGCAATTTTGACAGTGAAAAAGTTGATCAAGATGAGGATTTCTACTATAAAGATATATTACATTTCTTCTCAGAATGACCCAAATATTACACATACAAAAATCATAATTGGGTTAGTGGCAGTTTAAAATATCTAATTTATTCATTTTGAATTTTTAGCACAATGGATTGTATAAAAAGATCTCTCATTCCTTGGGTTTTGTAGTAGCATGCGTCCTCCGGGAGTTAAGCATGTTATCGCATTCTTGGTGGCTAAGTAAGAGATATCACGCATGTAATCTAGTTGCGAACTTGTATGAAAGAATCACATTAGCTCAGGCCACGAATTTGGGAAAAGGCGAGGTCGTTTGCCTACTTGGGCATCAAGACCAGTATACAGAGCATATATTATATAACACCTTAGTAGATTCTCGTCATTTAATTGGTTGATTATGATCACGTGACGTTGAAATAAAATTTCCATTCTCACGATCGTGAAAATGGAAAGAACTATTGCACACTCACGATTCTTTCCATTGCACGGTTGGGTTTTCATAAATTCCATACGTCAAAATCCTAATCGTATCGTGTTCGTAGCTTTTTTAATCCTGGTTTCACAATGAGGTGGATGGAATTTTTAAATGCAAACAAAATGGCGGATGTAAAATATGTCTTTTACGATAAATTTTCGTTAAATGAATGCTAGCATCTTATTCATTCTTCATTAAAACATTTTTGGGACTTGTGTATTTGATTGTTATATCAATTTTGAACTTCATACATGTAACTCAGGTATGTATTTGTTTTGTATTCATTCCAATAATCTTTCATGACATTGATATATTTTGGTGTCATATAAAACAAATAATGAATGATTTCATTCGTGCAATGGAAAAACTATTTTCATGAGGTGAATGGAAAATTCCATCTTGAAAGATCATCTCATGAAAATATTTTTACCATTGCACTCATAAACATTCATTATTTGTATACTGTTTAATGGCCAGACCGGTCAGACCAGAATTTTTGTCTCTGTATGGATGGAAAGATCTGGTCCAGATTTTTTGAAAATCTGCCTAAAATGGACCTCCTTTTGATTTGATCCAAATTTTCCGGTCAGAGCGGTCCTAAGCCCAAACGTTTTGTGTTTCATTTAACAATTTGATCCATCTGACCGGTCTGACCGTGTTCATGGAAAGCGCACCAGGAAACTAGAAAGTTGTAGTCAGTAAAGACGGTAAATAATGCGTTAACATCGATATAATAATCAGAAGTTCAAGTGGCCGTTCAAATCTTAAAATTCGCCTAACATTAGAAAGACGGCTTGCTGGCTAGACACAAAACTAAATTCCACCTTCCAGTCTTCCAGTGAATCGTCATTACTCTTTATCTGCGCACTGACTTCATTTACTCTTCTATTTACACCTGAAAGACAAGCATACACACGTCAAAATCTCTGCACATGACTTGTGATCTGTAACACCTAGCTTAATTCTTGGCCTCTAACTTCCGCGATGCTTGGTGCGCTGGAGTGAGAAGCCTGGGGGTGGGTGGAAACGATAAGTCCTAGCACTATTCGCAAATTTGCCCTTCTTTTCTAGAAATCATTTTTAATTTGCCCTTCTATACACTTAAACTGTACACTTAAATTACAGCTTACCTACAGCTTATCCCAACTATCAGAACAAATTATGGAAAATTTAATATAAGATTTGTTGGTGCAAAGATTTGGAATTCGGTCAGTGAGTCCACTAAAAAACTAACAAAATCTCGGTTCAAAGTGGAAATAATAAATGGTATAATCCAGCAGTATTTCAATTCTATTTGAGCTGTTAAGGTAAAATATTCCTTCTCATCAATCTTTTAATTACTTATTGTACACTTTAACCGGATCAGTCTATTTAGACATATCTTTCTCCAATATTTTCCACTCGACTCTTGTCGATGTGTTCTGTCCTTCTTGTTAATTTATTATGTTATTTTGTATTTATATGTATACTAGTTATTACCAACCCTCTAGTCTTATATAAATCATTTCTGTGACTAGCTAACTGTCCAGATTAGCTATTACAGTTATCTTGTCACCCAATGATTAGTTATTGTTCAATGTACTGTATAATTGTTGGGTAATAAATCATTAAATTGAATTGAATTGAATTGTGGCGGATTACCAAATAGGCAGAGTAGGCTGAAGCCTACAGGTCCGGGCTTTCAAGAGGCCCGTGATTTTCAGAGAATGCACTTTTATTAGAATTGTTATTTTTGGTCATTAATTAAACAAAACGGCCCCAGATAGCGGGAAATAGCATTTCTGAAAGATGCATCACCGTTTACAGGGTGAGAATATCATCCTTAAGGCCCGCCACTGATTTACCTTGCAACATAAATGAATCTGCTTTCATTGATATAACATTTTTCGAATGCCATGTTGGAATAGCCGGAGATCAGGATTTACGAAGTGTGCTAGCTACAGTAGGCCTTCTACCGCGAAACTGTTCACCCATAAATTTCACACTCGCGCCTGGAAGGCCAAATTCTAGGCTAGTATTATCTTATGTATCATTAGGGCCATTTATACGGGAGAAAATAAGTCGCGACTTACATAAGACGCGTCTTACATAAGACGCGAACACACTCGTATAAATGGTCAAATTCTAATAAGTCGCGACTTATTGTGGAACAGCCCGAACCAAATTTAAGTCGCGACTTACTAGAATTTGACCATTTATATACGAGTGTGTTCGCGTCTTATAAACTAAATATTGTGCGCGCGATAGCATGCCATTGGATTACCTTCTTTTATACAACCGGTAGAAATGAATCTGTTTCATTGGTATTTAATTTTTCGAATGCCATGTTGGAATAGCATGAAATCAGGCGTTAAGGATTTGCGAAATGTGATAGGCCTTCTAGTGCACATCAGTTCGCCCGTAAATTTGACCTGCTGTATAGCAGGCTTAACTCAGAGGTAAGGGGCAGCGCGCTAACCACATCTGCCACCGATGCTTCCCAATCTAAACAAATCCACTTTTCATAATCTAAATCTCAATCTATTAAGAAATTTCCTCTCTAATTAACGCGGCCCAAAGACCGGTATACCGATAATATGGGTATAATTTTATTTGGTATACCGATACCGAAAATTTCTTATACCGAACATCCCTATTATAAACATATTTTAGACCACACCAGGAGCAGTTGCGAAAAATGCAACTATAGGCCCTCTGGCAGGAATTGAACCTGCGGCCCTGCGATTCCGGTGCAGCGCTCTAACCAACTGAGCTACAGAGTCCAGTTGTCAAGAGCTAACCACAACTTCATGTATACATACTGGAGTGATGCCAGTGAGATTTACGAAAACAAGATGGCGGCAACAAAATAGACTAGATTAAAAATTCTCTTTGCAAGTGTCTTCTACTAAAAATAGTCCAATGAATGATTTTTGGACATCGTTTTACATCATACTTAGAATGTCCATTTACTAATATTGTAAATCTATCATGGCACGTGTCTAAATTTGGCAGTTTTGCAATTTTTTACAACGAATAAAACATTACAAAAGTATTGAATACTTAATAAGGAAGCTTATATATAATTTTGGTGAGGTTTCTATGATGGGATTTCAAGAAAATAGTTTTTCTCGTTAATGTTCTCCATGCTTCTAAAAAACTGTTCATAGAAACCTCGCCAAAATTATATATTGAGTATTGAATACTTTTATAGTGTTTATTGGTTGTAAAAAATTGCAAAACTGCCAAATTTAGACACGTGCCATGATAGATTTACAATATTAATAAATGGACATTCTAATTTCTTAAAATTTTGCGAATTATGAGAAAAATTAAAGTATGATCCACAACGATGTCAAAAAAAATCATTCATTTGACTACTTTTAGTAGAAAACACTTACAAAGAGATTATTTAGTCTAGTCGATTTTACTGCCGCCATCTTGTTTTCGTAAATCTCGCGAATGCGCAGACTATAGATTTTTCGCTCGAAATTTCCATTTGCAAAAACACTTCAAAATAGCTAGTTCATACTTTGTAATCTCTTCACTATTGTTGTATGTCTTGAGTCAAGTGAAGCCAATTCCTCTCTCTTCGAAGTTAGCTGTTCCTCATCTCCTTCGAACGCAATCTCGTCCAATTCCTGACGATTTAAATAGAAACAGGAACACAGTTAATGTTGTCTGATTTAAAAAAACAACTTTCAGATTTATATAGTTCAGAAAAAAGGACTTTTACAAATTCTCCGTAATATTTGAGATTTTTCTGACTAAAGGTACGTTCACACGTTGCGATTTGTCGGGCCGATTTCAGATGCATGTTAATGATATTTGAAAAATACGTGGCAAACGTCATCTGGTGACATCATCACCTGAAAACATTCGTCATTAACATTCAGCAAAACCTAAAATCGGCCCGACAAATCGCTGTGTGTGAACGTACCTTAAAGATTTCCTGCCATCCGTCATCTTGTTTAATATACTTAGATCGAATTGAATGACGTCAGGCAGGGGTATATATTCAGCACGTGCAAGTGAAGTCACAATTCGTAATTGTTTTGGTTGGCAAATATCACTGGGCAAATTCAAACTAATTAAATATTTTACTAATCAATTAAGTGATTTAGGAGAGAAAAACGTGATTTAGGAAATAATGACGCGAAATTTGCAGAAATTTCTATTGCTATTTCTCAGTTCTAAATACAGAGATTGGAATATCAAATCAATCCAATACAGTGCTCGAAATAATGGCATGCCAATGGCCAACAGTAGGCCGTATTTGAGAAATGACAGGCGAAATCCTACAGGTAGTTTCATTTCATTCGCTAAAATTGGTTTTCTAATACCAGAGTTAATAGTCAAATGGAACAGTTTAGTATGGCCAATACATAACTGATTGAAATGCATGTGGAAAATTAACATTCGTTTCGTTCATAACCGATTGGGACCATTTTGGCAGTTCAAAAATTGTGCAAGCCATAATTTATTTGACCCGTCAAAAGAAAAGTCAGGACATATTTCGAGCCCTGCCAATATGCAGTTTAATAAGTAACCTATTAAATATCGTAAAAAAAGGGAATTACGTATATACCTGCAGTAGTTTGTCACGATGCTTCATGAGATTATTCGTGAGAAGATTTTCTAGCTGGCTTTTCTCCGGTTCAAGCTGCAAAATACAATACAGTATTGTGATAAGAAAAACGTGTACCACTACCCAAGCATTAAATGTCTTCGTTGCAAGGAACCAATCATTATTTACAGGGCGGAAGAGCCTGTTGCAAATAGGGAGTTGGTCATCAACTTTTATAAAGAAAGAAAGAAGGAAAGATGCAAGTACTGCATGTATGTTGTCAATTCAGCAATTCTGAAGTCACACTACTATAAAACACTGCTTTTTTAGAACACTACTTTACAGTGGTGGATTTATAAGGGGGGTGCACAGGGGTGTGGAAGGGGGGGGGTTGTATCTTCTTTACTTTGTAGCACAGCCAGAAACAGGAAATAATGGTATGCCACATGAGTCACGAGGCAGCCAATCTTCGAATAGAGCTAGACTACACTGGCGCAGCCGTGGGGGTCTGGGGTCTATGAGATATCCTTTGTTTGTTTTTGTAAATATTCTAAGTTTAGATTACTAGCTCCATATGATTTTTAAGTTGTTAACAAGTAACTCAGTGTTAAAATATCTAGCTCCACTGCCTCCACATGATTTTTGGAGTTGGCCTGTAACTCCCCCGAATTCTTTGTTCGACTGAGTTTTGAAGCGCACATTTTCAATATGGAGTTAGCCCCTTGGACCATGCTGGTCGCTTCATGGCTCCTTAACCTCTGCAGCCATTGTCCAAGATTGGCTACCTCCACAAAAATATAATCTACAGCTGAGTTAGCCTGAATTTCAGACGGTTTATCATGTTTTGGGGGAAATTATTTCAAATAAGCCTTCAATCGAGGCATTACATCAGCTATCAATAATAGATAAATGTCGCGAAACATACATACAATACTGAAGGGAAGTTGATGTTAATAGCGTGGAATAAAACTATCTAAAGTTTTGACGGTCAGTTCATTTGGTAATATGCAAGAAGCCTTTTACAATGAACGTGATACACCTGCCTAGTTTACAGCTTAATTAGAAGTTATTAATATCAACAAATTCAAGAGTATGTGTTGACAAACTCTCAAAACTCGAGGATATTGCTCACAAATAAAATACTTCTATAGTCTCCTCCGCAGACATCTCTATAGGAGTAACATTTGTCAGGGTGATTTCGATATGCTCATAGTAGTAGAGTTCTAGGCGTTTTCAGTGTGCTATTTTACCAATTTTTGTTGTTTTATCAATAAGAACTATAAATTAGAGGAAGTTCAAAGACGCTTTGCGACATCAATTAATATTTTAATCGGGAATTGGCAATATAATCAAATGGACAGTAGTGCGTAATATTAAATTTCATCGGTTTTCTCGACATAAAATTTAATACGTATGTAGCCCACAAACAATTAAACAATATTTTAACTGTTGTGGTTTGTAGTATAGGAGAAAACTGTAGGAAGGAAATGATCTACTAACTTCCAGACGAAGGGCCTTCGCTCGAAACGTTGAAGTTCTCATTGTATTTTTCAGGTAGTTTTACACAACAGTCAACCGCCGTATTTATAATAAAAGCCTTATGGTTTCTAGAAGGTTGCTAGCCCTATTCTTGTAAATATTCTTCTATTCTAAATTTTTATTTGGGCGAATGAGTAAATATAAAAATACATAGTGCTGAGCATGAATCGATTTCAGAGCATTTGGCCAGCTAATTTAAGGCTCTTTTCCAGCGAGTACTTTCATCCATGCAATCACAATGCTCGACAGTTTTTTTAATTATATACATGCAAGAACTCGCAGCGAGTTTTGCGAGTTGGTTTTGCGATGAGTGGAAAAGAGCCTTAAGGCCGCCACAGAGTTGAAAATACCCCTCCCAAAATAATATTAATATATTCCCATGAACGTTAAGAAATTAACGTAATCGTAGAATATTATTTGCAGTTGGCTTTAACAAGTTTATAATATATTAAAAGGAAAACAGTGCAAATAATTGTAAAGTTTAATTCGAAAGCATATTGATATAAAGAGAAATTTACGATTATAAAAAGGTACAAACACTGTCTGACACTGCGAATCAGTTCTGTTGCAGGTATGTAATACTCAATTACTGGAAAGGTGAAAGTTTTTATACAGGCCCAGGAAATATACTTTATAATAAACAATACAAATTATATTACGAATCTACGAGTGAAGTAATGCAATTTTTTTGAAATAGGCAAATAGCACAAAATTCGTGTAAGATTATTTGTTTGACTGTCAGTAATACTTATTTTATGTCGGCTGCTATTCCAAGAGAAGCGTATGTCGTTTCAAGAGGGCGGAAAGCTCAAAAGCGGCCTTTTGTGTCAGGCTTCCCTTTCCCCTTCAGAAAACCTGATACTCAGACTATAAAGATCCTTGCCCGAACACGAATGATTCGTTTTTAGAAAATCCATCTACACTATAGTTCAATATGGTCAAACGTGTGGTAGACATTTTTAATGGTTAGGTCATCTTATAACATCTAACAAGAGTTTAACGAACGTGGTACACCTGTTTAGTTTGCAAAAATACACGTTATTAATATTCAATGCCAATTCTAGAATACGAGCCGATCTTTGTTATCTCTTGATTAAGGGTGTTCTTATTCACAAAAGTAAATTTCTGTGCAATTTCGGTTAAAATAATATTTTAGATTATTCTCTTTTGCCTCTCTCTTGGCTTGGCTTCCCGAACGAAGATCAAAATAGGTTGTCCACGTTGCAAGCTCGCTATTAGAGATTATTCTATAATCAGAAGGAATTATACAATAGTTTATGTAAGTTTAAAACAGATATAACCGTAATTTAATTTTATATGTTAATTCCTTCTTTCGTTTTCATGCTAAACGGTCTGACGCTCTTCTTTGCCAATATTACATACTTTGTTAATGTTTGCCAATGCTCATGATATTCTTTCCATGGACGCCATTGTCGTTATGTGTAGGGTTCTTATTGGCGGAATACATCTGATATTGCCTGATATATCGTACTAATATAATTGCATTTGCCATTTGTTTTGTTTTCCAAGAGAGTTACCAGTTTGATCTTGCATTTTATATAGCAGCAACGAAAGTCACAGTTCAAATTTCTTGAAAGAAACAATGGAGAAGACAACATATGATGCTTACAGATATTCTTACATTTCAGTTGTTGTATTTGGAATTCTCGGTAACATTTTGGTTATCATCTCCATATTAAGACAAAAAAAATTGTTGAAGAACAGCTACTACTTTCTTGCTTTACATCTTGCAATCTGTGATCTGGGATGTTTGGTTATAACATTCTTGTTCATCATTGCCCACCTTTTCCTTTATTCCGCCATACCTTGTCCTGTCCTGTATATAGATTACTTCTTTCTAGTCGCAGGAATATACATGATGTTGATCATTTCATTGCTTCGTTATCGCGCTGCTGTACATCCTTTAAAACCTGCCATCAGTCGACGGAAATTGAGAGTCGTTTGTGGTTTGGGGTACATTATTGGTTTGATTGCAGGTTATGGACTGATTATTCCGGCATGTTTCATGCAGCCGAACGTCTGGGCTCTTTACGGTAAATTTCTTACTGGTTACATAGTATCCTGCCATTACTTTTTCCCAACTATATTTATGGCAGTAACTTATTATAAGATAGGTCGAGCACTGGTCAAACAAAACAAACACATGAAGCGTGTATGTTCAAATGCGGTAAGAAGCAGTTATCTTCAAAATCGACGAACTTTTCTTGTTTGTCTCACCACCGTTCTTTGTTACGGAGTAAGTATTTTGCTTAGTTCTGTGTGTAGTACATGGTACATCGTTGCCGAGCAAAATCCAGCAATAAAATATGTTTGGGTTTTCCAATTTGGATTCATTCTGCGAGCTGCTGGATCAAATTCAGTAAATCCTCTTATATATGGAATATTGGACAAAAAGTTGCTCACATTTTGGAAACTTTGCCTCAAGAGGAAACGAAGACCACAAGAAAATCAGGCAGTGCTTGAATAGCAAGATGGAAAAAGGTGACATCTAGATAGATTGTCCAACCAGGATGAGACTTGTATCTTCTTTACTTTGTAGAACAGCCAGAAACAAGAAATAATGGATATGACACATGAGTCATGTGGCATATCCATTATTTCCTGTTACTGACAACTGGAGGAATTTAGATTTAGCTTTAAAAAACATGACAGTAGAAATGCTTGCATTCTACTTTTGACAATTTGATTGATTGACTGATTGATCCAGTGACACATTGATTTATCTATTGATTTTATTGATAATGATTTTAAATTGAGTCCAAATATCTAACGTATTGGAGGCAGCCAATCTTCGAATAGAGTTAGACTACGCTGGCGCAGCCGTGGGGGTCTGGGGCCTATGAGATATCCTTTAAATTTATTTTACTCTGAAAATTTCCTTTTCATAGGCAAATCTCATTACGATTAATGACAAGTTTTGGAGTTAGCCAGTAAATCTTCTAAGTTTAGATAACTAGCTCCACATGATTTTTGGAGTTGTTAGCAAGTAACTCCAGGTTAAAATATCTAGCTCCACTGCCTCCACATGATTTTTGGAGTTGGCCTGTAACTCCCCCGAATTCTTTGTTCAACTGAGTTTTGAAGCGCATATTTTGAATTTGGAGTTAGCCCCTTAGACCATGCTGGTCGCTTCATGGCTCCCTAACTTCTGCAGCCATTGTCCAAGATTGGCTACCTCAACAAAAATATAATCTACAGCTGAGTTAGCCCGAATTTCAGACGGCTTATCATGTTTTGGGGGAAATTATTTCAAATAAGCCTTCAATCGAGGCATTACATCAGCTATCAATAATAGATAAATGTTGCGAAACATACATACAATACTGGAGGGAAGTTGATGTTAATAGTGTGGAATAAAACTATCTAAAGTTTTGACGGTCAGTTCATTTGGTAATATGCAAGAAGCCTTTTACAATGAACGTGATACACCTGCCTAGTTTACAGCTTAATTAGAAATTATTAATATCAACAAATTCAAGAGTATGGGTTGACAAACTCTCAAAACTCGAGGATATTGCTTACAAATAAAAAACTTATATAGTCTTCTCCGCAGACATCTCTATAGGGGTGATCTGTGTCAGGGTGATTTCGATATGCTCAATCAAGATCCAAGCCCATAGACGGATTATTACTCCCTAGTAATAAATATGAAAATCCGTCTATGGGTGCAAGAAATCTTAGGGGGGTGAGCTGGCGAGGTAACATAAGGCGTCACCAAACGTGGGCTGCAGGGCTTAGCCCCCAGTGGGGTCCAGGGGTGGAGCCGCTGGTGGGAGGCTAGAAAGCAAAACAGCCCCGGGAAGCACATCAGAAGGCATTCGAAGCAAAAAAATAAGATTTTTGAAGTTGTCAAGTCAATTTAGAGGGGTGAACGTTTCGTTCCAGGCCCTTGCGGGAGAGAAGAGGGCCTGACACAAATCGATGATTTTCTCATGTTCATCATCCAGAATCTGGATGTTACGCTGATTGGCCAAACAAACAAAGGAGCGCATCAGATGACGCCGTATTGAATATTCAGGATTTATATTTTAAGTGAAAACCCAGTGAGGTAGAGTTCTAGGCGTTTTCAGTGAGCTATTTTACCAATTTTTATTGTTTCATCAATAAGAACTATAAATTAGAGGAAGTTTAAAGACGCTTTTGCGACATCAATTAATAATTTAATCGGGAATTGGCAATATTATCAAATGGGCAGCATAGCGCGTAATATTTTCTCGACATACAATTTAATACGTATGTAGCCTACAAACAATTAAACAATGTTTTAACTGTTGTGGTTTGTAGTATAGAAGAAAACTGTAGGAAGGAAATTATTTTGATTATACAAATGCATTTTTAAATAAAAGCCTTATGGTTTCTAGAAGGTTCCTAATCCTATTCTTTAAATATTATTCTATTCAATTATTGTAAATTTTAATTTGGGCGAATTAGGAAATAAAAAAATACACAGTGTTTAGCATGAATCGATTTCAGAGCAGGTTATTCATGGCATTATTACTGTATTCATGCGTTAAAATTGTAATATACAACATTTACTAAAAACTTAAGTGAAATATATACTTTGTTCGCAGCCATTAAGGTTATATTTCGCTAGCTAAGGCTGGCACAGAGTTCAAAATACCCCTCCCAAAATAATATTAATATACTTATGAAAAATATACCCCTGAACGTTAAGAAATTAACGTGATTGTAGAATATTATTTACAGTTGGTTTCAACATGTTTATAATATATTAAAAGGAAAACAGTGCAAATAATTGTAAAGTTTAATACGAAAGCATATTGATATAAAGAGAAATTTACGATTATAAAAAGGTACAAACACTGTCTGACACTGCGAATCAGTTCTGTTGCCGGTATATAATACTCAATTACTGGAAAGATGAAAGTTTTTATACAGGGCCAGGAAATATACTTTATAATAAAAAGTACAAATTATATTACGAATCTACGAGTGAAATAATGCAATTTTTTTGAAATAGGCAAATAGCACAAAATTCGTGTAAGATTATTTGTTTGACTGTCAGTAATACTTATTTTATGTCGGCTGCTATTCCAAGAGAAGCGTATGTCGTTTCAAGAGGGCGGAAAGCTCAAAAGCGGCCTTTTGTGTCAGGCTTTCGTTTCCCCTTCAGAAAGCCTGATACTCAGACTATAAAGATCCTTGCCCGAACATGAATGTTTCGTTTTTAGAAAATCCATCTAGTTCAATATGGTCAAAAGTGTGGTAGAAATTTTTAATGGTTAGGTCATCTTATAACATCTAACAAGAGTTTAACGAACGTGGTACACCTGTTTAGTTTGCAAAAATACACGTTATTAATATTCAATGCCAATTCTAGAATACGAGCCGATCTTTGTTATCTCTTCATTAAGGGTGTTCTTATTCACAAAAGTAAATTTCTGTGCAATTTCGGTTAAAATAATATTTTAGATTATTCTCTTTTGCCTCTCTCTTGGCTTAGCTGCCCGAACAAAGATCAAAATAGGTTGTCCACGTTGCAAGTTCGCTATTAGAGATTATTCTATAATCAGAAGCAATTATACAATAGTTTATGTGAGTTTAAAACAGATATTACCGTAATTTAATTTTATATGTTAATTCCTTCTTTCGTTTTCATGCTAAACGGTCTGACGCTCTTCTTTGCCAATATTACATACTTTGTTAATGTTTGCCAATGCTTATGACATTCTATCCATGGACGCCATTGCCGTTATGTGTAGGGTTCTTATTGGCGGAATACACCTGGTATTGCCTGATATATCGTACTAAAATAATTGCATTTGACATTTGTTTTCCAAGAGAGCTACCAGTTTGATCTTGCATTGTATATAGCAGGAACGAAAGTCACAGTTCAAATTTCTTGAAAGAAACAATGGAGAAGACAACATATGATGCTTTCAGATATTCTTATATTTCAGTTGCTGTATTTGGGATTCTCGGCAACATTTTGGTTATCATCTCCATATTAAGACAAAAAAAATTGTTGAAGAACAGCTACTACTTTCTTGCTTTACATCTTGCAATCTGTGATCTGGGATGTTTGGTTGTGAGATTCTTGTTCATCATTGCCCACCTTTTCCTTTATTCCGCCATACCTTGTCTTGTCGCGTGTATAGATTACTTCTTTCTAGTCGCAGGAATATACATGATGTTGATCATTTCATTGCTTCGTTATCGCGCTGCTGTACATCCTTTAAAACCTGCCAGCAGTCGACGGAAATTGAGAGTCGTTTGTGGTTTGGGGTACATTATTGGTTTGATTGCAGGTTATGGAACACTTATTCCGGCATGTTTCATGCAGCCGAACGTCTCGGCTGTCTACAGTAAATTTCTTACTGGTTACACAGTATCCTGCCATTACTTT
This sequence comes from Trachythela sp. YZ-2020, assembly GCA_016169945.1. Lineage (NCBI taxonomy): Eukaryota > Metazoa > Cnidaria > Anthozoa > Malacalcyonacea > Clavulariidae > Trachythela > Trachythela sp. YZ-2020. The sequence goes on from JADLSH010000157.1 coordinate 1,251,233, forward strand.
TTCCCAACAATATTTATGGCAGTAACTTACTATAAGATAGGTCGAGCACTGGTCAAACAAAACGAACACATGAAGCGTGTATGTTCAAATGCGGTAAGAAGCAGATATGTTCGAAATCGACGAACTTTTCTTGTTTGTCTCACCACCGTTCTTTGTTACGGAGTAAGTATTTTGCTTAGTTCTGTGTTGTATATATGGTACATCGTTGCTGAGCAAAATCCAGCAATAAAATATGTTTGGGTTTTCCAATTTGGATTCATTCTGCGAGCTGCTGGATCAAATTCAGTAAATCCTCTTATATATGGAATATTGGACAAAAAGTTGCTCACATTTTGGAAACTTTGCCTCAAGAGGAAACGAAGACCACAAGAAAATCAGGCAGTGCTTGAATAGCAAGATGGAAAAAGGTGACATCTAGATAGATTGTCCAACCAGGATGAGATTTGTATCTTCTTTACTTTGTAGAACAGCCAGAAACTGGAAATACTGGATATGCCACATGAGTCATGTGACATATCCATTATTTCCTGTTACTGACAACTGGAGGAATTTATATTTAGCTTTAAAAAATATGACAGTAGAAATGCTTGCATTCTACTTTTGACAACTTGATTGATTTACTGATTGATCGATCCAGTGACACATTGATTTATCTATTGATTTTATTGATAATGATTTAAGATAATCTATTTGATATAGAGGGGTCATACCATTGAACTCAACATTATACGTGGAGTGCTTCTTTCAATAAAAGAGTCAAATCCGAGCTTAATTCCAAGATCGAACTGCTTTAAAGCTTACTAAAATTGACGTATTGACAACTTAGTCTTTAAAGAGGTTTGGTTGATCTCAGCTCATGACCGTGGCAACGGCAATCCGTTTTGGAGGGCTGGATATAAGTACCAGGATTTATCTTCATTTTTTGAGAGCTCCATGTCTTTTTGAGCTCAATTGTTCCTGCATCATTTAAGAATATTCAATATAACATGTTTAACATAATGACATAGACCTTAAATTGTATACATAAGATATATTCAAAATTTGTAGCGTTTCACATTTGATAACAAGTAAACATATGGCTAGGCACTTCACTTTACTTTTTATATGCCGCATTTTCTTCCCCCAAGTTTTAAATTGAGTTCAAATATCTAACGTATTGGAGGCAGCCAATCTTCGAATAGAGTTAGACTACGCTGGCGCAGCCGTGGGGGTCTGGGGTCTATGAGATATCCTTTAAATTTATTTTACTCTGAAAATTTCCTTTCATAGGCAAATCTCCTGAAGATTAATGAGAAGTTTTGGAGTTAGCTAGTAAATCTTCTAAGTTTAGATAACTAGCTCCACATGATTTTTGGAGTTGTTAACAAGTAACTCCAGGTTAAAATATCTAGCTCCACTGCCTCCACATGATTTTTGGAGTTGGCCTGTAACTCCCCCGAATTCTTTGTTCGACTGAGTTTTGAAGCGCACATTTTGAATTTGGAGTTAGCCCCTTAGACCATGCTGGTCGCTTCATGGCTCCCTAACTTCTGCAGCCATTGTCCAAGATTGGCTACCTCCACAAAAATATAATCTACAGCTGAGTTAGCCTGAATTTCAGACGGCTTATCATGTTTTGGGGGAAATTATTTCAAATAAGCCTTCAATCGAGGCATTACATCAGCTATCAATAATAGATAAATGTCGCGAAACATACATACAATACTGAAGGGAAGTTGATGTTAATAGTGTGGAATAAAACTATCTAAAGTTTTGACGGTCAGTTCATTTGGTAATATGCAAGAAGCCTTTTACAATGAACGTGATACACCTGCCTAGTTTACAGCTTAATTAGAAGTTATTAATATCAACAAATTCAAGAGTATGGGTTGACAAACTCTCAAAACTCGAGGATATTGCTCACAAATAAAATACTTCTATAGTCTCCTCCGCAGACATCTCTATAGGGGTGACGTTTGTCAGGGCGATTTCGATATGCTCACAGTGGTAGAGTTATAGGCGTTTTCAGTGTGCTATTTTACCAATTTTTGTTGTTTTATCAATAAGAACTATAAATTAGAGGAAGTTTAAAGACGCTTTTGCGACATCAATTAATATTTTAATCGGGAATTGGCAATATAATCAAATGGACAGTAGCGCGTATAATATTAAATTTCATCGGCTTTCTCGACATAAAATTTAATACGTATGCATGTAGCCCACAAACAATTAAACAATGTTTTAACTGTTGTGGTTTGTAGTATAGGAGAAAACTGTAGGAAGGAAATGATCTAATAACTTCCAGACGAAGGGCCTTCGCTCGAAACGTCGAAGTTCTCATTGTATTTTTCAGGTAGTTTTACACAACAGTCAACCGCCGTATTTATAATAAAAGCCTTATGGTTTCTAGAAGGTTGCTAGCCCTATTCTTGTAAATATTCTTCTATTCTAAATTTTTATTTGGGCGAATGAGTAAATTTAAAAATACATAGTGTTGAGCATGAATCGATTTCAGAGCATTTGGCCAGCTAATTTAAGGCTCTTTTCCAGCGAGTACTTTCATCCAATCACAATGCTCGACAGTTTGAACTCACTAAAATTGACGTATTGACAACTGAGTCTTTAAAGAAGTTTGGCATTTGTGCATTTTTGGTTGATCTCACCTCATGACCGTGGCAACGGTAATCCGTTTTAAGGGCTGGATGAGAGTATCAGGGTTTATCTTCATTTTTTGAGAGCTCCACGTCATTTTAACTTCAATTGTTCCTGCATTATTTGAGAATATTCAATAAATCATGTTTAACATAATGATATATAGATCTTAAATTGTATACATAAGATACGATATATTCAAATTTTGTAGCGTTTCACATTTGATAACAAGTAAACATATGACTAGTCACTTCACATTACTTTTTATATGCGGCATTTTCTTCCCCCAAGTTTTAAATTGAGCTCAAATGTCTAACGTATTTGCCCTCGGCCAGGAGGTTGATGTTTTCACCTGGGTCTGTGTGTTTGTGTTTTTGTTAACTTAGCACGATAACTAAAAATATCAAACATTTGAAAATTTGTGGAGATAACGGCCATAGACCAAGGAAAAATCAATTAAATTTTGATTCAATTTGGATCAAAACTGGATAGAAATTTGCAAAAGTAGATGTATTATTTATGCGTGAATATACTCGACCTAATTTGCTTGCGGAGGTTTGATGCAGTCTTTGAGTCATGTGTGTAGATTGTATTTTTGTGAAGGCAGCAAATCGTCGAAAAGAGTTAGACTACGCTGGCGCAGCAGTGGGGGTCTGGAGTCTATGAGATATCTTTTTTTCACTCTGAAAATTTCCTTTTCATAGGCAAATCTCCTGAAGATTAATGACAAGTTTTGGAGTTAGCCAGTAAATCTTCTAAGTTTAGATAACTAGCTCCACATGATGTTTGGAGTTGTTAGCAAGTAACTCCAGGTTAAAATATCTAGCTCCACTGCCTCCACATGATTTTTGGAGTTGGCCTGTAACTCCTCCGAATTCTTTGTTCGACTGAGTTTTGAAGCGCATATTTTGAATTTGGAGTTAGCCTCTTAGACCATGCTGGTCGCTCCATGGCTCCCTAACTCCTGCAGCTATTGTCCAAGATTGGCTACCTGCACAAAAATATAATCTACAGCTGAGTTAGCCTGAATTTCAGACGGCTTATCATGTTTTGGGGGAAATTATTTCAAATAAGCCTTCAATCGAGGCATTACATCAGCTTTCAATAATAGATAAATGTCGCGAAACATACATACAATACTGAAGGGAAGTTGATGTTATTAGTGTGGAATAGAACTATCTACAGTTTTGACGGTCAGTTCATTTGGTAATATGCAAGAAGCCTTTTACAATGAACGTGGTACACCTGCCTAGTTTACAGCTTAATTACAAGTTATTTATATCCAACAAATTCAAGAGTATGGGTTGACAAACTCTCAAAACTAGAGGATATTGCTCACAAATAAAAAACTTCTATAGTCTCCTCCGCAGACATCTCTATAGGGGTGACATTTGTCAGGGTGATTTCGATATGCTCACAGTGGTAGAGTTCTAGGCGTTTTCAGTGAGCTATTTTACCAATTTTTGTTGTTTTATCAATAAGAACTATAAATTAGAGGAAGTTTAAAGACGCTTTTGCGACATCAATTAATATTTTAATCGGGAATTGGCAATATAATCAAATGGACAGTAGCGCGTATAATATTAAATTTCATCGGCTTTCTCGACATAAAATTTAATACGTATGCATGTAGCCCACAAACAATTAAACAATGTTTTAACTGTTGTGGTTTGTAGTATAGGAGAAAACTGTAGGAAGGAAATGATTTTGATTATACAAATGCATTTATAATAAAAGCCTTATGGTTTCTAGAAGGTTCCTAATCCTATTCTTTAAATAAATATTATATTATTCAATTATTGTAAATTTTAATTTGGGCGAATTAGTAAATAAAAAAAATACATAGTGTTTAGCATGAATCGATTTCAGAGCAGGTTATTCATGGCATTATTACTGTATTCATGCGTTAAAATTGTAATATACAACATTTACTAAAGGACTTAAGTGAAATATATACTTCATTCGCAGCCATTAACGTGATTTTTGGTTGATCTCAGCTCATGACCGTGGCAACGGCAATCCGTTTTAGGGGGCTGGATGCAAGTACCAGGGTTTATCTTCATTTTTTGAGAGCTCCACGTCTTTTTGAGTTCAATTGTTCCTGCATTATTTTAAGAATATTCAATATAGCATGTTTAATAGAATGACAGAGATCTTAAATTGTATACATAAGATATATTCAAATTTTGTAGCGTTTGTCATTTGATAACAAGTAAATATATTAATAGTCACTTCACTTTACTTTTTATATGCCGCATTTTCTTCCCCCAAGTTTTAAATTGAGTTCAAATATCTAACGTATTTTCCCTCCGCCAGGAGGTTGATGTTTTCACCTGGGTCTGTGTGTTTGTGTTTTTGTTAACTTAGCACGATAACTAAAAATATCAAACATTTGAAAATTTGTGGAGATAACGGCCATAGGCCACATCAGCTATCAATAATAGATAAATGTCGCGAAACATGCATACAATACTGAAGGGAAGTTGGTGTTAATAGCGTGGAATAAAACTATCTAAAGTTTTGACGGTCAGTTCATTTGGTAATATGCAAGAAGCCTTTTACAATTAACGTGATACACCTGCCTAGTTTACAGCTTAATTAGAAGTTATTAATATCAACAAATTCAAGAGTATGGGTTGACAAACTCTCAAAACTCGAGGATATAGCTCACAATTCACAAATAAAAAACTTCTGTAGTCTCCTCCGCAGGCATCTCTATAGGGGTGACTGTGTCAGGGTGATTTCGATATGCCCAATCAAGATCCTTGCCTGTTTTACTATATACATCACAAGCTCTGGGTCTGGATATTTACTTTTTTCAAGTAAAACTTGAATTTCCTCTTCATTTAATTGTCCAATTCTGCCAGCCATTTTTCTACTTTTCCCTACTAGCAGGATATGAACTAATATCCTGCTAGTAGAGAACCAATCAGATTGCAGAATACCTCATATCCAGAGCTTGTGTATATAATAATAGAGATTATTCTATAATCAGAAGGAATTATACAATAGTTTATGTAAGTTTAAAACAGATATAACCGTAACTCAATTCTATATCTTAATTCCTTCTTTACTTTTCATGCTAAACGGTCTGACGCTCTTCTTTGCCAATATTACATACTTTGTTAATGTTTCCCAATGCTTATGGCATTCTATCCATGGACGCCATTGTCGTTATGCGTAGGGTTCTTATTGGCGGAATACATCTGGTATTGCCTGATATATCGTACTAAAATAATTGCATTTGAGCTACAAGTTTGATCTTGCATTGTACGGCAACGAAAGTCACAGTTCAAATTTCTTGAAAGAAACAATGGAGAAGACAACATACGATGCTTACAGATATTCTTATATTTCAGTTGTTGCATTTGGAATTCTCGGTAACATTTTGGTTATCATCTCCATATTAAGACAAAAAAAATTGTTGAAGAACAACTACTACTTTCTTGTTTTACATCTTGCAATCTGTGACCTGGGATGTTTGGTTTTAATATTCTTGCGCATCATTGCCCACCATTTCCTTTATTCCGCCATACCTTGTCCTGTCCTGCACATAGTTTCCTTGATGTTGATCATTTCATTGCTTCGTTATCGCGCTGCTGTACATCCTTTAAAACCTGCCATCAGTCGACGAAAATTGATAGTCGTTTGTGGTTTGGGGTACATTGTTGGTTTGATTGCAGGTTATGGAACAATTATTCCGGCATGTTTCATGCAGCCGAACGATGTCTGGGCTGTTTACCGTAAATTTTATAATGGCTACATAGTATCCTGCTTTTACTTTTTCCCAACAATATTTATGGCAGTAACTTATTATAAGATAGGTCGAGCACTGGTCAAACAAAACGAACACATGAAGCGTGTATGTTCAAATGCTGTAAGAAGCAGATATGTTAAAAATCGACGAACTTTTCTTGTTTGTCTCAGTACCGTTCTTTTTTACGGAGTAAGTATTTTGCCTAATTCTGTGTGGTATACATGGTACATCGTTGCTGAGCAAAATCCACCAATAAAATATTATTGGGTTTTCCATTTTGGAATCATTCTGCGAGCTGCTGGATCAAATTCAGTAAATCCTCTTATATATGGAATATTGGACAAAAAGTTGCTCAGATTTTGGGAACTTTGCCTCAAGAGGAAACGAAGACCACAAGAAAATCAGGCAGTGCTTGAATAGCAAAATGGAAAAGGTGACATCTGTGGTGGATTTATAGGGGGGGAGGGTGCACAGGGGTGTGCAGCCCTGTTTGGCCAAGGCGGAGGGAGGGGGTTGCAAAAAAATATTTATCATACTTTTAAAACGTTTGAGGTATTCAAAATTTGTTACCAGTCTTAGACCAACTTAAATTTTTTCATTCAAGGTTTTCATTCACTGGTTCAAAATACCCACTCGCGTGGCGGCACACTGCTGGCCAGTGCAGGGTTCGGTGTGCTCTCTTGCTCGGCTGCACCCCCCTAAAAAATGCTGGCTGGATCCACCACTGCTACTTTAGACCCTAAAATAGGTTTTTTATTTGTTGATTAGTTCGAGAAACGTTGCATATACTTCCATTTGGGGCAATTGCAAAATGCTCCTATATTGTTCCATTTGTAATAATCCTAGTATAAGTATCTACTATATAAATCGAACGAAACATATCTCGACAAAGACGATTGGGGAGGTCAGAAAAAAGTGTGCCTCACTTGAAAGAAGAGTTATGAAAGATTAGACAAACCATACTTATCGTTGCACCAGGTACCTCCCCCCCCCCCTCCACACACACCACGTAAGTAATGACAGGTCCCATATAAATCTGTCATATACAATAAAACATACCGCTGATCTTTCCGATAATGCTGATCGCAGTCGTTCTTGAAGTTGTTGGATTTCTGCATTAATTTGATCAACCTTTACAAAGTTAAGAAGTATTCATATCATTTCCTCTCTAAACAACAAGTGCAATAAAGTTGACAAAGACAAGTCCTATAGTTCAATTCTCACCTCGCTTTGGTCCTCGTTGGAAAGATGAGCCATTAATTCTGTGCCCAGTTCACTCGATAGCGATCTTTGCGACGACGTCATGGCCTGTAAATCTCCTTCCATTTTCGACAGAAGTTGATCCTAAAAGTAAGCAATCAGTAAACGTAAGCGTGCAATAAAAACAATTGGAATATATGCACGACTCTTATTCCTGCGCAGAGAATCTCAAGTAATCCAACTTTGGCATGTTATCACGCGCATCATATTTAGTTTACAGATTTACCATTTTCACACAAATAAATATCAGGCTTTCAAATGAAACCTTTTTTGTATCTCTGTGATCAATAACGGCCCAATACGATCCGATGAGAAAAGAGTGGTCGAAATCACAATTTTCCACCTTTGGGAATTAAACGTCCTTCGAAGTTTCGACCATTTCTAGAAATGATGGTTGCCTATTTGTGAAACGTTCAGCATTACCAGTTCAGTCTGCATGCTTCCTGTTTCGTAAAATGTTTCAATCACCAAATTTCGTTGTTAAATCGCGATTTGAACTTTCTTTAAATTTACCAAGACTTAATAAATAGCCCATGGGTTACGCCATGAGAATAATTTCAATAGGCAGACAATAGCTTTGCATGCACTCAACTCCCAATGGTGGAAAAATGCAATTTCGACCGGCAATTTTTAATCGTATCGTATTTGGCCATTTTTGATCGCAATGATACAAAAATGTATCATTTGATAGCCAAAAGATTGATCTTTATTGGTGTGAAAAAAGTAAATCTACAAACTAAATAATAAACGCACGACGACGTGCTAAAGTTGGATCACCTGTTTTTGATACACCCTGTACAATCGAGACGTTTATTTTATTTATTTATTTATTTTATTTTATTTTAATTGGTTTGTCACAAATTAACTCATTTACAATACCATAACTAAAACAACGATTAGGTTAACGAACGTACATAATTGTGACAGGAGAAAGGAACAGGACTTTCGTCCCAATTGATACCTGACCCCTAATGATACGGAACAACACACATGCATTAAATTATTAAAACCTATTTACAACGTATGTCGAGCCCGGAGGCATGTACGTAGACAGTTTGGATCTGTATAACGTTTGAAGGTTATTCTTGAATGCAGGAAGGGAATTTAACTGATCTAATAAAGAATGAATTTCTATTATATCGTAGTCGCATGTGATTAGAGTGCTTCCAATTTGACTTTACCGACACACCACATGCACTCCAGGTACTTGGGTTAATCAGGGATGAATCCAGCTTGGGGACTCCTGACACTTGTGTGAAAGAGCCAGTCAATGCTCTACCGAAAGTTGTGGGTTTTCTCCGAGTACTCCGGTTTCCTCCCACTGGGAATGTTGACAGGATGGGTTGGGATAAGCCCCAAACTAACCCTTCGATCGTAGCTGTGCTCCCTGATCAGACATGAGTCATACGGTGGCAGCCAGAGGCGCATTTAATAAGCCTTCGACTCGATCAAGTCGAGCTGCGTCCTTCGTAATTCAGCTCAGCTCTCAGCAGCAAGTAAGGATGATTAGCACGTATACCCCCACTTACTTACTTACTTACTCACTTACTGAGCAGGCGCTGGTCAATGAAGCGGGGAGCGGGGGCAGGGTAAGGGCAGGGTGCATCATCACCGAGGAGCCCCGGCAATGTCAAGGGGCTGACCTTGTCAGAAAACTAAGATTGCTCAACTAAGAAGAAAATTTGTGAAAACTAAGAAGTCCCAATATTTTACTCTTGTTTCATAATTGCCCTGCCAAATCCAAAATTCGGAATTGAGATGGAAATTGACACCTCCCCTACGCCCCCTTGTCCTAGGCTAGTGTGCACCCCCGCCCCCAGTAAATCCATCCTTGGCGTGAATACAGGACCAATGAATGAATGAATGAATACACTACTTAGACACGCTAGCCTCTCACAACTATCCGAAGAGTTTATTTTCAGGAGGGGACAAAAAAAGTATAATTTCTACAAAATAAACATTAAAAAAGATGACTAAATGTAGTATTTAAGGTATTAAACAGGCAAAGTGGCGATTGTTCTCTTAAATTGGGAGACCATTCCATAGCATTGCACCACTATACTTAAAGTTTCGTTTCAAAAAAAATGTATTAGGCCTTGGAAGTGCTATATCAGTATCAATGTTACGCAGATTATAATTCCTATTAAGGTCTCTAAGTCTAACAAAGCTTTCCATTAGATTTGGTGCACACTGAATGGTCATTAAGAATCTTACACAAAAAGACACTTTTCATCCTGTCGCGCCTAACATCGGGAGTGCTCCACTGCAAACCAATAGAGATGGGCCTCGCTCGTCCTGCACGAAGAACACTTTAGAATTGATAGACCTATCCGGTAAAACTATCCGGTGTTGCACACTTAAGTAGAAATCGCAATAACAGTACCTTCTGTGTTAAACTTTCCTCCATATTTTGTAGTTCTTTCTGTTTAGTTTTCACATCGGCTTTTTGTCTGTCGTAAGTCTCTCTAACAGTTGAGAATACAATTTTTAAGTCTACCATTTCTTCACATAATATTAATTATAGAAAGTACTATATCGCAAGGAAGTGCTGTGCAACAAAGTTATATAGAACCGAGAAGCTATATAGTTTAAAAAGACAACAGCTTACTTTAAATCCATAAGTGTACTTTCTAGTCTTTGAAGTTCACCTAAAACGCCTGTAATAACACCATCAATTTCTGTGTTTCCGTTAAGGTGATTTAACATCATGGTTAAAATCTGTTATGTTAAAAATATTGACGTGTGATAAATCAGTGAGCATCGTCATCTTCTCGCTTTTCGGCAATCACCCCCCGAATTCAAATTTCAAGATGGTGGCCGAGCTTTCGGAAAACAACCGGCTCAAAAAACACTTGTCATTTTCCTCATAACGGTTTGCCTTGACTGAAGTTGTTATTGACTTGTTATTAGACAGAAGTCCCCGCTCATATGAAAAACAAATGTTTCAAAAACAAATGTAAAAGAAACTGCAAATCTCTTCCAGATTACCTCTTCCCATAGGACAGACTTGATTACAAAAATAATTCTACAAAAATCAGCGAGTTTTAAATCCATCTACATGATTTTGAAACGAATTTTGCGGTATTTTTTTGTTCAAAAATTTTTGAAGGTTTTCGGGGGGGGGATGGTTACATCATTGAACTATAAATAAACTGGAACGATAACTCAGGGGGGGAATTGAAGCCAGCTTAATTCAGTTTTTCTGAGGTTTGAGTTGAAATACTTAACGCCGAACATTGGGCTGTATATGAAATTGAAGCTATTAAAAAGTTCTATTTGATATAAAAACTTCAAGACTTTAGGTAAAAAGGAAATACTTAAAACTTTGAGGGAAAATTTGCCGTATTTTACAAAATTGCGGTTGTTTTTGTATTTTTTAAGTATTTCCATTTTGCCTAAAGTCTTCAAGTTTTTATATAAGATAGAACTTTTTAATAGCTTCAATTTCATATACAGCCCAATGTTCGGCGTTAAGTATTTCAACTCAAACCTCAGAAAAACTAGCTTGGCTTCAACGAATCATAGGACTTGATCATAGGAGTTAGCGTTCCAGTTTACTTAGAGTTCACTGGGTTACATCCTCTACTTAGCGCACTGGCTAAGCACTCGGTTACGCTTAAACATTAGCGTATTACGTGAAGTTCCACCTCTGTATAGTTACTCTGTGTCGGCAGTCGCTGTCGAGTTGTCGTCCAGTAAAGAACACTAATAGCGATCTCTTGTGTGTTTATTTGTACCTCGGGTGGGACGGCAATCAACGCACTCATTGGTAACGTGCCAGACCATCGGCAACACGTTACAGTATGTTACGTGAGAAAAAGGTCGACGGAGTAAACGCGGTTCTCAATTTTTCTGTGAATACGTTTCACATAACATCGCTCTATGTCAGAAATTGCGTTGCAATTTGCAGTAAAAATTCCCTCGTGTAATATGGCTTTAACTTCGGATTGACAGTGTGCCTATTCCAGTCCGTTGGCATGGACACATAGGGATTTGCTATCCTAACCCATAGACATAATCGCAAAGTCTGCGATATCCCACTATGTGTATACGCACAAATACACCTCCTGGTAAGTGGACGACGATGAAGCTCGGTGACCACAGACGGACAGACCGATCGACTGAACCAAATACTCCAACGAAAAGGATACGCTCAAGTTGCTCTCGGACTTCTCCGTGGCGTGCTCGGAAAGTCTCGATCTCAGTCTTTACTTCCTGTATAGACCTCTGACAATCAAGCCGTGATTTTCTTGTATCGTAATAGCCCCCAGTCAGTGCTCCACGACGACTCACTTGATCGCCTGCAATGTGAAGTATAGGGTTATACATCATTTGTCTACATTCTTATACAAAGCGCTACCTCCGAGTTTGACAAAATTGCTCTCAACGGGACCGGCTACGGTACATTCTTGGACCTCTCAAAACTATAACTGGATAGAGCATCCTATTTAATTTAATGAGCCAATTTTGAAGCCAGGATATTTTTAATGAGATGAGATTTCTAAATCTGTCAAATTCTTGACTAGTCAAATCGTTAGCTGTTTAAATTAGTTATACTGTGAGGCAAATATCTTTTCCTATGTAACTTGAGAAATATAGCTTCCAACATCTCTTCTAATGAGTTTTAGAACGCTTTAAACACCACATAATGAGGCTTATGGCGGCCATATTGGTGTGACCTCATTAGTTATTCACCGGCAAATTTAGGAAGAAAGAGAGGCCACTGATGATAAATTCTTATCTAGACAATATTTGTTCTTTCCCACCAATTGCCAGAGACTTATAGAAGCTCTTTAAACATGTCCGTTGACCGGCCGTTATTTCGAGCTCTGGCTTAACAGCTTGTCGTGGTGTTGTCCACGATAAACTACGTCAATCACACGTCTCAGCGTTGCATACCTTCCATAGTCACACAATCCATGTTGGCACTCTTGGAATACTGCGAGGCAACATCAATATCCCTGCACATCAATGTTTTACCAAACACGGTCAACATAGCTTTGCGAAACTTTGAATCAAACGTAAGCTCACGTATCATTGGAAATACATCCTGAAATACAAACATACATGATAGTGATAATTTCCAGGAGGGGGGTTCTCAACTTCACCTTGTCTTGAATAAGGTTGGGGCGAAGACTGGAAATAAGGTTTTGCGCGTTTTTCACAATCTGTATTTCTTACATTGTGTGTCGGGTATTGTGTCTCCCTTGCATTCATCTTATTGAGCGGCATGAATGTCGCACTTCCCGGCATCTTACGTCTGTTCATGATTTTGAGAATATCTGTGGCTGTTCTGTCGGAGTCGACCATCAAATGAAACAATCTAAAATAAATAGAAAAACATGTCTGGTTGGTATCTGAAACAGTGTTACAAAAAAGCTGCGGGCATGCGGGTACCACCACCCGCGAGGAAGGTTTACTGGCATTGAGGAAGGTTGAAAGTGAAACATTGAATAAAACATCGCAAAGCAGTAAGTACTAGACTAGTCAGGCTAGTACTAGTAGCAACAGTCAGCGCTCAGTCAAACTAGCAGTACTGCAATGGCCAACTGGCAAAACTACCCAGGTAGGATTTTGGATTTTGCCGGAACTTTCCTCAAAATCTTTGGAAACTTTCCGACATGCAGGCTTTTGCCTGGTCTGAACTACTTGAAAATGGTTCAAAACACTTCAATTTGACCTCCTTTTGAAAGCCTTTGAATCATTCCTAGCTTTGGTTCACATAATAACAAAATTTGAAGCAAATGATTGCAGTAAGCATGATATGTTGATGGGATAACTACAATTTGCATTAAATAACACCAATCTACACCAATCACCATTCTCTTATTTTCCTCAAGTAGTTAAGAACTGAAGTTGAATTTAAGTCGAGGCACAGCGTCCGTCACACAATGGTCGGACAGTGTCCGTCGAGGCATGTTCATTTATTTACATTTTTCAAATTATCCAGCAGAATGAATAGTTAACTGGTGTATATTTCATTTACTCATTTAATACTGTACTTGGGGATAATAACTTAGAGATGTTCAGCTTGTTCTAGCAAAGCTGAAACAGAAAACAACTTGCCCGATCGGACAACCAAGAAGAAACTTCTACTTGCCCGTAATGATTTTCACTTGTTCGGGCAAGCGTTAAGTTACACCACTGCTCAAGCTATGCTACCCTCGCAGAAGCTGTACCTCGACGGAAAGGGGCAGCGCGTTCTATCGATCCAACTTACTTGTTACCGGCCGTTACTTCAACTGCAGTGTAAAATCTCTTATCACATGTGAAATTTTCAATAAGTGGTCCATAAAATCCTTGAATTCCTTCCTCGCGAACAATTGTCTTAACGCTCTCAATGCCATTAAATATCGCCTATAGAAGAAGAAACAATATCATTAAATTTGTACACGGCAGTCCTTAGCTAGGATTCTGAAAGAGGGCGTCCAATTTTAGGACACACATCTAGGGAAACTGTTGAACTTTGGCTCTGTTAAACGGTATTTCTAGTAAGTAAGTAAGTGAGTGAGTGAGTGAGTGAGTGAGTGAGTGAGTGAGTGAGTGAGTGGGTGAGTGAGTGAGTGAGTGAGTAAGTGGGGGTGTGCTAATCATCCTTACTTGCAGCTGAGAGCTGAGCTGAATTACGAAGGACGCAGCTCGACTTGATCGAGTCGAAGGCTTATTAAAGGCGTCTCTGGCTGCCACCGTATGACTCATGTGTGATCAGGGAGCACAGCTACGATCGAAGACAGCTTCCTGTGGGAGGAAACCGGAGTACCCGGAGAAAACCCACGACTTTCGGTAGAGCGTTGACTGACTCTTTTCACATAAGTGTCATGAGTCCGCAGCGAGAATCGAACCCACGATCTCCGAGCATGGAATGCTCTTGTAGAAGCAGATATTAAATAAGCAAATAATTCAACTGACCTTACTGACAGACCCACGCAATGTTCTTTCACGTCTGTGTAGATCTTCGGTTAAGTTCTGAAGTTTTTGTTCAAGTTCAGCTTCGTTTCTCCATAATTCCCTATGTGGTAGAAGGGTGTTAGCTACGCAGGGCGCGAAATAACGGCCGGTCAACGGACAATGTCCGGCCAAACTGAGTAGTTGTCCGGTCAAACTCTCGCAGGACCGGTCATTTTGACCGGCTACTTTTTAAAGTTTACATGTAATTCAGTTGCTAAATAAAGCGAACGAGCAAACTATTTTCATGCAATTTTCTCATGTATTAAGTTTCGAAGTTGCTGACAAGTGAAAATAGCCGGCACGCAGTGGCTGCAACTGTCAAAACTTATGTTCTTTGTTAATTTCGTCTGATGTTGCGTTTACTTTGAATAATATTTACTGTACGGACTTTACAATAAAACTCAGAAGTGATTCTTGACTTCTACAGACATTTTTCTAGTTACATTAAGTATTTTACATTTAAGGGGACTTTGTCAGGCTTTAGTTCAGCTGAATAATTTGACCGACCAGAAATGCTTGGTTAAAGTTGGTTTGGCCGGTCACCTTGACCGGCAACCCTCCAGCCGTTATTTCGCGCCCTGCTACGGTCAAAAATTTGGCGTTATACGCCGTTTTCCCAACTACGTTTAGCTTGCAATTTCCCAATTTAGATTTGCGAAAATAATATAACTTTATGAAAAAATTCAAAATATAAGATTGCTCAACTTCAAAACTCCGCTCAAGAAAATTTCTATTTTATGATGATGGTGTTTGTGGGTGGAATATTCGAACGAAAATTTATATACATTTTTAGGCCCTCTGGCAGGAACTGAACCTGCGGCCCTGCGATAGTCCGGTGCAGCGCTCTAACCAACTGAGCTACAGAGTCAAGTTGCTGAGCATTAACCGCAAGTTTGTGTATATATATGGGAGAAATGCCAATACATGGTATATGGGTAAATACTAAGATTTTTCTCGGCATCTCGTTCCATGGGAATAATAGTTGATGGTGTTTGTGGATGGAATATTCGAACGAAAATGATGATGCTTTACTTTTCAAGCTGTATATCACACATACAGTAAGTATCTGTGTATCACTATGGCTATGGCTAAATTTTTATTTTTTATATTTGGACGGTTTAAAATTCTGCCTAAAATCATTAATTATTCATAAGCAAAATACAAAGGAAACTCATGACCCGTAGCGGATCTATATATTTGATATAGACTTGCTCAAATTTTCTCCTTCAATTTTTACAGCGTAGGTAACATCAATCTTCAAAATTCCAACGCCAGTGAGCGTACAAAACGAGTCATTTTAGAAGTCATATACAAACCTTGCAGTTCGGCCTTTATCAGATCTAAAACACTCGGCTGCGCCTCGATGTTTTAAATCAGATAAAGACCTCTTGTGCGGTTTGTATATATTACTTAGAAAGCGTTATCCGAACGCATGCGACATTCAGACCCGAGCTCACAAATGCCTGCAGCTAACTGAACTTTAGTTTATCTCATTTGAAAGAACTTTTAAAATTATATCTAAATCTCCCTTATCGATTTTTCGTATCTTGCTTAGTTCGAGATATTTTGACTTAAAACAATGAGCTGTCCGCCATCTTGGATTATTTTTTGATCTCATTAACGGTGGTTTTAGTCACGTCACAAGCAGCGTTAGCCATATAAAACTACTCCTAGGTGACCAAGTAACAATTAGTAGATGTTTAAAAAGTTGTCAGTCAATTTGTTATTTGAAAGTGACTGAATTATAATTTTGGGCTCATAATGACCATTGGCTTTCTGGGTAAGATCTTGCGTGACCCTGCTTGTGACGTTAACATGCATATCCACAAAAATCCAAGATGGCGGACAGCTCGCTGATTTATGATTATTTCTATCAAAATATCTCGAGAACTAAGAAAGATACGAAAAATCGGTAAGGGAGATTTATGTATAATTTTAAAAGTTATTTCAAATGAGACAAACTAAATTTTTATTGCCATATCCCTTTAATCTGATTTTCAGTCATGTGCCATGCATCTGGGCACTTGTTATTAACACTCACTTTCTCTTGTTTGTCTGTTCATCTCGTTGTTTCATTAAAGCATATTTTCTTGTGTTTGACTCATCAATTCTTCTCTTTCTTTGATCCAAATCTTCTTTTCTTTCCTACATCATGAATATTTAACAATAGCATGAGCTCAGGCGTTTAGCCAGGCGACTTGCTAATTGTTTTATAATATAGTCTTATAGACATTAACTGCAGCGGTTGAAATGACCGGGCACAAGTTCGCCAAAATGCGACCAAATTCTGAACCTGACAACTAAATCATTTCCAATGGTAGCCCTCGTGGCAAATGAGCGAGAAATAGAGTTAAAAATTAATTCTAAAGCGTTAAACATTAGTTTTCGATGCGATGTTGCCAGAACAATATTACTATACTGTATAATATATAACACAATTTTAAAGTAATTTGCAAGTGCATATATATTATTGATCAATGAGCCTTCATTGATATAGGATGACCTGGGGTCGGTTGTACGAAGCCCGTTTAGCTTAAACGGTGGATAACTCGAAAATATAGATCAAGTCTACACATTCATCGAACAACCAAGCTAAAATATTTCAACTTGAATAGAACAATTATATATGCTACTACATATTAAGGGCATAAGATTTAAGTTCAGTCATTCACCAAATGTGTGAAAGTGTTTTTTAATTTTGGCTTATCCACTGTTTAAGCTAAACGGCCTTCGTACAACCTGCCCCTGGTATTAAATTTGACGACCAGATTTTATTCCCTGGTAGCAACTTGGGCGGTAAAACATTCATAGGATTCAAAAATTTATTACGAAAAATGGTTTACGCCATGTTTTGTCGTTGGATATGCTCCTGTAATGTCTTGGTGGAAAAAATAGCAAAAAAATTACCCGCATTCCATTGGTCTTGCCGTCTTTCGAGGTGTTTAATTGTTGCACCGCAGCACGTAGACCGAGCATTTGTGATTCTTTTGTCGAAATAGCGTTTGTCAAAGATCTCAATTCTTTATTGATCCATTCATCTCGTTGTTCTTTCGATCTGAACTGACTGGTTCGACCTTGCTTTGAAAACAATTGTGACCTTCTCTGTTCACACGCTGCCATTCTGGAACACAAATATTCAATTCTCTATTTAATAGGTCTCTATTAATCGATTAAAGCTCAGTTTCTACATTAACAACCTGAAATTTGATAACTTAATCTTAATCCTAACCCTTAATCGTAACCCTTAATCGTAACCCTTAATCGTAACCCTTAATCCTAACCCTTAATCCTAACCCTTAATCCTAACCCTTAATCCTAACCCTTAATCCTAACCCTTAATCCTAACCCTTAATCCTAACCCTTAATCCTAACCCTTAATTCTAACCCTTAATCCTAACCCTTAATCTTAACTCCAATCCTAACCCTTAATCCTAACCCTTAATCCTAACCCTTAATTCTAACCCTTAATCCTAACCCTTAATTCTAACCCTTAATCCTAACCCTCAATCCTAACCCTCAATCCTAACCCTCAATCCTAACCCTCAATCCTAACCTCAATCCTAACCCTTAATCCTAACCCTCAATCCTAACCCTTAATCCTAACCCTTAATCCTAACCCTTAATCCTAACCCTTAATCCTAACCCTTAATTCTAACCCTTAATCCTAACCCTTAATTCTAACCCTTAATCCTAACCCTCAATCCTAACCCTCAATCCTAACCCTCAATCCTAACCCTCAATCCTAACCCTCAATCCTAACCCTCAATCCTAACCCTTAATCCTAACCCTTAATCCTAACCCTTAATCCTAACCCTTAATCCTAACCCTTAATCCTAACCCTTAATCCTAACCCTTAATCCTAACCCTTAATCCTAACCCTTAATCCTAACCCTTAATCCTAACCCTTAATCCTGACCCTTAATCCTAACCCTTAATCCTAACCCTTATTCCTAACCCTTAATCCTAACCCTTAATCCTAACCCTTAATCCTAACCCTAATCCCTAACCCTTAATCCTAACCCTTAATCCTAACCCTAATCCCTAACCCTTAATCCTAACCCTTAATCCTAACCCTTAATCCTAACCCTTAATCCTAACCCTTAATCCTAACCCTTAATCCTAACCCTTAATCCTAACCCTTAATCCTAACCCTTAATCCTAACCCTTAATCTTAATCCTAACCCTTAATCCTAACCCTTAATCCTAACCCTTAATCCTAACCCTTAATCCTAACCCTTAATCCTGACCCTTAATCCTAACCCTTAATCCTAACCCTTAATCCTAACCCTTAATCCTAACCCTTAACCCTTAATCCTAACCCTTAATCCTAACCCTTAATTCTAACCCTTAATCCTAACCCTTAATCCTAACCCTTAATCCTAACCCTTAATCCTAACCCTTAATTCTAACCCTTAATCCTAACCCTTAACCCTAACCCTTAATCCTAACCCTTAATTCTAACCCTTAATCCTAACCCTTAATCCTAACCCTTAATCCTAACCCTTAATCCTAACCCTTAATCATAACCCTTAACCCTTAATCCTAACCCTTAATCCTAACCCTTAATTCTAACCCTTAATCCTAACCCTTAATCTTAACTCCAATCCTAACCCTAGCCCTTAATCCTAACCCTTAATCCTAACCCCAATCCTAACCCTTAATCCTAACCCTAATCCTAACCTATACCCTAACCCTTAATCTTAGCCCCTAACCCTTAATCCTAACCCTTAATCCTAACCCCTAACCCTTAATCTTAACCCTAACCCTTAATCCTAACCCTAATCCTTGTGACGTAATTTCGGGATAATAATATGGAAAGTCACCCCCGATTAAGATCGCAGCGACAATGCCTGATTGGATTCGGCAGAAAGTGACTTTTCTAAATTCTCACGAACGAGCAACAATCGCAGCCTTATTTTGACGGCTCATTGACGGTATTTTTGGTAAATTTTTCTCTTACTATGTTTAATACACGGGGCAATTTTTGTTGCAACTTGACACGTAAGTTCTGCACAGAGCCATGTTATGAAAAGAAATGTACGCACAGAAAAACAGTGAACATGGCCCGCGTTTCACTTCACCGATATTATCATTATCATTCATTTCCTTGTTGCCTTCTGGGCATGTTTAGTAAGAAAAATATTGGCAAAGTAAAACGAGATTCATGCTCACAATTTCTCTACGAATATACTTTTTACCTAACATCGCTCTGTGTCCGAAATTACGTTACAAAAGTTGCAGAAAAAACTCTGGGCTCGTGTAAGATGAACTTTATTAAATTGCTTTTAAATATTTACTACCCAAAATGCCGGATGCTAAACAAAGCATCACATCATGTGTTGTGATGTCCTTTACAAGTGCTGAATAGATAGTCGATGTCAAAACTCTATTTGTATTCATCTGGATTTAAAAATCGCTAAAACATGAACTCTACCTTTGAGTACATTCTTCTTCCGTTGTTTTAAGTCTGTTAAATCGAGGTAATAAGTTGTCTAGCTGTGATTGTCCTTGCTGTATTCTATTCCTAACATCCTCCAGCTCTTTCTCGTGAACATCCTAAACAATATATTAAGAGAAACACCGATTCAACGGATTAAAAAGCATGAGAAAAAACAACTACAGCATTGAGGTAATGTAGTGTTCGTGTGCATCGTCCCAAGGCGCTTGGCTTAGTTCAGTGATGTATTTAATAGCCGGACAACGGGCCACTGGCACTGGCCCGGTGATGCAACAAACACTCTTGGACCGGTTTTAAACTGTGCTAAAATCTAGAAGATTCAGGTGTATTAGTGTAAAAGTTTGTGTGGAAATCGGAGTAATTGTCTCCATAAGAATTTAGATCTGTTGCTGAAAGTAAAGTCAAAGAATGAATAACGACGTCCAACACCCTGCATCCACATACTTCTCAACTACCATCAGAAGTTATTGATTTAGGTCACGATGTGACATTATAGCTTTAGCGAACAGTTATTCCTAATTTAGTGGATGACATAGAAGAGCTGGAACACATTATAATACTTGAAGCTGACCTACTATTATCCAAGAAATGCTTCAGCTTATATTTACAGGCAGACATTTCAAAATTTCCCTGGGGACTGAAGTATACCACAGTAAGCTCTTATGTACCCACTAGTACCACAGTAAGCTCGGATTCCCAGCTCCACGAATTGATGTTATGGCCCCTCTAGGTTTTAGATTAGCCTGGCTACCCCATTTCTTATCTACATCACTGTTACTTTGGCCATAGTCCCTATAACACAGTGTCTGGAAACGCATCTAAAGCTTTTGTTCTATGTTTTTGTTCATGTTTGTGCACCTTCACGCTCAGTAAACACATTGTTCTCTTAGCATAATGAAGGAAGCAGCCAATAAAATCCGTGCAGCTGAATATTAACATTTGTAAAACAAAGAAAACGTGCACTCTCAGTACACCCTCAACATCAACCCACGGACATGGCTATAAACTTTCAAGTTTGCCGCGTTTCCAGACACTGTATTATAGGGACTATGCTTTGGCTTACTCGCTGATCTTACTACGTTGCTACGTGGTGTCGCCTTGCGCTGCGCCACAAACCACGCGTCCGAGTTGGAGCCTGGTGTTCGTGGCATTGTGGTTAGGGCATGGGTCATTCACATCTGACTGGGATTCGATCTCTGCAATGTGCAGTTCAGGGTTGCGGCAGCGCCCGATGGGCGGCAGCGCCCAGCACTCAGCAGTGCCGCACGGTACTCTCGCCAAAGACGACTTCTTAAAAGGTTTCAAGTATGCAGTACGAAAACCCCAATGTTGTACTTTGTAATATATATTTTATACAAGTAATTTTGTCATTTAAAAATTAGTATTAGATGAAATTCAGCACTACAATGCGCAAGGTTGTTTAAATTCCTTCTGTCTAAAGGCCCGATCAAACGAGAACGCAAGTCATCGCAAGTTTTTACTTGCGCTTGCTTGTGCCTCGTTTGACCACCAACTTGCGATGACTTGCGTTAGCTTGCGAATGATTTGAACTGGTTCAAACTTCATCGCAAGTTTTTGTAAACTTGCGAGCACTTGCGACACGTTTGAACACCAAGCGCAAGTTCAAGCAAGTTTTTCGTGACCAGTTGCCATGGTAACATAAAGCTAGGCTAGTCCCTAGTCCTCTGTGCTCGCGCTCTATTTATCTCTGTGATTGTTAAAAAAAGAGGGAAACGCCGAAGTCGAATATCGTTCGTTCCAAATGGCTTCAAAAAAACACCGAAAAAGTTTCCAATAAGTGTGAGAACCCTAAATTTCTTGCGTATCGTTTGATCGGTCGCGTCGCAAGTCAACGCAAGTCAAAACAAGTTTACTTGCGATGACTTGCGTTCTCGTTTGATCGGGCCTTTAATATTGCAGCATTAAAACGTGACGATTGTGTGTTGAAATTTTATACCCTGCATGTTTTCCTGACTTCAATATTCTCGCGCGTTGTTCTGCATCAGTTTTATATTTTGTGGGAGTCGAAGGGACGCATAAAACAGATGGGTGAGATTTCTATTTTTCTGGTCTTAGAAATTCAGGGTCACGACTCGGGAGATCCGTAATCAAACAAAGACATCGTATATATTATTTCACTCGAAATCGGTCTCAGGAGATCCGTAGTCAAGCAAAGATATTGTATATATTATTTCACTCGAAATATCCATCCACCTAAACCTTCTACCTTAATTTCAATCGAGTGAGATGCAGAAAAAAACATCCCGCATCCGCTATATATACATGAACTTGTGGTTGACGCTTGGCAACTGGACTCTGTAGCTCAGTGGTCAGAGCGCTGCACCGGAATCGCAGGACCGCAGGTTCAATTCCTGTCGAAGGACTTAGAGTTGCATTTTTCGCAGCCGTTCCCGTTCAGGTCTAAAATATTGTATATATTAAGTTATTTCACTCGAAATATCCATCCACCTAAACCTTATACCAAAGACATAAGTGTAGCCTTTAACAAAACTAACCTTGGATGAATGGAATTCCGTGACAGCATCTTCTGAGTCTTTGATGTCCAACTCGAGTTTAGTCTTGCCCTTGATAAGTTCTCTTTTCTCTTCATCTAGCTGGGCTTTTTGTTCGTTCAAGTCAAGCAATTTGTCTTTCAAACTTCGCACGGCATCTGTGTACTCCTAGACAGTGTATATAAACGTCATGCGGAATTAGGAAAACGGCAATACATCTTACTATGACCTATTTTTAAAAAGATTTTTTTTCTCGAGAAAAAAAATCTTGATATTTACCCATACCTAATACTGGCATCCCTCCCATCATATATACCGAACTTGCGGTTAATGCTCAGCAACTGGACTCTGTAGCTCAGTTGGTTTGAGCGCTGCACCGGAATCGCAGGGCCGCAGATTCAATTCCTGCCAGAGGACCTAAGTTGCATTTTTCGCAACTGCTCCTAGCTAGGTCTAAAAAATGTATATAAATTTTCGTTCGAGTATTCCATCTACAAACACCTTCTTCTATTTTTTAAAACTCTTAAATCCATCGATGCCCGACTTGTTGGCCGTAATATAGTCAAATTCACGGGCAGTATTCTGCCCTCAACCTCAGTATACTTAGTAAAATTAACACCAAGGGTTTTTGAGCAACTGTATTTGAAAGTGAAAAATTAATCTAACACAAAACAGTGAAATGAGTTGAGTAATTTTTATGCCTTTTTGAAAAATGTGCAACACATTTTAAGTTTATGAACACGTTAATGTTACTTTACAATCTCTACTGATTACAATTTTCTCGTTTCCTGCAAACTAAAACGGTATATTATACATGATGTACTCTTTTAAATCTCCATGCTACATCAGTGTGTGGTAAGGTGCTTCAAATACCAACTGAATGAAAGTTGGTCTTTATGTCCTGTATATTGATTGGCCATGGGGCTTCGGTGGCGCAGTCGTCAGAGCAAGCGCCTTTCACCTCTGAGTCTTGAGTTCGATTCTCGCTGAGGACTTCACTCATCACACTCATGTGAAAAGAGTAAGTCAACGCTCTGCCGAAAGTCGTGGGTTTTCTCCGGGCACTCCGGTTTCCTCTCACAGGGAAAGTTGACTGGGTGGGTTAGGATATACAGAATTACAGATTAGGAAGTAATATCACAATTGTTGTAAAAAGAGATCATTTAGGCTAAGTACTGCACATAAGATAGGTACGCGAGATACTTGATGTAATCGGTCACTGAAAAGCCCCAACGGGGAGTGAGCTGAATAATGTATGTATGCATGCCCTGGGGCCGGTTGTCCAAAAGCCGGTTAGCCTAACCAAGGGTTAACGAAAATCTTCAAATTAAACTTCCCAACAGCTTGTTTATAAAGTTGAATATGTTTTTCCAGAAATCTTTTCTGGATCAATAGAAGTTTTATTTTCTAAAGTTTTGAAACGAACGGCCATGCAGAGATACATAACCCAAAACAGCGGGTTAAAATTTAACCCAGGGTTAGCGCTGATCGAGCTTTGAACAACCGGCCCCTGCATGTGGAAAACATTGTAACATTCAAGGCCAAACTGGTCTTGTCTTTTCTTTTCCTAAATTCAAGGTCTTGACGCATGGCACATGGACATAAACTTGAATCATCGTGTTTGATGACGGTAGCTATATATCTCCCACAAAATAGACCACGATAAATTAAGATACTTTTACAAGCCTTTCATCTCGTCTATGCATTTGATAAAGCCGTATGAAAAGTTGGTTTGTCAAATCTATTGACATTAAACGAAAAAATTATTGATATCAAAGGGTTTAATCGATGGGCGATGAAACAAATTTCCCCGTGCACCAGATGCGCGGGTCGCCATACATTGTTGTGGTTCATTTTTCACTTAATCGAGATGGGCAAGCCAAAAATAGCTTTGGGCAACCACATTTTTGGTCTGACCTGCCCCAAGGGTCAGTGTAACAATGTCCATTATAATTTGAGAAGCAAGTGAAAAGTGTAACAATGTCCATTATAATTTGAGAAGCAATGGCAAATCATTGAGGCTATCTAAACCGAATACTAATTCTATGAAAAGAAGTTTGTGCGGAATCAGCATCTAACTGATGATTAATTGTAAATATTATTATAATTGTATGATTTTTATTGTAAATATTGCACGGCACTATGAAAATCAATGTAAATTGATAGGTAACCGTGTTGAAATATATTTAAATAATAACAAAAGGGCAATCACTTTTTCTAAAATTTTGCGAGCCCTGCACTAGACTGAAACAACGTTGGGTCAGTGACTAGTGAATGTAATTTGTTCGGGAATTGCATTCGTTTACTTAAACCAGGGTAGCGTGCGGAAACATGATACAGTATTTACCTCAATTTTATCCGCGGCTTCAGCAGCTCCTTTGCGTATTTTAGTTGTTTGCCTCATTTCATCTTGACGATTCTGTTCAAACTAAACATAACACATAAAATATATCATTTTTTAATCTGATAATTTACGAGACATGCAATGAACTAGAACGATGTTAATATTTCAAATCCTAAATTTAGTTATCGTGTTTAAAATGATAGCATTTCAAAAATGTTATTGCGTGTTCCTGCAAATTTGGCACAGTTTATTTTCTCGGTGTGAGTTTGTTCGTTCGGAATCTTAAGCTAATAAGCACGTCGACCGGAACTTTAGACCGGAACTTTAGACCGGAACTTCAGACCGGAACATTAGACCGGAATTTAAGCACGTCGACCAGAACTTTAGACCGGAACTTAAGCACGTCGACCGGTAGTAATTACATATTACTAAGTACTTCATGTATGCTATGGTCATAATGTATATTGCGATGCCTATTATTTTGTCAACAACTAAATGTCGGGCGTATTTTTTGCTACGAATTTAGATTTTTATCTCTGGATTTTTATGAAATATACCCATCCCAATCCCAACTCTGTCTAAAAATGATTTCAGAGTTAAAACAAGTCGATAATTGCGGTGCCCTAACTTACTAAAAGCATATAAAAACGAAATATTGATGTTTGAGGCGAATTTGCGAAGCGATGCTGTGATATTTAGTTAAATACACACATATACACATTACCCTTGTGCTAGTCTAGACGGGGCACCGCATTTCAGTACAGCGTCTGGTTATATGCGTTGTGATTCCAACAAAGAAACAAGCTTCGTACAAAAGATGTAGCCTGCGAACAGGCTCTCCCACCCCGCGAGAGCCTCCCTTGCGGGCTACAAAGATGCTATTCCGTCATTTTACAGTAAGCTTTTATAGAATCCAATAAAAAATCCAGGATGAAATTTCGTCGCATTCGCACTTTCATTATTCACTGACACGTGGAATTCTACTTGCTTGAATTTGTGAAACGCAATGAAGATTTATAGACGTCTATGACTATAGTTTAATATTAATCTTACATGTAATATATACAAACCGCGCGAGAGGTCTTTATCTGATTTAAAACATCGAGGCGCAGCCGAGTGTTTTAGATCTGATAAAGGCCGAGCTGCAAGGTTTGTATATGACTTCTAAAATGACTCGTTTTGTACGCTCACTGGCGTTGGAATTTTGAAGATCGATGTTACTGTATCTACGCTGCAAAAATTGAAGGAGAAAATTTGAGCAAGTCTATATCAAATATATAGATCCGCTACGGGTCATGAGTTTCCTTTGTATTTTGCTTATGAATAATTAATGAATTTTAGAAGTAATAGATAAAACATGAGCAGTCGATCTTTATCTGATATAGGAACTCGAGCCGAAGGCGAGTGTTTGTATATCAGATAAAGATCGGATGCGAATGTTTTATCGAACTTAAACAACGACCCATCTTATGAGTTCATTGGCGAAGTAATTTTAAAAATAAACATTGTCTAAGCCGAGAAAATCAAAGCTGAAGTTTATGTAAATCAGGACAAACCTTTATCCGATTTACAAACACTGATTAAACATTCATTTCTTTTGAATTTTCCTCAATCATGAATTATTAATTAATTTTTGTAAGTATATGCATAGGTTTTTTTATCGAGCGGAATTCGAACGTGCATCTTTGGGTTTCTAGACAGCGAGTTTGAACACCGAATTGTTCGTTGTCCTCTGCGGTGTAAGATAATATGAAACTAGTTTTTCATATCTCTGAGGTTGATTCTGCAATATATATATAGACGTCTATACCTCTTCCAGCTTGGCTCTAGTTGTCTGCAGTTCTTTCTCGTGAATGGTATATTCAATACATCGTCTGTCTTTATCCAGTTTTTGATATTGTTTCAACTCTTCCATTTCTGTTTGCAATGTTTCCAATCGTTCTTCAATATATCTCAGTAATTCTTCAATCTTTTCTCTCTTACTCTCTGAAATTATACAAGTAATATTTCACACAGCATTTTTGCAGGCATATTTTGAAGTTATGAATCTTGCTCGCAGGTACTGAATTAGCTAATCGGTATAATTTCTAGGGATCGGCTCATCTTTAAATGGATGGTCATAACTGGATATTCACGGAGAACAGTTTAGAACTGATAGCTATCCAGTATATATAATATAATAAGTGCTAATATAACAATTTATTATATACACAAGCTCTGGATATGAGGTATTCTGCAATCTGATTGGTTCTCTACTAGCAGGATATTAGCTCATATCCTGCTAGTAGAGAAAAGTAGAAAAATGGCTGGCAGATTTGAACAATTAAATGAAGAGGAAATACTGAGCTACAGAGTCCAGTCGCTGAGCATTTACCTCAAGTTCAGTGCATATGATGGAAGTGGCATCACGGTGTATATAAATTTCCGTTCGAGTATTCCATCTATACTAACACCTTCTAAATACGTCAGAATGCCCGCTAAAATTATAATAATGTCCTGTATGTCCTAAAATCAATGCAGGCTGTACTAACCAGTTTCATTCAAGATGTGCTTGCTCTCTTCCTTTCGTTCATCGTACACTCTCGTTCCAGCAACCTCCCGGAGTAGTTTTAATCTTTCGTGATCTTTTGCTGTCGCCAGTTGATTGATCTGAGAGATGAAGAGTTTGAATTATAATATAACATTTATAGTACGCGCGTGCTGATTGGTCGAGAAGCGTGTTTCTATAACTGTATAGAAACACGGAAATTTTCCCGCCAAAATTTAAAATCATGAAAAAAACAAATTTAATGCGAATTATAAAACTTTGAATGCTATTTAAAAACAATTTTAATGCTTTTACACATTTTTGACTGTTAATTTTCAAACAGAGTTGTTTTCTTGCAGCGAAATTGATCACCTATGTCATTTTACTCTATGTAAAATACATATTCACCGATATTCACCGAGCCTGAGGGAATAATAATTAAATAACATTTTTTCCTGGCATTCTTTTCCAACCACTCCCTGGCATTCAACGCCTCAGGCACCAGGCATTCTTTATAGTAGGACCCGTCTGTAACTGCAGGGCGTGAAATAACGGCTGGTCAACGAACATTGTCCGATCAGAATTCAGTTTGACGAAACAAATCCTTGGATTGCCGGCCATGCTGTCCGGTCAATTTGTGTGATTTTTAAAAGGAAATGGTTCCTGAGTTCGTGCTGGTCTTGAATAGTTGAATTCAAGGAGTAATTAAGGAGTAAAATAGCATTTAGGATGTTCTCTTTCAAGAAAAGACAAGATAAATTCAACAATTCCTCAGATTGGCATAAATTTGTGAGGTTAATACTGCCGAAATATCACGAACACCTAGAACAATATCGCTTAATGATAAACTATAATGAGCAATAACAGGAAAACTTTAGAAAGGTACAAATTTATTAGTTACTTGATGTAACAATCTGCAAGTTGTATCATTTTAACGTTACTTTTCCCGTTTCTCGTGTCTGTAGCATCACGATTTTGCCAACTTACAAAATCTTATATAATATGGATTTTACCTTTATTTAGAGAAAAGATTAATTTACTAATTAAGGACAAAAAAGTCAAGGAGTGTTTAAGGAGTTTTGAGAAAACTGCAAGATTCAAGGGCATTTCAAGCGCCCTTGAAAGTCAGAATTTCATTCAAGGAGTATTTGAGGACTTCAAGGAGTAGCACGAACCCTGGCAGGTTCGTTTATGGCATGTTTCACAGGATAACGTGACCTGCGCCATTATGTCAACCCCGAATTAGAGTACTCTTTTTCTTATGAACAAGACATGAGAATTCCGAGTAAAAGACAACGAAAATTCCCAGTCAACTCATACTATCTACACTCTCTAAAATGCACTTTAGTTTGTACCTTTCCCTGTTTTACGATGTAGTAAGGATTACTCCTTGAGAAACCAGCGCTCTCGAGTAAGTTCATTACGTCTGTTTTGGTCACGTTCTTTTTGTCCAGGAAATATTGGTCTTTCTTTGAGCCAATAACTCTGCGTAACGATACATCCTCCTTGTCAATCTAAAACAACAGCATAATTATACATGTGTTACAACAGGTTACGTGTACAGTAGCTTAAACTGGGTTTCTTAGGGCCTGTTCATATGAGCCCACTTACAAAGACCATAGATAGGCGGGTTTATAAACAACTATCAAATATGTTGCGAAAGTAATGCTTTTTCTTGCAAACAAATCAAGAAAATAAAATACCAATGTGTTGCACGACTGAATCGCTAATCATTTTAAGAACTACAATGTAATTTCCTCTCGGCAAGTGGGATGAGATAACTCCATATGAACACATGGAAATAATCATCCCGCTTGCCGAGACGTCTCGGTGAGCAGGATCATATAAGAGCCTTAGCTTTTGAAGGGTTGTCCAGTTCTGTCTGACCAACACTGACGTAGGAACTACGGGGGCTGGGGGGGAGGTGGCTTGAGCCCCGGTAACATTTTGTACAGGGGGGCTAAGTCCCCCTAAAATAGATTAAGTTGGAAATATATTCCCTATATAATATGTTTTAGTCAAATCTGCAGACTTGTCAAATCTGCGGCTCGTCAGTGCAGCTTGTAACGCAGTCTAGATGTGAGTGACTTCGTATTTATACACCATACTCTTGCTCTCACCAAGCGCATGTGGTACAATACTCAGACACATGCGGACATGCGTGAAGTGTCTTGGGGCCAGAGTGCTCAAACGATCACAAAGGAACTGAGCTTTTGCTTGAGATGTTTATATATATAGATATTATTGGAACGATGGCCTAATTCAGTATTTGAGATAGTTCTTGTTTAAAAAGCGCAAGCTCTTTTCCATCGTCAGGTAGTTCAATTATGCTTAATTATGCTCAATAATGCTGATTATGAAGCAAAATTTTCCCAGCAATTTCTTGCCCAAGTTATTCAATTCGGCGCCAGAAGGTGCAGGTTTTTCAAATTTTCCCGGGGAAGAATGGATGCCCTCGGACCCCCTATGTTTCAGTCCCCCTAAATTCAAATATCTTCCTACGCCACTGCTGACCAATACGCAATTTTTGTCAATCAGCAAATTCTAAAATTTGTATCTAATATATTCAGTTCATTAAAACTTAAGTAAGCCCGCACATGATACAATAAAAATCGCTGTTTTAATTTGTACCATCAGACTGTATCAAAAACAGAAATCTATTTGGAAACCTGGTAGAAGAAAATGGATGATAACTGGAGGAACATAATTCTAAATCCAGCAATGATATTTTATAAGAAAAACGTTTAATATTTACATATCATCCATGTCATTTTTTAGAATTTGATACTGGGTTTCATTCTCACAACAAGAATTTGTTTTACATTTAGCTGTTTTTTCTTAAAAGGAGGAGAATAGACAATTTGCATTATAGACTAATTTTTGATCTAGGCAAAAAAAAGTATATTGCCGGAAAGAACATACTAAAATTAGTAAAATTGCAAAGTTTGGTTGCGAAATGTTGTAAAATGCGGAAAATATAGCCTTGCAAAGTTTGCAAATTTTGTATACTTTTGTATTACGTGCGGAAATTCCATCACATTTGGGTCGAAACATGGTATTTTCCGCATTTTACAACATTTCGCAACCAAACTTTGCAATTTTACTAATCTTAGTATGTTCTTTGTAGCTGTTGTGATTTATTTCCTTCTCCTAGCTTGCATAGAACAAAATTTAGTCTGTAATGCAAATTGTCTATTGATAACAGTGTATGCTTAAGTTGTGTTAGTCTGGTTTTATTTTGCATTGTCTTTGGTCTGCTGTCATCCAGGGATGGATCCAGCTTGATTTGATAGGGGGGGTGCTAAGCGGGCTTTGGTCATGAAGCAGGGCGTGGTCGGCGACAGAGGAAGGGTGAATCACCACTGAGGACCCCCTACAGTGTCAAGGGGGTTATCTTGTCAGAATTTTTTTGAAAAATAAGATGGCCTAGATGGTCAAAAAGGCCCATCAATGGCCCAATATTATATTTTTGTTTCATAAATGCCCTGTCAAATCCAAAATTTGGATTTGAATGGGAATTGGCACCCCTCCTGCACTCCCCTTAGCCAGGGGCCCCGTGGGTCTCTTGTTTTAGGGGGGGCCAAAGCTCATCATTTTCCGACAATATTTCGAAATATAATTCTTTTTTTTGTTGTCGACGGGGGGGGGGGAAAGCAGGTCTAAAAAAAATTTTCCGGACTATACTTTAAATATAGGTAAATACCGACAATCTATCCCAAAGTTGTTAAATTTTAGCAATATTATCTATTCTATAACTAATATTCTAATATTCTAAAAACGTAAACTCAGTTTCATTTCCGATATTTTGTTTTACCAGGTATGCTTTACCATTACGATTCCGACAACATAACAAATTTTCGATTTTCCGACGGATCTCAACGGTAGGGGGGGCCATGGCCCCCCCTGGCCCCCCCGGCCACGGCGCCCCTGCCCTTAGCCAAGGCTAGGGGGGTGCGCACCCCCTGCACCCCCCCAGTAAATCCATCCCTGCTATCATCTTGATAAAGAGTTCACTTACAGGCAGTCTGTTGTCGGAATTGTCAAATATAATTTCAACAAAAGCTGAGATTACTCGTGGACCACTTCCTTCCTATGAAAAAAGACAATATCAAAGTCAAGATTGTAGTATTTTTGCCATGTAACTAAACCATATATACTATAGTGTAAACATAGACTCAAAAAGTATCTTTTTATAGTAAAATATCCATGATAGAATAAAGAAATAACATTATCAGTGTCATTTGTAATATTCTCTATCAAAGAGAAAATCACGACTCACGTGTAGAAGAGCTTGCCTTTCCTCCTGACGCATGTGACTGAACTCATCACTGAGAACAAACTGAATTGCTAAGAGAAAACAAATGTTACCAGGGTTCTGCCCACGGTGGGCGTCGGTGGGCGGCAGCGCCCAGCACTCAGCAGTGCCACCCGGCACTCACGCCAAGCGGACTCTTCCGCCCGGCACTTGAAAGGTTTCAAATATGCAGTACGAAAACCCCAATGTTGTACTGTGTAAGATATTTTAAACAAGTAATTTTGTGTGTTTTATCTTTGGCGAATTTTGTTCTTTAAACATTAGTATTAGATGAAACTCAGTACTACATTGCGTACAATATTAGTTACTGGTGATTCGGAGAAATACGCTACCCACCCAAAGCCAGAAAGACGTCTGACGAACGGCTCTAATCACTATATGCACTTTGTTCATCGATGTCGCGCTTCAAGCTACTCTGAGACTTTGAATCTTGTTCTATTTTGCCGTTATTATTCTTCGTAAACATGTCCAGAAGGCGACAAGGAAATGAATGAGAATGATAATATCGGTGGAGCAAGACGCGGGCCATGTTCACTGTTTTATATGCATATACTGTATCTCTACATAACAATTGGGCATTGGCTCCGTGCAGAAATTGCATTGGAAGTTGCCTCAGCACTTGGCAATTGCCAAAGCAAATGCAGAAGCATATTGAGAATGTCCTGACAATTTTGCCAAGGCAAAAATAGGCGAATTACAAGGGCTGTAATTCTCCATAAACCTAACTAAGTAATGTGTTTGAGTTGAATGCACTGGCTTTGAGTAATCGCAAAGCTATCATTTTCAAGGAAATTTGTATGAAATGCAATTCGAGGATCGAAATCCCTTGATAAACAGCAGCAACAATTATAATTGACAAAACGTGACACGTCAAATCTTGCAAATGAACATATTTTAAACTTTTAATTACTTAACAATCCCATACACAATTTACTATTTGTAATTTGCATAAAAAGTTGACATGAAAAAAAATGTAATATTTACCATAGAAAAAGTTGCTTTTCCCAGAGCCATTTCGACCAACTACAACAAAT
The DNA here is from genome assembly GCA_016169945.1 of Trachythela sp. YZ-2020. Lineage (NCBI taxonomy): Eukaryota > Metazoa > Cnidaria > Anthozoa > Malacalcyonacea > Clavulariidae > Trachythela > Trachythela sp. YZ-2020. Next base: position 1,284,020 of record JADLSH010000157.1, read on the forward strand.
ACAAAATACTGTATAAATAATGTGACAGACAGCAAAACAAAAACAATGTGGTCGATTCTGAAAGACAAATTTGCAGCTGCTGTTTAGGGACACAAACACAAATCAAGGCAACATTTGGATTTTCTGAAAACAATATTGTATTATAGCTTTATTTCTTTCTGATGCCCACAATATTTATAAGGTAAACTATTAAATATCGGTTATTCAGAACAGAAAACAGAGCAGAATAACTCGTTCTAAACGGCGTCTGATTTCGCATCCACCAAGGGTCAAATTCAAACCAAAAATACTGACATTTCTCTATTTTTTACAAGACAAGGGCTTCTGCTACAGGCTCGAAAATACCTTGAAATATGTTTTAAAAGTGCAAACATTTTGCATCAGGCTTTTAGCCAGGATGCCATCCTGGCAAAACTGGCCCTCCAAAAAAATACTGTGGGTGTGGCCACCAGATGCTCATAATTAGCGACCGTATTCATTGTCTCTTGCCCTTTTGTCAGTTTAAGGTTAATTAAATGAACACGGCAAAATGAATATGCACAGGGGTAGATCCAGCTTGGTTTTATAGGGTGGGTGCTAAGTGGTCTTTGGTCATGAAGTAGGGCGTGACCTGCGACCGACGAAGCGTGAATCACAACTGAGGACCCCCACAGGGTCAAGGGGATTATCTTGTCAGAAAAGTTTTCAAAAATAAGATGGCCTATATGGTCAAAAAGGCCCATGAATTGCCCGATATTATATTGATAAATGCCCTGTCACATCCAAAATTTGGATTTGATATGGGAATTGGCACCCCTCCTGCACCCCCCTTGGCCAAGGCTAGGAGGGGTGCGCATCCCCCGGCACCCCGCCAGTAAATCCATCCAGGCTGAATATGCAAGCGAACGAAAACTCAACTTCGAAATCACCAAATTTTAACAGTAAAATTAATCTTCAATAACGCACTGACAATATAAATTGATACTAACCACATCTTTTTCTACTATGCAAACAGAATACCAAGATCATGAAGCTTACTATTCGGTCCAGCATTTTACTATATATTGTATAAATTTCGACCCGTGGCAGAACTCCGAAGGCAGGTCAATTCTCACAATACGTACCTATTACATTGTGTTTTGGACTGAATGGTTCAATAACAATCTGATCTCTGTAACTTCGAAAACCTTGTATTATAACCTATAAACATAAGAAACAGTATAATTGTTTGGCACTGGCACACATTTCCTCTGTAGGGGAGTGTTAATCTTGTCTGGATTGACCTAATCATGTTTCTTGTTCACAACAGAAGCATTCTTTCAACATCAGAGTTCAATATAATTCTGAAAACTTGGTCGGACTAATTGTCGGACCAACCCACGTTTTGGTCGGCCATGATCGCTTTTTGATCGGCCACTAATTATTTACAGACCTCAAGATAGAAATTATTGAAATTAATAAGTCAAAAACGGTCGGCCATAATGTCCGAGCAAGACAACAATTGGCCGGCCATCTCAGCAATTCGCTCGGAAAATGGCCGGTGGCCGACCGTTACACTGAACTCTATTCAACATAATTCGGCGTTACAAATGTGATGCTTCACAACTTGTGCAGAAAAGTCTACCGTCATATGTAGTAAAGAATAAAGACAACAAGTGCAGCCTTTTTTGACACTAAATTGTCTAGTAAGAGCCAATAGGCAGAAAAATGTCGCTACAAAGTGACATTTGACACAACTTTCCTCACAATCAGTGGCGGACACAGGGGGGGGCAAAGGGAGGCAACCGGCCCCCCAATAGTATCTCAAAGCAGTTGAATGATAGCTGACTAACTGTGTAACAATGACTTGCGGGTGATTTTACAACCATGAAAGCCTTGCTAAGGCTATAAAATTAAGTAAATTTGCATGAATTTTAAGCCAAAAAGGTTTTATAACTGAGTTTCAGCAACAAAAGGGTGGTTATAAGTTGGAAACCTCAGGCATTAAAATATCGGTCGGTATAGCCGTCTGACAAAATGGCCGATGACTTGAGTCGGACATACGTACGATGATGTCCAACGACCTTGAGTTCAGTTTCGCTCGGAAATAAGTAAAAATGACACAAATTAATTTCAGCACAATGTATTAATTAAATTTTGAACAGTAAATGTTGTGCCGATATTGAATAAGTTGTGTCAGAACTGTCATTCATACTTATTTCCAAGCCAAAACTAACTTTCCTTGCCACTTGAGGAAAAAATTTGTACACGGCTTGAAGAGCGCCAGCAGACTAATTCATTGCTTTTCTCGCCCTAAATCCGTCATTAAGATTTGGACAATGGATATCAGTCCATAATATCCAATCCATAATACAATCAGGTCGGACAAACAATAAACCTCAGTTTCACTTGGGTCGGACAGAGTGTCCGGTGCTTTCCGCTCTACGTCGGACAATTTCACGAATGGGTCGGACAATGTCTGTGACCGACCAATATTTTAAGGCCTGGAAACCTAAGTTCGCCCCCATCTAATGTTTCGTGAAGTGTCTGCTAATGCTCACAATAATTTTGGCCCTGCAACCAATGTCACACGAAGCAATGCTTCATTTAACTTGTCAACGCCATTGCAAGACAAGTTCCTACAAGTTGCATGAAAAATTGCATCGTGCAACCATGCCTTAAACATAATGTACAAATTTGATTCTGTTCCTGCGCTTACTTTATGGTGGTCTCAAGCAATTCATGTACTTTGAACACTCAGTGTAAATGTTGTTGTAAACAATGCCACAAAAAAGCCATTTAACTTTTGTTTCTTTAACCGTTTAAATGGCTGCTTTACCCAGCATGTTTAAACACGAAGATTTAGTTCTCACATTAACCCCACAAAGGAGTGCATGATAACAAAACAACTACAAAGCAATATACAAAATACACAAACACATATCCCACACACGTCACGTTTGACAACATATTTATTCTTCCACAATTATACTCGAATCATTCAGCCCCTAGCATACAATAGAGCAACGTTATTGCGATAGAAACTGAAGGTATTAATTCTTACCTGCTTAATGTACATTATTTACAAGTTACGGCAGACAATGAGGTTAAAAACACAATATTTACAACAGGTTGTTTGCAGAAATCTCACTCCATTTCGTACAAATTTTACAAACGAGAATTTGGCGGGAGTGAGCACGTGACCACTGCTTCGCCATTTCTCGTCTCCAGGCTTTCAACGGTAGCGGCTGCAAATTATGCAAATTAGTTATATAATATGTACCACGTGCACAATGTACGGTACCACAGAATACCAGTCTTATTTATTGTCTTATAAAATTTGGAGGAAACATACTATATACTTTATTTTTGTGAATATATACTAGTTTTAGTTTTAATTAACATATAAAAAACAAAAAATGAATATTGATACTTTTTTCCCGCATAATGCCTGTAAAATTCGAAAGTTTAAAAATAAGTTTGCAAACCAGTATAATTTATGTTGAATTTTTCAAAATTATTGATAAACCTGGTATTCTTTGGTTACACCACTGGTATGCTGTACTGATTTTAGTATTTACTTTTCACTAAATTAAGTTAGCAATATCCTACAGTATTATCACACAATATAACACACCAAATCCTGGTACAATTTGATAAACCGTTGCTTATTTATCTCTGCACTGGTATTCTGTGGTACATTAGAGTTTCTTAGATGTTCAATTAAAAAAATATTTAACTCTATCAAATCTAGCTCCAAAACCCCCAGGAAGAAAAAATATATCGATAAACTATACTAAAAAATATTAAGAATCCACATTATATATATTTGACAAAAGATATGGAACATGTAAATTTTTGCGGTATTCCGTGGTACATACACCTGTAGAAAGTAAACAATAAATACGTTATACAATATTTTTCATACAATAATGTTGAAAATGATAAAATAAACGCCATGAAATAAAAATATAGAATGCATAATGTTGATATGATATGATATGATACTTTAATGATATGCTCCCAAGTGGGCTCTTCAGCATAAAATTACAACAATTTAAATATTAATATAACAGCTAATTTAAAATGTTATGTTAAGATAATTTAAACTATATATCTATAAGACTTTCTATATTGTCAATTTATGATAAAAGGATAAAAATTATGAATTCGAATAAAACGTATCTAGAATATGTGATTTAAGTTTCTTCTTAAAACTTCTTACTGTAGGAATGTTTTTAAAATTGTCTTCTAAATCGTTCCAGATTTTCGTTCCTCTGTAGTGAAACGTTCTCTGTCCTGCTGCCGTTCTGTAAAATGGAATGTGGAGCAGATCTTGATAGCGCATTGGATGATCGTGTAACTCAGCACGTTTACTAAACTTGTCGCATAAATAATTGGGGGCTAGGTTGTTAACGCACTTATAGGCCATTACTGTATCTCTAAACAATAACAGTTGTTCGACAGGTAGCCATCCAAGTTCTTGTAAAACTGGTGAAATATGGTCAAACTTTCTGGTATTTGTGATGACTCTACACGCAAAGTTCTGTACTGCCTGGAGTTTTTTCAAATTCACAGAGGAAGTATTAGACCAGACGGAGGAGCAGTATAAAAGCTTGCTAATAACAAGAGCTTCAATAACTAACAAGAGCGTATCTCTGTCGAAGCTGTCCTTGACTCGGTAGATTTGAACTAATTTGGACATACATGATGAAACCAGTTTAGTAATGTGACAGTCATATGATAGGTGTGAGTCAAGAAGTACCCCTAGATCTTCGACGGATGGGACTGGCGTAATGGTTTTTCCCAAGAGGTTTAACGATATATCAGGGGGGATGGTTCCCATCAGTTGACTTGTTCCAACAAGGAGGAATTTAGTTTTTTCTGGGTTAATAAGCAATTGGTTCGCAGAACACCACTTTACGACCCTGTTGAGATCTGATTCCAAATTATGAGTCGCTTGTTCTATGTCTTTGATGGAGAACGACAGAAAAACTTTAGAATCATCTACGTACGAATCAAGGTTACACGATTGAGTGGTTGATGGTAGGTCATTTGTGTAGATACAGAACAATAGAGGTGATAGGATTGCACCTTGTGGTACGCCATGAGTAATGGGGAGTGAAGAAGACATTTGTGATCCAATACGTACAGATTGAGATCTACCAGAGAGATAACTGTCGAACCATTTCAATGCCTCAGGAGAAGCACCAACGCAACTTAGTTTATGCAACAAGATTGAGTGGCTGACGCTGTCAAATGCTTTGGATAAATCTAACAAGATCAAAGCGGTCACCATCTTCTTGTCCATAGCTTCCAGAATACAGTCGCTTACCATAATGTTGATGGTTTCAGTGGAATGGTATTTTCTATTTCCACTCTGATGAGAGGATAAACGATTATTGTTAGATAAGTAAGCACCAAATTGATTAAGGACAACTTTTTCACAGATTTTTGAAGCAACGACAAGAAGTGAAAGAGGTCGATTATTCGATGCCAACTCGTGATCGCCTTCCTTCAGCAATGGTATTACTTCGGCTAATTTCCAAACATCAGGAAACGTCGATGAAGCGAGTGAACAGTTTATTATGTCCGTGAGGGGGGCTAATATCACAGGAAGGCTGTCTTTAATAACACGAAGGCTTATCTTATCTAGTCCAGGGGACTTGTTAGTGGGCATAGCGAGGATAATACGTTGCACCTCGGTGCAGGTAACTGATTCGAAGTAAAATAGCTCACTTGTTGGGTAAGAAATTACAGTAGATAATGGACTAATTAATTCAATGTTATTGTCTTCAGCTACACGTCTTGCTGCTTCAGCGGTGTTCTTTCCCAGCGAGGTGAAGTACTGGTTGAAATCATCAGCCACTACTTTTTGATCCTTGGCATATACTTGCGATTCCTTTTCTTTGGTTGGAATATATCGATTTATTGTCTTCCAAAGAGAGCTGGGGTTGTTCTTATGTTTCTGAACTTCATTAAATGCGTGGATTTTGGCAGCACTTTTTAGTGTAGATTTGACTTTGTTACGATAATCTTTGTAATGATTCCAATCATTATTGTCGCGGGTCTGTAGGTAACGGCGGTGAAGTCGATCTCTACCTCCAATAAGGTTTTTAATTTCGTGCGTGACGTACGGGCATGGTCGGCTACGAACTTTCACGGTCTTTATTGGTGCATGTACACCAAGGACAGAGTGAAGTATGTCGAATTCACGTCGCATTCCGAGAAAATAGATAGGAGACGGTTTGAGTTCGAAGCGAGATCAGAGGAGAATGACAAGGGGTTATAGTGCTTGTAGCTCCGTACAGTAATAAAGCATGGTGCTTTCTTAGGTGGTCTCAACTTCAGTATGGCGTAAACAGGTAGATGGTCGCTGATTGGGGTATTTAACACGCCGCTTTCGCGCACAAGTTTCGAGGACGAGGTGAGAATAACGTCAATTAATGAGTGGCAAGTATGTGTTATTCTAGTTGGACTATTGATCATTTGTGTGAGGTTTAGTTCAGCAGATACGTCAGCTAGAACTTTCTGGTCACGGCTAGTCTTTAACAAATTGCAGTTCAGATCACCGAGAATGAAAATCGGTTTTCCATATAGAAGAGCTTGCATGTAATTAGGTTTGAAGAAGTTCTCAAAACAGGCCACAGGACAGTCTGGTGGACGGTACGAAACACATATTAAAAGAGATTTGGATTTATTGCATTGAAGTTTTATCCAGAGTTGGTGGAAATTAGTTTCGGATATTTGTGAAAGTTCTTTTAATACGGAGGCTTTTATTTCTTTTCGAATGTAGGCACAAACGCCGCCACCCCTTTTATGAAGGCGATCGAGCCTGAACAACTTATAGCCCTCGACGCCGACTTCAGAGTTGGTAACCGTTGTGTTCAACCATGTTTCGGAGATTGTAAGGACATCGATATTTGATGATATGGCTAGATCCCTAAGTTGAACAAGATGGGCTATGTTCCTCAATGAGCGAATATTTAAGTGAACAATCTTTAGGCCTGAGAGTAATAGGAGTTGTTGTTGCAAGTTCGTCAATGGAGGTTATTTTAACAGCAATATTATTGCTATTGACCACATTGCCGTTTTTTCTAGCAGTGTTATATGGCCGGGTATGATTTGTTATAAGTACAGGGATCGGGTGTTGAGGAAAATGAAGGTTAGCATCTACATGGTTCGGCCCGTGATGTATTGTTGTATTTCTCCTTTGAACTAGGTCGAGGGTGTTACTGAAATTCCGGTTTGAAATCGAACGCTCTTGATTACGTGGGGTTATTCTAACGGGTATTCGAAAGAGAACTCCATCAGCGGTCTCAGCGAACATGGGTGAGGGAATTGGGGGGATCGTGGTTTGGGGTATGTCGTGAGTGGATATGTTGTTTTGTGCCGAACATGTGACAGGTAATTCTGCCAGTCTGGGGGTCGTCTCCTCTCGGGAACAGGATGAAAATTTTGCATGCGATTAAATCTATTTTTGCTGCTGTTTTTCCTCCTTCTATGAAAACTATGCCGATGCATATTCCTATGGACATGAGCTTCGGTCGAATTGGCCTTTGCCTTACTCGTTTTTGATTTCATGTTACGAGGGGTATCATGGGATTCGTTGAGACTGATTAGGGGTAAAAATTGAACATCTTTAAGAACATTAAAGGTTGACGAACTAACGTTCCTCAAACTGTAGTTGTGACCATCGATAATGGGATATGTGTCAACCTTGTTGTCGAATTCATTCATAGTAACTGACACTCCAGGTACTTGAAGTGGGGATTTGCGTTCGATAATATTTAGCAATTTCCTTGCATTCAAATTAACTTTCACATGTTGACCGTCAGGGGAATTGATGCCATTGATCAGATTATTATTATGGCTTTGTAATAGGTTGGCTGAGCTATTATCGGTATTTAAAAATAATTGATTATCCTTAACTGATGAGTTAATTTCTTTACGGTCATTGTCAACGCGTCCATTGTTGGAAACGACTAGATTGGGAGTCAGGTGCGATTTCTGTGCAAGGTCGGTCGGGGAGTTTTTCTCACCCAAACCTTGATTAAAGTCATGATTGCTTTGTTCTACATGGTTCGGCCCGCATTGTTTATCGTTTTTTATGGCAGCGTTGCTAGGGAAAATTTCATTCTGCTTTGAATTGGAGATTTTGGTCTTAATTAATTCTCTCAAGGAGTCATTAATCGCCTCAGTGGCTTTAAGTTTAAATTCAAGAGAGGCAATAATATCGTTCAATTCATTAACCTCACATGTTCTTCCTTTGATTAAAATAGACAGATCAGCTTCCAGGCGCATGCATTTCTCCCTCTCACTAGAAAGCTCCTTTTTAAGCTGGTTTACTTCATCTTTCCGGGGTTTAATGGCGTTAGCTTTAATATCATTTTGCATAATCGCCATCTCAAGCTTTACCCCTTCTAAATCAGCAGCTAATAATGCACACCGACAGTTACAATAAGATCCTTGCGTTGATTTGCAACGTGGGGTGTCACTTCTTACCTCAATGTGATCGCCGACCAGCGTATCGTTCCTAGCCAAGGATTTAGGACTTTCGGTACATGCTTCGACCACTGAATTCGTATCGGTTGTACTTACACAATCGGACATAGACACATTGTTTAGATACACACCTTCGTCTAGTGAGCTTGGTTTCGGAGTGAGATTACTTTGGTTTGCCATAGCACGAACGGTTTCGATCAGCATATCAGATAAGACAAAACTTGCATCACCGCGTAAGATAAGAGAGTTTTGCTTACCAGGATACCAGGTGATGGTAATAACCGGGCTGCGACATGAAAACTTTTTCGAGCTTCCGCCTGGTGATGACCAGTCGCCATGCAGTTTGATACCAAGTTCGACAAAATTCTTTAGTGAATCATAACTTCCAAGCCATTTTATTCGTATCCCGTCGTAGGACAGGTTCGAACACTCTTTATGTTCAATAATTTCGGGAAAACAAAGATCGATAACACAATTACTAATAGAACTAGCGGAGCTCAAGAGAGAACAACTGTCCGCCATTCTTTATATATTCATAACCGTACATAGATCTAGGTTTAATTTAAGTTCAATTTCTGACAATTGCGGGGATATATATAATGTTAGAATAATGTATAAAATAATATTACAGTAAAAACCAGTTAAAAGCTGTTTGTTTCTTCGTAACGACGGCGAAGTAATGGGCAATAGTTAACCATTATTATTTAGTCAGTATTCTAAAATTTCATTTATTTGCAATCAATCTAACATTCATTTTTGTCTAACTGTTTACCGTAAATTACTAACTGTTTAACGCCATGGGCGTTTATTAAATTTTCGTACTTTAAGAGGTGGGGGGGGGTGTCAGTTAGATACGAGGGCGTTTATTAGAGAAAGGTGCATCATCCTAGCAGTAGTTTTACGGTTCTTAAGCAACACTTTGAGGCAGTTTGCAGAGAGAAACTCAAAACTCTTCATGTCAAATTCACAGCTCTTCTGGACGTTTATCAGATAAGGAGCGTTTAATAGAGAGGGACGTATATTAGAAAAGTCTGATTTGGCCGAGGCGTCTATTAGCCTTACGGGCATGTATGAGAGAGTGATCGGGCGTTTATAGCAGCTTACGCACAAGATGGCGACGTCTCTAATGATACTGACTTAATTGACAGTAAGCCAGTCCGTAGTTTTGACTCCGCTGCGCATCAAATAAATGACGTGTTCTGAGTCGGCATGTAATAGCATTTTAATCATAACACTGCAGATTAGACTGGAAGATTTATCAAAGACAAAGTATTCAACTGTCCATTTATCCGATTAGCGTTGTACATTAAATTAAATTATAGCATATTCAATGCTACTAGCGTGTCCTATGCATAAAGCAAAATAGAGAAACTGATACACTTTAAGAAAACATCTGGGTAATTTGAAGTTTGAAGCGAGTAAACTGGGCGAAAAACAGAGACCTGCTCAGACAGAGGATAGCATACGCCAGTATATAGACCACTTTCATAATTCAGATGAGTTTAAATATCTTTTATGTGCATCTTAAGCCTAGTTCTCATATGTCGCAAGAGTCGGCGATGTCCATTGTCGGTGGTCATTGGTGTGTAAAATGCTTTGTCTGGCGACAGAGAATACAATAGATCGCCGACCATCGGCGACATATGAGAACTAGCCTTTAATAAGCCTCATTGACTTCGTTCAGGTTAATAAATTCTATTCAATTTCAGTCATAGAAACGAGGCTGATATTGCTTATTAAGATGCACATAAAAGAATATTTAAACTCATCTGAATTATGAAAGTGGTCTATGGCAATAAATAAAAGACGTGCAGGAAATCTACTATATCCTACAATCTAAGTAAGTAAGTAAGTAAGTAAGGGGGTGTGCTTATTATCCTTACTTGCAGCTGAGAGCTAAGCTGAATTGCGAAGGACACAGCTCAACGTGACCAAGTCGAAGGCTTTCTAGGCGCGCATATGGCAGCCACCTTTTGCTCGCCATCACGGAGCACAGCTACGGTGGAAAGGCCAGTTAGGGGTTAAACCCAACCCACCCTGTCAACATTCCCTGTGGGAGGAAACCGGAGTACCCGGAGAAAACCCACGACTTTCGGCAGAGCGTTGACTAACTCTTTTCACATAGCTATCATAAGTCGTCCCCAACGGGACTCGAACCCACGATATCAGAGGTGAAAGGCGCGTGCTCTGACGATTGCGCCACCGAAGCCCCTTGTGAACTCGGACATCCTAAGGAGTAGTTATGTACTATCAACCATGCACAACGCTATATTTCCTTCTTAGTTTTCTCGACGATAAACATAAACAGCTTCAACAAGATTGGTCATAAGGGACAATGTCTATATCATGAAATCCAAACTCATCGTCAAGTGACATTCCTCCATTAACTTCATTTTCAGCGTGAAAATCCTCGCGCGCTTCAGAGTTTTCACCAAAATATTTCGTCTGGTCAAACGGTACAATATGCACATCTTCATGATCTGCTTTAGAAGGGGTGTTATCGGTTTGAGAATGGCGATGAGACGAGTCACTCTGATGGACATTTCTGTTACCCTCTTCGTTCCAAAACATGCCCGTATTCACGTGATTTTCATTAGTGTCACGTGGCATTGTACCGTCGCGCATAGCGGCGTCTGGTGATGGATCCGAGTTCGCGTCTCTGCCAATAATGCTGCACAATTCTGAGGCGACCATCTTGAAAGCCAAACGGAAATCCAGACTGGCTCTGTAGTATATCATAGCGGATACAGTCAGGCTAAGTAACTGGAAATACAGGATAAACAAGTATAGGGAACTTCGCTCCGTGTCACATGATCCACAGTTGTCGCGCAGGAGAATGGTGACGATAAAAGGGAGCCAAAGAACATTGAGTATTAAGGTGAAGATTGCAAACCACTTGGCTAGACGAAGTTCCTGAAAAATAAATATATTATTGAAGTGCCTATGCAACTAAATTTCACCCTCTTTCGATTTTAAGCTGTTTTCGATTGAGATTTTTAAGCGTGTAGAGTTAAGCTGGGAGCAGGCCCGGCGCTACGGGGGGGGGGAGGGGGGTAACACCCCCACACTAATTTTATTCGAAGCTTCAGTCGGCAGAAAAGCTATTTTAGTCGGCAGACAGAAAAATATTGTTGACTAATGAAAATAAATATTAATTATAAATTTTTAACCTGTTACATAAGAAACGTAATGTTGTGTGACCGACCGGGTAATAAAATAAAGTTCACAAGTCATAAGTTGTGTTTTGCCGCGCTTTTTGCTAAATTTGCGTGGTATCAAAAAGTTTCTCAAAGCAGAGTTCGTCAACCAAAACTTTTTGTTTTATGCAATAAACATTAGTGAGACATCTGATGCAAAAGGCACATGCACGCTTTTTATAATTCTGCGATAAAGCTGTCCAACCTGCCGACATTGTATGATCACTATCACTAATTTAAAAAGGATGCGATAGAACAAAGGTAGAATTATGTGAACGAGTTGTTCATTCTTGTTTTCTGCCTCAATCATATCACCTGGTTCAATTCCTGCAGTAGAGAATTGTCTTGTAAAATTTTCACAATTTTAACTTTACCAAATACTGCAGGTAGTTCTCCGGGTACTTCGGACAGCTTCAGTATTGGGCTCTTTGCATGACACTTTTATCATAACATTAGTGCCATCCAGTTGCGCTCCAGAGATAGTAATGTTCCATTGTCTTTTCATTGTTTTGAAAATCCCACTGTTTTCCATGCCATCCAGTCACTCATTGTTTCAATGTATTTGTGACGTTATGTACGATTTTCATCTACTGTACAGGGTGAGTCAGAAAAAACGGACACTTTTCAAATTCAAATTAGCCGCATAGCGGCAGTAATTTGACATAAGTTGCCTAAAGATCTCCCTTTGGGAGTTATAATAGTACACACGCTGCGCTGCGAATTATAGTTAATAAACACTTTTGCATTAATAAACCACGTCCTGTTGTCACATGGGAATTGACAAATTCCAGCTATACGTTCGCGGCTAATTTGAATATATGCAAAGTGTCCGTTTTTTCTGACTCACCCTGTACAGTACAGGGTGAGTCAGAAAAAAGTGATGCCTTTGAAATTTAATACAATAGTGAACCTTTTGAAATTGAACTTCATATTTGCATTTTCTTTCAAAGAATCTAATGTACCCTATTGTATTTAATTTCAAAGGCATCACTTTTTTCTGACTCACCCTGTACAGGGTATCTCAAAAAAAGGAGCCGTTTAGAAATTCACCTTATTGTTATAATTTGAATGCACCCATGGGTTCAGTATACACCCTGTCCCAAAAAAAGCGCACCCTATTAATTTGAAATTGAAATTAACATTGCTGTCAAACAACCTATTGTATTCAATTCACACATGGGTATAATTAAGAAAAACTTGAACTGTTTGTTAAGAAAGGATTCAAAGCTTTTTCTCTTCGTTTGAGGCCTGTTTTACGTGTCGAATTTCCGTTGAATTTAACTCGTCAAGTTTAATATGAAATATCTTTGTGGACGACAATTTGTCATCTAAACAGGGTTGGCTTACCTTTCTGAGCAAGGTGGTTTGGTTATGTCCTTTCGAAGAACGATACAGGAGAGCATAACCAAATATATCCAAAAGCAAGGGCAGTATGAAAAATACTATTACGAGAAATACTGAATAATTCTTGAAATCCACTAGTGACAACAATGCGGCTAGGAGGGAGAGTAACCACGTGATAACAGTTGCCATGACAACATATCCTACAAAAAGATAATCGGGCATCTCTGTGTAACAGACCTGGAGAACTCTGAGGAAAATGAAGCACACACATAAAAATCTCACATCGTGTCAACAAGATATGTTCGCAACAGACTTGTAGCAAGCTTGTCAACAAGTTGTAACAATGTTGTCATTTTATCAAGTTGCTACAAGGTTGTCACTCACAACTTGTTAACAAGTTGGTAAATTGCAGGGGCCGGTTGTTCAAAAGCCGGTTAACTTAACCCTGGGTTAGTGGTACTGAACTTTCATACAAGTTTCCCGACATCGGTTATATTAATATGAATACTTTTTTCTATCAACCTTGTACTCGGCGATAGAAGTTTTTGTTTATAAAGTTTTTAAATAAACAAACATGCAGAAGTATACAAACCAGAACAGCAGATTAAAATTTAACCTGGGATTAGCGTTAACCGGCTTTTGAACAACCGCACCCTAGTAGATTGTTGAAGATAAATTATGGTATTGCATTATAGTACAGTGCACTGAAAATGTCAATTTTACCTCGCTTTATTTTACCATGGGCAACCGAGTCCACCACAACAACGTAACGTTCAACACAAAGAATACTTAAATGCAACTGAGTTGCAACGCCAGAGAATGTTGTAACAACAGCGGAAAACTTTAACCTCGAATCTTCGTCGTAGTCTTGAACAAGCGCCATATTGATAGAAACCGACATCAGACCTCCGAGCATTTGAGCTAGAAAGAAAGACAACTTTGTTGAATTACGGTAGTTTCACCAATTTATAAATCGCTTTTCTTGAAGCCGTAATTAGTATATCACACTGTAATTAATAATTATAACTAAAATTCAATACCATAAATTTGATTAAAATTGTACATATTAAGGCAATTTTTGCTGCGAATTGCTGCGACGATATTCACAGATAAATTGTGAGCATGAATCAGGGACCGCGCATTTTCCGAATGTAATCTAGATAGGATGATAGACGAGTTTCAAAGAAGAAGCCATTTCATTATCGTTTCATGATTCGTTGCGTAGGTACGATCGGTAGATTTGGTAGTCAGCTGCTTTTTGTTCGATCAAATATTTGCAAAGAATTAGTCTTGTGACAATGCGCTTAAATCTTCCCCAAAGTGCAAGAAATGGCATTTTAGAGATTGTAGATTTCAAAATTTTCTGGGGGAGCATGCCCCCATACCCCCCTAAAGGTCTCATGTCTTCAACATTCGGCTCTATAGTATGTCCGATATCCATATTTTTCCTCCCGATTTTTCAGAAAGAGCCGCTAATCATAAGAACTAGTCAGTTTAAAATGAAAACTTGTTCATGAAAAAGGGATGCATGTCACCTTTTTGCAGCAGTAACGAACTATCAATGAAGAATATAGGTGCATGAAGTTATCGTCCTTTTAAAACAAAAATTAACAAGGGCGAGGGTGAGAGATTAGGTGCATGAAGTTATCGTCTTTTTAAACAAAATTAATAGAGGCGGGGGAGGAGAGTTGGTGTTATAGCAAGCGAGAGTTTGAATGAGACATCAACTCTCATGCCCCGGTTAAACGAGAACAAGAGTTGCATGAAAATTGACTGGATATTACCACGCTTACCGGTCAAACGAGCAGAAACTCTGAACTCTCATCAACTCTCATCAACTCTCATGCACTCGGCATCAACTCTCATCAACTCTCATCAACTCTCATCAACTCTCATGCACTCTCATCAACTCTCATCAACTGTCATCAACTCTCATCAACTCTCATCAACTCTCATCAACTCTCATCAACTCTCATCAACTCTCATCATCTCTCATGCACTCTCATCAACTCTCATCAACTCTCATCAAAATTTGAACCAGCTCAAAGTTGATGAGAGTCGATAAGAGTTGGCGCCGGTAAAACGTGAGCGAATGTCGCAACTCGTATTGATTTTCATCCTCGTTTTACCAGCTCTAAATCTCAGATGATCTTACCTAGAGCCATGGAGGCAAGAATAATAACACTGAGCTGCGACTGAAGTCGTTTTTGGCTCCACGCAGCTGTCAACACGAGACTGTTGTTTAACAAGATAGCGAAAAATAGAATGCAGAGAAAAATGTAGTTCCACACGATTTGACCGCCTTCGAATGATATCTCCTTGTCCGATGTTCGATTCATGATGTTAGCAAGATATATTGTCGGTATTTGGATGTGACCTGATAAGATAGTTCTGTAAAAAGACAAGCATATAAGAAGATGGTTAGGGGCCGGTCATAATTTGGAACGGAAGAATGGATGATAGGCATGTTTAATCTTTCCTCGTGCACCCTCCATTTGGCACGAGGCAATCTTTATTAAAATGTTTAAACCTTGCCCCAACCAGCAGTATAGCAGGCTTAACTCAGAGATGAGGGGCAGCGTGCCAACTGAATCTGCCACCCGTGTTTCCCACCTGACCTATTGGAACTTAGGCCCGTTTACCGGGACGTTTAAATTTTCGTGTTAAAAAAATAGATGTTTACATGAGACCGGGACGAAAAATTGCTCAGATCGGTCTGAAGTCATCTCGCTCGCTCGCTGAACAGAACCGACTATCTTCAGACTGGGACGAATTCGGAGCGGGATGAATGTAAACACAAATTATTTTCAGGCCGGTCTGAATTTTGGTACAACGCTGATAACAAACAACGGTAGACAAAGATTTAACATCATCAATTATGGAATGCACTCTGATATAGTGATACACTGAGTGCATGTGTTATTAATGCTTTACGTACCGGTAACTGGTCTCATGTAAACATACAGACAATTTCAATTTTCAAACCGCTCTGAGTTCGTCCCGGCAAACAAGTTTGTGTACGGCAAACAAGTTTTTTCCATCAATTTTTCCTTCACAAGTTTTACGAGCCCGTGTATTAACGACACAAGTGAATACTTCATGTTTATAGTGGCAACGGCCGCTCGACTAAATCGAAAATAAGTGTGCAGTGGCGTCACTGCGCATTTCCTTGTCAGGTTTTCCTTGTCGGCCGTACACACGAACAATTCCCCTTGTTCGAAAGCTGGCATGACTAGCTTTTGAACAAGGCTCCTTGTCAAGGAAAACTTGTCAATTTTTTGCCGTACACATGCACGGGCAAATAAAACTTGTCAAGGAAAACTTGCTCGTCTGTACGGGGCTTTAGTCTTAGGGATTCTACAACCTAAATATATTTGCCGACTGCCGTTACGGTGTCGGGAATAGAAGAAAGGCGAGCTCCGAAAGTTCCGGTACAAGCTATTGTATACAAAACTGGGATTAATAGAGAGATTTGGTTATTTACAGAAGGATTAAAGCGAGACAACAAACGCCAGGTTATTTTTATTATTAGACGAAGTATTTTGCATTCTTGGCACGAAATGAATTTTCGGTCTATGCTGAGGTGATGCTGTTGAACTGAAATTATTGTGTTCGTTGAACCAGCTCTCGACCTCCGGTCAAAGGATGAGAATAATTGATGAGAGTTGATGTGAGTTAATGAGAGTTGCAACTCTCGCTCGCGTTTGACCACTGTCCAAATCTCATCAACTTTCAGCTGGTTCAAATTTTGGTGAGAGTTTTGCTCGTTTGACCTGGCATGAGAGTCGCATAAGAATTTTAAACAACTATAGTCACACTAGTGTTTTGCACTTTCTATAAGAATTAGCCCAACAAAATAACACGTTATGACTGTGTCTATAACAAGAAAAGCTAAGAAGGAAATCTAAACACTTTGTTAATTAACCAAAATTTTAGAATTATTTTCAGGGCTCCATTTCACTCGCTAAATTATTTCTGACGTGACTCTCATGCAACTCTTGTTCTCGTTTGACCGGGGCATGACTCTCGCTTGCCAGGGCTTTAAGGCTTGATGACACGAGTGATCGCATAGCTGTGAGTGTACGCATTTAATTAATACAAACTGGCACAAACGGGGAGCATTCTGATTGCTTGTAACTATCAAACTGATCTGAGCTAACGTTACTCGATAGCTTCCGTTCTAATTGACGGTTCTCTCAACAGTACCTATATATTGCCATATATCCCTTAATGGTCCACTGTTACGTTTGCAGGAGACCAGGGCACCCTAAGAAACTGTGGAATTTACAGTAAAACTGCATCGGAGCATTCTTCTTAAACAAGTGAAAGATACACACACGAACCATGCATTGTGTCATCAACACTCAAGTTGTCGAATCAACAGATTTGTTACAAGCTTTTCCAACAACTTGTCCTGCAATTCGACAACTTGTTAACAAGTTGCAACATTGTAGTGACTTGCTAACATCACCGCAATGTTACAACTTGTTGACAAGCTTGCTACAAGCCTGTTGCAAACACATCTTGTTGACAAGATGTGAGATTTATAAAATATCTTATAAACGCCTCGCTCGAGATAATCTTAGTCTTACTGAGGAATAACGTTTCACCTGTTAGCAACTTACCACTTCAGTTATTTTCAATCTCCGTGAAAATATTTGCCCAGTTCTTATCAAGTTTCACCTTCAATACAAAGTTAATACGAGAAGCTAAAGCAAATCAACTAACCTTATAACCAACACAGCTCCAAACGAAACCAGTATTAAAGATGTTTAAACAAGGCGTGCGGCGATACGAAAGAATGTTGCATAATTAAGCAGCCAAGTGACGTCATACCGTGATTGCGACAGAAACATCAAGTTCCGAGAATAATCACAGCAGTGTGAGCAGTGTAATTTAAATTACTTTTGGTCATTTTTTTGCAATTTTTTGCCACTATGTGGAAGCTGTCGCTTTTAACGTTGGATGAACGAGATTTACAGCAACAAAAGTGTGCTGGCGACCTAACTTCGCACCTCGAAGGTGTCGATAACTGTAATGAGCCTTGAATTGCTGATAGTCAGCTGACTCGGCTCAGCCGGCTTTATAGTTTTGTGTACTTTCTCTACCGTCATTAACTACTATTAATAATAATAAAAACTAAAGTTATTTGTCCATAACTGGCAGTTTTGACATTTCGTTTAACCTTTCATCAAAATGTACATGCATCCATCGGTCCCGATTTTATTGACCCCTGGCGCCAAAAGAAGCAAGTGAAAGTGGTTACAAACTATTCTTTTCAGTAGTGGAATAAAGAGAGCTGTAAAGATTGATTGACAGATCGAAGAAACCAAGAAAGCTGAAATGCGAAATCTGCATAAGAGTAGTAGGGCAGGTGCTGCTATCCAAAGCAGGATCGATGAAGAAAGAAGACCTCAGAAGGACGGATATGCGAATGTCGCGATGGATCCCAGGAGTTTCGGCGAAGGACAAGATGGATGAAGTGATCAGGAACTGTGGGATGGTAGTCTTTGCAGATAAATTGACGGAAGCAAGGCTGAGATTGTATGGTAAAGTAATAGGAAGAGCAAGTCAGATAAATTATGGATGGAGAAATCAGAATAAGATGTGGGGTGGTAGACATTGCGAAGAAGGTGAGGAAAGCAAGGATGAGATAGTATGGATACGTAATAGGAAATAATGGAGAGCCAGTCAAATAAATTATGGAATGAAGAGATCAAAAGAAGACGTGGGGTGGTAGACATTGCAAAGAAGGTGAGGGAGGTAAGGATGAGATTCTATGGACACGTAATATTTAAAGAAGAGATAAACGAGAGCCGGTCAGAGACATTATGGAATGAAGAGATCAAAAGAAGATGTGGGGTGGTAGACATTGCGAAGAAGGTGAGGGAAGTAAGGGCGAGATTCTATGGACACGTAATAAGAAGAGACAAACGAGAGCCGGTCAGAGACATTATGGAATAAAGAGATCAAAAGAAGACGTGGGGTGGTAGACATTGCAAAGAAGGTGAGGGAGGTAAGGATGAGATTCTATGGACACGTAATATTTAAAGAAGAGATAAACGAGAGCCGGTCAGAGACATTATGGAATGAAGAGATCAAAAGAAGATGTGGGGTGGTAGACATTGCGAAGAAGGTGAGGGAAGTAAGGGCGAGATTCTATGGACACGTAATAAGAAGAGACAAACGAGAGCCGGTCAGAGACATTATGGAATAAAGAGATCAAAAGAAGATGTGGGGTGGTAGACATTGCGAAGAAGGTGAGGGAAGTAAGGATGAGATTCTATGGACACGTAATAATAAGAGATAAACGAGAGCCGGTCAGAGACATTATGGAATGAAGAGATTAAAAGAATATGTGGGGTGGTAGACATTGCGAAGAAGGTGAGGGAAGTAAGGATGAGATTCTATGGACACGTAATAAGAAGAGACAAACGAGAGCCGGTCAGAGACATTATGGAATGAAGAGATCAAAAGAAGATGTGGGGTAATAGACATTGCAGAGAATGTGAGGGAAGTAAGGATGAGATTCTATGGACACGTAATAATAAGAGATAAACGAGAGCCAGTAAGAGACATTATGGAATGAAGAGATCAAAAGAAGATGTGAGGTGGTAGACATTGCGAAGGTGAGGGAAGTAGGGATGAGATTCTATGAACACGTAATAAGAAGAGATAAACGAGGGCCGGTCAGAGACATTATGGAATGAAGAGATCAAAGAAGATGTGGGCTAGTAGACATTGCAAAGAAGATGAGAGAAGTAAGGATGAGATTCTATGGACACGCAATAAGAAGAGACAAACGAGAGCCGGTCAGAGACATTATGGAATTAAGAGATCAAAAGAAGATGTGAGGTGGTAGACATTGCGAAGGTGAGGGAAGTAGGGATGAGATTCTATGAACACGTAATAAGAAGAGACAAACGAGAGCCGGTCAGAGACATTATGGAATTAAGAGATCAAAAGAAGATGTGAGGTGGTAGACATTGCGAAGGTGAGGGAAGTAGGGATGAGATTCTATGAACACGTAATAAGAAGAGATAAACGAGAGCCGGTCAGAGACATTATGGAATGAAGAGATCAGAAGATATTGCATGCAGAGAAGATGAGAATATCACAGCTGGGATGGTATGGACACATAATAAGAAGAGATAATTAAGAGCTGGTAAGAGATGTTATGGCGTGAAGAGATCAGAAGATGTTGGTGGTATATGTTGCAGAGAAAGAAGATTGAGATGATATGGGAACATAATACGAGATGGCGGAAAGCTGGTGAGGACATGCAGCTTAAGGGGGACGCAGAAAGGGGGCACCAAAGAAAAGATGGATAGACTGTGTGAAGGAAGATCAAAATATCAAGGAACTTACGATGGACAAGAATCATGGTGGACAAGAATCCGAGCTAACGACACTACTGAGGTGAGTCTGGGACTAGAGCTGGGTAAAGCAGAAAGTATCTCTCTTGCATATGATTGGTTTGTTTACTTTGTCTTTTCCCAAACAACCAATCATAATACTTGTATTATTAATCAGGTTTTTTGTGTAAAAAACTATATACCAATGGGAATTTAGACGATTAATCGAACAAAAGTATAACTAAGAGAATCAACACATTTGTTCTGAATTTGAAAATTAGTTATACAATTATTGTAATTACTGTATATACAATATATTGAATTTAAATGCTAAGAAAAAGATAAAAATATTGTCCCTTCAAAACTATATTAGACGTGTCATGCAACACTCGCATCAATTTGAGAATGTTTCGCTTACATTCATAAGCTACAAAAGGCAAGTTTTATACTTATTAAAATTATATACTTAGTGATATTTATTACTATTTATCTTAGACGTCCATTGCAGTTTTGCATTAAAGATATGTATAAGTGCATATGAATTATTAGTTGTGTTTATTGACTTAACACAAAGCATTGCAGGGTACCTTTTTGTAGATTTTCGTTTCCGTTCTTCGAAAAGACGTTTACTTAGGAATTCGAAATCCTGCAACTATTTACGGACCGCTGCAATGATATATTGCCTTATAAATGGTACAAGAACAAAACTGTCTTCGACTTATTGGTCTTTCTATAGTCTGGCTCACACGAGTGAGATAAGCGTAGGCAGGAAACCTAATAGAAGCTTTGTAAGCCAAAGGTTCGTTTATCAATATATATTCTTCTAGCAGGTCACCTGTCCAGATTGGCCTCATATGGTTATTTAACACAGGTGATTATAATATAACATTTATAGTACGCGCGTGCTGATTGGTCGAGAAGCGTGTTTCTATAACTGTATAGAAACACGGAAATTTTCCCGCCAAAATTTAAAATCATAAAAAAACCCAAATTTAATGCGAATTATAATACTTTGAATACTATTTAAAAACAATTTTAATGCTTTTACACATTTTTGACTGTTAATTTTCAAACAGAGTTGTTTTCTTGCAGCGAAATGGACGAGCAAAGGTCAGCCATGCGTACGTAATGAGAATTTGTAAATTAATCGAGTTTAAAAAATGTCTTGAGTTATATTATAAAAGAAATAGAAAACATTTTTTCCTGTGTTTCTATACACTTATAGAAACACTTGTGGGAGTTTGGGAGAACTCGAAATAACGTGGAAAAACTCGCCCTACGGGCTCGTTTTCCCACTGATTATTTCTCGTTCTCCCAAACTCCCACGCGTGTTTCTATAAGTGTATAGAAACACGGAAAATGTTTTCTATTTCTTAATTATCACATTGTAAGTAATTTTCTTGTATGTATTAGTAATGCTATGTCCAAAGATTATTATTATTATTATTATGTTTATCCTTCGAGGCTTGTGCTAATGCTTGTGTAGACGCTTTTGTCACACACTTGCTTCACTACATTTTGTATTGTCCTTCCTGTTTTTGCCTATTACACACGTGTGAGCCAGGCTTTAGCTTTCATATCAAGAGTCTTATTGCATGAAGTGTAAAATAATGTCATACAAAGTTTCCTTCACCAGTGAAAACTGAGGTCGTGTTTCCGGTTCCATCTCCCAACACGCACGCATGAGGCTATAAACACTCTCTGGGCAGTGTAGAGGACATGTCAACCTCTCCCCGTGCTCCAAATAATCAATCACTTCTTGAGCGCGTAAGCCGCCGTATGGGTTACCGCCATATGTGAGCGCCTCCCATAGGGTGATCCCATAGGACCATACATCGCTTTTCGTTGTGAACTTGTAGTAGTATATGCATTCCGGGGGATACCACTTTAGCGGCCACTTTCCCGCGGTCTCTGCTAGATAATAGTTGTTGCCCACATCCATCGCACGAGACATGCCGAAATTGCTGATCTTGACAAAATTCACATCGACCATGAGCACATTCCGCGCAGCTAAATCTCGATGTACGAAATGCTTGCTATCCAGATACTCCATTCCCTCGGAAACTTGAAGCAACATGACGAGGATCTGACGGATGGTCACCTCCTTGTGCTTACGAAGATACTTATGGAGCGGACCATTGATCGCTAACTCCATCACCAACATCATGGTTGGTTGCTGACACATACCAATCATTCTGACTATATGTGGATGATCCAATTTTAACATAATTTGCGCTTCGTGTTCGATATCTGATTTCTGCTCAGCGGAGTCGGTCTTGAGCTGTTTGACAGCGACTTCGATTTTCGTTCCATTCGTAAGCGTGTACACTCCTTTCAAGACAGAACCGAAATTTCCCAGGCCAAGTTTGTTCTCTAATGTCAACCTGGTGAAATCCAGAGCTTTGATATTTTTGTAATTACCATTCGTACACACCTTCGGTTCAACTCCTTCTGGGCGGCTACAGGGTTTGGTTAGGTTGGTGAGAAGGCCACCTTGGTTAGCGCGGTGGTAATCAATGAGCTCGATAGGGCTTATAAAACGGGGGCCATCTTCAATGCCGTACTTTGCATCCTGGTGGTGTTGGATATGATAGTGGATAACATCGCGTTTGTGGCAAAAGGAAAGGACAAAGCTTTGTGATTCTGTCGGACGTTTACGTAACAAGAACTTGCCATCCTCCACTCCGCTTTGTTGTAGATATCTCTCGGCTTCTTCTCGGGATGTTCTGTCATAGAAATATGGTTGTCGCACCAGGTCAACCATTGCTCGTGAGTTGCTCTGTCTACATGAAATTTCATGAAGTAAATGAATTGAATTTAGAGAAGGCAATAGAACTGAGACGTGTTAGGTTTGGTCTATATATAATATATTTCATTGTTTGCGTCAGTTTGACACAACATGTTATCATTGCAATGTATGTCGAAAAACGGTCAACATTCTATTCTCGGCTTACTAGTTTTAAGCCCTGATCAAAGGAGTTTGAGAGTTGATGAGAGTAGGCAAGCGATAGTTTGCACGAGAGTTCCATCAACTCCCATGAGCTGGTCAAACAAGAACAAGAGTTGTATGAGAGTTGACTGGATATTACCACGCGCAGTAAAAACTCTCCTCAAAATTTGAATCAGCTCAAACCTGATGAGTGTCAATGAGAGTTTGGTGCATATATGGTCAAATGTTAGCGATAGTTGCAACTTAACTCTTATCCTCATTTGACCGGGGCTTTACTATGTAGTCTTTCATATGAAACTCTAAAACAAGTCTAGTTTATAGATTTTATATCACTGCTATGACTAATTTAGAAGGGCTGCAACCAGGGGGGGTGGTGTCGTAGTGGATATCAGGATACCCGGGGGGGAAGGGGAGACAAGTGGGCACAAACTTTGGCCACAGAATAGGAAATGACCTGAAAGGCCACTCAGCAGTGCAACGTGACCCCCTATTTTTATGCAGTTATCTGGCCAGAATAGTGGCGGACCAGCCAGTTCAGCATGTTTATTGGCCAGAAAATGCAATTGACTGGCTAGAATAATAGCCATGAACATTCGTAATGCTCAGCGTCAAAAACTTCAAAGGTTCCGCCTCAAGTGGCCCTTCTAGTCATTTCCTATTCCATGCTTTGGCGAGGAATATCAAGTTGAACAAGTGATCTCTTATCTCTTCTTGATAAAATGTGCCAAATTATTAAATGTTACTAATTGGGAGCCCACTATTAGAGAACTTTTGATTTGACTACAAGAACAAGATTCATCATTAGCACACCAGTCATGCCATATTTCTCTGTCGTCACTACCTGCTTGCAAAATATGACACGACTGGTACGCATGTGAGGAGTCTTATACTATGTACTGGTAGTTGTACTGTAAAGTACTTGTAGTCATAGGCGTACGGGACGTGGGGGCAGGGGGGGCACCTGCCCCCCAAAAAATTTGGAGATTCAAGTGATTCGGGCAAATGGTTCACGAATATTCGGGCAAAATAGATAAATATTATTAATTTAGAAGATAAATATCCGGGTTTTGGACTTAAAAAGAGATGGTAAATGTAAGAGTTTCCGGGAAAATTTTTGAAACCCCCCCCCCGTCGACAAGAAAATAGATACTTAATGTGTTAAATACAATTAATAGTGGTTATTATTGTTATGAAGACATAACAATAATATTGTTATGGCAAATTCGGGCAATTAGGTTAAGCTTTAAAATTCGGGCAAAATTTCGGCTGCCCCCCCAAAGAAAGTTGTGCCCGTACGCCTATGCTTGTAGTCAAACCAGACATGGTAGTGAAGTGTGGTGCCCTGTCTAGTCTAGCACAAGACTGACAATACATTATATACATTCAGGAAATTCAAACGTGTTACAACATGCAGAGTACGAATAAGCGGCTCGCACTTCGCAATTTGCGAAGCGTTTCTTAGATTTTGCGAAGTAAAATTCATATGGAGATGGCAAAATGCGAAGCAAGTTGAAGGAATTACTGTAACATGCTCTTCTGCCTTATAGTTCTGCACACTTATTTACTAAATTTATTGTTCAAACTCAAGAAATTCAACATAATTTTGCTTCGTATTTGTTCCTAAATTCATTTTTCTACTAAAAGAATGTGAAAATGAAGAATATGGCTGAAATTCTTTCGAAATATTCACGAAATTTGCAACGAAATGGCCGCCATTTTGTCAGTGTTTCCACTTTACAAAATCGAAGAGTTCCCTAAAATTTCCTTAACATTTTCATGAAAAATATTTGCGAATGGGCAATTCCAGCTATCGCAATGCATGCCGGTAGAAGTGGTTATTTTCCATTTCGCGCCAAATGGCGGACGTAAAATGTGTATTTTAAACGAAGCTATATTTTTAAATTTTTATGCTTTATCTTTCGCTCCAAACACTGGTTTAAAAGTTGTATTTTTAGCAGAGGTGATCAGGACTCATAAACGTAAGTTTCGGCGAAATCCATTCGATAATTCGCGAGAAAATTGCTTTCAAGTTGACACAGGAGTGAAGCAAATTTGGCAAAAAGCTGGCTTCGAAAACTACTCTGTCGCACGTTTTGAAGTAAATAAAGTGATCGGTAAGAGCACTGTGGACAATTTACCCCTTCAAATGGAGCTCTGTAACCAAAGAATCTAGATTTATTGTTTTTATGTATTTCTGACTGCTTGATTTCTACGTACAGGCAGTTAAAAATCAAAATGTTTTAGCCGACATTTTGTCAACATGTCCCAGAGGCATGGCTTCACTTTGACATGGTTTGTCGCGAAAACAAACCCGGTTTACTAGCAACTTTCTCGTTATGTCCGAACAGTATTGACTGTAAAATACATCTGCTTTGCTGTTGACTTTATCTTGGCTATATTTTTGGTTGTGACCACATGTGTTTATAGAATAGTTGCAAAAATTAGTGTTTTGGTAGCTGTGTGTATGCAAAAGGTTGTATTTTTAAGATGCCCTTCCATTAAAATAACTGAAAATATATTATATGCAAAGTCCTTTGTCTGCCACTACTCCAGACAGTAAGTAGTGACTACCAGTGATTGCTGAAAGTTGTTAACAAACAGCCCTTTGTCCCATGATATACTGTAGTTCAACTATAATTGTTTAGGGGCTCAGTCCATAAGAACAATGCTTGCTATGCCCATACCAAGATTGCTTCATATATTGTTTTATATATATCTGTAACCTTGGGGTGCAGTGTCGGCTGCAGCCAAAAAATACGACACTGCTAGTCCCACAACATTCGGAAGGCTTGTGGTTGCAGCCCATGACTGCCCGCTTGCTAGGACCAAGGCCAGATTTTGGTGTACATTTGGGGGAGGTGAAATAAATTTTAGGGGGGGTGCAGTGTAAAGTAAAAAATGTTACTTTATGTATGTAATGTAATGTATGTATTTATGCATTATGATTGTGTGACTCATCCAATTGAAATTGTGTTTGACCAAAACTTGGCAAGTTGGTTGTAATGGTTCTGTTATTATTCAATATTAAATTTGATCCATCATTTAACTGTTAACAAGGGGAGGTGTATAAATTACCAGGGGTGGCGCAAAAATTCTTAGGGGAGGTGCAAAATTATCCCAGGAGATGTGCTCACCTCGGTGGCCGTTGGACTAAGGCAACATCTCCACATTACTGGGTTCACATGAAACTTTCAAGTGGGTCAAACTGGTAGGGCTAGGCTTTGAAAGGTCTGGACTCCCCTCCAAGACTTCTATTGTCATCCTTCCAAATCTACAGGGAAGGAGCTTAATTACAAATGTTGCAAAGAGTGCTCATCAACATTCAAAAGTTTTTCAATCCACACCAAACATTCTAGATTGTGAATCGTTATTGGGAGGGAGGTGGGTTGGCAGTGAACAAACCAAACTGTTGTGGACCATCAGGTCAGTTTCTGCTTCTCTTCCTGCTTCATGAAGGGTCTGCAACTGTATGTCACTCAAGTAAATCAATTAAAAAATTTATCAAGTTCACAGGGTGTGGGTGAAATCTGGTTCAGATTGGCACTTCCTAAGGGGCACCTTAGGTCCCTGTTCGAGATATCTTACTAAGAGGGGGAGATATCTTCCTAAGAGGGGAGTGGAGATAGTGAGCAAACTTCCCATTTCCCTTAGGAGGGAGTGTGAACATTTTCTGTAATTACCTATTTTGCAAAATATACACTAATTTCATTATCCAGGAAATATGATTATATCATTTCTTTCTGTTGGCTTGGATAGTCAACACATATTAGGCACATGACAAGCTTGCAAGGTGAGCTAGCATGATTTGCCAGGCCATCATCTGCCTACAATTCTAACTCATGTGGACATTTAGGTGGGAATTAAATAAATAAAACCTTGGACTTCAAAAGTAAACAAAGGTAATTGAGTTGGTCGTTATAATAATAAAGACAAAATCTTTAAAAATGCCAATTCTTACTATTGGGCACACTAAAACCACCCTAACCCCTTTATCTACAACAATTGTCATGAATGTACCAACTGTGATCAGCAACAACATGCACCTAGTCAGCAACATGCACCTTTAATTTTCCCCAAGGTGCTCAACTTCCACAGCATTTACATTAAAGTAAGCATATCTGCATGAATGCATATTCAACAGTTATTTACATATTGGTTTTAGTTGTGTTGGAAAGAATAAATTGATAGAATAGGGGGCAGGTTATTAACAACTTTACAAACCCTAAAATTCAAGAACCCACTCTTCCTGGGGCACAGACACTGCACCTCCCCTAAAATTTATTTCACCTCCCCCAGCATGTACACCAAAATCTGGCCTTGGTCCTAGCAAGCGGGCAGTCATGGGCTGCAACCACAAGCCTTCTGAATGTTGTGGGACTAGCAGTGTCGTATTTTTTGGCTGCAGCTGACACTGGACCCCAAGGTTACAGATATATATAAAACAATATATGAAGCAATCTTGGTATGGGCATAGCAAGCATTGTTCTTATGGACAGCCCCTAAACAATTATAGTTGAACTACAGTATATCATGGGACAAAGGGCTGTTTGTTAACAACTTTCAGCAATCACTGGTAGTCACTACTTACTGTCTGGAGTAGTGGCAGACAAAGGACTTTGCATATAATATATTTTCAGTTATTTTAATGGAAGGGCATCTTAAAAATACAACCTTTTGCATACACACAGCTACCAAAACACTAATTTTTGCAACTATTCTATAAACACATGTGGTCACAACCAAAAATATAGCCAAGATAAAGTCAACAGCAAAGCAGATGTATTTTACAGTCAATACTGTTCGGAAATAACGAGAAAGTTGCTAGTAAACCGGGTTTGTTTTCGCGACAAACCATGTCAAAGTGAAGCCATGCCTCTGGGACATGTTGACAAAATGTCGGCTAAAACATTTTGATTTTTAACTGCCTGTACGTAGAAATCAAGCAGTCAGAAATACATAAAAAACAATAAATCTAGATTCTTTGGTTACAGAGCTCCATTTGAAGGGGTAAATTGTCCACAGTGCTCTTACCGATCACTTTATTTACTTCAAAACGTGCGACAGAGTAGTTTTCGAAGCCAGCCTTTTGCCAAATTTGCTTCACTCCTGTGTCAACTCGAAAGCAATTTTCTCGCGAATTATCGAATGGATTTCGTCAAAACTTACGTTTATGAGTCCTGATCACCTCTGCTAAAAATACAACTTTTAAACCAGTGTTTGGAGCGAAAGATAAAGCATAAAAATGTAAAAATATAGCTTCGTTTAAAATACACATTTTCCGTCCGCCATTTGGCGCGAAATGGAAAAATAACCACTTCTACCGGCATGCATTGCGATAGCTGGAATTGCCCATTGATTTTTCATTTTTTCCTCCATAATTCGTACCCTGACCAGTGTGACCAGATTTGGTAATTTTAATTACTTTTGGTAATTTTTGGCAATTTTTGGGACTTTTTTAGTAATTAAATATTTTTAGTAATTTTTTGGTAATTTTTTGGGAAATTTAGTAATCTGTTGGTAATTAGATAATTTAGATGAATTTCTCAAATTTTACGAATTGTTTTGTATGAACACTGTCACATGTTGAGAGAAAATAGTGTCCTCGTCAGACGTCAATGTAATTTAGGCACAGGCGGGAGGCAGTTCGGGCAGCTAAGGCGGCTCAGCCCGCTAGTGCCTGTCGCAATTCATGAGGCCTGCGCCTGGACAGGGCAAACGACGTTTTTGTAACAAGCATCACACATGCGAAACGTGAAACTTGGTAAACAGAAATTCTCAAATGTTTCCGCAACAATGCTTTCTAGTTTGCCCAAAGCAGGGGCGGCGGAGCGGTTTGGGTATCGGGGGGGGGGATGGGGCAAAGGTCTCTCGCAAAATTATGGCCATCTGAAGGCGACAGCCCTTTGCCCTCCCCCAGCTCCACAGCCTCCGCAGCCCCTGGCCCAAAGCCTGAAATCTTGCCAATCTCGGGTTAATAAATTATAGGAGCAATATGAATGATATTTATACTCATTATACTCGCTAAGCATTATGGTAGTTTAATGCAAAACTAATTTATGAGCTGTTTTGGGAAGTGTGCAACTTTTAGTAATTTTTTTCTGGATTTAGTAATTTTTCGCAGGCATTTTTAGTAATTGGTCCTGAAAAAATCTGGTCACACTGACCCTGACAAACCCTGACATGTATGTACATACATATACATACATACATTATTCAGCTCACTCCCCATTTGGGGCTTTTCAGTGACCGACAGGGTTCTCACTTTTAAGGAAATTTCCTTAAACTAAGGAAATTTCGACCTTTCTTTACTTTTTTAAGGAATTGTTTGAGGAATTATATTTTTTAAGGAATTTCTAAGGAATTCTGAATTTTATCTGAAATATTTACTTTTATTAACAAAAATCATGAAAATTGAACAAAATGTGACAACAAATAAAAATTGTTGTTATTAATATGAGTCTGACTAGTGTTGACAGTTGTTTTACACTTGTTTATATTGTCTATTTGACTGATGATAAAATTAATTTTTCCCGCCTTTCCCCCTGCCTTTTTCCCGCCTTTTTACACTAGTTTCCAGGCGTCATATTCCTGGGAACCAGGCTCGGTCACGGTTTTAAGGAAATTTTAGTCAATCTAAGGAATTTTTACCCTGAATCTAAGGATTTCCTAACAACAGGATGTGAGAGCCCTGGTGACCGATTACATCAAGTATCTAGCTTACCTATATTATGTACTTAACCTACATTATTTATTTTTACAATTGTGATATTACTTTCCTAATCTGTCCATCCTAACCCACCCAATCAACTTTCCCTGTGGGAGGAAACCGGAGTGCCCGGACGAAACCGGAGAAAACCCACGACTTTCGACAGAGCGTTGACTTACTCTTTTCACATGAGTGTGATGATCGAACTCAAGACTCAGAGGTGAAAGGCGCTTGCTCTGACGACTGCTCCACCGAAGCCCCGTACGTGTCGAGAATAGAGTGCTGCAATCAGGGCCTTTTTTAACTAATGTACTGGAGGGGCCAAAGCTCCCCCAGCCCCCATGTTGGCCCCCCCAGTAAGATATTTTGACCCCCCCAGTGAAGGTCCCTTTTGTTCAAAATGTAACCAAAAAAGGGGGAAAAACTGAGTTTAGAGGAAAGTTATGGTATTCTCACAACAAAACCTGGCTCCGTTTAGATGGGATATATAAAAAATTGTCTCTGAAAATGCAGGAAATCAAGCCACAGAGACTCAAGAATACAAAAATTTTCTGGGGGAGGACCCCCAGACCCCCTTCAATTTCCCACACCTGTAATACACCACCTACTTGTTACGTCCCCTTTCGATGATGGCCCCCCACCTAACGACAGGCATATTGCCATTGGTCATAGCTTTTGTGGCAAACGATGGTCATTGCTGTTTAATTTCGTGATTTATTATCATGTATTTAGCCAGGGCTTTTGCGGCAGCACTTCCTTGCAATAGTAACTTCTGTTTGTATAATATAATACAACACAACATATTTTACTAACAAATAAAACATAGGGGAGGAAGGAAAGATGCAGCAACATTTTGTTTTCAAATTAAAAATCAGTTTTCGTAAAAAATTCATATGAAATCCAGTAGCCGCATGTAACACAAAATACATTCTTATACCTCTTATTTATTGCTGCCTTTGTTTGTTTTACTTCTTCCATGTTTTCTATTTCAACCTTCAATTGGTCTATTTCTATTCCAATCTGTGCAAACTCCTTTTCCAAGCGTTCCTTCATTCTTCCAGATTCATAATCATCAAATACTTCCAAAAATCGCTCATCCGTAAGACTACGTAGTAGAACTTGCGAACATTTTGGCTCGATAGAAACAACTTGCTGGTCCTCTCTGTTACCACCAAGGCCTTTATTAACAACCCCGTTCATTTTTAGAGAAAACAATCTATATCCTGTGTAAATTGCATCCAGTGTGACTGGCGTTGAGGACGCTGCTAATAACACGTTTTTGACTACCGCTCTCTCACAGCTGATGTTTATCCAATGGTAACCACCATTAACAGACCATGTACCACGGAAAGCCTCCTGAGTGACACCCTGAGCAGCTCTTCCAACATCAGAAAGTGGATCTGCCATCTCCAAACTTCACCTGTACACATGACACAGAGAAAGATTAAATTTATACGATGATAAAATATATATTCGTGTATACTTTTGAAGGAAGATGTTCGACATGAAACGGACGATCATGGAAAGTTACACTATAGACGGACGGAAGTTAGACTTGTGTATTTTAAATGTTAGATTGATCGATGTTAGATTGATTGCTGCAAATTGAACAGACATTTCACATCAGGCAGACGTCACACGTTAGACGGAATTGAGGTCGTTAAAGGTCAGAGGAACGTTACAAATTATTCCTAGGGGGGGGGGATGGTTCAGAAGCATGCTTCCCCGGCAGTGGCGGACACTTCACGAAATATTGGGGGTGCGAACTTATATAGGTTGGCAACATATAACCACCCTTTTGTTGCTGCAAATCTCAGTTCTTGAAACCTTTTTTACTTAAATTTCATGCAAATTTACTTAAGTAATAACCTATTAGCCTATCAAGGCTATTGTGGTTGTAAAATCATTAAATATGTACAGCTTTGTCGCACAGTTAGTCAACAGACTATCAACCAAAGGCTTTGAGAAATTATTGGGGGGCGGTCACCCCCCAGCGTTAAACACATTTTGAGAGGAGTTGTGAAGAAAAATCATAACTAAGAAAAACGCCATTTTTATTGTTATTCCAATTGCACCATTCCCCTACTTCCCAAAACCTGCCCAGATTTTAACTTTCAGAAGTACAGCTCTGGAGATCATTAAGCAGAGCCCCCATGCACCCTTGCCCCCCTCCTGGACATGCCACTGTTGATAGGGATTTCTACAGTAATTATTACTGATTTTTGAAATATTCCCATATACAGGGTGTATCAAAAAAAACGCAACCTCGGAATTTCCCAAGAAATCCACTTTGTTCTTAAGAACAAAAGATTTTAGGCCCCTGGGAATTTAAAATAGCTTCTAATCGTATTCCAGGAGCATAACTGTAGAATTACTAATATGTCGTATTACTATTTTAAATTCCCCAGGGGCCTAAAATCTTTTGTGCTTAAGAACAAAGTGGATTTCTTGGGAAATTCCGAGGTTGCGTTTTTTTTGATACACCCTGTACATGTACAGGGTTGTCTCAAAAAAACTGCAACCCTATAATTTTCATAACAGCCACTGCTAATTAACATTTCAATGCCTGTGCAACTTATTATCTCCTGGGATTTGAAAATTGTCCACGTTATAGAAATTAGAATAACGACACAAAGTGAGTTAAAATGCAAGATATTGTGTTATCAATTAGTGCTGAATCATGCAAATTCTAAAAATATCTGATTTCAAAGGGTTGCAGTTTTTTTATACACCCTGTATAAAAGCCCTTCTATTCAGCTAACATTGTTATATTAGAGACCTTAAGATTGAGGTTTAAAATTTTTACTTCAAACCTCAAACTGCAGTTTGAGGTTAGACGTCAGAGGTAATAAATTTTGAGGAGATTAAGATTGAAGTACAAACTCTGAGATGTCTTTGAGTATAACTCTGCCATCTTGTCTTGAAAGCTGTGCTTTATAGTTTTTTCCAAGCTTAGTTTATTGTTATTTGTTTCAAAATAAGTGCAATATGAAGCTAAGATGATGTTTTAAACATTTATTCTAGTAAAACTAAAATATAGGTTGATATTTTCGAAAAATATCCTGAGGGATTATTCATACGCGAAAACAATTTCTACACGTTGAAAACCTGAAAATTTACCGCAAATTCGACCGCGGGAGTCTAGTCACGTGATCGCTAGCGGTTTGCGGTTTGAGGTATTCGTAAAAATACATCAATCTTAAGGTCTCTAATTTTCAAAAGCCAAATTGTTGTAGGCTCCAGAGTAGCCTGTAGCCCTGTATTTAACTATCTATAATCGAGTCTATAACTAACAATATTGGCTATCGATCCACTCAATATCGGTTTTGTTGACTGGAGCAGTCCATAGAAGTATTAGATATCTATATACTATACTATATATGTGACTGTTCCATAGATACTATATCTATGGAACAGTCGACGTCAGTCAGTCAGTCACACGCCTGGACAAATGCGTTAGTGAGTACTTGCTTGAAACCTCCATTCTTAGCAATTTAATAGCCGGTTGAACTAAATTGCTACGCAAAAAGATTATAAAATGCATCTTCAACGGATGAAAATAACAGTGTTTTCAGTTCCATTTAAATCAAGAATTATTATATTAGTTTCGCCTTCAAAACAAAGTTAATACGAGATTAAGCAAAAGCAAATCAACTAACCTTATAACCAACACACTGAGTACGCCAGTACGGTACACATATACTGTACTTCGAATGGTATTACGGATCTCATCAAAAATTCGTATCGCTACCACTCCCACAAACGTCAACGACCGCACCTATGAAGTTACATTTCCGCCAAAATTCAAGTTCCGTATATATGAGCTATTAGTTTGTATATTTGCCGATTTTGCAAGTTTGTCACATAAAACATTCAACTTTTCGGTGTAAAACGGTCAACTACGTACTATCGTATAAAATGCTTGCAAACTTTCCACGATAGACTATTGAACATTCCCCGTGTAAAACACACAACATCGCAGTGTATACAACGTTCATATTTACTACATAAAACATCCAAGTGCGCTGTACCGTTGAAAATATTTCGTATGTAAAACATTCAACTTCGTCATGCAAAACTTTGTAATAATGTCGTATAGAACTTCCAACTTTGTCGCGTAAAACGTTCAACTTTGCCGTATAAAACGTCCAACCGCAATCCAGTTGGAACGGTGGTACGTTGGCTCGTTAGCAAATGCGATCGATGCTCCAGTAGTATATAGATCAGTGGAGCTTCTCACTTCCGGCCACTTCCATCACTGATCTGAATATATAGGCTGGATAACGCATCTCT
Source organism: Trachythela sp. YZ-2020 (assembly GCA_016169945.1). Taxonomy (NCBI): domain Eukaryota; kingdom Metazoa; phylum Cnidaria; class Anthozoa; order Malacalcyonacea; family Clavulariidae; genus Trachythela; species Trachythela sp. YZ-2020. Next base: position 1,318,328 of record JADLSH010000157.1, read on the forward strand.
TGTCAAAAGTGAAGCCGGAAGTCAAGCGGCCGATCAGTACTGCCACCCGATTCTGAGGCCCTACTTTATTATAGATAGTATTACAGAATCCTAGTTTTTTCGCTTTTTTTTGCCTTTTAAACGTTACTGGCCGGGCCAGTTTTACTATCACAAAGATAGAAGCACACGAGAAGAAATTTGAGCAAAAAAATTGGAGTATTACTGCTTTATAACGCCGTGAAACTGGATTTACAAGTTCGAAGGAGTGAACAGCCACTTGTTCGCGATGTTTTGTTTATGATATTTCAATTCAAAATCCACTCAAAATATAGAATTACTGCTACTGGACGAAGGCACTCAAGGAATTTGATGAAATGAACCAGTTCAGCTGCAGTATGAACAAAAGCGTGAATGTGGTAAGTTTTTAAAACAGGAATTAGGAACAGTGCTACACTGGTTCAATATTCACGTACTGAAATGAACACATATTAAGTTAATATTATTCAACAATCAAATATACTTGAATACTTGATATATAGTAATTGTAACTAATATAGTAGTAATTATATGATTGGTGGTCAAAGAAAGAGAAGTTTTTCTTCAAGTGTTGTGTGGCTTCTTCATTTCTTGTCCTGGGAGTGCAATTTTGTTAACATTTCCATTTGATGAAGTTGTGGATATAATTGTCTTAAACTGTTGTGGCATGCATATGATTGTCTGTTTAGTTCCAACCATAACCATGATTAAGTTATGACAGGAACTGCAAAAGGTGCATGCTTGGAAATGTTTTTTACAGAATTATGGTGTGTCTGACAGTCCAACTCAAGTATTCTATGTCTCACAGTCTCAGGGCCTGTTTATATGAGCCGGGCTAGGCGGGACGGGACAGTTGCCGGGATCCCGCTTGCAATATAAACTCTACTGAGTATTTATATGATCCTGCTTCCATCCCGCCTAGCTGGGATCCCGACAATCTGTTGTAGGCGGGATGAACAATCTAGCTGGGATCCCATATAAGGCTAGACGGGATGACCTTTCATTGACCTTGCCTTCTGAGCATGCATAGTATGACCTGAAGTACTTAACTGACTTCATCCCAGCAATGTCTTTGTCAATACAAACACACCATCCCATCAAGGCAAGTTTCCCGGCTAGGTGGGACGAAAACGTCCTGTCCTGCCTAGGCGGGATCATACAAACAGGCCCCGAGACATAGCATGCTTGAGTTGGACTGTCAGACACCCTATAATTCTGTACAAAACGTTTCCAAGCATGTATCTTTTGCAGTTCCTGTCATAACTTAATCATGGTTATGGTTGGAACTAAACAGACAATCCTATGCATGCCACAACAGTTTAAGGTAATTATATCCACAACTTCATCAAATGGAAATATTAACAAAATTGCACTCCCAAGACAAGAAATGAAGAAGCCACACAACACTTGAAGAAAAACTTCTCTTTCTTTGACCACCAATCATATAATTACTACTATATTAGTTACAATTACTAAGTATTCAAGTATATTTGATTGTTGAATAATATTAACTTAATATGTGTTCATTTCAGTACGTGAATATTGAACCAGTGTAGCACTGTTCCTAATTCCTGTTTTAAAAACTTACCACATTCACACTTTTGTTCATACTGCAGCTGAGCTGGTTCATTTCATCAAATTCCTTGAGTGCCTTCGTCCAGTAGCAGTAATTCTATATTTTGAGTGGATTTTGAATTGAAATATCATAAACAAAACAAAAGCCGTAATACTCCAAATTTTTTGCTCAAATTTCTTCTCGTGTGCTTCTATCTTTGTGATAGTAAAACTGGCCCGGCCAGAAACGTTTAAAAGGCAAAAAAAGCGAATAAACTAGGATTCTGTAATACTATCTATAATAAAGTAGGGCCTCAGAATCGGGTGGCGGTACTGATCGGCCGCTTGACTTCCGGCTTCACTTTTGACAAGAGATGCGTTATCCAGCCTATATATTCAGATCAGTGATGGAAGTGGCCGGAAGTGAGAAGCTCCACTGATCTGTATACTACTGGAGCATCGATCGCATTTGCTAACGAGCCAACGTACCACCGTTCCAACTGGATTGCGGTTGGACGTTTTATACGGCAAAGTTGAACGTTTTACGCGACAAAGTTGGAAGTTCTATACGACATTATTACAAAGTTTTGCATGACGAAGTTGAATGTTTTACATACGAAATATTTTCAACGGTACAGCGCACTTGGATGTTTTATGTAGTAAATATGAACGTTGTATACACTGCGATGTTGTGTGTTTTACACGGGGAAAGTTCAATAGTCTATCGTGGAAAGTTTGCAAGCATTTTATACGATAGTACGTAGTTGACCGTTTTACACCGAAAAGTTGAATGTTTTATGTGACAAACTTGCAAAATCGGCAAATATACAAACTAATAGCTCATATATACGGAACTTGAATTTTGGCGGAAATGTAACTTCATACGCACCTACATATTTTTGCATGTTTTAAACGAGTTTGGGTTTTGGTCGAGGGTCAGATAGCCCGCGTGCAGGCCCACTGATGGAGAGGAATAGTGGGCCTGCACGGAAGACCGGGTAAAATCTAAAACACCCCTTTTCTAAACACGCCCCCTTCGCGCGTCAAGTGTCAAAAAATAACCAATGACAGCAAAGCCAAAAATAAACAAACTCACACGAAAACATTGCGGGATTTTCTCTGAGTATCCAAAATAAAAATAAAGTATGAATGGATATATCAACTCCAAAAAAGCAGGCTAACAAGTCTGATTTAAATAACTTTTGCCGAATTTGCAAGTGCTCATTCTCAGCTAAATTCGGAACAGGCAAGTTAGGGCGAATTTCGACAGAAAATATATTTAAAACGTCAAATCGTGAGGGAAGCCGTGGTACCACATTAGCATTGATTTGCACTTCCATCGGCATTGTTATAAATAAATCGTCACGTTTATCAGATCGTGTGTGCAATGCTTGTGGGCGGAAAGTACGAAATTTGTATCAATTATTCAATTTGGTAAAGAACACGACAAAACGAAGAGAATGTTGAGAGTCCCGCTCGTTTCAAACGGCAATTTCAAACGGCGTTTCAAACAGCCAATCAGAATGCTGCGTTCGTGTACGAACGCGGAAAACATAAAATACCCGGTCTTCCGTGCAGGCCCACTATTCCGATCTCCATCAGTGGGCCTGCACGCGGGCTAAGGGTCAGAGGTCGAGGGTCGAGGGTGGAAGGTCGAGGTCGAAAGTCGAGGGTCGAAAGTCGAGGTCAAAAAATTGATTTCATTGGTACTGTTGAATTTGAGTAGAATGCTGAATGCCAGAGGCTGAATGCTGTAAAAACTTTTAAAAACTATACTTTTGTCAATTTACAGAACTTCTTTTCGTAAATATTAACACGAAATATTGATTAGTATTAATGATACTAAATTTAGATTTTATAATTGTTGTTAAATTGACAAGGCCGCGGTCATAACTATTTTTGAACTATTTTCATAACTATTTTTAGTTATGACCGCGGCCTTGTCAATAGCGTCTCTGTATTCTGTGATAGCGTTGTCTCAAGTAGCTAAAAATAGATTCCCTCAGCTAAGACCCCCCACGAGACTCAGTTGGCCTACTGGTCGTCGCTATACTGTACTACTGCACATGCCCATCTCGAAGTTTATGCGGCTATTTATAGAAAATATTTTCAGGTTGGGTTGTGGGAGAAATACTGTCGCACTACTGCGCATGCCCATCTCGAAGTTTATGAAAAATACGATATTGTTATTAAATAATTTATAATAAAAGCTTTAAATGTTCAACCTTCCATTAGCTCTCTCTTCAAATCGCCGGTACGCTAGTGTAGTTGTCTATAAACTCGCTTTTTATACTCTATACCCACATATCTTAACCTAACATATGCACGCAACTTACTGATTGACGATTGTGTTGTTGTTCTTTACCCATTATATGCTTTCGTCGTGAACAAATACGTTGAATTACCCTGCGATTAACATTTTGAAAAACATGATGGCAAGAGTTTTTACTTTCTTAACATGTACTCTTGAACGCAATCAACGTCATTTTAAAAATGTGTGGTGTTTTATCACAATTATATACCAGCACCATTTTTACAACCAATACCACCATCTGTACAGGGAGCAGTACAGTTTCAGCCACCACCACCGCAGAGAGTTGCACTACAACCGTTACAGCCTCAACCAACGCCGCCACAGCATTGTCCTATAATTACTCATAATTCTTACATAGCAAACAACGGCTTCGCGCAACAGCTACGCCAGCAACCTCCATATCCTTCCCCAGCACCGAGTACATTTATTTTATACTCGCTTCATTTTTGTCCACCAAAGACGTCAGTATGTTCTGGATGTGGAAAATTCCTTAAACCTGGTGGAACGATCATGGCTCCTCCAAACGACCTAGCAATTATATTGTCTCCAATATGTTAAGGAATGGATACATGGTGGTCAAGCCTACAGAAAACCAGGGAACGTTTACTTCCATTGTTCTGTGGCCGACATTATAAACGCCTATCTTGATCCAAATCATCGGCAATACATCCAAGATAACCTTGGCATCTATTTATAGATACTATAGGGTCGCAGTGTTTCTCAAGATTATGCTGGATTATACATACATTTTATATTGCACGACACTGAACTGCAGCCTATTTCTTGTTCGTTCCGTTTAGTTCTGTTAATTAAGCTATATACATACATCATAACATTTTGCGACACTTCGAATCGCTCAACAATTGTGAGACAGTATGACAATTGATATAAATTGAGTTCGAAAAAATGGCTGATTTGCATGATAGCGAGGGTTGTATTATTAAAAAAAAATGCGTACGAGGATTTTTGGCATGTTAAATAGAATTCTATATAACTGTTCGAGTAATATACCCCTCGCATAATTGCAGTGGCGGAAATCCAACGCCTTCTAAATTTCCGACAAAACCTTCACATTTCCGACAGACCCCGCATTTGCACTCGAAAAAGGCAGTGTTTTGCCCTTTTTAGGTCGGTTGTGCCCCCCACCCCACCGAAATTTCCGCCACTGCATAATAGTACGTGTTAAGATATATGTTCATTGAAATTTTATATTTTTCACAATATCCATGTAGAAAAACATGATTGTTAAAGAAAAACATCGTGTATTTAAACATCCCAATCTCAGAGAAGATCCGCGATTTTGTCTCTTTTATCGCATGAATATATGTAAAAGGAAAAATATAATCTTTATCGGTGTGCTTATAATTCATTTGACATGTGTTTTTACAAATTTTATCATAACGCGTAAAAAGGAGCATTCCCGAGCAAACATTTGAACAATAAACATCAGACAAACTTTGAACAATAAACATTTAAAAATGACGTTGATTGCGTTCAAGAGTACATGTTAAGAAAGTAAAAACTCTTGCCATCATGTTTTTCAAAATGTTAATCGCAGGGTAATTCAACGTTCACTACCATTTGTTCACTACAGATCAACAAAAGAATGGGTAAAGAACAACAACACAATCGTCAGTCAGTAAGTTGCGTGCATATGTTAGGTTAAGATATGTGGGCATAGAGTATAAAGCAGCCCGCAGCCCGCAGCCCGCAGCCCGCAGCCCGCAGCCCGCAGCCCGCAGCCCGCAGCCCGCAGCCCGCAGCCCGCAGCCTAGGTCAGCGGCTTTAGTATAGGTCAGTGGTCGAGTCGGGAACGACTAAAAGGAGAGTTAAAATTGGAGAGTTAAATCGGAGAGTTAAGATTTCGGAGAGTTAAGTTCGAGCCACGCGAGAGAGTTAAGTTAGTTTTTCGAATAAGTTCTGTTAAGTTCGAATAAGATTTCGGAGAGTTAAGTTCGAGCCAAGCGAGAGAGTTAAGTTAGTTTTTCGAATAAAATGGTGTCCCATTACGGATTTCAATTTTTTAAACACACAAGATAACTTGAGGCAGCAGTACTGTACTTAGAGTCGTCTTAGTTCAATTTGAGTATACTTCATGTCAGAATTCGATACTTTTATTTTTTTTTCACTTTCTGGATTTTTACGGTCCAAAAAATGTGTATCACTGTATGCGACCAGTTTTATTTTCCGGGTTTATGCCACATGGTTCATTTTCCAGGTGCGCGCATGTGAAGTTTTTTCTTGACAAGTCTACTTTTTGGCTTTTGCCACATTTCTCCACAGACATATAGTCATACTCATAGACTCATAGATATAGTACCATACTGTCACTGTCACACGGGCATTGCCGCAAATAAAACATGTCAAAGTAAAACTTACGAGAACCACTGAGTATTTTGATAAAATATAGAACAACGGTAACTCCGAAAATAAACATTTTAATATATCGAGCTTTCGACTATGTTTTAGTCATCATCAGGAATGATACAAGGTTACATTACATAGATATATATAGTGAAGATAAGAAGATTAAAAGTAATTTGATATATAGTTATATACAAGATTTAAATATTATCACTTCTGTCGATGCTTTTGTTCCATGATTAAATTCAGGTTTAAGGCGTCGAATGGCGAGTGATTCTTTAAAAAGCAATAAGGACCAGTGATCAGCTCTATCGATAACCTTTGAGTTGTTAAATATAAATTCTGGTAGTATTAAGGATGTAGTTGGGCTAGTCTCGTCGTCAGGATAAAGTTCTAAAATGGATTTGATATGTTGGAACTGTTCGCATGATTGTATGTGGTTAAAAACTTCAGATTTATCGTCCAGTGAGTGTTCTTTGATTCTGGTGTAGAAGCAACGATCCGTTTTACCGATATATCTACTTCTACATCCAGAGCAGGTAAATTCGCATACTACAGAGCTATGGTATTTTGTCGGTGTCTTGTCTTTGTTGGAAAGGAAAGAGTTGCTGTTAGTAGTTTCCAATTAATAATAAATTTGCATTTTCGTCTCAGGAGAGGGGTTATTCTGGGTATAAATGAGCGTGTTAGTCGGGAACCATATTTACCAAGATAGGGTAAAGGTAGCCAAATTTTAGGGACGGCGTTAGTTGGATCAGTATCAGGGTTATCTTGGTGGATATCCTGGTTGTTAGGTGTTGTTAAAGACGGTTTAAATTGTTCTATTAGTTTTTGTGTTAGTTTTCGAGGGAAACCATTCCATGACATAAAGTTTTTGATGTGTTGTAGTTCATCTTTCAAAAGGTTTTCAGTACTGCAGATTTTATGTGCGCGGTGGACAAGAGCTCGTACCCAGGCTACTTTTCTTGACCACGGAGAGAAACAGGATATATGTTGGTGTTGGCCAGTGTGAGTAGGTTTTCGGTAAACAGAAGTACCAGAAGAATTAATTTGGATGTCAAGAAAATGGATGTCATTGTCAGTAAATTCGTCAACAGTAAATTGGATGTTTGAGTCAAATCATGCGAACAGTTCCAACATGTCAAATCCATTTTAGAACTTTATCCTGACGACGAGACTAACCCAACTACATCCTTAATACTACCAGAATTTATATTTAACAACTCAAAGGTTATCGATAGAGCTGATCACTGGTCCTTATTGCTTTTTAAATAATCACTCGCCATTCGACGCCTTAAACCTGAACTTAATCATGGAACAAAAGCATCGAAAGAACTGATAATATTTAACTAATCTTGTATATAACTATATATCAAATTACTTTTAATCTTCTTATCTTCACTATATATATCTATGTAATGTAACCTTGCATCATTCCTGATGATGACTAAAACATAGTCGAAAGCTTGATATATTAAAATGTTTATTTTCGGAGTTACCGTTGTTCTATATTTTAAAGTAAAACTTGCTCATGTTTAACTGCTTTGTTTGACTTTGCGGAAGAATGTGAGAGCCGGCACTGCCACAGGCACATGAAACTTGACAATAACTTGTACATAGTCATACTCATAGTCATAGAATATAACAGATGTATATCACAACAGTATATAATAACCGACTATACTATAGAAGCCCTTCCAGTGCGACAACGCAAATAATTTAGGACATATTGCCTAACGGAGATTCAAAATATTTTAATTACGAAAATATAAGCCAGAAGGTATGCCTCGTCGTTAGATAAGTTATGTGTCGTCGTTGGATAAGTTATGACAATTATGAATCGTTTGTGATCATCCTGACAAGATATCCGGTATGGGACATCATTTTATTCGAAAAACTAACTTAACTCTCTCGCTTAGCATTTTTGGCCATTTTGAGAGTTACGACAAAGTTAACTCTCTCTTCCTTTTTATTTTTTTAAGCAATAGAGTTAAATCAAAATTAACTCTCTGACGTTAGTTCAAATATACCATCGGGAGAGTTAAGAAAGTGGGCGTGGTCGTTCACAAAAGTGGGCGTGGCTCGAACTTAACTCTCCGAAATCTTAACTCTCCGATTTAACTCTCCAATTTTAACTCTCCTTTTAGTCGTTCCCGTCCATAGATATAATAAACCTAGATTGCTGACTCATACCTAGCGGACGCGTGACCTGCATGATAAATCCAAGATGGCCGCCATTCAGGACAAAAAGACTATAAACTCTACGGGGAAATCCATATTTTTTGCATTTTGCGTCGTCCCAGTGTTTCGAATCCACTTCGATCAAACTTTTTTGGCAATAACTACTTATCGTGAAGGTTTTAGACGCAAACTGGACAGCTGGGGATGAATTGATGTGAAAATATCGCTCGCCGAAATTTGTACGAAATCGTCACTTGGTCAGTTCGAGTGAATTACTCTGGTTTAGAGTATTTTATAAAGGAAATTTGTGGTTTTCAAGGCCAAAGACGTATACCTTGAAGGCTTTGGATCCAGAATGGACCGTTTGGGATGAATTATATTAAAATATCGCTCGCCGAATCTTGACATGAAAATGTCACTTGCTCAGCTCGAGTCATTTACTGCAGACAAGTACTTTAAATGTACTTGGTTTAATACATTTAGTCATTAGATATTTTGAGGAATATTCGGAACATTACTTAGAGGATAAAAGTAATGTCTGTAACAGGCTTTACTTGGTGAGACGACTGGGATTACAAACAAGCAATAAAAATAGCAATTAAAATTGGGAATGGAAAATGAGATTATGATCCCTTCCCCACCTCTTACAACCCTCTGACTTCTTTCCCCAGTTTTTGCTTCCTTTTATAGTATTTTTGGGGCTCACTTAAATCTGGGGCTCATCAAGCAATTCCATGGGCCCCAGATTGTCGTGTTAAAAAGAACCATAAATAGAAAACACTAACATATTGTTAATCTGGACATTCATTCTCACTAGATGACATGTCAAGAAATTTAGTTTTGGACATGCAAGAAAACTTCATGTTAGTTTTATTGAGGTTCAACAAAGTAGGAAAATTTGGCATTAATTACTTGAAGGATTAATATATTTTTACTATAGAAATGATAATTAATAGTAGTATAACAATGTACGGATTTCATCCAAGCATACATGAAACTGTTAAGTTTAATGAACAGAATTTATTTTATGGAGGTTTATATTTCACGACCACCATGGAAAGTCTGGCCGAAGCATACTTAATATTTTTCAGTACATGAACAGGTTTTTTGGGTTTTTACAAACAATGACAGAAAAGGGCAGCAGGTTAACCCTGTTATTGTCTCATTTACAGGGTTCCTAAAAAAGGTTGCACACTGTTACTGTATTGTTAAATGTTAAGTTAAATGTTTTAAAACAATACTGAAACACTCAAATTTGCAGTGCACTTGCCACAATTTTGCACACTACACACTTGAATTTTTCCCTGCTGCATAAATGTTTCCTTGTCGAAATCTGCCATATATTACCCAGTCTGGTCTCATGATGACATGATCTTCCCGGGAAAAGCCTAATCAATATAATATTCAGAATTCTTCCTTTCACGAGTAATGCTGTCTGCCATTTCATACAGTGAGTTCAAATAGGCTGCATTGCATCTTCATCAATGTTTTAAAAACTTTTAATATTTCCATCCTTGAAATACCGTACCATGTTTGTGTGTCAAATTTCACCTCTAGGTGATATTTGGCGTCAGTTAACTGTGGACTTAACTTTTAAATACTGCTTTTATCCTCTAAGTAATGTTCCGAATATTCCTCAAAATATCTAATGACTAAATGTATTAAACCAAGTACATTTAAAGTACTTGTCTGCAGTAAATGACTCAAGTGACATTTTCATGTCAAGATTCGGCGAGCGATATTTTAATATAATTCATCCCAAAGCGGTCCATTCTGCATCCAAAGCCTTCAAGGTATACGTCTTTGGCCTTGAAAACCACAAATTTCCTTTATAGAATACTCTAAACCAGAGTAATTCACTCGAACTGACCAAGTGACGATTTCGTACAAATTTCGGCGAGCGATATTTTCACATCAATTCATCCCCAGCTGTCCAGTTTGCGTCTAAAACCTTCACGATAAGTAGTTATTGCCAAAAAAGTTTGATCGAAGTGGATTCGAAACACTGGGACGACGCAAAATGCCAAAAATATGGATTTCCCCGTAGAGTTTATAGTCTTTTTGCCCTGAATGGCGGCCATCTTCGATTTATAGTGCCCATTATTTTGCTATTTTGGTGTTTTATATTCGCTCTAGTGCCCATTATTTTTAAAATTTACTATTTTGTCGCTGTCGGTATCCACTATTTATAGTCTATTTTGTTTTATACCTTTTTATAGTTTTAATACTAAAGAAGCTAGGTCTAGGATTGTCTACTATTCTATCGACTATATTCTATCGACTATATTCTATATGTAAAATACGGATTTATTTCAAATGAAAGATTAATTGTCACTTATACGTAAAATAATTTCGAATATAAACTCTTTTCACTGAGGAATCTTCCTCACCGTTGATAAGTAAAACTATTTTGCTTTGACAATAAAAAAAATATGTTGAAAAAATATTTCACAAGTCGATTATTAACTTATTGATTTAATAGTCTATTTTTAAATATCAGTTCTGTAAAATAGAGAAATGTCTGGTTTAACTGAATTCTACAACTAGTGCTTCTCCGATAAATTTAACAACTCTCACTGAAAACGACGGCGTTCCCGGCTCATATTTTGAGCATGATCCATCGGATTGTACTGTCGATCAACTCAAGCGGTGGTTGAAGGAAAGTGGTAAACGCCGAAGGCCCTTTACTACTTTGGCCCTTTATCCGTGGGCCCTTTCTCGCCTGGCCAATGAACTGCACAAATATATGTGTTCCTATTTATCATTGATACATCAAAGTTTTTCCGCGAACATGCTGAAACCCAGCGACGAGACTTTTCAATTCCTTGCGACGGTTTTGGAAAAGGTATTCCTCAAGCGATTTCGGCAATTTTTCTGGATATCTCGAATCACTTGCACACGTTCCCCAGCAACAGTGCTTAGTACTAACCATGTTCTAACTTTGGTGTAAATTTGAATGAGTTTTAGTGCAGATAAAATAAAAAAATATGCCAATGATAGTTCGCTGCTAGTATAATTCTATATTAAATAGTAGTTTGTTTGTCTGAGTCTCGTGGGGGGTCTTAGCTGAGGGAATCTATTTTTAGCTACTTGAGACAACGCTATTATTAAAGGCCTGCTCTGGGATCTTAACTCGCCTTAACTCGCCGCGAGATAATGCGAGTTAAGGCGAGTTTAGGCGATTTAAGAAAAAACACAACTTTTGGGTAATGCGTTTTAAGGCGTTTTAGGGCGATTTAAGAAAAAATACATGGTAATTAAATATGCAAGTATAGTACTTTAAGCAAAATACAGTAATAACACATAATAGTGCATAGTAAATGTTTTTGAAAGAGCACCACTCCCCCCTCACACCCCCAGGGGGTCTGGTTAGACTGTCATGTAAACTCAACATTGATTGGTATTTATTTCAATTCCCCTCGATATATAAAGTGCAGTATTTATAAAAATTCACTAATGTTAAAATTTAGTTTATATAAAGTTTCCAAGACTTGAATAATAAATTTCCGCTGGATAGCCTGAGAGAAGGCTCCCTCCCCGCAGTGGCTAACATGAATGCTAACATGAATGCTAACATGAATGCTAACATGAAGTATTTAAATGAATTCATGAAAATGCCAGGTTTTGCTATCGACCCAGAGGAGGTTGGACAGCAGGCCGCAAAGCATCATGGGTAATGAGCGTATGTTTGCACGTGCGGCCTCATTTATGCGTTGACTGCCGTGAAGTCAACATCTCTGGCCATAGCAAATTCTGCGAAAATGGACGCTATTGATCCAGAGACTCAATGCCATCATTATGGATGTGTTTAGTGTTTGTGTATCGATGTATAACAAGGCTCTTTGAGTCCGTTTAATATATGGATTTATTTGTGCAGAAATCTCAAAGGCTGCGTGTGATCAACTGGTCTTGTGGTCAATATAAATGTTCATGTGTTGAAAATTCTATATGTGTTTGTGGACACTTTGTTCAGTGTTGCATGTATTGCATTTTATATACTAACCTGACCCACTGGCACTGCCTGGATCGTCTGTATTTGTAATGTACATTGTGCAACTAGTGAGGAGTGTAGTGCAGACAGTGAACTAAATATTTATTGGCCAGATTGATTCTGCTGGCATCAAAGGATTCGACTTTTAATATGTATTTAGTTATTTATTTATCCCAATAGCACATTGTGACAACTAAAAACCCCCACATTGGTGTTGTCAAAGAACTTCTATTCCTCAGCTTAAGAAATTACTGGTCGGAAATGTAGACAAAACAAACTTTTCAGTAATACACAGTTCCATTTTTATTGAAAATACATAGCACATGCATAAAATATAATATCTCTGCTCATTCTCTACATATATAAAGAAATATTAAGGAAAGCAAATATTCACCAAGAAGGCAAATTAACAATACAATGATAGAATTCAAACCAAAATACAAATCTGTAAATAAACAACAAATTTTACTTCTAAAATTTTCTTCTAAAACTCAGCACTTATTTTAAACAGTAAAGTCCACTTCTTCAGAAAAATACGAGCAATCACTGCGTCAAATGACATCGGATTAATACAATATGACGACGTACAGCCTACATAAAATATCAAAATAACGTTTAACATAGTTATTGAAATAGCATGGACGCATTCCAGGAAAAAAATTGAATAACAATGACAAAATATTCGATATTTGCGAGTCGAGTGGGCCGTCAGACAAGTAGACAACAAAATTGCAGACACTAGCCCAGATATAAAATCTCTAAACACGCAAATAACTCCTAAAATTCATTCAAAAGTACTTTAACGCTTACTCTAAAGAATAACACTCTTTATATTAAAGAAGTTTCAAGATTCATTGGGAAAAACAAGCTTTGGTGGCGCAATGTCGTCAGGCGCAATAAGGTGCCATTTTTGCAAAAGTTGAAATGAGTATGGTTACTTCAATACCGAATATCTCGAAAACTGCCGGGGGATCCCCGGGATCCCTCCAGCAGATTTTTAGTATATACATTTATCTTGATTTTTTTGCAAAAATTACGAAAATCGAACCATGGGAACTCCAGATATTTTAGTTTGAAAGTTGTAAACAGACGCGGCCTCGAGTCATCACGTTGCGATGACACGACGAACTTTAATCATCAAAATAAGTTTAAACAATAATACTTACCTCAGAAATTTTTACAGATACCACAAGTTCTTGTATAATATTAAGGCCACGCTTGCTTTTTTATAGAATTTTAAAAATATTAGTATGTATTTTTCAAGTGTTTCTGCGCCCAATGCAAATTCGGCAGCCTAAAATCTTCACAAACACGATGGAAAAATAGCGCGATTTCATTGGTCGAGAAATTCACGTGACAGCTGTCCAACCTCCTCTGCTATCGACCCAAGATCGTACGCTAAAAATGTTAAACCTCGGTTATTAAAACGATCATGGATCTTTATATAAGACGATATGAACCGGACAATGCTGACTATAAAAGTTGACCAGGATCATGCTGTGGTTTATCAATTTATGTAAGTTTGAACATTGTTGATATAAAATATTAAATGTTGTGCACTACAGGCACTGCAATTCAGCACTTGTATATAAGGCCGTCGGAATTATTAAAAGTATCAGTTTACCGTCACTTAAAAGTTGATAAGCCCTCTACCCTGTAATTTATAGGCCCCGCACTATTTTCAATAAAGGAAAACGAAACAATTTATGAATTGTTCTGGAAGTTCATATCACAATATTGGCATATTAATTATAGGCTACTTATCGAAATAGATAAAATGTTGAAAACAGACTGATTCTTGCCATCCTGACTTTTTTCTGTTTGAATATAAGGGTTCCTATGTCATATTATATACCTATAAGCTTGATAGTATGTAACTTATGCACCAGTCATGGAGAGCCTCGCACCCCCCTATCCGGGACATGCCGGGAAATAGCGGGGATTTATTTGCAGATTAGCCTATCTGTTATGCCTGGGTACTCAGGGCATTAGACAGCGTACGTTAGATATGTGTCATGATGGCCAGGGATTATGGGCTGGGAATCAGCGGGAATTCGTCTGTTCGAGATGTATTATTAAGCCTTGTTCATCGACATTTACCCTATACTCTATAGACATTGTTAAACTAAAAATAGCTTTTACAGGATAATGTATTGACTTTGTGTAAATTGCAAGATACAGCTAACAGACAGAATGCAAAATATTTACCTACTTTGGCAAAGTTTTGACAAACTCTGTATTGCATGTTTGGCCTCCAATGATCAAAATTGGGGAAATTTTAGAATAGTTTGTTGAATTTTAAAAGCAATTATTATAATGGTAGCCTTCATTTTTGGTGCCCGGGTAGCGGGGGACTTTAGTCATGTTTAGACTAGTAAGAAGGCCATGTATAGGTGGGGGATTAGAATGATTTAGGACACAACCTTTATCTAATGTCCGCTGCTCCCTCGGTAGGGGGGTGCGTGGCTTTCCAATTACTAGTGCATTACTGTGTTTCGGCTTTTATCAATAAGCATGTAACTTCCCTTGTTTCGCTAAGCGCCCTCTCTTCAGCAAGCCCCCTCGGATAAGCGCCCTCCTAATCTTATCTGAAATAAACAACCAGAACCCCCCTCTCCTGGGGAAAGGGTGTTTACACTGTATATAGTATTTACTATTTTCAGCATTTTAATTTGGTTGGCGAGTTTAGGCGATTTAGTGCATGTTTAAGCGATTTAAGAGAATCGTTGCCAATTTTTATCCGCGATTTAAGGCGAGTTAGGGCGATTTAAGGCGAGTTAAGATCCCAGAGCAGGCCTTATTAAGAGATGCGTTATCCAGCCTATATTCAGACACAGTGCCTCTGACCAATGATATGTACTAAGACTGGATAGAGCATCGTAATACAAAGGCTCTGACAAAGGCCTAATTAGAATTGAAGCCGGAAGTGAGACGCGTTTTCAGAGCGGCGGCCATGTTGTATGGCCTCACTTGAGGAGTGAATACTATACTTTTCTATTGTGAAATTGACATTTTTCCGGGTTTTTGCCTTATACTGGCGAAGTATGCGAAGAAATCAAGTCAAATCTGGTATTTTAAGAACAAGCACACATCAGAGAAGTAAGAACAACATTTGAATGTTGAAAGAAACTAAAGTAAATAATTTGTTTTTTTGACCACTGATTTTGACGAAATGTCAGAGCCCGGCGACAGATCGTCCGAACACAGCACTATACTCTTTTTGTATAATTCTTTTTGTATAATGAAACAATCAGTTACTACTTACAGTATTACAGCACTAATTGTTTAACGTTTTTGAGCGAGTATGTAAGTTTAATAAGCTTGCGCGCGACCGATCTCGGCGATTTGAAGTGCATAAATATTAATACTACTGTCAGATTTTAAACATGAGATGTGCTTGGGCTGGCAAATTTGTTTATAGCCAAGACTTTAGTTTGAAAGTACTTCGGTTCTTTGGCTAGCTGAGTTGTGCTTACAACAGCTTAAGAATAAAACTAAAAAGGGGAGCTAATGTCATTGACATCTGATGTGCTGTATTTGAAATGCGAGATGAAATGTACTGTATACCATGTTTTGTGGCCAAAGTTGCTTTGAAAATATCTGTACATAAATGTTCAAAATAGTTTTGTATGTTGTATTTCAGGTGTATTTAAGACAACACAAATTGGAAAGAAGTTTTGATGTTTTGAAGCCTCATGCATCAATCATCAAGAGGCCAATAATCAATAGTCAATATTCAAGTTTAGACATTGCTCTTTACAATACAGTTGTTCTGTTAAATTATTAAATTAAAGATCATTAACAACTCAAATGTCGTTGTGTTGTATATTTTCATTATATATCAAACCATAGTTGATCAACCACACTGTATTAAATACCAATCAAGCCCAATGCTGAGGATCTCAATCCTTGAGGTTTACTTGTGTACTACATTTAAGAATGTTTCACCACACTTTACTTGTGTGTTACATTTAAGATGTTTCACCACATGTCAATTCCAGGGGCTGGGTGCTATACTATGGCTGTGCAAAGCGAAGAAAATTGGGAGAATAAGGCTGCAAGGCAGTGGCGTAGTCAGGGTGTTGACTTTGGGGGGCAAAATATAGATAGATTCAGAACACGAGCGTCATTTATTAAGTAAGTGGATATAATATTCCAAAAAATAAGCACCAATTGTAGCAATTATGAAGTCTTGCAGTTTTAATGTGATCAGTATCAATATTTACAAGACAATTTATTTCTCAAATTTAGAAGTAACTAATTTATTTCTCAAATTTAGAAGTAACTAATTAGAAGAGTCCAGATGAAACTCCCCTGCCATAAGTGCTGCAATGTTCTTGTCTTCCCAATGCCTGCAATTGAATAATAGGGATAATTTATATAGGGCTGCTTCCCACAGCATCATTAATGTTTGTGAGAAAAGTGAAAAATGCTTTCAAAGAATGCTGGCAACAACTGCTGGAAAGCTTCCTTATCAGCACTGTAAAGACATTGTTCTGGGTGCTCTTGATGTGTCATCATTAATGACTTTGTTTATGGCCTGATTAAAGAAATTATCAATTGCTATTGCAGAATGCAGCTGTACCATCATCATGGCAAGGAAACCACGGCAAAGTTATCCAATAAATAATCCAAAACAAGTTGGTTCTTTTCAACCAGCAATACATGTATAATATCTGATATTCTGATTGATCATTGAGCTCTCCAGACAGTGCCCTAAATATGCAACAAAGGCATGAAACTGCTAACAAAAAAATCAATGATAAAATGCAATTCCTTATCATCGACGTATAAACAGATTAATCAAAGTGTCATATGATTCAAATATAACATCATCCCAACAACTAAGGTATTAAAAACTTACCACAGCAACTGATCGGTGTCAGATTGCCGTTGTAGCCTGTTTAGTTAGTCAAGTTAGCGAAATAGATGTTCAGATTTGTCGCTGGACGTGTGTAATCTCAGTCAGTATTCTTAACTAAATGATCCAACGTTTAAATATCATCTGACCTTGCCATGTTGGCCTCCATGGACGAGTCGACGAGTCTGGTTCATATCACTTCACTCCTGGCACTCGTTAACACGACGCAAAACATTCGTTTACTCCTCGATTCAGGGTTAAAAGTCTTCAAATTTACTTCTCGAAGCATTCATGTTATATATTCTTTTCCTGGGATAAGGTTTGTTTCGGTCCAAGATGAGAAACAAGCGTTTTAAAACGAAAATTACAGATTCTGTAATAGAAATATATATAGTCTAGGACCTGCATAGGAGTTTGTATGCATTTCATTTAGCACAGGCAATCTCAACTGTTTTAGGGTAAAATGACCATGGCGGTCAACATGGCATATGTGCCAAAACCTGAATCCGGGACGAAAGTCCTGAAAATGACTGCCCTGAAACGGCAGTGCCGACATAGCTCTGCCTTCCAAAAGCAAAGCGACAGCCTTTCTGAAGTGCTATGTTTAGAAGGGTTGCTTTTAGGGGTGTTATTGGAAGGAAAAATTTGTCTAAGTATAATATTTTACAAGAAAATGACCATGCACCGCCCCAGGTCAACTGCTAATTATGCATGAAATAACTCATATACCTGGCAGAGATTAAATTTTCTTATTTCCTAAAAATTTTTATCATGGGATGAAAAACTATGCTTAATTTAATATAATTATTGTAGATTTCATAAGGATTGACATTGTTTTGTTTAAATATGATACATTTTATTTCACTTACCCCCCACCAAAACACGATTTCAGCCATATTTTGCCGTCTTGTTTGCTTTTATCGCCGAGTCTTGCAGTATCATCCAATTGTTGTACTTTTACATATTGATAGATGGCTAAGAAGATTTCAACCAAGTTTCGTCAAGTTTTGAAGCAGTGCAGTGTGTTTTATCTTCGATGTTGTGTCCTTCGATATTTCGTCAAATATGCCGCCATTGCAAGCCTCGCAGCTTCTCTGCCCGATAAATGCCACTTCTTCGTCTTCATATGTATTTAGATTACAGTATCAAGAGTGCTTCATTTGTAGAATAGTCCCAATTGAAAAATTGAAAACATTAGTTGCACTGAAAGGCAAACCCCATAACACATTTAGACCAGAATCAAGAACACAAGTTTAAAAATAATTTGAAAGTCACGCAATATTCGCGAAAACTCCTCGTGGGCTACTTAACAGGGAGTTATTATTTTCACGAAACGTTTGTTCGCCACCACAGAACCCAAGTAAATATATTATATTTTTATGATTTATGATAAAAACAATAAATTTTTGCCGTATTTTCTATTGTTTTTATCATAAAAATACAATAAATATAATATATTTACTTGGGTTCTGTCATTCTGTGGTGGCGAACAAACGTTTCGTGAAAATAACTCCCCCCCTGTTAAGTACCCACGAGGAGTTTTCGCGAAGATTGCGCGTGACTTTCAAATTATTTTTAAATTTGTGTTCTTGATTCTGGTCCTAAATGTGTTATGGGAGGTTTTTGCCTTTCAAGTGCAACTAATGTTTTCAATTTTTCAATTGGGACTATTCTACAATGAAGCACTCTTGGATACTGTAATCTAAATACATATGAAGACGAAGAAGTGGCATTTATCGGGCAGAGAAGCTGCGAGGCTTGCAATGGCAGCATATTTGACGAAATATCGAAGGACACAACATCGAAGATAAAATACACTGCACTGCTTCAAAACTTGACGAAACTTGGTTGAAATCTTCAGCCATCTATCAATATGTAAAAGTACAACAATTGATGATACTTGCAAGACTCGGCGATAAAAGCAAACAAGACGGCAAAATATGGCTGAAATCGTGTTTTTAGTGGGGTAAGTGAAATAAAATGTATTATATTTAAACAAAAATGTCAATCCTTATGAAATCTACAATAATTATATTAAATTAAGCATAGTTTTTCATCCCATGATAAAAATTTTTAGGAAATAAGAAAATTTAATCTCTGCCAGGTATATCAGTTATTTCATGCATAATTAGCAGTTGGCCTGGGGTGGTGCATGGTCATTTTCTTGTAAAATATTATACTTAGACAAATTTTTCCTTCCAATAACACCCCTAAAAGCAACCCTTCTAAACACTATAAGCACTTCAGAAAGGCTGTCGCTTTTGCTTTTCCGAAGGTAGAGCTATGTCGGCACTGCCGTTTCAGGGCGGGGTCATTTTCAGGACTTTCGTCCCGGATTCAGGTTTTGGCACATATGCCATGTTGACCGCCATGGTCATTTTACCCTAAAACAGTCGAGATTGCCTGTGCTAAATGAAACGCATACAAACTCCTATACAGGTCCTAGACTAATAGAAATCTGCTGCCAAGTGAGGCCATACAACATGGCCGCCACAGCCTTACTTCCGGCTTCAACTCTAAACAATAGATGCACTATCAAGTCTTAGTACATATCAGTGCCTCTGACCGAGACGTAGATTCATGCTACGCCATATTGTCGCAAGCGATCGGCTAAAATATTTTTCGCTATATCTCGCAAGATACGCGTTGTAGCTCCTCTATACTGAAACGCAGTCTTTATTACAATTTATATTATAAGTAGTATCTAACGAGCAATTTGATTGGCTAATGCGCGTGCTTTATGACGCAATAAAGCACGGCCACCGTTTTGATTTTTCCCTTCGTCCCCGCTTGTTAAATTTTCCTCGGAATTGTCAATACAATATGAACAAAATTATAATAGTTTTAAATCCAAAGTCTGTCAGAAAGCAAGAAAAAGTAGACCTAAACGAGATGGAAAAAAGCCAGCCAACAAATAACAACGGAACATAAACGGCGAATAAAGATTCGTAGTTGTTTCTGAGTTTAAATATACTTTTTTGCTTGAAAGTTGGCATTCAACGGCGACAAAAACGCGAAAATCTGTACTATTTTGACATTTAAAGGTACAAAAACTGTATTTAAACACAAACCAAACCAAATTTATCCACAGTTCTAGGTGCAAAAAATTAAAATTAACCATTTTGGCATTGATTTAGATATAAACACTATGTGTACAGTTTTTAAGCTGTCAAGATGCAACGACAAAAACCTACACAAATACGACATGTTTATGCATTTCTTGACAGTTTGTCTGAGAAAAGTTTTAACCACCAACTACTGAACTAGCAAAAAACACAAAAAATATTCAAACAGTACCTTCAAACAAAAACTGCCTGATATATTTGGTTCAAGATGAAAAATCAACTTGACAGCCAATGTCGTCAAAGCAGCTTGACAAAAACCCTTCGCTTTTATACGAATCCAGGACAATAGTGAAGCAGAACAACGAAAAACCAATCTGTCTATCATTGTGCACTATATTTGAAAAATTGTCAACAGTTTTTGTGCCTTTTTAATCCCTAATTTTTGTTGAGTTGCAAGTTTTTCGCTCCTTCGGCGGCCAGAATTCAAGCTTGTAGTTGTTGCCAAGCAATGAAAACATTAAAAAGCTTGCGAGTGACGTCAGTGATTACATGTTAGGAGAATATCAATATTGATCTTTGAACAAAATTGTTTACTGTGCTTATCTACCACTTATAATATAAAAGAATTAAAAAACTCGTCTTGTGCCGCTATGGTGTAATAATGCACTCGGGGGAATGTTGGGAGAATACCCGAGAAGCGCGTAAAACACTCGGCTACGCCTCGTGTTTTACAAGCTTCTCTCGTATTGTCCCAACATTCACCCCTCGTGCATTATTACACCATAACGGCACGGGCTTCGGTGGCGCAATCGTCAGAGCACGCGCCTTTCACCTCTGATATCGTGGGTTCAAGTCCCGTTGGGGACGACTTATGATAGCTATGTGAAAAGAGTTAGTCAACGCTCTGCCGAAAGTCGTGGGTTTTCTCCGGGTACTCCGGTTTCCTCCCACAGGGAATGTTGACAGGGTGGGTTGGGTTTAACCCCTAACTGGCCCTTCCATCGTAGCTGTGCTCCGTGATGGCGAGCAAAAGGTGGCTGCCATATGCGCCCTAGAAAGCCTTCGACTTGGTCACGTTGAGCTGTGTCCTTCGCAATTCAGCTTAGCTCTCAGCTGCAAGTAAGGATAATAAGCACCCCTGCTTACCTACTTACCTACTACTTTTTAATTCTTAAATAATGAATGATATGAAGCAAACTTAGTCTCAAAAACGTTTGCCGTTTTGTCAGGAAAAATCGCAAATCGCAGCGCATGAGAAACGGCCTTTGTAACCTGAAGCGTATGACAACAACACAATCGGGAAAGTAAACGCTTCTCGCGGGGCACGCGTTTGCCTTGGAGTATTTTCACCGAAACGCAGTCATCTACAACTATTATTATTATTATTATTATTTCAAATTATTTGATAACGGTGACCCTTCAGCGTCGGTGCTGCTTTTCAAGGGGCCGTTAGACTATATACATATATTAAAAATAAATATTAAAAACACTATAACATGACGAAAACAGTTTCTATAATTACAATGGATGCATGCATACTAACTTATATTAACTCTTATTAACTCTCACAGACCCATTAGTTATAGAACCTCATTCCGAACAATCCTCCACATATATGTTGTCACTGACTATCCCTTTCCAACTCGTTAAAGTAATTATTAATTAAAGTTTTAAAATTTCTTGCGGAGAGTTGCTTGTAACCATTGACAACATCATTTGGGAGATTGTTCCATGAGGAAGCTCCCCGGTATGAAAAGGACTTCTTCATGAAGTCAGTGTTGGGTTTTTCTAAATAAAGTTTACAGTCATTACTCCTTAGAGGATACACGTCATTGTGGCTAAGTTTGAACATATCCGTTATGTATTCTGGTAGTTCGCCTTGTAAGGCCTTGAATGTCATAGTCATTTCACGTTTCTTAAGCGTTTTTCAATTGATTCCCAGCCTAAGCTTTCAAATATATCCTTTGATCTTACTTCATAATTTGATCCCGTAATTATTCGGGCCGCCCTTTTTTGCATTTTGAATAGCTTTTCAATGTGAGTGCGACTGCCATCATTCCACACATTTGAGCAGTATGTAAAGTGAGGTAAAACTAATGCATTATACATATTAATTAGTGCAGTTTGAGTTACGAATCTTTTCGATCGTTTTAATAAAGCAATAGTTTTAGAAAGTTTTTTGCACTGAATATCATTATTCTCATTCCATTTTAATTCTTCGTCTATAGTAATCCCCAGTACATTCTTATTTGTCACTTGTTTAATGGTGTGGCTGCCAATTAATATGTGCGGGTTTTCTGTGAATTGTTTTAATTTCCTTTTAGAGGCTATCAGCATAAACTCAGTTTTTAACGTTTAAAGTTAGCTTGTTTGCCACTAGCCAGTTATTGACCTTACATAAGTCATTATTTATCTTCCTTTCTATATCTGCAGGTGAAATACCAGTACTTGATATATTTGTATCATCTGCAAACATTGAAGCCTGTGTTTGTTCAAGGCAGTTTGGAAGATCATTTATATATAATGAAAACAACAATGGCCCTAAGTTTGATCCTTGGGGAACTCCGCATATTATCCTGTTCATTTGGGACTTAGTTCCTTGAACTGTGCATATTTGCATTCTGTTGGCTAAATACGATTTAAATAACTTCAGAGCTACTCCTTGAAATCCATATAGCTCTAGTTTTGCTAAAAGGATTTTGTGGTCAACCGTATCAAACGCTTTTTTAAGGTCAAGGAACAAGACACCATTTATTAAGCCTTTATCGATATTCATTAAATATTTGTCTGTTACTTGCAGGAGAGCGGTTTCAGTAGAGTGGCGTTTGCGAAAGCCCGATTGTTGTTTTGAGATAATTTTCTCGTCATTCAGAAAGGTGATTAATTGATCATAAATAAGCTTTTCTAAAATTTTTGCAATAGCCGATATTACAGAAATTGGTCTATAGTTCCCACATTCACTTTTGTCACCTTCCTTATAAATTGGAGTTACTTTGGCCTGTTTTAAGTCATCTGGAAAAATACCAGTGACTAAGACCAAGTTAAATATATAAAGTAAGGTCTCACATATAGTATTACCTGCAGCCTTTAGTAATTTATTAGTGATTTTATCAAGCCCTGCTGCCTTTCCCGTCTTTATACTGTTCAGTATGCTAGTCAACTTCGCTGCAGAAATTTGTTTAAAAGTAAATTGACTAGTGTTAGGAGTGACGTATTGAAAGGGATCTAGATTATTTGTAGGTATGGTTTCCGCGAGTTTGGGTCCAATCCCACAGAAAAACTTATTAAACTCGTTAGCTATATTTTCATTGCCAGTAACTGTTTGCTCATTAACTTTAAGCTGATTTATAGTTGTTGTTTTCGACTTCCTATTAAGTAGTTCATTAATATATTTCCAGCTATCTTTACTGTTTTTGCTGTTTTCTAGATTTGTTTTGTAATAATCTGTTTTTGCATTCCTTATAAGTTTGGTCACTTGGTTTTGCATCTTTATAAGCTTCATGATATGTAGCAGAATTTAATTTCACTGCTTTCTTTTTAAGATAATCTCTGTGATAGCTTAATTTTTTAATTTCATTGTTCAGCCATGGGCAGCATTCATTTCTCACTTTCCTAGATCTGTTTGGAGCATGGGCATCAGAAATCTGAAGAAAAATTTCCTTCCACTCCTGCCATGCGATGTTTGGATCTGAGTTATACGTGAAGTATCTGAACGCTTGTGTTAAGTCATTTTGAAAATCAATTTCATTCAAGTATTTAAATTGCCTTGTTTCTATTATCTTCGGCTTCTCTCTAGGTATTCCTATTTTTCTGCAGATATATACCACATCATGGTCACTTATTCCCAGCTCTATTACACCCGATCCTATAATTTTGGTATCGTCAACTTTTGTAATTATGATATCTATCAATGTTTTTGTTAATTCGGTTATTCGGGTTGGCTTGTCAATGTTTTGTTGTAATTGATAGATGTCTATTAGGTCCTGAAGTCGCTTGGTATTACTATTTTTACAATCGCTTTTTAAGAAGTCACAGTTGAAATCACCCGTTATGACTATTTCTTTGTCTTCACTATCAATCTTTTTTAAGAAATTTTCGAAGTCATTAAAAAATTCTATATTTGAACCTGGAGGACGGTACCAAGTAGAGATTAATACTGATTTAGTTTTTGGCTTTTTAATTTCGAGGCAAATCGCCTCCACATTGTCTGGAATTAAATCAGCTCTATTTATATAAGGAATGACATTCCTTAAATAAATAGCTACCCCTCCTCCATTTCGATTTCTATCTCGTCTTATTAAGTCATAACCCTGTATTTTAACCTCAGAGTTGTTTATAGAGCTGTCAAGTCTTGTTTCATTGATGCACATTATGTCGAACGGTTGTTTAGCAAGAAAAACCAATAATTCTTCTTTATGTTTAACTAAGCTGGCAATATTTAAATGTCCAATTTTAAAGCCTTTAAGCTTCGGGTACACCCTTTCATTTTGATTTAATACTGGATTGTTTGGGTCTGTGAGGTTCTCTATAAAACTATGATTTAAGATAATTAGTCTACAACTATCATAAAATGGTGTGACGTACTTTTTATCTTCAAACAACTTGCTGTTTCGGCTGCAAAAATCGCAAAACACAACTAGTGCTTGAGTAAAAAATCCGGGTGGGATTTCAACTTTTCAAAATGTCCGTTTACTCTGAATGTAAACACAACTTTTGTTGTTTTAGGTAGAATGTCTACCAGCTGATTAGAGAATATTCTCAAGTATAAGTAATTTCAAAACGAGCCCAATTGTCCCCTCAGAAAAAAAGCTTGAAATCGTTCTTTCAATGAAATTGTTCTTGAAATCGTTCAGAATGGGAGATCTGAACTCTTCTCTACGGACAAATTGAGGGTTGTTTCGCGTGTGCCTAAAAGATATAAACAAAATCTCGACGTTTCGAGCTAAAGCCCTTCGTCAGGAGAAATTAGTAGACAGATAAACACATTACATCAGCTTTTATAGCAACGCTATGAAAGCTGTCACGTGAACAAAATATTAACCAATGAAAATAAAGTAGTCATAACAATCATAACAAAATATAATTAATATGTAAAGATATAGACTGCGTGCAGGCTTCGGCCCGATTATAGGGTCGAAGGCCTGCGCACAGGCGTCACACTTATCAAAGCGCTATAAATGTCGTACAAGGGAAGGGAAGAGGGGATATAGAGGAAAGTATATAAGAAGTATTTAAGAGAAAAGAATGAGCTAGATGAAGGAGAGGCGCTCATTGATACCATCAGGCTGAATGGTGCCAAGTTTAAAAATGAGACGCTTTTCTTGCTTCCGACGGGTATCATTACCACCAATAATGGGATGAATGGCGCATAATTTTCATATCAGAAAAGGAGTGGTTGGCACTGTTGAAGTGCCTAGCAACAGGTTTGTTGTGCACATTGTTCTTAACATCACGGAAGAGGGGATATAGAGGAAAGTATATAAGAAGTATTTAAGAGAAAAGAATGAGCTAGATGAAGGAGAGGCGCTCATTGATACCATCAGGCTGAATGGTGCCAAGTTTAAAAATGAGACGCTTTTCTTGCTTCCGACGGGTATCATTACCACCAATAATGGGATGAATGGCGCATATTTTCATATCAGAAAAGGAGTGGTTGGCACTGTTGAAGTGCCTAGCAACAGGTTTGTTGTGCACATTGTTCTTAACATCACGCAAGTGCTCAGCAAACCTATCGCCTAAACGTCTTCCAGTCTCTCCGATGTAGAGCAAGTCACATTTGCTGCAAGAGATGCAGTAAACGAGGTTGGAGGAGATGCACGTGAAACTGTGCTTGATGACAAACTGAGATTTGGGAGCGAATACACAGGTGGCAGGGTTTAAAATGCTTAAGGCAAAGCACTTAGCACGACCACCAAAACAGTCCAGCTGGTGACACAGAGTCAGAGTCCTGTCGCAGTGAGCTGTGCACTAGGGTTTCCCGGATGTTTTTACTGTGTCGAAAAGAGACTAGTGGGGTCTCGGAGAAAATGGAAGACGTTGCAGGGTCATTTTTAAGTAGATTAAAATTCCGGCAAATGATGTCCCTTACTTTAAAATTGAAGGGATGAAAGGTTAAAACTAAAGGTACTTTTTGATTAGAAATTGCAACCGAAGGTTCTCTTAAGGTGTCTGAACGGGGTATAAGGGAGGCCTTGTTAAGGGCAGTATCTAAAAGGTGGGAAGGATAACCACGATTCACAAAAAAGCTTCTCATTTCTGAACATTTGGCATCAAAGTCGTCGTCTTCACTGCAGAGGCGACGAAGACGTAAGAATTGAGAGTAAGGGATAGCAGTTTTAGTGTGCTTAGGATGACAGGATGAGAAGAGAAGATAGCTGTGGGAGTCAGTAGGCTTGTAAAAGAAAGATGTGCTCAGCCTATTACCATTGATAGAAATGAGAATGTCTAGGAATGATACACTGGTCTCACTGATCTCCCATGTGAACTGAAGTGCTGGATGGAAATCATTAACAAAGTTAATGAAGCAATTCAGATCAGCACGCGAGCATGATGCAGTGCCTAAGCAATCATCAATGAACCGGCGATAGAAGTCAGGTGAGGGACCAGTGTATTGTTCGAAGATTTGTTTTTCCACGCGAAACAACCCTCAATTTGTTCTTATATGTCCGTGGCCGACGCTGAATTAAAGTCTATGATATTCTTCTCGACTACGGAATTGTTCAAGTTCACTCCCGTCACATGCACAGAGGTGCAACGCATAATAACAACAATGCCGTCGAACAAATCTCCAGGACCAGACAAAATCAGCATGCGGATTATTAAGGATTGTCTTCCGGTCATACTCGGCCCATTGACAGACATCATTAATATCTCATTTACCACCTCGGCGTTCCCTGAGTCCTGGAAAATTGCAGAAATTATACCACTATTAAAAGAAGGTGATCATGAAGTTGCTGCAAATAACCGCCCACTTTCAACGCTCAAAGCACTATCAAAGATTTGCGAAAAAGTTGCTCTAAATCAATTTAGCGGTTTTCTTAACCGCACTGACCGCCTATCCTCCCAACAAAGTGGAAACAAAAAGTATCATTCAACCGAAACACTTTTTTGATAAAATCGATGGACAACAAAAAGCTTACTGCTCTAGTCCTTTTGGATCTCTCAAAAGCATTTGACAGCGTGGACCATTCAATCCTGTTAAAGAAACTAAGCAATATTGGGGTTTCAGGTGAAGCCCTTAACTGGTTTGAAAGCTACATTTCAGATAGAAAGCAGTTCGTTCGCATTGGCCCCTCGGTATCCGAAGTCCTACCAATCACCCACGGAGTGCCTCATGCAGGGAGCTATATTGTCACCGCTTTTTTTCTGTATTATTGTCACTATAAGACACTATACCGCAGTAATGGGACGCACCAAGACATAAGCTTTAACATTAATATTATCATTATTATTGGTAGTATATATATATTAGTATATAGTATTATATATAGTTTTTTGTTGCTCAGGGCTCCGCTGAAAATCACTTTTTTGAGCGGACCTCCTGATTAAATATTGTAATTATTATTATTATTATTATTATTTATATAAACGACCTTTCAAGAGTACCACAAGCATCTGAGTTAGAATCATTCGTCGACGATTCTAAGATCTTCATGTCATTTCCAATCGAAGATATTGCTATTGCAAAAACAAAGATAGAAGTGGACCTCAAATTGGTCGCAACCTGGTTTTTCGAAAATAAACTGTTGATAAACCCCGAGAAGACAAAGTTACTCCTGATAGGAACTCGTCAACTGCTGGGTAAGCTCTTAGAAGAGATGACAATTACATTTCTTGGTGAAGAAATTACACCAACTACAAATGCCAAAGACCTGGGTTTAACCCTAGACAGTTATCTGACATATGATTACCATATCAAAAATGTTGTATCATCTTGTATGGCCAAGCTGTATCAGATAAATAGAGTAAAGGATAGCTTTGACAGGGATACACTTCGCTTAATTATCAATGCTTTAGTAATGAGCAAACTTTATTATTGCTCTACAGTATGGTGAAACACTTCTGCAACAAATATAAAGAAATTGAGAGCAGTACAGTATTTCGCTTGTAGGATATTGACAAATACTGGAAGATATGATCATGTAACACCAGCACTACGGTCAATTCGCTGGCTTCCTGTAGAGGAACATTTAAAATATAGAGAGGCACTAATAACATACAAATGTATGAACGGATTAGCACCACCTTATCTATCCAAATTATTTATAAAAAGAAACGAAATTCACGATCTAAATACAAGGAATAACAAAGCGCTACACATCCCTCAACACAAAACAGTTTCAGGACAAAGAACGTTTTATTACAGAGCGGTGAAGTTATGGAATGACTTGGATGAAGATTTAAAAAAGTTACCTTGGAAAAGATTTAAAATTGAGTTAAAGCAAAAGATGCTAAACAACAATTAATTACATTTCTAACATTATAGACTTAATAGATTTTAAATAAATGATGAATAATTACACTTCTGATCTCATAGACAAATAGATTTTAAATAAATGCTATAAATAGGAATTTTAATTTTAATATAACTATTCGTACTGTAAATAGGTATTGAAAAACCCTCTCCGGGAATACTTTATTAAATAATGATAATAATAATAATAATAGAATGATAGGATGACAACCCCCAGGAATATTTTGTTTCAGATTCAAATTTCATGCTGTTTCATATTCATTTTCAGATTCGCACTCAAACAGCGTTAGTCTTGGTAAATCCTTTGATCACTGCAACACTTTTAAAGCAGCCCTTACCGTAAAGAAATTCATTCTTTAAACGACATGAAATACAAACAATAAAAAAATAAAAATATCAATATAAACACTCCCTTTCATCCATTTTAAAACTATTTTATTGACGTTGAAACTACTCGATTATATTGACTTTGAAACTACTTTATTTCATTCGCCTTGAATTACTTTATCATCCTTTAATAAAAGAGGACGTTGCGTCCACGCAGCGGTTAAGAAAATGCTTCATTTTTTATGTTCAAATATTTTTGGATAAAATGTATGTCTCCGGCCAAGTCGAGGAGCGCAATCTCAACAGCCTCAATGACTGTAACATAACGCAAGAATATTATTTCTTCATTATTGATTGGGAAACCAGCACATTTCTAAAGAATAGAATTAACAATATTAATATTATGAGTTTAACATTTTTCACTGGTCGAAAATTATCTCAATTTAATATATGTTTTTAATACCTGTTAAAGTGGCTATGCAACGAAATTTTAAATATTTTAGCCTGGTTTTTTATGCCAATTACATTGTGAATAAAATCATCGAAAATGACCAAATAAGTTATAGGATATTTTGCCAAATTTGCCAAACATTATTACATTATTCGTTCTGCAAATATTTAACAATGTTTTGTACGCAGTTCTACCACGTAATCATTTGTAATTCGTGAGAAAAACACAGACGAAACAGCACCGTATCGTTGTCTTGATTCCACGGTGAATGATAAACATTAATTTTTCTTTAAATACTGGCTTGTTTGACAAGCTATATCACACATGGGAAGCGACTTTTTAGTGATTTTGAAACACTCATACATACTCAGGCAACAAACATACTCCAAACAAAGGAAACAGTGAGTATGGCAGTAAATCATTATGCAATGTCATAGTGCTAGTTATTTTGTATATTAAACAATCAGTTAAATATTTACAGAACGAATGAAGCTAAAAATATCCCAACTTGTCATTTTGAATCTTCGATCGCATTACGATGCTTTCGACAACGGCATAACTTACCAGGTATAGTTTGACATGTTCGGTCAACTTTGTGGAATTGTATTTAATGTCTCCTGGTGTTGCATATCCCTGCATAAAACAAACGAAATAGAATAAGTGATTCTATTTAGGCATTGTCATAAAATATATTCACAATATATACAACCAGTAAATTCTTTAGTAAGACCACATCTTAAAGAGGCCACTTAGCTCCCTTGGTAAGCCCCTCTTTATATAAAGCCCATGCACCCCCTCCTAAATCCTGGTGATGACCAAAACATAGTCGAAAGCTAGAAAATATTAAAATGTTCATTTTCGGAGTAACCGTTGTTTTGTATTTTGAAAAAATACTCAGTGGTTCCCTTAATATAAATTTTTCTTGTTAATGTTTATCGTGTTTGCATTTTGCCGGGTAAATATATATATATACTAGCCGAAGACTAAATTAACAAATCCGCTAATTTCAATATGCACCCTCGGCAGACTCATGTTTTTAGTGAGCACAATAACTAAAAAAAATGAAATATTTTAATATGAAAATTTGTGGAGCTAATGGCCATAGGCCAAGGACAAATCGATCAAACGATGAAATTTGGATGAAAACTGGATGAGAAATTTACAAACGTTTGTCTCGCTTTGCCGGTCTGAAAAGAACTGAATACGTAATTAGTGCATGTATAATCCCAGAGCCGGCGCGAAGCGCCGTGCGAGGGTACTAATTCCGCTCGGATATTTACACCCGGTATGTGAAAACATTGTGGAATGCAAATTCGTCCGCCATTTTTTTTTGTCATGGACTGGACTCAGTGAACTCCATAAATTTTTAATATCTGGAACGATAACATTCAGTCATTCAGGCGGGAAAAAGTGAAGCCTAAATCCCAGTCCTTCACGCGGTCCGTACGTCAGTTTCAGTCCCTCAAAAGTCAATTTCACGTCAGTTTTAGTCCCCCACTGCGAACCGTTACACGGCCAGTATAAATTTGAATGCAACACGAAAAACATCGCAAACTCAATGCATTACATTTTAGGAACAAACTATTTTTCTCCTAAAATTTAGTGCATTGAGTTCGCTGTGACAAAGAAAAACTCGAGGAAAACTTCTCCGTCCGCAGAAAACAATGGCTATCTGTAAAACAAGGAACGGGGAATCAAGGAACGGAACGAGGAACGGAACGAGGAAAGGAATCTGGGAATTGTAAAAGCCGGAATCTGTAAAACCCGGAATTGTAAAAGCCGGAATCTGTAAAACCCGGAATTGTAAAAGCCGGAATCTGTAAAACCCGGAATTGTAAAAGCCGGAATCTGTAAAACCCGGAATTGTAAAAGCCGGAATCTGTAAAACCGGAATTGTAAAAGCCGGAATCTGTAAAACCCGGAATTGTAAAAGCCGGAATCTGTAAAACCCGGAACTGTAAAAGCCGGAATCTGTAAAACCCGGAACTGTAAAAGCCGGAATCTGTAAAACCCGGAATTGTAAAAGCCGGAATCTGTAAAACCCGGAATTGTAAAACCCGGAATCTGTAAAACCCGGAATTTTAATTTAACAAAAACGCTATATTTTAAAACACTGTGGTTGCTACGGGCTACTTTTGAAAATCTGACCTCCTTCGCGTCACGAGATTTGGAAGGAATCGGATAAAACGTGCACGGTGCATTTCTCTTTTTGTGTAAAAGGCCAAAAGAGATTTCGCGGGGGTTTTCCGCTCCCTGTTGTGTTTCTCCGCCCTATATTCTCACTTCAAACTGTAAGCCAATCAGATCGAACCTCATCAAAGTACTTTTGGCAAGGTGCTCTGGGCAAGGTGGTTCTGCGTCATTTATTGATTATCTAGTTATGCCTCTTTGATTTCTAAGGCATTGCACTCGCGTATAACTATACAAGCTTTAATTTAACGTTCTAAAAATTGCTCACTAAAACTCTAAAAGCCATTTGCCAGTACCTGGTGTTACTAGTGTATCGCTCCTTTTTCTGTTATAATATGGCTGGGACCTTCGCCATTCCAATATTGACGTTCCTACTTTTA
Source organism: Trachythela sp. YZ-2020 (assembly GCA_016169945.1). Lineage (NCBI taxonomy): Eukaryota > Metazoa > Cnidaria > Anthozoa > Malacalcyonacea > Clavulariidae > Trachythela > Trachythela sp. YZ-2020. The sequence goes on from JADLSH010000157.1 coordinate 1,350,494, forward strand.
ACTGGAGCGATGTTACAATAACGGAAAATTTAGGCACTGGATCATTTTGTACCGTGTGTTCTGGCCGCTACACGAGGCGTACACATGTGCATGAATTTTATGAATCAGACAATCACTAGTTTATAAAGATTATGTATATATATACGTTTAAATATTTAATGTTATATTATTTTATGATAGTTTATACAGTAGTTTATAGACTATATATAGTTTATAAAGTTTAACAGTTGATCTATATAATAGACTATAATCTTTATTTACGGACTGATTACGGTTTTCCTGTTCTGATAAACAATTATGCTTGCAATTATATTGCAATTATGCTTGCAATGATTCAGTAAGAAATATGAGAAAACCAGACATTTTATGCGATTTACAGTGATTACTTAATAAATTATATAATATATATATTTGGTATATATACAGGTATATAATACTGATATATTTGTGTATCTTAACTCAAACCTAAAATACCCGAAATTATATCAAAAATAACGTAAAATTTCACACTTGTAATCGATTGTATTCCGGCTTTGACTTTGCGGTAAATTACACACCGTTGCCGTTGGCTTTGCCACAAAGATCGAAAAGGCCGGGTTTGGTGGAAATTTGCAAACTCCATGCCTACGTAGCCGCTAAAATATCATAAAAGACTAAATTAAGGAAGAATTCTATAATCCTCATGTTTGCTTTTAGCATTTTTAGAAAATTACCATCGTATCGGCAGGAAAATAAGCGCATTAGAGTATTTTGCAGGAGTACACGTTGAATCGACAAAATATACAAAATAGAAGCAAAAATATACACACAATGAGACACGCCATTACAGATTCCGGCTTTTACATCCGGGTTTTACAGATTCCGGGTTTTACAGATTCCGGGTTTTACAATTCCGGGTTTTACAGATTCCGGCTTTTACAATTCCGGGTTTTACAGATTCCGGCTTTTACAATTCCCAGATTCCTTTCCTCGTTCCGTTCCTCGTTCCGTTCCTTGATTCCCCGTTCCTTGTTTTACAGATAGCCAGAAAACAATGGCTATAATTTTATAGGGAAATTGATTTCAAATATGCCGATATATTGCATCGTTCCTGGGTGCACAAGGAACCAGTACGGAAAGAAAAATTGTCGCGAAAAAAGTAACTGTCTTTACCGTTTCGCAAATTTTTGAAATGTTTTATAGTTTGTAGAAATTAAATTGAAGCTGAAAAGTAAAAACGTGTGTCAATTAATAGTTGACGTGTTAATTCAATAAATGTTTGTTTTGAATTTAAACAATGAAATTAAAATGAACCCGCCCAACGCGCGCTTTTATTAAAACACAACATGGCGGAGATATGAAGTGCCAGAAAGCTGAAGGGTCGAGTGACTATCCAGGAGCTGTGCTTTATACTCGAACGGGATATATATATTTTTTAAAAGGGCTTTTTTCCAGGGTTGAATTAAATTTTGTAAACGTTTGTGTGGCAAGATTCACAGAGCGAAAGCGTTTGTATGCGAAGTTCAACACGACGACGAGGAGGAAGATGACTTGCATTGTTACGATTTCATGGCAGGCAAAAAAGATTTCAAAAGTTCCACAGATAATTTTTTGTTATACACATATTGTGGGATCCAAATGAAGAACATATTTTCTAAAAAATCTATTGTGTGATCGGAATTTGCCCGCCAGCAAAATCAAGAAAATGTAATTACATATGTAAGTCTTTTTACTGTATAAAACTTCTCGAACAGCAGGTTTATTATATGAGAAAACGTAACATTGAATAATATACTGGTATTTTAAACATTAATGTCACAGTGTGTATATTGAATAAAATAATTGGTTACCGAAGTTGATGGAATATCCAAGTGAAAATATATATACAATTTTTAGACCTATTAACCAGTAACGGTTGCGAAAATGCAACACTAGGTCCTCTGGCAGGAATTGACCCTGCGATTCCATCAACTTCAGTAATCAGTTTCAACCAAGTGAAGTGCAGAAAACATCATTCAAGTTCACCATATTGAACAAAAGCTTTATAGTGTTTTCATACTGTACATAAATTATATATTGAAAATTTTAATTTATCCAAACAAAAAGCTCCTGTTTATTGAAAAAAGATTACTATAATATATCTATCCGTACTTCATTATACTACAGTATATACAAAGTATTACTCAGGCTATTGAAGTTAGATACCTTGCAGGCAAATAGCTTGGTTAACCCATCAATGTCCAAGACTCCCTTGAGGGGTAAAATTATCTGGTGTTAGCCAGAGTAAGAGATATGGTGCATCAGGGCGCATTGCGGGTTAATTTGGAATGAGTGTTGACTGCAAACACTGCTGCAAAGAAAATTTTGCTTCCAATTTAATCCACAATATTGCAAGCTATCCATCATACAGTGTAGGTCTCACTCAAATTTAAAAGAGAAGCTGTCCAAGGGCATGGTGTGAACAGGCTCTCGCCCCTTGCATGTACAGCTTAATTATATCTTATTGTATGAATTTGAGGAAGACCTTGAATAGGTTTTTGCCAGGGAAGAAAATACGTCATGCACTAACATTGGATGTGTCACCAACAGCTGTCACAGCCCAGTCATAAAGAGAGTTCAGATATAGTTATCTGCAGTGATACTCCCATTATGAAGGGTGATTTTTTATTCTGATTCAAAGGGGCTGAAAGAAAATATGTTGATATTAATTAACACACAAGACTCTTATCTTGACAAGTAAGCTTGTCTACATGCAGGTGTTAGCCACAGTGAAAAAATAAAGTAGGGTACATTAGGGCACACAGGCCCACCAGGAGGGGGGGCACTGCCCTGGGCCCCTAGCTCAAAAGGGGTCCCCAAAGCAACAAAGGCCCTTACAATTTCTTGATACAAGATTGCTTAACCCAGAATATAAATCCTAGCTGCATCAGTGCTGGATAATATGCCTGAAACGTTTTTAAACACAACTACAGTAGTAAATTTGATTGCATTTCCGGTGGCTCTGAGAGGCTTTAGATTTCAAAATTTCTTGGGGGAGCATGACCCCAAACCCCGCTAGAAGGTTCAAACCTTTCATGTTCGCCAGCCCCTCCAATAAAAAATTGCTCCGCGGTCCCTGAAGCGAAATATATTGTAAAACATTGCTTCTCCCGCTTTACAATTATGATGTCATAGGGTCTCTGGGAAACGTTTTATGACATCATAGGGCGCCGGGAATGTTTTTGCCCTGGGCCCCGCGCAATCTCTTGGCGGCTCCGACTATACACAGTTTCTATTAAAGCCCTGTTTCTCTTCATCTTCTGGAACAAATTACACCAGCAAATATTATACAGAAGTGTAGTAATTGGGGGTGGACTGAGTCAAGTGCTGAAGGCAGAAGAAACTTCTGGGGGGAGAGGAATTAAATTTTAATGGTTCTAAAATGCTATTTCACATACTTTAGTTTAAGGGTAGGTACCAGTAAAAGAAGTCGGTAGTACCTTTGATTGAAACTCTACCAGATCTGTCACAGTAAATGTGACTGTCATGTTTATCATATTTTATTGTAAAGTATTTGATTAGATGATATACCGTAAACCTCCGAATGTAAGCCCCCCCCCCCTCTCGCCGTGTATAAGCCCATCATGTTCACTAACGCTCAGGACATTCCAAATATAAGCCCTATTATATTTGGATTTACTCCATTCTCAACATCTCTTTGACCAAATCCATGATGCAACCAATGATGTTACCATATCTGAGACTGTTGACATAACACCATTCCCAGCAGATGCAACCACAACACATCCCAAGCAAGATCTAACTTTGCTAGTAAATACTCTTCTTGATGGTTCCGCAGATTTACTCCAGTCTCAACATCTCTTTGATCCAATCCATGATGCAACCAACGATGTTACCATATCTGAGACTGTTGAATCCACACCATTCCCAGCTTCACAATTTCCAATCACAGTTACGGCAAGATCATCTGAGGACGAAGGTTTTTGAGTACGTGAAAATACATCATTGTTAATAATAAATATTGGTAAGATATATTGTAGAAAGCATACATGTATTAAAATCAAAGAGTCAATATTTTTTAAAATTAGGTTTTATACAAACCTATAATTTTCCAAACGAACTACTGCAGACTGTACTAATCTATTTGTGTGGTGTGGTGAGAATGTGAGATGCAGGTTATTGAACCGGTAAACTATTGATAGAAGTAAAGGGCAAAACAAAATAATTTTCAACACATGTGACATAAAAATATTATAAATAGACTGCTTATCGAGTATCAAACCGTTAAAAGCTTACCTTGATTCTTGAATTTGTCCGACTTGGTCAGTGTTCATGACGACTTTAAGAATCATCACTTTAATATACACTTTCCGTGATCAATTCGAGCGAAATTAAATAGCCAAAATAGCCTATAAACCTCGGAGAATAGAGGACTGCACTCTGAAGCGACAAAATGACAAATGAAAATGAACCGCGCGGCAGTTTCACAGAATAAGTATATACCAGGGGCCGGTTGTTCAAAAGCCGGTTAACTTAACCCTGGGTTAGTGGTAACTTTCATACAAGTCTCCCGACATCGGTTATATTAATATGAATACTTTTTTCTATCAACCTTGTACTGGGCGATAGAAGTTTTTGTTTATAAAGTTTTCAAATAAACAAACATGCAGAAGTATACAAACCGGAACAGCAGATTAAAATTTAACCCGGGGTTAGCGTTAACCGGCTTTTGAACAACCGGCCCCAGAAGTGTAACTTCATAGGGCTTTCGTGTCCTCAAATTTCCCAAAATGTACACGTCATGCACACGCCATCGTGCTTGCTTGTAAGATGGCGACGTTTGATAGCGTCAGCACGAACAACTTTTCTATCAGTGTTTTGCATTTTCTCGCGGCCTTTTCTGCCATTTTAGTAGTAATTTGTTTAACTAATTGACATACATTGCAAGACCAATGGTTTTTTTCATTTCTGCAAATGTCAAGGCATTAGGTCAAAGGGCATGAAAGCAATGACGTAGTAACAAATGACGAATTACAGGTCATGCACACGCCATCACAACTTGCTAGTAAGATGGCGACCGCGGACGAGTTTTTTACAGAAGATAGACATCTGTTCATACTTAATCTGTGGCAGTGTTGCCCATTGAACTATAAATAAACTGGAACGATAACTCAGGGGGGGAAATTGAAGCCAGCTTAATTCAGTTTTTCTGAGGTTTGAGTTGAAATACTTAACGTCGAACATTGGGCTGTATATGAAATTGAAGCTATTAAAATGTTCTATTTGATATAAAAACTTCAAGACGTTAGGTAAAAAGGAAATACTTAAAACTTTGAGGGAAAATTTGCCGTATTTTACAAAATTGCGGTTGTTTTTGTATTTTTTAAGTATTTCCATTTTGCCTAAAGTCTTGAAGTTTTTATATAAAATAGAACTTTTTAATAGCTTCAATTTCATATACAGTCCAATGTTCGGCGTTAAGTATTTCAACTCAAACCTCAGAAAAACTAGCTTGGCTTCAACGAATCATAGGACTTGACTTAGAGTTCACTGGTGTTGCCAGATGAAATCTCAAAATATTCATGTACGCTTAAGGTGGCTCCCTACAGTTATAGTACAGTTTGAAACACGATCTATATAGATCAGACGTCTCCTCGCGTCCCACGCGTGGAATCTTCGTGACCGGGCAGAAATTTTTAAACAAGCAGCGGGAAGTTATTTTCGGAGACTTTATAGCGAAGAAACCACAAGTTTTTCATTATAATCGTAAATCTTTGAAATTTAAACAGTACGTATATATAGGGTTTTTTTACCTATATATGTTCAGTATTATCCTTTATAATGTTGAAAATCTTCGACTTAAAAAAACTTGCATTGACTTAAAAAATCTGAAATTATATTTTAATTATATTCTCTTCAAGGCAGTCTAGGACTGTCAAAGTAATATAATAGTCTTCAAAGCAATTGAAAGTTTGAAACTTATGTTATTCCTGTAGTGTTTGACATATTAAAAACTACAATACAGACAGTTTAATAATACGAGTTGTCTTATGAAAAATACATGTTGTTTGAATGTTTTGAAAAGTTGTCACACCGATATCGATTTTAACAACCAAAACAAATGAATGAATGAATGAAATTTATTATGGAGCTTTTCAAAGATAATTACAAAATTAGAAATACTAAAGTTAATTAAATCTATATACACTTATAAACTATACTATAAAAGTGTTAAATATCTAATTTGCTAAAAAGTCATTTAGTAGTTTGTTTCGAAGACTTCTCTTAAAATTTGAAACATTAGGACAAATTTTGAAGTTTGGCTCCAATGAGTTCCACAAGCTTACAGTTCGATAGTAAAATGTCCGTTGGCCGGTAGCACTTTTAAACAATGGAATGTTCAACTTCTGGGAGTTTCTCGTTGTTCGCTGACTAATGTCTCCACGTTTAATAAATTGATTAGCTAAATAGTCTGGAGCACAGCCTGTCATGCATTTGAATGCTAAAGTGGCATTTCTCAAATACAACTCGCTAGCTACCGGTAGCCATTTTAGTTCCTTCAATGCTGGTGTGACATGATCGAATTTTCTTATACCACATACTATTCTACATGCAAAGTTTTGTATTAATTGCAATTTTTCTATATTGCACTTTGAAGTATTACTCCACACATTAGAACAATAATAAAGTCCAGACTATTTATTATGATGATGAGAGTACTTCTGTCAAACGCATGCTTGACACGATTTATTTGCCCCAGTATGGACATACAGGTTGAGGTGGTCTTGTTAATATGATGGTTGTAAGTTAAATTAACATCCAGAGTCACGCCAAGGTCCTTCGCCATTTCGATGGAATTTAGTTCCTTTCCCAACAGTGTCAGGGAAAAGTCATGTAATTTTGATAGCATCTGTCTGCTCCCAAACACTAGTAGCTTGGTCTTTTCCGGATTCAGAAGTAGGCAATTGCTAAAACACCAATCCCGAACTTTAATTAGATCATCGTTAATATTCTCTATAGCAAGTGATTTACTCTGAAGTTTAAAGGAGTGCAGGAGACCTGTATCGTCTACGTAGCAATGTGGATCACACTTTTGAGGTACAGCTGGAAGGTCGTTGACATAAATATTAAACAGTAAAGGCCCAAGGATGCTTCCTTGCGGCACACCGTTTGCCAAAGCCAAAGCATCCGAGACTACACTGTTTATTCGTACAACTTGTTGTCTGTTGGAAAGGTAACTACTGAACCATTGTAAACACGACTGTGAAGCACCCATATCTTGTAACTTAGACATCAAAATGTTGTGGTTAACACAGTCAAAAGCTTTGCTCATATCCAATAAGACCAAAGACGTGACTTTCTTTTGATCTATAGCATTAAGTATGGAGTCTGTAATGCCAATTAACAAAGTTTCAGTCGAAAAACCACGTTTGTTTCCACTTTGCTTGTTTGAAAGTCTTTCTCTCAACGTAAGATATTCTGTAAATTGATTGTACGCAACTCTTTCACAAATTTTTGATAAAACTGGTAATAAAGATATTGGCCTGTTATTATTCGCCACTTCCAGGTGATCCTTTTCCTTTGGAATAGGCGTAACTTCAGCAATTTTCCAAGCTGTAGGAAAGGCTGACGTGGCAAGTGAAGTGTTAAGAATTGATGTTATGGTTGACAATATAGGCTGAATGCAATCCTTAATCACTCGAATGGGAATTTTGTCTATACCTGGTGATTTGTTGTTAGGCATTGAGGATATTATACTTTCTACTACCACTTGTTCAACCTCTTTAAATGAGAATTGTTCAGATAATGGGTATTGTCTTGGTGTAAATTGATCAAGGTTACACCCAAAACCAAATTCGTTAGCCAAAGAGTTTATTTTGTCAACCGTACTATTGCCGACAGAAACAAAAAATTTGTTAAAATCTTCTGCTACGATTTTCTCATCTTGAGTGAAAGTTCTTTGTGAGGACGATTTTTTCGGTATACATAGTCGAATAATCTTCCAAATATTGTTTGAATTACTTGGATCTTTCTTAATGTGGTTTGATACAAATTCTCGTTCCGCAAGTTTGATTTCACGTTTAACTTCCCCTCTAAAATTTCTATAGGCGGACCAAGCCAAGGGGTCATTAGTCTTCTTGGCCTTTTTGTGCCAATGATCTCTTGTTTTCATTAAGGCACGTATGTTTTCATTAATGAAAGGATTTGGTTTGCCTTTGACCTTGATGGATTTTATCGGAGCATGTCGTTCAAGTATATCATTAAACATAATGTTAAAAACGCCTAGTTTATCATCAATTTCGGTAAAGACGTCTATCACAGACCACGGGGCTTGTGATATGTCATTATGGAAAGCTTCACGATTGTAATGTTTAAAGCTTCTAACATTTATGTAAACTGGTTTTGGACGAGGCCTTTTAAGTCGAAGTGTTAGATAAACCAAGTCATGATCACTGACTGAGCTATGCACATCAAAAGATTCCTTGACTTGTTTAATATCAGATACAAGGATAATATCTAAAAGCGATCTTGTTTGTTCTGTAACTCGTGTAGGTTCCTTAATTAACTGTGTTAGGTTGTATGCAAAACAAAAATGTGCAAGGGCTTTGCAATCAGGGGCTTCTGGTTTCAGAAGATTACAATTAAGGTCTCCCAAGATATAGATAGGTGCGTTTAGAGATGCAGCATAAACAAAATTAGCAGCAAAATCTGAGTCGAAACACGCTGTTGGTGTATTTGGAGGTCTATAGACAGTACTTATTATGATGGATTTTAAATGCTTGACCTGTACCTTTAACGAAAGTTGATGAAAACCTGACGTAGAGATCGATGAAATGTCTCTAAGGCAAATGGTTTTGTAGATTTGACGTACATAAATACACACACCACCGCCGGTTTTACTGTCTCGGTCTACACGATGAATATCATAGCCTGGAATTTCAATTTCTAGATCGGCAATCTTGTTATCCAACCATGTCTCGGATATAGTAAAAACATCAAAATTATTCGACAAAATAGTTTCTTTAATAAGTAGAAAATGGTGTCGGTTTTTCAAAGATCGAGCATTGAGATGAGCTATCTTTAAATCGGTTGACTTCTTTTGATGATTTACAGAATAATTATCAGGGCCAGGATTTGTTTCAATGTCGTGGATAAGCTTTATTACCGGCCTGAAAGTTGATGTGTGTTACAATAAAAGGGAACTGCTGCTCTCGACTTCTTCTCTCTTGAATAGCTCCTCAAGTTGAGTTTAAGTTTGAAACGCCGCTTAAGGCTAGCGCCTTCGACTTCGAGACAAACCCCCGAAACTGGCATTTTGAGCTACAATTTTGGCATAAAGATGTAAAACGGTCTTCATGCCACCTCCAACGATCAAAACCATCAATAGAATAAGCGATAGCAAAAGACAATAACATAAAAACAGCAACTAATCGAGGACAATTTAAAACACTGCTGCATGACGCCATTAGGTAACAATGGCGTTCATCTTCTGTTGTTGGTCAAATTGAAGAGACGTTGGATTAATAGTATTTCTATTTCCATGGTAATTAATCATGCATTTTCGTCTCAAACAAGTAAAGAATATTTGGCACAAGCCAAGAAATCGGAATAAAAATACACAACAAAGAACCAAGCACAAAACTATACACTCGTTTGATTTTGTTTCAATTCGTGTTGTTCACTTGTTCACGCATTATAATTCAGACGCATGCCCAAAATGCGATCATGTCGAGTCGATTTTTTTTGACGTCAGCAACTTCAACTGGAATTTCGAGCTGTTTTTCTCGTGTTTCCTTCGGTGAAAATTTTTAAAACTTTGCACAATTGTTAAACAAGGCAAGAAGAAAAACATATCCACATTTCAAAAAATTCTACAGATAAGTTTCTCTGTAATCGAAATTCCAAAATATCTCGAAAACTTATTTGTAAACTACCCTTCAAATTTTGATAAACAATTCCTTTGTGGACCATAAATCGTCCAAAAAAAGTTCAGAAAAATTGACCGAAGGAAAAAAAAGATATTTTCGATTCAATCTGAAATTAGACAATATAAGCGCAAAAGATAAGACACTATGGTTGCCTTAGCAACACTAACACTATTCCTGTTTGTCCATAAATGGACAGCCCAAGACCTCTTTACATTCGTGGAAATGTTCATTTTGCCCTGTCATAAGTGTATCTAATAAAAATTTGGTTGAAAGCGAAAGTTACTGAAAAGTACACATAGTTTTACAGAACTGTAGGGAGCCACCTTAAGTCAAAAGTTCACAAAAAGTTCATGAATCTAATTATCTAAATTTTACGATCGGAAAGTGTCGGAAGTCGTCGGAATTTGTCGGAGATAGTCGGAATTTGTCGGGAAGTATCGAGATATGTCCGGAAATCCATAATTCTTTTATAATCTCTATGCGGAAATCCCCAAAGATGATAAACGAAAAAGAAAAGTGCGAAACAACTCGTTTTGTTTCAAATTGTATTTAAAAAATAACAACAGTGCCCATTAGCCCATATTGTTTACGTGAGTAATTCACGACAAAGTCACTAAACTTAACACTTTCTATCTTGAAAAAATCAATGTTCATGGAATTGTTCATGGAAATTTAAAAAGTTCATGAAAAGTTCACAAATCTTTGATGTTCATAAAAAGTTCATAAAGAGAGCAAAAAGTTCACAAATCTGTGAACTTTGTTCACGATCTGGCAACACTGCCGCGCGGCACAGAGTAGAGATCATACAGAGGTGTAACGGGTGTACCCACTTATGCTTCAGACGCTTGCCGAGCATGCGCAGTTAAAATGTACGATTCAGATGGCGGCTCGCTTTTAACTGCAGTTTACCTTTTAGAAGTGCGTAAAAATGCGAAAGACCTTAAGATTGTGAAACTTTAAAGAGCCGAAAATGTTGGGAACTTGGGGAATGTTGGGAACTTGGAATTGGGGGAACTTGCCGAGCATGCGCAGTTGATCATTTTTTGCCCGGCCGCCTGAAATCAGGTGGGTACACGAAAACGTAAGTCTCCCAAGTGTTTACGACGGCCCGTTCCACCTCTGTATGATCTCTACTCTGTGGCGCGGGAGACTAAGCTTTAATTGATGACGAATATTATAGCCTGCGAGGCAGGCTCATTGTGTTAGGGTCAGTGCTTCCACTTTCATAAAACTGGATTTCCTGTTTTCATCCTTATTTATTGCAATATTTCCTGGCAGAAATTGCAAAATTTCCTGGCAAATTTCCTGGCAAATTTCGAACATTTGTCATTTTTATTTTTTTAACAATAAATTATTATTTTCAACCGCTGCCCATTTGGGTTGAGCCTGCCAGCCATTCCCGAGCAATTTCCGAATCGGTACCGAGCGATTTCCGAAGTTGATGCGACGGCGAAAATGCCGCCAATTGAAGGCGCAAATCAAATTGCCAGCGTATATTCAACATTTTACTAGTTACTACGCCACACATAGACTATTTTAAAGTCCCAATGGTTGGAATCTAAGAATTTCCTGTCAATTTCCTGGCAGTTCATTATATTTCCTGCCAATTTCCTTCCAAAAAGGATTTCCTGGCATTCAGTTTCCTGGCAGAGCCCAATATTTCCTTTTGCCAGGAAATTTCCTGGCAAGTGGAGCTCTGGTTAGGGTTAGGGTTAGGGTTAGGGTTAGGGTGAGAAGAGAAAATGAGCCTGCAACAATCTCTAAGAAATTTGGTATTTCGCGGCCGTGAGAGGCCGCGAAATGCTATTGCTGAAATAATAATATATGCCAAAATACGTATAATTATAAGTGCAGACTTGGGCCAAAAAAAATCAGTAAAAGCGGTCCTACAGTGTAAATGTTATAAATGCGTCCTTTTTGAAAGTGTAAATTTAGGTTTCAAACTGAAACTAAACAGCCGCCAATTGTCGAGATGTTTTGACGGTTTTCTCATTGGATAACTGCATTGACAAGTTGAAGAACATGGATATAAACTATATTCTATAAACTATTATAAATACGTATCATCAGACATCAACTTGAAATTATGGCAAATATTTTGTATCATATTAAAGCTAAAGACAAGTTTGGAATATCTGTCGCTGTATTTAGATTGTTTTATCGTTTTGCCCGTTGAATATATGTTGTGTCTTAACATGTTACAACTACAAACAGTCATCTTGTATTTATGAAATTTACCTCGATTAACAAACTTTAATTTGTTCATGTATAAATCATAGACTGCAACATATTATGTTCACTCATAACTGCATCACCATGTCATATTCTATTTATTTTTTTCAAGTTTATAGTCATTATATTTGAACCTAGGATCGATGGTATTTTCTTCCTTCAAAGTTGCCGTTCGTTATGTCGTAAATTATTGTATTTTGAGTCGGTCGCGTGAGTATCGGTATTAACTGTTTATGAAGTCAAAGTGTTTGTTGTGGCGGCTATATTCATTAGTTCATCATGAAACGTGTACCACATATTTATGTACGTACTAAAGCGACGTTGGCTTTGTATAAAATTTTATGTAGTGTAGTATACGTTTTTATTTCTTAACGATATTATTTAACAATTATTCGCCGAAGGCGAGGTGAATATCGGTGAATAAAAACCGAGACGAAGTCGAGGTTTTTATTCACCATATTCACCGAGCCTGAGGCGAATAATTGTTTTAGTAAAATTACATAGGTGATTATTTGGAAAAAAATAAAAAATGCACATTTCAAATTTTCAATAAGATTTTAATTGAATATTTATGATAAAAGCGGCTTAAAAACGCTTTAGGTGATTATCGCGTATTAATCCGAGGTAGCGCAACCAATCAGCGTTGAGAATTTTCAATAATCACCTATGTAATTTTACTAAATTGTAATATTACAGAGGAGGTTGGACAGCAGGCCGCAAAGCATCATGGGTAACGAGCGTATGTTTCCACGTGCGGCCTCATTTATGCGTTGACTTATTCCAATATAATAATAATAGAGTTCATCAGGGTTGATATTGTTAAGTTGAGATACAATACAGTTTATTTCACTTACCCCACGCCAAAACACGATTTCAGCCATATTTTGCCGTTTTATTCGCTTTTTATCACCGAGTCTCATACATATTATCCACAAATTATACTTGAACATAATGACAGTTGACTAAAGAATAATTCAACCAAGTTTCGTCAGGTTTTGAAGCAGTGCAGTGCATTTTATCTTCGAAATCATAGAAGCGATGTTTTGCCAATTATCGCGCCAGTGCAATGTCTCGCCGCTTCTCTGCCCGATTTATAACACTTTTTCGCCGTCAAATGTAGTTAGATAACAGTATCCAGAAATACTTGATTGTAGAAAAGTTCCAATCGAAAAATTGATAACCTAACTGCCAATCCGTGGCAATAAATGGCCCTATGTGTTTCATAAACATGAATAAAAAATATAATGCCCAAAGTAATTTGAAAGTCACGCGCAATCTTCACGAAAACACCGCGTGGGCTTGATGACAGGGGGGTGGAATTTTTTCACGAATACATTTGTTCGTTAACACGGCAACTCTGACAGTGGTCACAAATTGGTCACAAACGTATTCGGTGATAAAAAGCGAATAAACGGCAAAATATGGCTGAAATCGTGTTTTGGCGTGGGGTAAGTGAAATAAACTGTATTGTATCTCAACTTAACAATATCAACCCTGATGAAATCTATTATTATTATATTGGAATAAGTATAGTTTTTGATCCTATGGCAAAAAATTTTAGGAAATAAGAAAACATAGACTTTGCCAAGTGAATGAGTAATTTGATGCATAATTAGCAGTTGACCTGGGATGGTGCATAGTCATTTTCTTGTAAAATATTAGACCTAGACAAATTTCACCCTCCAGTGAGCACCCTAAAAGCAACCATTCTAAACACTATAAGCACTTTAGAAAGTCTGTAGCTTTGATGGTTCAGGAGATGTAGCTATGTCGGCAGTGCCGTTTCTGGGCGTGGTCATTTTCAGGACTTTCGCACCGGATTCGGGTTTTGGCACATATGCCATGTTGACCGCCATGGTCATTTTACCCTAAAACAGTTGAGATAATCTGTCCTAAATGAAATGCATACAACCTCATATACAGGTCCTAGACTACTGGTAATATTAATAACTTCTTTGAACTCTTGTGTTTTGATTTTGAACTATTAAATTAAAGTAATTACTCACGCATACGAATTTCGAATATGATTGGTTGCATTTGACATAAATTATCATTCTAATTAAGTGGGCGGAATCAAATTTCCTTGGAGATTGTTGCAGGCTCTTATTTATCCCAAGAGCCTGCCGCGCAGGCTATGAATATTATGGCGTGCGCATTTTTTTCGGCTTCACTTTTCGCTCGCTGTTATCGTTCCAGATCAGGGCGCTTATATATATATATAAGCGCCCTGTTCCAGATTATAAGATTACTGAGTTCACTGACTGGACTGGACGGTTTTTTAAGTTATGCGCATGCGCAAGTTCAAGCCGAGAGAAAACTGGTAACTAGCAACATCATGATTGGCTAAGACAACGATTTTGTTTTTATATGTATACGTCGGAAAAATAACTGCCATTTTGGCATTTTATTTTTGGCATTTATATGAAAACTTTTTTCAAAATTGTACTCTGGAGTCGGGGCATATTAATTCAGTAAAACAAGATAAATGAAAATGTTTTAGAGGACTTTCACTTACTAAAGTCAATAGGAAAATAAATCAGTCGAAAGGCCGAGAAAGGACAGGATTTTCGAGTTTTAAAGCGTTTTAAACGGGTAAGTGTTTATTTTGCATACTTGCTTTTGCAGTTTTGCCGTCAATTGGCATGCACTACAGTTTGTGGTTTTGAAAATGCGTAGTTCAGCCTGTGTGGTCAATACAACATTGAACTTTTATCATAAATATTCAATACAACATGCGTTATATAGAATAAGAAACAACATATTTTATCTCAAAAACTTCACAGTATAAAAATGCTGTTAAAAAAACAGTTGAAGTTTTATGACAATTTCGAAACGTTTTGTGAGACGTCTAAGATTGAATTTTATAGTAAATCAAAGCTAAAAGAGTACAAAATAACATACCTACTTTATATAGTTGGGCAATTGGTAATTTTATAGTTAAAAGTAAAATTTCTATCACTATTTTACCAGTTTGTACAGAAAAGAAAAGAAATATACAGTATTACCACAGATTATTGACATACAGATGTCTCACTTCTACCGTCGGCTTTACAGTTTCATATTCACTTTCACATTCAGATTCACATTCAGATTCAAATCTGAAAATAGTCGGGTATCTGACGTACAAAATGTGGAATTACTCAGTTTCTTTAGACGGAATAGACTTGTCTATAAAAAGCACTCTCCTTCAGAATATTATGCATTTAACAAAAGTAGTTCGAAGTTATTTCGGCGAAATAGGAAGTCAGGAAAGATCGCAGAACCTACACGACCGAGGCGTAAATTCATGCTACGCCATATTGTCGCAAGCGATCGGCTAAAATATTTTTCGCTATATCTCGCAAGATACGCGTTGTAGCTCCTCCATACTGAAACGCAGTCTTTATTACAATATAATGAATGATATGAAGCAAACTTAGTCTCAAAATCGCAGCGCATGAGAAACGGCTCTTGTAACCTGAAGCGAATGACAACAACTCAATCGAAAAAGTAAAGGCTTCTCACGGGGCACGCGTTTGCCTTGGAGTATTTTCACCGAAACGCAGTCATCTACAACTATCATAAAATGGTGTAATGTACTTTTTATCTTCAAACAACTTGCTGTTTCGGCTGCAAAAATCGCAAAACACAACTCGTGCTTGAGTCAAAAATCCGGGTGGGATTTCAACTTTTCAAAATGTCCGTGTAGTCTGAATGTAAACACAACTTTTGTTGTTTTAGGTAGAACGCCTATCAGCTGATTAGAATTATGCTCAAGTGTAAATAATTTCAAAACGAGCCCAAATCCCACCCGGATTTTTTACTCAAGCACAAGTTGTGTTTTGCGATTTTTGCAGCCGAAACAGCCAGTTGTTTGAAGATAAAAAGTACATCACACCATTTTATGATAGTTGTAGATGACTGCGTTTCGGTGAAAATACTCCAAGGCGAACGCGTTCCCCGCGAGAAGCGTTTGCTTTCTCGATTGTGTTGTTGTCATACGCTTCAGGTTACAAAAGCCGTTTCTCATGCGCTGCGATTTGCGATTTTTCCCGACAAAACGGCAAACGTTTTTGAGACTAAGTTTGCTTCATATCATTCATTATATTGTAATAAAGACTGCGTTTCAGTATAGAGGAGCTACAACGCGTATCTTGCGAGATATAGCGAAAAATATTTTAGCCGATCGCTTGCGACAATATGGCGTAGCATGAATCTACGTCTCGGTCGTGTAGGTTCTGCGATTTTTCCTGCGAACACGAATAGCCGAATCGCAATGAAAACCACGCAGAATGAAGCACACAATAATATATAGAAGACTGCGTTTCTTTACGGTAAAGGTTGCTTTAAAAGTGTTGCAGTGTCGTGTTGTGAGGAGTCTCTGAGAGTTGACTGTGATGGCCCTGATCGGCGGGAGCAAGACCTGAACGTAACTTTAGCGGTAAATGAAGAGGGCCAGACCGAATATACTCCGAGTTTAATAAACGGGTCATCGACTCAGTCTACATGTGCGTGTACATGTAGTCAAGGTGAAATTATTGCAGAAATAGAGGGTATTAAACTAGATTTGGCGATCTTTAAGTCGCAGTCTTGTCTTGGTACAGATGATCAATACGATTCTTTGCAATCTAACATCAAGTCATTGCAATTTACACAGAAATCCCTTAAAAATACTATTAAAACTCAAGACGAGACAATAAATTCACTTCAACAAGAAATATTTATAATTAAGTCCAAGCTTTTGTCCTTGGAAACGCTATTGTTTGATGTTAATCCTCAATTAAACGCTTCACTTGATCTTGATAGCCAGGTCCACAGTATAGAGACGACCAGTAGGGCCACTCCTTTGAAATTTTGTGTGCCCGCTCATTACGCATTGGCAGCCAGTCGATTGCTTTTTCTGGCCAATAAGCAAGCTGGACTAACTTTCCTGGCCAGTAAACTGCATATTTTTGCATTAAAAGCCGGCTACATGTTGCATCGCCGAGTGGCCCTACTGGTCGTCTTTATACTGTGGCCAGGTCCAATGCACTACGAAAGTAAATGATGATGTTAGTGTTGTCGATGTTAATGATGTTGGAAAGAGTAATTACGAAATACTATTACCCACGCACTCGAATAATAATCAGTTTACCAACGAAAATCAGCCATCTGAAAATGGTAAGACGATTTGTAGCTCGCCAAAAAGCCCTCTTAATATCATCAATGCTAATGTCCCTGCCCCACGTGTGAGTGATGTCGTCCTTGTCCCACCTGCGAGTAATGCAGACTTAATGCCCAAAAGTTCTCTCGATGTAGAAGTTAATGTCCCTGTCCCAATTGCGAGCGATGCAAACTTGCCGCCAACCAGAGTGACGCAAGTCCCCAAAAATGAAACGCCTTGTCCGTTTATCTTGCGGCGTGGTTGGTGCCTAAAAGGTGAACAGTGTGACTTTTCTCATCGAAATATGGTTAATGATGATCAAGCTCGCCAGCATTCCAACGATAAAAGAGGCTCCATATTTTGTCCCTTTCTACGTAAGAAGGGCTACTGTCTGAAAGATTCCAGATGTGATTTTTCTCATGCCGAACCTTACCCGTGTCCAACTGGAAATCATCCGGTAATAAATGATAACTTACAACGCCCCCAATTACAACCTTTTTTAGGAAGTCACGATCTACAAAATATTCCGACTTTGATGCGCCAACTCGAAACAAGATTACAGAGTCTCGAGTATACTCAAATGCCTCACCCCCCTTATCACCGGTATTCAGTGTATCCACAACCACTAATGGAGACCCCAGTTTATTCCCCTCAGCATTTACGTCGCCCACGCGACATAACGAACAAGCAGTATCCCCCAAATTACCCTCCGAGGCCATGGTTATCCCAACCCTGGCCAACACACCCACCATTTCCACGCCGTATGTAGCCCGTGATAACAACTTCCCGCTCCCTACCCTACTGGTGGCCAATGTCCGTTCTATAATTAATAAAATAGACGAACTAGAGTTGGTAGCTCAAATTAACCAAATTGAGGTCATATGTATCACTGAATCTTGGCTTAACACCTATGTTGTTGACTCAATGATTTCGTTATCGAACTGCATTCAATTCAGAAATGATCGTACATCCTCCTGTGGTGGCGGTGTTTGCATTTATATTAAAGAGGAAATTTACTGTAGGAGGCTCGAGCATTTCGAGGATCCAGCCATTGAATCCCTATGGTTACTATGTAGACCTAAACGTTTACCAAGATCTATATCTGCTCTTTTAATTGCAGTCATTTATCACACCACCTCCTCTGGTGCCAACGAAAACTTTGAACTGTACAATCATATCCAGCGTAATGTTGAATCCTTCCTTTCTTTGCATCCTGATGGTCTCGTTTTTGTGACTGGGGATTTTAACCACGTCAGTACATTATTTGATGGAAAACGTTTGAAAAGATTGTCCGGCTTAACTCAAATTAACGCCATCTTGGATTGGTGTCTCACAAATGCCAAGAAAATCGTTTTTTATGTAAGCCAGCTTCCCCCTATTGGCTCAAGCGACCATAATGCCATTTTAATAAAACCCTATAAAGATCGTTTGGAGAATTCGTGTAATAAACGAGTATGTAAAAGAGATTTAAGAGATAGCAGTATAAGACATTTTGGTCAGACTATTACATCTGCCGATTGGACGGAGATATTCGAAATTCCTGATTCTAACTTGAAGTACCGGAGATTCAATGAGGTAGTTTCTACAATGATGGATTTTTTTTCCCAATTAAATCAACTAGTGTTAGGGAATCTGATAAACCATGGATGACGTCATCGCTTAAGTCCTCCATTAGTAAGCGGCAAAAATCACTTCATAAGTACGGAAGAAATTCTCAAGTATACAGATTTTGGCGCAATAAAGTGCAACGGGATGTTAAAGTGGCACGTAAAAAGTATTATGCAAATTCCGTGCAGAAGTTGAAAAGTGCAAACCCTTCCAGATGGTGGAAAGAGGTTAAATCCATAGGGGGCCTCTCTTCTCGGGAATCTTGGGTACATCAACTACTTTCTGATGCAAACCCCACCTGTGAGGACCTTGCTGAGTCATATAACGGATATCTTGTTGGACTTACTTCGCATTTTAAACCTTTGCTAGAATGCACCGATGACCAAGAGACAGAAGTTCCCAACCATCTACTCGTAAATATAGGGCAAGTTTACTCAGTGTTGCGACGTCTTAAAACGAAGAAGTCTCCTGGTCCAGACGGTATCCCAAATAACCTTTGCTTTTGAATTTGCCCCTGTCATAATGGACATTTACAATTCGTCAGTGCTTCAGGGAGTCTTCCCCGATCAGCTGAAACGCTCTATCGTCGTTCCTATTCCAAAAGTGTCACCACCCCAGACTATTGAGGATGATTTAAGACCTATATCACTCACAGCTCAGGTATCTAAAGTGATGGAAGGATTTATGCTACAGTCGCTCATGTCGGAAGTGGGTCATAAATTGGACCCAAAGCAATTTGCTCTTCCGGGAAAGTCAACCACTCAGGCACTAGTTTACCTCCTCCACGTGATCCATGCTGCTTTAGATCAAGGTCACTGTTCTGTAAGAATCTTTTTTGCTGATTTCAAAAAAGGTTTTGATCTCGTCGACCACAACGTGATTATTGATGAACTTTTAAAATTACAAGTGAGTCCTGCCATTATAAGATGGATAAAGTCGTTCCTTACCTCCCGCGAACAGTGTGTAAAAATTGGACCATCCACTTCCTCGTGGAAACCCGTTAACGGTGGCCTACCTCAAGGAACCAAACTTGGGCCCCTTCTCTTTGCTATCTTAGTCAACTCCCTCCTACAGGACTGGAATGGGCGGATAAAGTTTGTAGACGATGCTACTGCACTGGAAATTGTTCCACGTTGTTCTCCCAGTTTGCTACCTATCCTCGTAAATGATATATCTCAGTATGCCTCAAGTAGAGGAATGAAGCTTAACAGTAAGAAATGTAAGGAGATGACAATATCCTTCCTCCAATACCAACTTCCACTTGATAATGCGATCTACATAGATGGTTCGCCAGTGCAATCAGTATCCTCCTTTAAACTGCTTGGCGTGCTGCTGCGAGACGATCTATCTTGGTGTGATCATGTTGATTATGTGATTAAAAAAGCAAATTCCAGACTCTATGCATTGTGGAAGTTAAAAAAGGCTGGGTTAAGCGATAAGGACCTTGTCACTATATATTCCTCCTTCATCCGGTCCCGAATTGAGTACGCTTCACCAGCGTGGTCAACGCTGACCCAAGGCCAGTCTGACCTTATCGAGTCGATACAGAGAAGAGCATTGCGTATCTTGCTTCCCGAAATGTCGTATCAAGACGCATTGAATTATACTGGTCTAAAAAAGTTAAGTACACGTAGACATAATTCCTGCGAACAATTTATTCGGAAATTGAAACTTGATAATGGTCCTATAAATCCTCTTAAGGATGTTGTTGCAACTCGTATACGTCCAGCTACTCATAATTATAATCTTAGGTCCGAATCAAGCTGGTCACTCCAGACGAACACAGAACGGTTTCAAAATTTCATAACTGTTAAATATAATTATTAATGTATAGTAGTACTCGTGTATACCCAATTAATTTGTGGGCAGATTTAAACTGACTTTTCAGAATGAACATTGAATGGTTTCAACTCAATTTTATTTGTAAATTTTATTTTTAATGTATTTACTTATAATCATGTAATTCAGTTTCTACTGCAATGTGATTAATTAAACAGATTATTATTATTATTATTATTATTATTATTAAAAGATTTACCAAGACTAACGCTGTTTGAGTGCGAATCTGAGAGTGAATATGAAACAGCATGAAATTTGAATCTGAAACAAAATATTCCGGGGGGTATGCCATCCTACATTCTACACAATTGGGCTCGTTTTGAAATTATTTACACTTGAGCATAATTCTAATCAGCTGATAGACGCTCTACCTAAAACAACAAAAGTTGTGTTTACATTCAGACTAAACGGACATTTTGAAAAGTTGAAATCCCACCCGGATTTTTGACTCAAGCACGAGTTGTGTTTTGCGATTTTTGCAGCCGAAACAGCAAGTTGTTTGAAGATAAAAAGTACATCACACCATTTTATGATAGTTGTAGAAGATGACTGCGTTTCGGTGAAAATACTCCAAGGCAAACGCGTGCCCCGTGAGAAGCCTTTACTTTTTCGATTGGGTTGTTGTCATTCGCTTCAGGTTACAAGAGCCGTTTCTCATGCGCTGCGATTTACGATTTTTCCCGACAAAACGGCAAAGTTTTTGAGACTAAATTTGCTTCATATCATTCATTATATTGTAATAAAGACTGCGTTTCAGTTTTGAGGAGCTACAACGCGTATCTTACGAGATATAGCGAAAAATATTTTAGCCGATCGCTTGCGACAATATGGCGTAGCATGAATTTACGTCTCGGTCGTGTAGGTTCTGCGATTTTTCCTGACTTCCTATTTCGCCGAAATAACTTCGAACTACTTTTGTTGAATGCATAATATTCTGAAGGAGAATGCGTTTTATAGACAAGTCTATTCCGTCTAAAGAAACTGAGTAATTCCACATTTTGTACGTCAGATACCCGACTATTTTCTGATTTGAATCTGAATGTAATCTGAATGTGAAAGTGAATATAAAACTGTAGAGCCGACGGTCTCACTTCTATACCAAAACCGTAAGGCGGTTTTTTTGGCGGCCATGTTCTTAGCAAGTGCTGTAAAGAGAGGCACGCACCCCCCCCCGAACATAAAAATTTCAAGATGGCGGCCTTGATTTCAGCCTTTTCAGGAAGTAGAAAGCAATAGAGACGCTTTTTTATTATCTTAATTAAGGTTTATTTTTACCGAATGATTTATTAATAATGTGTGCGCATAGGATATAAGTTAAAGGAAATTTTCTTAATATTTTTTTTGTTTTCTATCCTCGTAGGAGTGGAGAACATTACATACTTTTGCCAAAGTATTCCGAAATTCGTTCCGAACTTCGCAAATTCGCGTGCGATGTTCAAAAGTTCGTAATGAATTCACAAACAGGTTTGTAAACTGAGCATTTGATTGGTTACCTTTTTTTAGTAACCAATCAGAGGGTTTGTTTACAAACCTGCTTGTGAATCATTATGAACTTTTGAACTTCGCAACGAATTTGCGAAATGGAAACTAAAAGAACTGGAACAAAAAGCAATGTAAATTTTATAACATGATAAAACTTGTTTTGGACCCTGTGTATATTTAATGGCAAGTTTCATAATGGTTTGTTGTGTAGCAGATAACACTGTCTGAGAGAAGTATATAGATATGGAAAACAGTCGATAAAGAACACAGACAATTTATTACCCACATAATAGCCGAAGTCAAATTAGAGATGAGAAACTTGTGTCAGACAGAAAAGTTTTCTCTAGAAACCCATCTGAACATAAATATGAATTTAAGACAAGTTTCTCGTCTGAGACGAGTTTCCCATCTAACTTTCCCAAAGCTTTTTATTTATTTTAATAATTTCACCCATATAAAGAAAAACATTTTACATTTGTAGTAATCTATTAAATATTTTACATTTGGGTAGGGCCTACTAGAAACGTTGATAGGCTTTTTTCTTAAGACCCTAATTAATATATAATTTTAATTATAAACTGTATAAACAAGTTCAAAGAATAAAGTTTCAAGTTAAAAATAAAATGATTCTTTAGATATAACACTATATAGATATTATCACCTATATTTTATTATACTAAGTTGCAGTAACTAGGCATTGCCTTGTGTAACATGACCTTAAATGTTAACCCATTAATTTGCTGGCAATGCGTCCTACTTTAGTATTTTACTCTGTCTAATGCCAGACGATTTTACTTGTCAGTGGCAGAGTACTGCCAGTTTATGGGTTATACTGTAGAGATTTAATTTTGTAGGTGGAAATTTTAAACCAAAGCTGCAATATTCTGTATCCTACATTTAACAAAAATTTACATTGATATCCTTGATAGGTGCATTATACTAAGGTAATGCCACTGTGTGGTCAATTGAACCCCACCCTCTGGGCATATACGGGATTTTAACAGTATTTTGCAGGGGAAATATAGATTTTAACACACTTGCCATCATGCTACCCAGGGGTTTTAACAGAGACACGAAGGTCGGGATAAATGCCAAGGATTTAACTCTCATAGGACCTTTGCTTTAATCATACTGACACTTTGACAGTTCCCTGTAACAGCACGTTTTTAGTCCAAAATGACTGATCAGATGACGATGGAAAGCTAGACTTCAGAAAGCTAGATGTACAAGTCGGGCAATTTAACAAATGCAAGGATCCCTGAAGAAACCAACCAACCAGGTAATCATGAATTTTCTATACACACATCTTTGCATCTATACACAAGAATTCTTTGCGAAGACAAAACCAACAAAGGCAAGCCCTGAAATATGAAATAACGGATGAAATACAGAAATAGTTTGATCCCTTTAGATAACCAATCCATCCATTTTGGGGCATGTTTTCTTTACCTCTTGCATGGATGATCCAAGACAATACACCAATTTTCATGGGTCCAATGAATACACCAAATACCAAAATCGAAGGTTTCCCGCTCATATTTATACTAACACGAGGTGAACTTGTCAAAATTCGGTGTGATTAATCTCTTTCCGATTAATCCATTTCACACATAGACTTGATAGTAACAAAAAAGATTACTGTCGGTAAATTTTAAGACAATTTACAATATTTTAGCCCATGTTTCAAATGCATATTTGCGTACTTTTCACGCCTTAAACATGCCGCCATTTTGAATGTTTTCAGGGGGGTGACTGCCTCTCTTGACGGCACTTGCCAAGAACATGGCGGCTTTTTTTCCCAAAAACGCCTTACGCATTTTTAATCACCAGTCACACTTCTGTATGTCAGTATTCTGTGGTATTACAGTGTTCGCTTGCGTGTTACCATGGTTACAGCAATCGAGTTAGTACCTCATGTTACAATAACTTTTGGGGTGTTCAGGAGAAAATTGTTTGGTTCCAATGGCGAAGGGGATTCTGCATGAATGTATTTCTAGTTTATGCATGAAAACTTGAATGAATTTTCTGGCGGATGTATGCTTTCTCGGAGTGCTTTCTTATATTTTGCAAACTAAAACAATAGTAACTAGGCATGTGAGTTATCCAAAGTTGTGAATTGGGTAACAGTATTACTGAGCCAAATTTGTCTATTCAGCCTGCAGTGTAAAACTCGAAAATGTTAAAATGAAAATATCAATCTTACCAAAAGACACAATATTTTAATTGGGTCCATGAGGGAAATTGCTAAATCTGATAGGTCCTTTCGTAAAGTTTCGTTCTTCGCTTTGTTGGCGAAATGAATTCTGGGACGCGAAGCATCGAATAAAGGACGAAGTGTGTTCTTGATTTTCTTCAAGTGGTCATAGATCTGAAAAAGAAACAGGAAAATAAGTATTATGTTTAATTGAATTTAAAAAAAATAGCTTTTTGATATTGGATAGTTTTAGCTCTTCCTTAGATTCAGAACTTCAGAAAGGGTCAAGCCTTATCGGTCTATATACCAGAGGTTGAATTAAAACTGAAGTGGATTTAAGACCCGATGAAAGAACGAGAATGAAAGTTGACGAAATGAGAGTTGCAACTGGCTCGCTCGCGTTTGACCACCAACTCTCATCAACTCTTTGAGTTGGCTTAAACTTTGATGAGAGTTGATGAGAGTTTTTGCTCGTTTGTCAGGTACCAGGCCTGTAGCTGGCTCTCAATTCTTGGGGGGGCACTTTTGGGTGTCAGTCCGCGTTTGTCAACAAATTTTTCACTTTCCGAAAAAAAATTATTTCTTGTGTTGTCGACGGGGGGGGGGGGGGTTGGTTTTAAAAACACGTTTTTTTAGACGATGCTGAATATTAGATTTATACTTTATTACTTAAAACTTTAAAGTTAACATGGATAATCTACTTTCTACCTATAAATGAATTTTTCCAAAATAAAAATTACGTGATGGTGCTCGTGTTTAAGAGGGGCACCCAGGCCCCCCAGGCCCCCCAGGCCCCCCAGGCCCCCCAGGCCCCCCAGGCCCCACCTCAGCTACGGGCTTGTCAGGTACGCGTGGTAATATCCAGTCAACTCTCATGCAACTCTTGCTCTCGTTTGACTGGGCCATGAGAGTTATAGTTTAGCTGATGTTTAAGCGGCATATTTGATTTACATTTTAAGCTAGCTTACCGTATGCGTGGCTGCATTAAAAAATCTGTATGTGGATCTCTTGTACAGCAAATAGGTTGGTATGTAACACTGAAATGGAAAAAGAATCAAGTTCACAATTCGACACAGTTCGTCAGAGTACGCGGATCAGACAATTCAAGTATTTATTTATTTATTTATACAATTTATTTAAAAACGGTAGCCCTTCAGCGTAAATCGGCTGAGCAGCCCAAGTAGGTAGTCGCAAATGGCTAGACTCTGCGGGCAGCCTCAACCCGAATTTATTAAATATCAAGTTGACTGCGCGCAGGCTATCGCAAATCAGGGGTGCTGTACTGTCGTATTTTGTTGTCAATGTACAATCATGGAAAACACATCCAACCAAAGCCCCGTACAGACGAGCAAGTTTTCCTTGACAAGTTCCTTGTCGAGTTTATTTGTTCGTGTGTACGACAAACGATCAATTTTTCCTTGACAAGTTTTACGAGCCCTTGTATTAACGACACGAGTGAATACTTCATGTTTATAGTGACAATGGCCGCTCAACTATAGATCGAAGATGAGTGCAATGGCGTACTGCGCATTTCTTTGTCAAGTTTTCCTTGTCGGCCGTACACACGAACAATTTCCCTTGTTCGGAAGCTGGCATGACTAGCTTTTGAACAAGGCTCCTTGTCAAGGAAAACTTGTCAATTTTGTTCCGTACACACGGCCAAATAAAACTTGTCAAGGAAAACTTGTTATGGAAAACTTGTTCCTCTGTACGGGGCTTAACTTCAGTAGGCTTTCGCCCCCTCTCCCCATCCAATGTTGCTATTATTTTCCCCATACTTCAAACCGGCGCACATTCTTTGACTTTGGTAAGATACAGTGATTATATTACAATTTAAACTTGACAGAGATCGACACCATCATATCGAATTTTATTAACAATTAAGTTTTGTCTACGAGTTCCAGACTTGCTAAAGCAACAAACTATACGCCAAAATGCTCCTCGTTGTTCACGGATTCTAGCGAGATATAGATTGTCTCATATAGATTCTCTCAGTATTTCGCAAGATATAAGCGAAAACGGCACTTCGATGAATTCCACGATATATGCCACCCGGCCAAATTGCCGGTTATATAGCATGACATAATATTCTTGCGTGACTGCAGGAGCTGAATAAAAGTGCCTTGTTACATGAAAGACTTACCTTAGCATACGACCTATCAGGATAGCCTTTATCTTTTCTCACCCAATACTGCAGAAAGACAAAAAGAACGTTCATAAAGCTTGTCAATTACAGTATAGATGTTAAATTCTGTCATCACACAAAGTGGCGCCGTCTTGCAATGCGTTGTCAGACTTCGATATCTCAATTACTTACCATTGTTTCATATGTGTAAGCAGAAACTGATTTCAATTTCTGTATGCTTCTATTCAATTCACCGAGTTTTCTAAAGTTGATCGAAGATGACGTCGGTGATGGTATAGCAGGCTTAGCGAAGCCATTCGCAATACAGCTTATTAGGAAGAATAGAAGTCCGAGAATTTGCCTTGAAATTGAAGTAAAGAAGAGTGTAAACTAAGGACAAACTTAGATATAAGAAAAATTACTTCAGAATTCTCTATTTGAGTTAATATATGATTTTGTACAGTCAATTGCTGACATCGGAAACAATCCCAAGACCAAGTATATATATTTATAATGTTTGATTCTCAATGCGAAATTTTGAATTGATATAACGTTCGAAATTCGGTCCAAACAGAACATCTTTGTCTAGTCTATTTTACCCTGTGGTTAGGCGTTGACAAAGTGTGTATATATATATCTAAAACTCATTAATAATTCATAAGCAAAACACAAAGGAAATCACCACCGTATCGTTGTCTTGATACCACGGTAATAAACACCCATAAATTAACTCGACTTTCGCGTTGAATTTCTCTTTAAATACTGGTTTGTTTGAGATGTTATGTAAACAACTCGTTTCTCGTGTTTCATCAGGGGACCAAACACTCGAAAACAATAAAACACTCGCGCTTCGCGCTCGTGTTTCATACCGTTTTCTCGTGTTTGGATCCCCTGATGAAACACTCAAACTCGTTGTTTACATATAACATGAAATTGTAGGAATTGGTTATGGTAAACCTAATATAGATAAAACACTTCTCATAGTTTCGAGCGAAGACTTCAATTCGTCAGGAGAGTTTAAAAGTAGGAACTTGCATTACTGACGCGCCTGACTGACGAAGCTACAATCCTGGCCAAAAGTCCTTGGGACACCTTAACATTTTGTTATGTTTTATAGCAATATCTTAAAGGAAACAGCATTTATCAGGCAACTGAGTTTCCTAAACACTCCCCACCCCCTACCTCCCACCCCCAATCAATGTTGGATTTACGGGAATGTTCAAGTGAAATTTGGCAAACTTTCAACATTGAAAAGGGGTGGGGAGGGGAGGGGAAGGTGACTTTTGAAAATTAAAGCTATAAAATGCTCAGCGTCCCAAGACTTTTGTCCAGGATTGTCTTAAAATAGTAAAAATTATAATGTGCAAAAATTATATATTTTTATGTGACATATAACTGTCATTCTTTTGTTTATGAGAGATTGTGACGTCACAAATTGTTTGGCGTCATTAACGTAAAACAATCAAAGGGATTTCGAATAAAATATTGACACCTTATATGATTATATTTATGGGTTATTTATGATCGACGTGTATTAACAATTAAACCGGATGTTGAATAACATATAAACTAACAGTTCTCACACACACCGGAGAACAGTTCTCGCCTACAATTTCAACGATAAATACAATATTATTCATTTGTTACACTAAACTTTAGTGACATTTGTCTTTATATCGTATTTCCCTTATAAACAAAACTTAATATTAAGGATTAAAGTGTGTAATTCGCGACTTTCAACAGTTCTCGCTCTTATACTGAAAGTGAAAGCTAGTGAGAACTGTTGAAAATACGTTCAAGCGGCTCTTCCTAAACACAAGAAGTGAGTTTAGAAGTTGTGCAACAGTGAATTAAATCAGATTAGAGGATCATCGATATATCAGCGTAATTTTGAATAATAGTACTGAGAACTGTGTGTGAGTATTGTCTGTACTATGTATTGTTTACATACGGTAACAGAAGGTAGTTAAATATTAACTGTCAGTGCATGTACGCAATTACAGCACTTGTTTTTACTGTTTTGAACGGCCAGTCTTAAAACGGAAAGCAGCATCGTCCAATTTGTTTGCCGTTTGATTACTGATTTGAGTGTTCAAGGACAAGTTTGGCCAAACAGGAACCACACGGTTTCAAAGAGAGTTGTTTCCAAAAGTGAAAAATATGCCACGTAACTTGCATCATTTCTGTGTTGGCATGATCTACAGTGCCTCCCTTGATAAGAATAAGCGGAGCATCAGATGTCGCAAAAAATGGAGTGTCCTTCTTAAGCTCGATATCCCGTTTGCAAAAGATTTTTGGAGCCGGCAAATGAACCGTGTCTCCTTCAAGAGCTTGCAACAAGTCCACCCAGGCAATGATAGCTGGACTCCATCTAAAGTCATTCAAGAATATCACCTCTGCTTCCTCGGCCCCCATCCAGGCAAATGTCCCAGTAGCAGGATTGCAAAATGCGTGGTAAATGACTTTCAGAGGTGATAAAATAAATGTTTTTCCACAGTTTGCGCGGCCGTGTATAAACACATTTTGATACTTGCCGTTTTTCAGGGCAATGTACAATGTTTTTCAAAATGCCTCAACTGAAATACCATTATTTCGAATTGCTGTTAATGCCGCTTCAAGCCACACCCCCTCACACCCTTCACAGCAATTTCCTTCTTTCGCCTCTTGCAACAACTGAATGCGCGACTTTTTTGAGCGAATAAATTTTGCTTCAGCTTCCGAAAATTCCTTGGCCACTTCTAATGCCTCATCTACCTTGTTGTTTTCGTTGGCTATGAACTCTGCCAAGCTACTTTTACTTTCACGATTTTGGTCGACAGCAAGGTACACGAGCTGTAACCTCGTGGTTATTTTCTATGCTAGAATAAGTTGGCTGACGTCATATACCGCTAAGGATTTCTCTTTGCGGACCTTCCTTTGATGGCTTGATTTTTTTCTCTGTCTTTCCTTTTCTTACTTGCCAATGTCCGCTCCGTCCTGGGTGGAGATTGGAGAAGACAAATCTGGATGTTGTTCAGAATGCAGACATTCGTTGTCTTCTTTTCTAACGTATTTATACGCGCTATAATAAGTGTTGTGATTATCGCTAAAATTCACTTTAATGGAATAGGTATCGTCGAGGAATCGTCTTACTTGTAGCCATCGTCCTCGTCTTGCTAATTCCAAAGCCATAATTATGATGATACATGTTTACTTGATCGTCACAATCAGTCGTCGCATGACCCTCGATAGAAACTACCCATTGCACTACGGTTAGTCCAAACGTTTTCCATGCTGTGACTACGGTATCGGCAAAGCTTTGTTTTGTAGGGAATTTCGACAAATCAGCTCTACTATAGGTTACGATATAAACAAGTCTTTGATGAACAGTTTCTAAAGATGCCATTCTGCGATTTAAAATTTAAATATGACCTTCGTCTTGACCTCGCTTTAAAAGTAGTTTCAAAGTGACTTCATTTACATTAATCTTTATATTTAGAGCTAACTTCATATATTTTGTAATAGGATTATACACTGGGGCCGCAACTCTGACCTATGGCTAAAAAATGTAAAATAATCAAATTATGGAACTTACTTGAACTGTATTTCAAACAACAGTTTGCTTATTTCAAAGCACAATCGATGAAAGAACTTGAAATAACTTAAATTTTAATTTACATGAAGTACTGACAACAAGAAATGCGGGCGCACGCGATAGGGGGGGACGCAAGAAGAGAAATAAATAATAGAAGGGTTGAAACATAGGTCACGTGATCGTTCGATTGGCATGTTTTGAGACTACGGTATATACGGCATATTTAATTAAGACTTTAAAGACTGGTTTAGTGTTTAATTTCTTGTCCATTGGGAAGACAGTTCTGATAGCCGAGAACATTTAGTCCTTTTCGAGCCGGATCTATTGACAGCCGAACGGAAAATCGTGCAATTTTACGATTGATCGACGATTTCAAAATGGCTGCAACTAATACAAGCATGGCCGATGGCCAAGAAAAGACGCGATTGAGACAACGAAAACTGTGCAGGCTGATCCAAGCGACCAAGAAAGAGTCGAAATTGGAAGTACCGTAAGTACAAAGATTCAAAGTCTACGAAATAATAAGAAATTAGCCAAAAGTAGAATGACTAAAGCTAAAAAACAGTTGAGCGACCTTATTGAAAATAGACCACCAGATCTAGCATTACCTAGTAAGAATGCTGTGCGAAGAGCCATAGACAAAATTAATTCGGAGATGAATATCATAACAAAGATAATTGGTAGTTTGAGAGAAGTCTATCTATGAAGAAACTAATACAGTAATTGATACATTAGACAAAGAGCTAGAGGACATTGGAAATTCAGTTGATGTAATTATTGCGGCCGCAGAAAAGCATTTAGAAGAAAGGCTTTCTGCGGGAGAGACAAAGGTTCATTGCCATCTAAAGTACCATCTAAAGTACCATGTATCACATCATCTAAAGCCTCATCCAAAGTACCATCAACAATACATCTCACATGTCACATGTAGAGCAGAAGCACTACTTGGGTTGTGAAAGGACGTCGCGTAGTACGGAACATCATCGAGTCTTGTCCAGAATGTCGGCGACGATTTTCTGTAAAAACAGCTGGTCAAATGATGGCCCCCTTGCCTAAGGCGAGATTATCCGTATGACATCAAGGAGGGGGACGCCTACCTATGTTCTCACGGACAATGGCACGAACTTTGTTGGGGCAGAGCGTGAAATGCGAGAACTGATTGAAGCCCTCGACCACGACAAGATCATTCAAGGTACCAGCAAACACCACCTCATCGATTGGAAGTTCAATCCACCATCTGCTCCTCATTTTGGGGGAGTCTTTGAGGCGATGATTAAAAGTGCGAAGAAAGCAATCAAAGCCATATTAGGAGGACGAAGAGCTATATACAGCCATATGCGGAGCTGAACGACTCTTGAACTCTAGACCTATCACTTACGTTAGCTCAGACCCAAACGATCTTTCTCCGCTTACAGCGAATCATTTTCTCGTCGGACAAATTGGTGGATCGTTTGCCCCCGAAGCCCTGGACGAGACAGAGGTGTACAACCCTAAGAAACGATGGCGTCGCGTGCAACAATTACTGCAACAATTTTGGAAACGATGGAGAAAGGAATTCCTTCCGCGTCTCAACGTAAGAAATAAATGGTTTCATCCACGGCACAATGTAAAGGAAGGTGACGTTGTACTCATTGCGGAGCCGAAAGACAGCCGAGGAGAATGGCCTCTCGGTCGTGTAAGGAAACATATCCTGGTGACGATGGCCTTGTGAGAGTCGTGAAAGTGCGTTCGAAGAACAAAGAATATATTAGACCTGTACATCGTTTGTGTCCCCTTGAGTATATCGAAGAACAGTCGGACAGTGATGACACTTGTGTATCCTTACGTTAGTCAGTGATCAATAGATTACGACGACTGCTTTATTATATCTTATAGTTATATGCCTAATGTTGAGCAGACTTTCGCAGACCCTGGTTATGTTTATGTTAGTATTATCGAATGCATTGCATTCGAGAGGGTGATGTTAAGGAACGTTTCGTTCCATATAACATAAAGTGTTGACAATTTATAACCGCTGCACTTGCGTATTGCGGGCGTCTTTTTGGAAGATTAGCATGTTTTGAAAGGAGAAAAATATTGTTGTCTTGGGAAAATATACGGTATATTTAAGACTTTAAATACTGGGTTAGTGTTTTCTTGTCCATTGGGAAGACAGTACTGATAGCCGAGAACACTCTATATTATGTGACTTGAAGAAATGGATGTTAATTCTTTTATCCTAAGGCCATGTTATTCATTATTGTAGACGTAGTAACGCTAAAGTTGCCTACTACCATATCCCTGTTTATAAACATCAAACATGATATAAATCGAGATATAAACATAGAAAAGTCGTTTCGACCGAGTCAGATATTTAGCAAGCGTCATGTATTTCCCGCTTACACGTGCGAAATACATGACCCGACACGCTTTGTCAGGTATTTCGCAGAAGTAATAAATTTCGTTTGACACCGGAATGTATGAATATTTATCTTAAAAATAATCTACGATCGTTACAGCAAGGATTCTTTAATAATGTTTCACTTTCTATTTCGGTCGTTTTCTGACCCATATTATAATAGAACCAAATGCATCTAATAATGTCACTCGTTTTTCTTGATAAACGGAGGAAGTGTATAAACATAATAAGAAAAAACCCCTGAAAAGTCAAGCATTTAAATATCGGAAGAGCCGATATATGCCGATATTTATAGATAATATCGGCCGATGACCGATAAGACTGAAAGTTACCGATTATCGGCTTCTACCGATAAAGAACCGATTATCGGCTCATCCCTAATTCATGTGTTTGAGAATCACTATAATAATGTATGATATAACTTCTCAAACGAACCAGTATTCAAAGTAAAATTCAACTTGTTCAAATATCTCGGTTCAAATAGATTATATACTGTAGTTATAAAAAAGCCTTCAATTAGTGACTGAATTTGCTTAACGAAATATTTTTACTCTTTTTGTTCCCCTCTGACGAGTAAAATAAAATTTCATGCGTTACAGCGTTAGACAGATAAAATAGGCAAGTATTCCTACCTGGTACGATTTAACCTCAATGTAACCTTAATAATTACTTAAATTGAAACCAGACTAATTAGCATAAGCCGTAATTGCTTGGGTTTCCCCATGTATACTTATCTATACCCTTCACTGCTCAAGGCATACGTACATTTACTCAACAGGCTTTAATTAAACTTTTCATTGTCAAGTAAAATCAAGTCGCGCAAGTGTAAAGAATTTTTATGTTAATTGAATTATCTGTTTTACATAAATTGCGGCAACAGCCAATATAATCTCTCTTTCTTTGAAGCATTCTAATTTGGGGGCATGATGTTTTCAACATTTCGTTTCTAGATGCGATTGTTTACTTGCTTTAACTGCCTAGCTAGCAGTCCTTTATTTTACCCAAGAAAAACAACGAGTAACAGAGGTAAAACTTATATTTTCTTTTTCTATTAAAAAACATGTGTTCCTAAGAGCATGCTTAATGCGTATGCGCTTGCTAACTTATGCTAAATACTTTATGTAATACTTATAACGCGTGTCCATTCCGCCGGCCTTGATTGCATCAACAAAAGAAGGTCATGAAATAATATAAACATATATCTAAACTTATCTGTTCAAACTTATATTCTTTCATTGTTCATTACTTCACTTCATTTGATCATCTTTCTTCGGCACTTCCTTCGCTGGTAGAAGTAAACATAACTTCACAATCGGTCGGATGAAGGTGCCAGTCTTCGTTTGTACAGTAACGACTCGAACAAGTTTATATGGACCAGGATGAACCTTTGTGACTCGAGCAAGAGGCCATTGACAAGGTGGTGTACGATTGTCTTTAACGAGGACAATATCGTCTAGTTGAAGATTTCGTTTTGGAACTTTCCACTTGTTAAATCGTTGTAATCCATTGAGATATTCAGCAGACCATCGTTTCCAGAAATGTTGTGTCAATGCTTGACAGAGTTTCCATCTTTTTAGACCAAGAATGGGCTCTTTATAAATGCGGCTGGGTAGAGCTTCTAAAGGACGTCCAATTAGAAAATGCCCAGGAGTAAGTGGAGATATTCCATCATCATCATTTGTATCAAGCGAAGGTATCAGTGGACGAGAGTTGAGACAGACTTCGATTTGGCAGAGGGTGGTTGTCATTTCTTCGAAGTTTAGTTTCCCCAACTATTCGCTTCAAGTGCCGTTTACAGGACTTTACCCCGTTCTCCCAAACCGAACCATGATAAGGACCGGTGGGTGGGCTAAACATCCACTGGATGCCTTGGGACGAACAATATCACTTTCATATCTGGTCTTTGAAGTAGTCGATAAAGTTCCCTTAAATCTTTATTCGTACGCCGAAAACAAGTCGCGTTATCGCTCCAAATCTGCGTGGGTTTTCCTCTTCGAGAAACAAAGCGACGAAGTGTAGCAAGGAATGCTTCCGCCGTGAGGTCTGATACTAATTCGATGTGACACGACTTGGTTACGAGACAAACAAAAACTGCTACATAGGCTTTGCGATACGTTGGCTTTCGAACTGATCCAATCTTTAGTGTAAACGGTCCAGCATAGTCTACCGAGACTCTCTCATTGGCAAAGGTGGGCAAAACACGTGCTGACGGAAGCTGACCCATCAATTGAGTTGTTATCTTTGGAGATGCTCGCTTGCACACTACACACTCACGTATCAACTTACGAACGACTCTACGTGCACTAATGATGTGATAGGTATCCTGAAGAGATCCTAACGTAAGCTTTGGACCAGCACGACACAATCGTTTATGTTCACTCTGTACGATCAAGGTTGACAGATAATGCTTTCCATGAAGAATCAGTGGATGCTGAGATTCGTAATCTTTCATTGACTGCGAAAGACGACCACCAACTCTTAATAATCCGTCTTTATCCAAGAAGGCATTCAAGGATTGCAAAGGATCCGACAATGGTAATGGGTTTTTCTTTCTTAACAATTTGACAGTGTTTGGGAACATTTGAGCTTGGGCTTGTTTAATCAACCAAGTTTTAGCTTTGGATAGTTCAGACACTGCTAGTGGTGTAGAACTGAATAGGTTTGAACGGGTGACCACGCGAAATACCCAGGCAGTAACTCTCACGCGTTGAATGTAACTGGAATATCGAGTAATGTCAATCACATGCTCCGTCGAGGCTGTATCTGTCATTGTTTGCAGAGTAACTTCTTCCTTCTCTTTTAGTTGTAAGCAGTCTTTCGTGACACCCAGCGATTGGAGAGCTTCCAGTGAAGGAGGTGCAGTAAATTTCGATGGCCAATTCGACTGATTTTGCTTAAGCCAATCTGGACCAGTCCACCAGAGGGGGTGTTCTTTAATTTCCTTTGCTAATATACCACGAGATCCGACGTCCGCTGGATTTTGTAAACCATCAACGTGCTTCCATCTTTGAGGTGGTATCAAATCTTGTATCTTTGCAATTCGATTAGCTTCAAAAGTTTTAAACCGCTGGCTAGTGCCATAGATCCAGTAAAGAACGATTGAGCTGTCTGTGAATGCATGTAAATTCAACAATGGAATGGAAAGGATTTCTTGAAGATGTCTCATCATCTGCGCAAATAAAAGAGCTCCGCAAAGTTCGAGACGAGGTAGTGAAACTTTCTTGATTGGTGCAACGCGTGTTTTAGCCATGACAAGAGATATGTGAACTTCACCTGTTGTGTTAGTACTTCTCAAATAAACAGTACCACAATAAGCCTTTTCACTGGCGTCAGAAAAACCAATAAGCTGTTGATCAACAATCTGGAAATGTATTGGCGTATAGCAGCGAGGGATTCTTAAGTTGGACAGTTGAAACAAACTTTCTCTCCAGTTCATAAAGTGTTTCTGCACGTCCGGTGGCAATGGCTCATCCCAATCGATGCTTTGTTTCCATAGCTGTTGGAAAATGATTTTCACAACAATCGTGACACACGAGATAAGACCAAGTGGGTCGAAGATCTTTGAAGAATCAGATAATACGTTGCGTTTGGTAAGGTGGGACTGATCAACGGAGAGCTCAGCAGTAGAAAATCGGAAATAATCTTGATTTGAGTTGTATTCTATGCCAAGTGTCTTAACGAAGTTGTCTGAATCTCCCAACTTAGATGTAGTTTGGCTGCTTCAATTTCTTGCGGAATAGAGTTCAACACTTCAGTAGAGTTAGAGTCCCATTTTTGAAGTTTGAAACCGCCTGTGGCAAAGAGATCTTGGAGCTGTCGTTGTAACAAGATGGCTTCTTGCTTGGTTTGTACAGAAGGTAAACCATCGTCCACGTAAAAGGATTCCCTTACGACTTTGGCAGCGAGCGGGAACTTTGCTTCGTTGTCTTCAGCCAGGCGAAATACCGAATTTGTTGCAAGAAATGCCGCACTTGCAATTCCAAACGTGACTCGTGTCATTCGATAATCATGGACTGGATCATTAGGATTTTCTCTCCACAGAAACCGATGGTAATCTCTATCCTCAATAGCTAAGCCAACTGCCCGATACATTTTGGAAACATCAGTGGTAAGGACATAAGGATGTCTTCGGAAACGAATGAGAACATCGTTGAGTGGGGAATATACAGTTGGTCCGACAAGAAGCTGATCATTAAGAGAGACACCAGAAGTGGTTTTCATTGAACCATCGAAGACAACACGTAGAGGAGTTGTTGCTGAATCTTTGTAAACAGCATGGTGGGCCAAGTAAAAGGTATTCGAAGAGGGTTTGTTGAGATCATTATCGGGAACTCTTTCAACATGACCAGAGGAAATATACTCATTCACAACATTTGCGTAATCTTCAAACTGTTCGGAACGACGAAGACGACGTTCAAGAGACAAGAAACGACGTAAGGCGAGAGGTCGTGATTCCCCCAAGGTTGATTTCTGTGGTTTGAAAGGGAGGTTAACAATAAAGCGACCATTTTCTTCATGCTTGAGATGTTGGTGGTAATGTTGTAATGCTAATTTGTCAGTGAGTGACACAGGTGCTTTAGGTTTAGGTGGCTCCTCCAATGTCCAAAATGTCTTCAGAGTTTCTTCGCAACTAGGATAAGCAGTAGATACATGGAGA
Organism: Trachythela sp. YZ-2020; assembly: GCA_016169945.1. Taxonomy (NCBI): domain Eukaryota; kingdom Metazoa; phylum Cnidaria; class Anthozoa; order Malacalcyonacea; family Clavulariidae; genus Trachythela; species Trachythela sp. YZ-2020. Next base: position 1,387,633 of record JADLSH010000157.1, read on the forward strand.
GTTACATGGAGAGTTGTGACTGATTCTGTTGTTGAACGATTACCATTGACATTGCCAAACAAGACCCAACCAAAAAGGGTTTCTTGAGCTGACGGCGTTCCTTTGGGTCCAAGAATAAGCCCTTGTTTCAAGATGTCGTGATAAGCACTTACGCCAAGAAGAATATCAATTGGTTTCGATATATTGAATGCGGGATCTGCTAACATGAGAGAGAAAAAGTGAGGCCAGTGACTTTTTGGAAAGGAAGTGGTTGGTAGACACCTGGTTAAGGACTGAAGAACAATAGCTTGCACATTTGATAGAGTAGAAGAGCTCTGAGTAGATTTCAAGTTAATGTTCACAGTACTGTTACTTAGGGTAGAGCACTGGGATCCTCCAATTCCGTTTATGGTGATTTCCTGTTTAGATCTTCTTAACTTAAGGTGTTGAGCTAGTCTTTCGGTGATGAAGGACGCTGTTGAAGCTGGGTCGAGTAGGGCTCGAGCTGTTATTTGTTGACCAGATGGGGAGCTTACGATGATTTCAGCTGTCATCATAAGAACATTATTCAAACTGTTTGCTTTGGGTGTCGCTACGTAGCTACTGGTGGGTGGATTACTACTGGTGGGTTCACTACTGGTGGGTGGATTACTTGGTGGAAAGGGGTTTGGGAAAGGGGAAAAATTGTTGTTTAGGGCACCGTGCTTTGACAATTCAGGTTTGTTTTCAGGTGGTTTGGAATCATCAACATGCAATAAAGTGTGATGCCTTTTGCCACATTTAAGACATGAATGTGGCGAAGGACATTGCTTTGCCATATGTCTTCCCTTCAGACAATTGAGGCAAAGTCCCTTTTCATACACAAAGGCACGCTTCTCGGAAAGGGATTTCTCTTTGAAGGCTTGGCAATAAGCTATGCTGTGTTTCTGCCCATTGCAAGCTGAACACTTAACTTGTGTGGTAGTGGTATGGACTGATTCTGATTTGCCAAAATTCCCAGGACTGTACGACTTTGGTTTCTTGTTAAAGGGCTGAAATTTTCTTTGATTTCCATCAAAAGAAGTTAGTTCAGTAGTTGTTGCTCTGAGGTCAAGAAATTCAAGGAATTTGGTATAGGAAGGTACATCCTTTTCTGCTTGTGTGAATTTTTGCCATTCAATCATTGTTTGGGAGTCAAGTTTGGACTCGCCCAATGTTGTCATAAACCTATCAAAGTCAAGCTTGTCTTGCGCTTTCAATGATCTTAAATGATGCTGGAAAGTGTCATGTAACTGTCTCAGTTCTGAGCTTGTGCCATCTTTAACTGGTTTGGCATTTAGCAAAGCTCTAGCATGAGCACGATGGATAATTTGGGGGCGATCAAAACGAGCCTCGAGTGCTGCAATAGCTTCAGGGTAAGCTTCTGCTACTGCGTCGATTCCTTCTATTGCATCTCTAGCCCTTTTAGTGACAAGAGATTTCAGAAGATACTGCATGCGAAGTTGATTATCTAATTTCTTCGAGTTATGTATTGTTGCTTGAAATTGTTGCCAATAAGACTTCCATTTAGTGGGTTCCCCATCAAATGTAGGGATATTGAGTGGAGGAAGCTTCACAGTTTTTTGTTCATTTGCTTCAGAACTTTCTAGCGCTTTGACTTTATTTAACAATACGTTAAGTTCATGCTGTTGTTGAGTGTTTTTAACTTCAAGCTCCTTATTTCTGCTTTCCTTTTCAATTTCAAGCTCTTTAGTTTGCTTCATTTGTTCACGGCGATGTTGCTTTATGAGTAGAGATAATTTCTCTTGATTTGACTTAATTTTGTCAAAATAACTAGATAAAAGATCATTCCAATTTCCTCCATCTACACCATCTGAATCTGGTATAGATGAGTCAATTTCACTTGTAAAACTATCAAGAGATTTCTCACATTCAGAAATTTGATTTCTGATATCGATAAGATCTTCAATGTCGCTTTCATTAGGCTTATCAGTTGCTTCTTGAATATTTGCAATTGTTTTGTCTATGTTAGTCACAATACGATTCCACTTTCGTTCTATAATTACTTTCTTATCTTTGCTATCAGATGATTTTGTTTCATGTGAAACCTTGGTAGATTGAGTGTTCATAAAAAATACGAGTTTACTTACAGTTTCTCTGATTCGTTCGTCATGAGCATCCAGCTCTTCGTAGTCTTTTGCGATCAGTTCTTCATCCTTAGGATCGATTTGAGCGTTGGCCAATAAATATATTTCCTGAAATTGATTATCCAAATCACGAAGTTCCTTTAAGTATTGTTCAGCACATACAATGTCGAATTGTGAGCTTTCGATCTTTTGCACCAGTGGTACGACTTTCTTTATAAGATTGGTGATTTTTCGCTTTGTAATGCTTCGTTTCTGTGCTAGCGTTTCACGAGATTCTTGCGACATGTTTACGTTCTACGATTTGTCTTGTTTCAAAATGAGTCAAACGACGCCATTCTTTCGCTGATTTACATCCGTCTTCGAAGGACCATAATAATAGATGCGATTGTTTACTTGCTTTAACTGCCTAGCTAGCAGTCCTTTATTTTACCCAAGAAAAACAACGAGTAACAGAGGTAAAACTTATATTTTCTTTTTCTATTAAAAAACATGTGTTCCTAAGAGCATGCTTAATGCGCATGTGCTTGCTAATACTTATAACGCGTGTCCAGTTTCTTTATATAAAAGCTGAGCCATGAATAAGGGCGGCTTTAGTAGATCAGAAATATCAGCTTCAATATTTTGTAGCCTGCGTAGCTGGCGGTTTTAAGGGGTTGGGGTTGAGAGGAAGGCAGTTTGGGCAAGGGGAGTTGAGGCGCGAGCAGAGAAACATTAGGGAGGCGAGGAAAAGGAGGAATGAGGGCGAGAAAAACCGCCTGCCGCAAAACTAGCTGCAAATGATAACGCCCACTACAAAATTGATGTTTAATCTAATTAAAAGAAGCTACAAAACACTCATCAGTAATGCGATAAACTATACGATAAATTGACAGACATGTTACATTCACTGATCTGGTTATATTTCAAAACGATACTACTATAGTTGTCGATTTAGTGTGCGGACTGTGCGCAGAACACTGTCTGTGCTGATAATAATATATATATGCTTATATTTCCCTGCCAATACGAGCATGCTTTTTATTTGCTTTAATGACACTGACAATAACATAATTTTTATTTCGCGCACGTGTATATATTTTAAAAGTATAAACATGGGTTTCATGTGGGAATTCCATGTGGAAGAACAAAACATGGAGAAAATATTGATATTTTGAAATAGATGTACTTTTACAAAACTTTCAATTGATGTTTGACAAATCTGGTACATTTACCTTGTAAACAAGTTTTCACTGCTGCTTGCTGATGTCTCATCCTGGCAAACTATGCTATACTCAGTGATGATATTTCCCTTGGGGCAAAGCCCCTCGGGAAATATCATCACTTCGGGTAATATATCCCCGAACCCCCTTGCTCCAGGTCTATAAATGATAAAAATTGAAGCCAGTTTTGGATTTGGCGGCCATATCGGAGGGACCACCAATGGCCGTCGTAGAAGGAGTGCAGTACGAGGAGATATTTTCAATTTGCGCTGTATTCGGCGATGGAATTATTGAACTTTAATTGGAAATATGTAAAGGAGTTGGTGTATTGTTAAAAGTAACTGATTTGGTTTGATGACGGGCGTTTCTCGGCGAAAAAACTGTTCGCGTGTGTATGTTGTTGTCAGCCATGAGTGAGCATATTCACGTGAAAATTTTGGAATAAATCACCGTTTTAAATTTCTGTGAAAGATTTTACCTGTCTGAAACATTCTGTATCCTGTGAAGAATTTTGCAAAAAACTGTGTGCAATAAATCAGCATACCATGATATCTGGCCAATGTTATTGTAAAATTTCTCATTGACAAATGTTTTTATTAATTCAAATTTCTTTTTAATATGTCTTTAAACTAGATTTATACCATTAGGTTCCTGCTCTTACTTGTCAGCTATGGTGTCATCAATTCCTTGGCACAGGAAAGAACAGGAGCTAAATATATTAGGCGCGCCACCCTTTGAAGCAAGCCGGTCTGAAATTTGCAGTATCCCGATATCCACAAGATACCAAAATTTGGTTTTGGATACTAAACCGTGAATGACTTGTATCCTGTCTGGATACTACAAAATTTCAAACATTGGTATAACATTAAATGTCTTTGATCAACATTCAAGACAAGTGCATACAAGTTTGCTCAAGGTTTATATGCATCTTAGTGTATCATGATACCAACTTATTTAGTGTCTAGTTGTTGACTGTTGTGTCTTATGTTTTATTGTTACTTGTAACAGTGAGATGGTCAGGAATGGGTAACTCAGTTGGAATGGATACTGAAAAATAATTTAAATTTCAGATTCTCGAAAGGGAGTCTATAAATTTTTGAACCAAAACTTAATGCATATTATATGGTTTGTAGCTCAAACACAGTAACTGAATATGACAATCCCTGATATATTGGTGTATTTCCCCAATGGAGCCTGGGGTTCCCAACAGAACATGTATTACTCACTAGCACCACCCCTGCATGCTTCCTCGGCACAGATTCAAGCTTAAAATACATGTTGTAAATATATTTTTCATTTAATTCATAAGGAAACTAAATGCCACAGCATGATGTTTTATATAGATGACCTGTAATAAATCTTGAGACACAGTAGACAAATTTGTGACACTTATTTGGTTGGTAACTTGGTGCATATAGTGTGAACAATATATTTTGTACTTGTTGCCCAAGCTACCCTATGTACGTGGAATTTATTGCAATCCAACTATTGGCAGTGCAACCCTTGTAGTGGAACATTCTGACGAATTCTGTCAATCTGACCAGTATAATTTAGATAATAAAATAAAAAATGCATAACAGCATAAGTACTTTCTATTTATTGTGCCTCAGCAAACAATGAACTATTTCCTTGGACCTATTAAATATACTGTCGTATTTGATACAAGTATGAACAACGTCCGTTCGCCGGGCAACAACAATCAATTGTTAATTGTTGTAGCTACAACAAGCAAAGTTCGTCGACTTTAATCGTCACAAAAACCCGTTTTAAGGCCGATCTTTCACCATCACTATTTGCCTAGTATTACTTTCACATGTGGAACTGTCTCCTTTCTTGTAATTTATTTGATTACTACGCCGAGAGGCACAGTACAGCGACTTATTCCAAAATTTTCCAGTGAATGTGCTCACTCATGGCTGACAACAACATACACACGCGAACAGTTTTTTTTGCCGAGAAACGCCCGTAATCAAACCAAATCGGTGACTTTTAACAATACACCAACTCCTTAGTGGCTTTACATATTTCCAATTAAAGTTAAATAATTCCATCGCCGAATACAGCGCAAATTGAAAATATCTCCTCGTACTGCACTCCTTCTACGACGGCCATTAGTGGTCCCTCCAATATGGCCGCCAAATCCAAAACTGGCTTCAATTTTGATAGGTATAGAAGCTCGATCCAGCTACTATATTTTCAGATCAGTGATATATACATGGAAGGCCGACTTCTAACTGTTACGTAATCAAAAGTGAAGCCAAACATGGCATCCCCTACGCGCGCGGTCAATTCTTTTTGATGGCGTGGAGTGATGTTTTTCGCGATTTTCAGATCCTGTTTCTGTTCATTTTATAAAGGACAAGAAAGAAAAAAGCCTGAGCTTTATATATTTAATGCATACCTGTTTGTTTTCCGTTGTTTTTCCAACTGTATGTGTGAGTAAATCTGTATTTTTCATTGCGAATCTAACAACAAATTTCAAACTTTTGTTTTTGTTTTTCAGTAAATCTGTATTTTTCATTATGAATAACATTTTTGTTGCTGTTTTTGCTCATTTCTGAATTCATTCACTTTATTATATTGTTTATTTGTGTTTTTTTGTCACATACGACTGCTTTCAACTACAATTTTAGGCTAGCGTTTAGTATATTAAGAAAGTTTTTCGTGTATACAATGAAAAATTGATATGCAATTTCATATTATTTTCATAAAGTGACCTTCAATTGTGGTTTTTAGCTAGAAATATAGGTCAAATATCGCAGTCTTTTTAAACACTGAATTTAATATTTACACCCCACCAAAACAAAACACAGAATTCAAACTTTGCATTGAACTTTGTTGTATTTTTTAAAAACATCACTCCTCTGCTAAAGAGTTTGACCGCGAGCGTAGGGGACTGAAAATGACGCACCAGAATGCCTTCAATTTCCGCCATGTTTGGCTTCACCTTTTGAGGTGGAGTTGGCCTTCCATCACTGAATACCTTACTTGTATTAAAATTCGCGTGGTACTCATTTTCGCTCAGCTTTAAATTCGCGCGATTTAATTTCGCGCACCTTGTCGAGACTTATTCGCGCAGCTTTAAATTCGCGCAAGTAATTCTCCATGTTCGTTATTTTTGGTTTCTTTAATAGAACTATTAACAATTAACGCATTTATAATGAGTATTTTTTGTCAACAAATACTTAAATATTTGTCAAAACTTAGCTTCTCAAAAAATAGCTTCAACATTATGTAATCGGTAAGCCAAAATTCATGATAACAATGAACCGTGAATTCAAAATACCAACAAGTACTAAAAAGTTTAATGTATGGTTCTCATTTGCCAAATACTTTAAGTCAAACAAAATTTTAGAGTTCAAATGGATCCTCTTTTCGTTGTGGCTCCTCCAATGCGGCGCTCACACCTGATCGTTGCCAACCTTCGATTGTATATAGTCGTAGAACTGCACTACCCATTTTGCGTGAATTGGTTTGAGCACGCTAATTCTCAAATCAACAGACACTGCCTCTGAAGACTATCCTGGATGGAAAAGTGGTTCGAGTGTTGCTTTATGTGAAGCGTGCGACGAGAAAGAAAAATATGCATCTGATTGCTTACTTCAAGAAATCGTAACCCAAGAGACCAACGATTCAGAAACCGACGACTCTGATTCAGTGAAACTGAGCCCCCCCCAAAATTTGGAGATTTAAGTCATTCGGGCAAATGGTTCACGAATATTCGGGCAAAATAGAATTATATAATTTAAAGTACTGTATATTTATCTGGTTTGCGTGTTGTTGGAAAACAATAGTATAATTTGAACATTCCTGTAATTCAGTTGCATGCCTTTGCCTGACGGAAGAAGAATTGGCTCCTATCTTCGCACATCAATAGACCAAGAACGCTTCAATTCTATCACTCTCATTAACATTGACAAGCAGGGCCGTAGCCAACAGTGAACGGAGAAAATGCGAGTGACATTTGCATGTCGCACCAATTATTTGGGGCTTCGGTGGCGCAGTCGTCAGAGCAAGCGTCTTTCACCTCTGAGTCTTGAGTTCGATTCTCGTTGAGGACTTTACTCATCACACTCATGTGAAAAGAGTAAGTCAACGCTCTGCCGAAAGTCGTGGGTTTTTTTCCGGGCACTCCGGTTTCCTCCCACAGGGAAAGTTGACTGGGTGGGTTAGGATATACAGATTAGGAAAGTAATATCACAATTGTTGTAAAAATAAATAATGTAGGCCAAGTACATAATATAGAGTAGGTAAGCTAGATACTTGATGTAATCGGTCACTGAAAAGCCCCAATGGGGAGTGAGCTGAATAATGTATGTATGTATTTCACAGAAAAATTTTTTCCTTGAAGAATTAGACTGAGTATTATTATTGAACCATGGCAATGAGTGTACGCGATTTTGAATGTATATTATCTGGGTATCAGAGTGGTCTCAGAATGCACGAAATACCCTTTTAGAACCCTCATATTTTCAAAATTTTACGGAGTAGCATGCCCCCGGACGCCCCTACAGATTCTCGGACTTTTGGCCTCGAAAAAATTAGTTACATCATGGCTACGGCCATGTTGCTAACATGGCCAATGTTAACATCGTGGCTACGGCGCTGACGACATCGTCCATGTCGTTGACCAAAAGTGTCAATTATTTTCAGGTTAATCATGTCGTCAGGGCCGTAGCCACGATGTTAACATTGGCGCAACTAATTTTTTCGCCGCCAAAATTCCGAGCTGAGAATCTGTAGCGGGGTCCGGGGGTATGCTCCTCCGGAAAATTTTAAAAATATGAGGGTTCTAAAAGGGTATTTCGTGCATTCTGAGACCACTCTGATACCCAGATAATATACATTCTATATATGTATTTTTTCTAAGTTATGTTCGTAAGTAATTCGGGCATTTTGGGTAAGCTTTAAAATTCGGGCAAAAGCTTTAAAATTCGTTGCCCCCCCAAACGAAACTGCACCCGTACGCCTATGTGTGTGACATTAAATTTCGTCGATCGCCATTACCACAAGGAGGCTTGGAGATTCCCATTACCCTAACAGTCATGCAAAACAATGCGAGTTTGAGGATTTACAGCAAAATGCAGGCATTGGTGACGGAATATTACGTGGAACCTGAGAAAATCCCGACAGAAATTGTCCAGGATGATGATGAAGAAATTTTTGACTTGCATTCCTAACAATGGGTGTCTCATATTACACCACTAAACTTTTTGCGCTTATTCACTGGCCTGTAGGCCAAGTGTCTTAAATCCCTAATTTTCTGTTTTTGTATCTGCGAATGCAGATATATTGCCATCGTGCGAGTAAGAGTGTGTTAGCTTGTAGCCATTCAGCGACGAGCTTATATCAGCCAATCAGCGATTAGCTTACACCTCGTTTGACCAATCAGTGACCGCTAGCTTAAAATGACGTAATTATATTGTTACTCTTTGATCTCGATGTATAACTGGATTGATGTTGAGTATTTCAAGATGGTGGACTACTGAAGGGCGAGAATTCAGAATTGTAAACATGAGTAAAATTTTAAATTTGACGGTGAAAATTATCCATCAAACCAACAATAGTTTTAATATTCTGTACTATTTTGAACATGGCAAGAGTCGAGGGAGTTTTTTTTAGGGAGTATTAGAAGTGGTTTGATAGCATTTTACGCTGTGGAAATGATTCGCCAATTTACACAAAGTATTTGCTTGACTTGTCCTGCTATATATCAATTTGTCATTTGAATCAGGAAACAAGGTAAGCCTTTTTAAATATTGTACGAATATCCTGCATTATTCGAGCTTCTATTTCGACAAAGTTCACTCATAAAAGTGTTAAAATAATGCAATATTTATTCTCAACACTATTTGGATCAAAATCGATCGTCATTGTCATTTTGATAGTCAATATCACCTAATATATTTTTGATATTTGATTGGTATAAAGATATAAGAACAGTTTGGCATTTCTTTCCAATCCCAAACGTGACTAGGGGGACTAAATGAGTTGATGGTATGTAATATTTATATGTGGTGTGTAAATAGTGCTGTTATATACAACCTTTATTATCAATAGTCTAGGACCTGTATATGAGTTTGTATGCATTTCATTTAGGACAGATTATCTCAACTGTTTTAGGGTAAAATGACCATGGAGGTCAACATGGCATATGTGCCAAAACCCGAATCCGGTGCGAAAGTCCTGAAAATGACCACGCCCAGAAACTACACTGCCGACATAGCTCCATCTCCTGAACCATCAAAGCTACAGACTTTCTGAAGTGCTTATAGTGTTTAGAATGGTTGCTTTTAGGGTGCTCACTGGAGGGTGATATTTGTCTAGGTATCATATTTTACAAGAAAATGACTATGCACCATCCCAGGTCAACTGCTAATTATGCATCAAATTACTCATTCACCTGGCAAAGTCTATGTTTTCTTATTTCCTAAAATTTTTTGCCATAGGATCAAAAACTATACTTATTCCAATATAATAATAATAGATTTCATCAGGGTTGATATTGTTAAGTTGAGATACAATACAGTTTATTTCACTTACCCCACGCCAAAACACGATTTCAGCCATATTTTGCCGTTTTATTCGCTTTTTATCACCGAGGCTCACACATATTATCCACAAATTATACTTGAACATAATGATAGTTGACTAAAGAATAATTCAACCAAGTTTCGTCAGGTTTTGAAGCAGTGCAGTGTATTTTATCTTCGATGTTGTAGAATCGATGTTTTGCTCAATTATCGCGCCAGTACAATGTCTCGCCGCTTCTCTGCCCGATTTATCACACTTTTTCGTCGTCAAATGTAGTTAGATAACAGTATCCAGAAATACTTGATTGTAGAAAAGTTCCAATCGAAAAATTGATAACCTAACTGCCAATCCGTGGCAATAAATGGCCCTATGTGTTTCATAAACATGAATAACAAATATAATGCCCAAAGTAATTTGAAAGTCACGCGCAATCTTCACGAAAACACCGCGTGGGCTTGATGACAGGGGGGTGGATTATTTTCACGAATACATTTGTTCGTTAACACGGCAACTCCGACAGTGGTCACAAATTGGTCACAAACGTATTCGTGAAAAAAATCCACCCCCCTGTCATCAAGCCCACGCGGTGTTTTCGTGAAGATTGCGCGTGACTTTCAAATTACTTTGGGCATTATATTTTTTATTCATGTTTATGAAACACATAAACCATTTATTGCCACGGATTGGCAGTTAGGTTATCAATTTTTCGATTGGAACTTTTCTACAATCAAGTATTTCTGGATACTGTTATCTAACTACATTTGACGACGAAAAAGTGTGATAAATCGGGCAGAGAAGCGGCGAGACATTGTACTGGCGCGATAATTGAGCAAAACATCGATTCTACAACATCGAAGATAAAATACACTGCACTGCTTCAAATCCCTGACGAAACTTGGTTGAATTATTCTTTAGTCAACTATCATTATGTTCAAGTATAATTTGTGGATAATATGTGTGAGCCTCGGTGATAAAAAGCGAATAAAACGGCAAAATATGGCTGAAATCGTGTTTTGGCGTGGGGTAAGTGAAATAAACTGTATTGTATCTCAACTTAACAATATCAACCCTGATGAAATCTATTATTATTATATTGGAATAAGTATAGTTTTTGATCCTATGGCAAAAATGTTTAAGAAATAAGAAAACATAGACTTTGCCAGGTGAATGAGTAATTTGATGCATAATTAGCAGTTGACCTGGGATGGTGCATAGTCATTTTCTTGTAAAATATGATACCTAGACAAATATCACCCTCCAGTGAGCACCCTAAAAGCAACCATTCTAAACACTATAAGCACTTCAGAAAGTCTGTAGCTTTGATGGTTCAGAAGTTGGAGCTATGTCGGCAGTGCCGTTTCTGGGCGTGGTCATTTTCAGGACTTTCGCACCGGATTCGGGTTTTGGCACATATGCCATGTTGACCGCCATGGTCATTTTACCCTAAAACAGTTGAGATAATCTGTCCTAAATGAAATGCATACAACCTCATATACAGGTCCTAGACTACAAGTATAAAAGACTAAAATCTGAAGGTTTCACAATTGTTTTAACATTGCTGCCACTCTCCTCCGCATTGCCACTCTCCTCCGCATTGCTGCCACTCTCCTCCGCAGGATTGCAAGCTTTAAAAAAGATTTAGTCGTCTTACACAGAGTTTCGTGAAGCGTGGGGGGGGGGGAGCGTGCGTTCTCGAGCATTTTTAGAAGTCTTGCACAACGTTTTTAGATCTTTCCCCGCGCGCTCGCATTTGCAAATCCCCTATTTTCCCCATGTGTACAGCACGCTCCCACCACGCTTCATGAAACCCTGTGTAAGACGACTAAATATTTTTTAAAGCTTGCAAGCCTTTGCGGAGAAGAGTGCATTGCTCCCATGGGCTATAGGCCCTCATCCCCTTTGTGCACAGTTTTTAAAAGCATTATAAACGTTCATACCGGTACACTCATTGAGTGACATTGACCTCATGCTTTGACATCATTATACAATTATGCAAATTATGCAACTACGCATGAGCAGATACATGTACGCTTTGCGTACCTATTTTTTTGAATCGTCGAGAAGTCGAGTTTGCGTTAGCGCATCGCAGGCTCAGAGATCATGTGGTGATTGCGAAATCGTCCACCCGATTCAAAATGACCGTCATTGAGGAGCGGGCTATATGACAAATATGTCTATTAGGAAGTGTTTTCCTGTGTTTATGTTTCATGCGTGGTTTTCTTTGATATAAACAACACACGAGTTCGTTGTAGATTTCTTGCGTATTCAATAGCTGCAGTTACAGTTGATAAAATCCCTGGAAATTGTGGCGAAAATGTTGCCCGTATGTTTAAGCGACTTCGACTGTTACTAACTGAGATTGTTTAAGTTTACAACATAAGTTTAGATAGTACAACGTAGAATACAGTTACATCATATTAAACTACAAAGCTATTAAAAATGAGCTTTGTTGCCTTTGTATAAAGAATTTGGAATGTTTCTCAAGAAGTACGGCTTTAGTAACAATTGTTTCAAAATTTAAGCAATAATATATTACAATTGCATAAGTCTAGCGCGAGGGAGTTTCATTTCCTACCTGCTCTTAACTCGCTTTGATACACAGTTAAATTTATATGCTTTTCGAACTTTCAAAGTCATTCACATTCTGGTATGATGCCGCTTTGTTCTTGCTTTTTAACAATATTAGTATTTCGATTCAATATTGTTCTTTACGACTTTAGGTATTATATATCACAAAATATGGCTCAAAATGTCTTGTTTACGTTTTTAGTTTGTGTGAAATACAACTGATGTGTCAACTCTAAATAACACTGTCGAGGCTGGGCGTATGGAGTATATTACTAAAATAGTTACAATAACACGATGAATTTGGTTTAAATATTTCTTAGAATTTTGTCTTTAATACATATATTAAACTAAGAAGTGAATATATCATACTCGGTATAATGATAGGACAATGTCTATATATCTCACAATCGGCTATATAAACCTAGCATAATGATATATCATTAATATACCCAAGCACCTCAAAATAAGATTGAAACCACTTATCTGAGATTGAAACCTGAAACCTCACACAGACAGGAAATGTTACACCGCCCCAGGTGCCCCTAAACCCTGACCGGATCTGGACAGATGGGGCAAAACCTGCTCCGCAGGGCCAGTGTGAACGCCTCAGTAGGCGTCTTGTTGTTTATATTTCGCGCAGAGCGGCGCGAAAATGGTAATGCGCGAATTTTAATACAAGTACTGTGCGCGACGAGTGTTCCTACATCACGTTGCGCTTCTATCCATTCTTTATTCTATGTTAAAGGGTTAAATAAAGTTTTTGTTTTACTGTTTATTTCATACATTATTTTGTGAACGTGTGGGACTTTCTAAAAGGGATTGTGATCTGCGTGGATATTTATTAGGCAGATGGAATTAAGGTATCATCCTCGTACCCAGGCTTTTCCCTCTTAACGCCTGTGAAAGAGGTTGTTAAGGTATCAGCTTACCGCAACATGGAAAAGAAAATTATGTGCGGGATTTTTTCATTATTCATTATTCATTATTTTCATAAATTGACCGTAACCACGCCCGAATGAGGCCTACAATCTATATCAAGTACAACTACAGAACGAAAGCCCAAAACATTTAATAGCGAACAAAAGATAACCGCAGTAATGTCAATATAAGTCTATTTACAAGTACAAAATGTACAAATGAACTCTATTAATACATTATTAAGCGAGTATACCTTCAAGCTTTATTATTTTATATATTTATAAAATATAGCCTCAAATTGTTTTATATTTTCATATATTTCAAACGGGTAAGACACAGAAAATTCGCAATTCAAATTATTTACCAATTTCCATCTTCAGTATATTAATTGATCGCCATGCTGCTTGATATTTACATTGTACCCAGGCTCTTTGCTCGGTTCAATGGTTCCAGATTTGAAACACTTGATATGATTGGTTCTCATAGTGCGACAACAGCCAACCATCATGATTGTTGTAAAATGGACACAAGCAACATATCAAACACAATCAGGCACCTTCAAAGATTTTTTTTGCACTTCACTTGGTTGATCTAGAATACTGGGTTTGGTGGATAATCCAAGTGAGCAGATATATACACAATTTAAGACGTAACCAGGAACGGTTGCGAAAAATGCAACACTAGGTCCTCTGGCAGGAATTGAACCCACGGCCCTGCGATTCCGGTGCAGCGCTCTGACCAACTGAGCTACAGAGGCCAGTTGCTGAGCTGTAACCGTAAGTTCAAAAAAAATCTTTGAAGTTTAGCTTATCACAACCCGCACACCCGATAACCTATATATACAGAACTTACGGTTACTCTCAGCACCTGGCCTCTGTAGCTCAGTTGGTCAGAGCGCTGCACCGGAATCGCAGGGCTGTGGGTTCAATTCCTGCCAGAGGACCTAGTGTTGCATTTTTCGCAACCGTTCCTGGTTAGGTCTTAAATTGTGCATATATCTACTCACTTGGATTATCCACCAAAACCAGTATTCTAGATCAACCAAGTGAAGTGCAAAAAAAAATCTTTGAAGTTTACCTTATCACAACCCGCACACCCGATAACCTATATATACAGAACTTACGATTACAGCTCAGCAACTGGCCTCTGTAGCTCAGTTGGTCAGAGCGCTGCACCGGAATCGCAGGGCCGTGGGTTCAATTCCTGCCAGAGGACCTAGTGTTGCATTTTTCGCAACCGTTCCTGGTTAGATCTTAAATTGTGTATATATCTACTCACTTGGATTATCCACCAAACCCAGTATTCTAGATCAACCAAGTGAAGTGCAAAAAAAATCTTTGAAGTTTACCTTATCACAACCCGCACACCCGATAACCTATATATACAGAACTTACGGTTACAGCTCAGCAACTGGCCTCTGTAGCTCAGTTGGTTAGAGCGCTGCACCGGAATCGCAGGGCCGTGGGTTCAATTCCTGCCAGAGGACCTAGTGTTGCATTTTTCGCAAACATTCCTGGTTAGGTCTTAAATTGTGTATATGTCTACTCACTTGGATTATCCACCAAACCCAGTATTCACAATCAGGCACCGCATGGGTATTGCAAAAAGTGTTAAATAATGAAAAAATCTAAGGCCGATGGAATTGAGGTATCAGCTTACCGTAACCCGCCCGCATGTGTTTTCTCTACCGCTTGAAATTTTTCATTATTTTAGATTTTTTCATTATTTAACACTTTTTGCAATACCCATTTGTTTGCTAAGCGTTATAGTACCTAAATCCTTCGTTTTCTTTCAAAAAATGCACGAAAAACGGTGCCTGATTGTGTTTGATATGTTGCTTGTGTCCATTTTACAACAATCATGATGGTTGGCTGTTGTCGCACTATGAGAACCAATCATATCAAGTGTTTCAAATCTGGAACCATTGAACCGAGCAAAGAGCCTGGGTACAATGTAAATATCAAGCAGCATGGCGATCAATTAATATACTGAAGATGGAAATTGGTAAATAATTTGAATTGCGAATTTTCTGTGTCTTACCCGTTTGAAATATATGAAAATATAAAACAATTTGAGGCTATATTTTATAAATATATAAAATAATAAAGCTTGAAGGTATACTCGCTTAATAATGTATTAATAGAGTTCATTTGCACATTTTGTACTTGTAAATAGACCTATATTGACATTACTGCGGTTATCTTTTGTTCGGTATTAAATGTTATGGGCTTTCGTTCTGTAGTTGCACTTGATATAGATTGTAGGCCTCATTCGGGCGTGGTTACGGTAGAGAAAACACATGCGGGCGGGTTACCATGACGAGCCGCACTAGGGGTGAGCGGATTAAGAGTAAAAGTGTTTGTAACCGTCGAAATCATAATTAGCCTTGACAGGCGATAATCAAAGAGGCGATCAGGCGAGCTTAGCATAACTGTTAAATATTAAAACATGTACTGAAGTTAATTCTAATACGGGTTTATATTATGCTGTCATCACTCTACAGGTACGTACAAATTAATTAGATTGTTTTGTGAATACCGCGCGAAATTAGAATCAGTTATTGGTGCAAAGGTATACTGTATCTTGCCTGACGAAACATGGTGCATGTATCACTGTATTTTCGCATTGTTTGGAGCCAGCGTACAATCATTCTTTGCCCGGTGTTGCCCTTTTGCATCAAACAGGAATAATGCAAATAAATTGGTATTTCAATGCTTCTCAGATGAGGTCAAGAGGGTCGACATAAGAGATCTTCGCGATTGTGAGGGCAATACTGTGTCCTTTCGCTGGTTTAACGCGGGGGTTAGCAAATGCTCTGAAGTATACGTTGTTTCGTCGTTTGCTGTATTGGTATTTGCATTGAGACAGCGCAAACCTGACGATGCGTGGCTACAGTCAAATGTATTCGAGCACATATGTACAACGGTGAATTCGCTCCCGCTAGAGCAATTGGGCGTCAAGACAATGGTTAAAGAAAACGACTTAATGGCGCGGATGGCCACGCATTTAAAGATCTTGGAGCAAAGAATACAAGAACAACAGAGAATTATCGAAGCCTGTAAAATTGCTGCTCCTAATCAGCACGGATTTTCAAGAGGATTTCCCGCGCAAGTGAAAAGCCCGCGTTCAACAGAATGTATTATTGAATCAAATGACATAACCCCACCATAACCCCACGGTTGCAAGACAAAGGGGCAAAGATAACTGGCGCTTTAAAAGATGTGGCATTGTAGCCTCGCAAGATGAGAAGTCAGAAGCTACAGACATCATAACTGGAGCAACACAGATTATGTTCTCGCGTTTAGGAGCCAAGAAAGCGTTCGATATTATTGTACCGCCAGAATGTCAAGAAGCACTCGTAGACGCTATTCGATTGCCGGCTGGAGGTATCTTCTTTTCAAATTGAAATTTGGCAAAATATAGAAGCAGCTCATTTGCGCTAAATTAAAATATAGCTTGCGCGCAATTTATTAATTCACATATTGTTGCATGCTGTATAATTTCAAATTCTCTTTGACTGATACCCTTGTGTCAGAAAAATGTGCCATCTTTTGCTGACAGATTTTGAAGATGTTTCATCTTTTCTTAATCAGTTGAAGTTGAATAGTTTTTTGAGTTTATATAAGCTAGTATTTTGATACCGCTTTAATTTGATTTTAGGAAAAATATAGAAGCAGCTCATTTGCGCACAAATATAGCTTCGCACTATATATTAATTCACATATTATTGCTGTATATTATGAATTTCAAATTATTTTTGACTGATACTCTTGTGTCAGAAAGATGTGCCATCTTTTGCTGACAGATTTTGAAGATGTTTCATCTTTTCTTAATCAGTTGAAGTTGAAAAGTTTTTTGAGTTTATATATAAGCTAGCATTGGTACCGCTTTGATTTTAGGCAAAATATAGAAGCTCATTTACGCTAAAATATAGCTTGCGCACAATATATTCATTCACATATTATTGCTGTATATTATGCCCGCTTAATTAATCAGTTGAAGAGTTTTTTGAATTTATATAATAAGTCTGTAAAAGTTCCATATAACCTGCTTAAATGAATAACGAGTGATGTTTATTAACAAATCACTATTTATAATTTTCAAGATATTTCATCTCTCAAACCTAGGATCAGTTCAAATTGAAAAGTTTTCAATTTTAAATGATTTGTTTTCAATTGAATCAAAGATGAGTTGCCTAATTTCTCGCTTATCATAGTTATTACTAGGCCTATTATAGGCCAAATGCCGTTTTTTGTTTATCGGATGCTTGCTCGTAATATCGCAAAAAGCCTTGCATATCGCTGGTAAGCAATGCATGTGAAGAATGTTGCTTAAAATCTTCCTTTTAGCCGCCTTATACCATCACGTTGTTGATTTGAAGCACATGTATAGAAACATGTAGACTTGCTCCAAGTCTGTCTCTTAATTTATTGGGGAGTTATAAAGGATTGGGGAGTTAAAGGTTGGGGAGTTATAAAGGGCGCACGAAAATGCGGGCGGGAGGAAATTAAGGCGGACGAGCGGGCGGACGGGCGGACGGGCGGACGGGCGGGCGGGAGGCGAGAAAATTGGAAGAGGAGAGACAGACTTGTTTCCCTTGCAGCGCGCCAAATTTACCGGTTGATTTTTCCACCGGAGGCGGGGCCAGTAACCTGCTGTTTATTCGGAAATAGATTAAATATAAGCTGTCATCTGTAGCTTCGGTAGTGAGAAAATATTTTATTTATTTATTTATTTATTTATTAGATTCGCCAATATTACAATACATAACACAATAACAGCATACAGTATGACAAAACAAGACATACGACTATAGGCAGGGTGACCGCAACAGCGTGAGCCAATTACTGCGGACCCGAAAATAATCACAAGAAAATAATCACAGCTGGTCGCGAACTGAAAGTGTTTGTTTTCGTCTGAGGCTTAGAATGAGATCTATAAAGGATGCTATTGTGTATGAAGCAACAAAATGCGGCTACAAAAGACCAGCAAAGGCATGAAGTGGCAGAAACATTTCATTCTGAGCGAGATGTTTTCATGTTGCGCCAACGGGTTCTGGTGTCGAATATCGGCGCCGCAAGGCACACCCTTTATAACTCCCCAATCCTTTAACTCCCCAATCCTTTATAACTCCCCAATAAAAAACCCTTTAAGAGACAGACTTGGAGCAAGTCTAAGAAACATGTAAAGCTGTGGCTGGTTGCTATGCAATTTTCTCCCTTTCAATATTTCGGTCACGTGATCAAATCGCTTTCCCTGTATATAATGCGAAGGAGTGATTATTTGCTAAAGTTTGTAAAAGCGTTGTAACCTCCCTTTCCAGTAAATATTTAATCTTATATGCTCTTTTGAGACACCATCATGCCGTGTACATTTGTGTGTGATTATATTTCAAATATATTGCACAGTTTCAGTGTAAATCGTCGCCAAATAGATCGACTTCAGGACCCTACTTGTTTGAAATGCGCATAATTACAGGGCCACAAACTACCATCTGAGGGTACCCACAGTAGTAGAATCAATATTAAATAGAATTGATCTCATATTCCTCAATCTCATATTCGCTTTAAATCAGCTCATGGTCGTCACAACAGCTGCGTTCAAAAAGCCATAAGTGTAACAGACTCCAGTCACATTCAGGTAGATGTAGTTTGGAAAGGTCGTCCTTGAATTTTTGGGAGAAATGGCTAACTTTTGTTGCCGAGAGGTTCAATCAAGTTGAAGGACAATATGCAAATACTCTTCCCTCAACCTTCAATTATAGCAGGCTTAACTCAGTGGTAACTTCATCTCGCGCCCATGCCGGCATGCTGCGCTATAAAACCTTAATGTTGCTGTCTAAATATAATACATAAAGCAAAAAGGTATGTGAGCATTTATGAAGCAATCAATTTATATTTTTTGTATGTTAACCATATTTCTGGGCAGAATTATATAGTCAAGTCGAAAAGGGTATTAAACTAGATATTTAGAGCTGAAGAGTATAATTCTAGATACGACGTGCCATTGTCTTCAATATCCCTTAAATTAAATTGTGCAGCTTTAAGCAGGGACGTAGCCAGAACTTTCAAAGGGGGGGAGCCCTGTGGGGATTAAAGGTAGTTGTGGC
Organism: Trachythela sp. YZ-2020; assembly: GCA_016169945.1. Taxonomy (NCBI): domain Eukaryota; kingdom Metazoa; phylum Cnidaria; class Anthozoa; order Malacalcyonacea; family Clavulariidae; genus Trachythela; species Trachythela sp. YZ-2020. The sequence goes on from JADLSH010000157.1 coordinate 1,407,066, forward strand.
TATATGTGGGGCATAATTCCTGGTTTTGCAGTAAGTATTAGCACTAAATATTACCAAAGGGGGGAGCCGCGGCTCCCTCGGCTCCCCCCCTGGCTACGTCCCTGGCTTTAAGTATATCACCAAAGTAAGCAAAAAATACACAGGTCACAGTGTTGGCGTTTCTCCAGATGTGCTCTTTTATGAAATCGCCAAATTTCAAAATTAGGAAATGTGTTTCATGAATAATAAATACTTTTAAATAGTGTTTCATTAGGGAGTAGGGACCATATGTTAAATAGTCAAATATCCTATATAAAACGATCAAACACATACTAATAAATAATAATCCAACACAAACTGTTTTAAACTGTTGACCATGGAACCGTGTCAACTGCATCAGGCCTAAACTCAATGAATCTATATCAAATCTAAACGTTCAAAGCGTTTTCTGTTATTTTTCTGAGATTGGAGTGAATTACCCACGAAATTAAGTCAAATACGCACATTTTGGTGCGAGGTTGAGAGGAAAATCTATTTGTTAACATTAAAGTAATATGAGTGATGACCTCTCCTACAAGAGCTAATTATTTGCATCATTTTGTTTGTTTAAGATGCCTACGGTGAAATATACACATCAAAAGCACTTCATTTAAATGTTTTAGTACATAAAATACAACAAAATATTAAACTTATTCATTCTGAGAGCAAAAAAATTTTGAGTTATAAAGAAAAACGACGCCATTTTGTATTACATAACGAGACTGCTGGCTAAAACGAAGCCCCCGCTTCCGGGAGAAAATTACATAGCAACCGACCATCGGTTAATCAATAACAATAATAATTACAATATTTAATCACTTGATTGGTGACAGGTCAATTTGGGCCAACAAGAAACTGAATAATTAAGGACGTGCGGCTTGTCATGGTAAGCTGATACCTCAATTCGATCGGCCTTAAAACGATGTCGTATTTACGTAAAGGAGCAAATACCGGAGCTAGAGACCAAGTTGAAGGCCTTGAATCCCAGCAATCGTAAGTACAATTAACATTTTAAAGGGGTAAATTTTAAGGTACAATTCTGGGTGTTTGTATCTGTCAAACTATAGAATTACAGCGCGTGTTTCAGCCGATATCTATAATCAGATACAATTTGCGCAAAATATAAGACGCGAACACACTCGTATAAATGTCAAATTCTAATACGTCGCGACTTATTGCGGAACAACCTGAACCACTGTTCTTATTTTAAGTCGCAACTTACTGGAATTTGACCATTTATACGAGTGTGTTCGCATCTTATACAAGACGCGTCTTATGTAAGTCGCGACTTATTTTCTCCTGTATAAATGGCCCTTATGTTGTATAGATTTTCTCGCCCGTTTTAGCGATATAAAGCATTATTAGCGGGGAAATCCGTTCATGCTATTCCGAAAATCCGAAATTCTAAATATATATTCAATCACGTGTCAGACCAGAATATGCAGAAACGATTTGCGCAAAATCTAGTAATGATCGTTTAGAAATTCGGATATGTTGTACAGATTTTTACGCTCTTTCCAACGGTACAGAGAAATACAGTATAATGTGCCTTAAAACCCCGAAATTTTGAAGATGTATTAGGGTTCGTATTTCGGTTTCAGTTACGCGTTTTTACATTAATTTTTTTTACATTACTGGTCGATATAGCAATGTTTCATACACTATTACAATGATAGATTATGTAAACATTGTGATCTAAATGAGATTGGGAATGAACAGCATTACCTAATGTCATGTAGTAATAAAAAGCTCGTCGATCTCAGAACAAATTTTATTGCTAATCTTTGTAATCCCGGTTGTAATATAAATAATTATTTTTCTTCATTCGCTTATCAAGATATATTTATATATGTTATTTCTATGCAAGACAAAACAATAATGTCTTTATAATGTGTAACATGGCATTGTTATACCATGTTATAATGTACATAAATCTATATATCATATATTATATCAAATACTATATATAATCATAATTATAATAGGAAGACCTTAGGTAACCTTCCTTGCATGAGTAAGCAAATACCTAAAGATTAAAGAACCACGGAAAACGCCTAGTACCACAAACTACGCAAACAGGACATGGTTTGTGGTTGATAAACTCTGCTGGAACTTGCTTTGACAAACTAGATTGCGTAGAGGAAATTAGTCATAGTTGTAGAATTCTTCCTCTAAAATTGATTATAAAAGCTGAGCACAAGCTGAGAAAAGTAGTTCAAGTTGAGTGAAGTGAGAATAGAGACGAATAGAGAGATAAGTTTTAAGAAAGTTATTATAATATTATAGAGACGCTAATACGTATATTCGAAAGTAAATAAATATATATTAAAAGGTATAAGGTTTCATGCTATTTGTGTTGCGAGAGGCGTTAATTAATTTGAACCCGAAACCTAAGGTTGAAAAATCACCTTGAAAACAAATAGTCGACGCATTAAAACACGCATCGTAACAAATGTCTTTAGTTGCAAAATACTGCTTTGACATACTAACAGTATATGAAATGTTATAATAACTCTTATAGTTGCTGCGGAGCGAGCGAGCCTGAAGCGAGCGAGCGGACGCAGCAGATCTAATTGCTGCGGAGCGAGCGAGCCTGAAGCGAGCGAGCGTAGCAGCAGCCTAATGTGTGCAGAGAGGGAGTTTTGAAGTAAATTTTATTTAGCGCATGGAATTGTGGTCGTGCGCGCTTGCTATGCGCAGAACACAAATTTTAAACTCGTTCAGTTCCATGTGCTTTTCGATTTTGACGGACGGAGTCTTCGAATTTTTATCGAATTTCTAAAGCTTTTTCAAGTCTATTTTGACCATTCAAGGTAAGATATTTTGTCTTTTGTTTATATGTTACGTTTACATTTGTTTACTCCTTTTTGGAAAGTTGGCAATCTCAATTTATATATCTATGAAACGCTGAAAGCACACAATCGATCGCAGCTAGATTCAGTGTCTGTTTATATATAAACTATATATTCTGCTAATGTGCTATCGACTTTGCTTGAGCTGTTAGTGCTGTAAAGCATGGAAGTCTTACATAGAGATGTCTTTAAAAGGTTTTTCTATCCATTCGCGTTTGCTTTCTCTTACTGATTTCCATATTTTGCATCAAGTGATGTTTCATGTATGCCGCTTGACGCTTGTGACTCGTGTGAACTTGACACAAAGTCACAGATATGTAATTGATCGTCTAAATTGCCTGACTGAATCATTCTGATTTGTGCAAGGTTTGACCTATTAAATAGGCTACTGTATGCATAGAAATATGTTTTCATTCCTATTTTACAATGGACTTAATATTTTTGTCTAGTCGCGTTCACATATTATTGTCAGAACAGACAGGTCTCAGTTCTGCGCGCACTATTAAGACAAATGTTCGAATGGCAATGAGTTGAAATGAGTTGTACTTTACATGTAGGTGACTCACATATCCAGCAAAGTAAGAACAGAATGATGGAACAACGCTTTCGTTTTATAGCTTTCCAAATGCAAAATTATTTTGCGCACATGTATATATTTTTAACGCTTTTATACACTACAAAAATATGCAAATTTATTTGCGTGGCAGTGTCAAATTACTCATCGCAGTAAACATGGGTTTCATGTGGGAATTCCATGTGGAAGAACAATACATGGAAAATATTGATATTTTGAAATAGATGTTACAAAATTTGATGTCTTTCATGTTTCGTGATATATTTAGCTTGTTTCATCCTGCAAACTATGCTAGGGTATGCATCTACTGACAGCGCGCAAGCCACTGGGTCAATGCCAATAATTACCGTCTACTGAATATAATTTGTGTTGCATATTTGTTTGCATGTTTGTTTCAAGAAGCTAAAGAATAATAACAGTCCCGCAGCATTCCCTACCTTGCAGGTACCCTAGTTTGATACAGCTATGCAAAATCTCAATCTGCTATAGACGCAATGCATTGTGGTTCCAATTGAAAGAACCACAATGCAACGCGCGGCTTATATAAATCAACTCGATGGAAGCGCGTGTTCTCTTTTTGCGTTTGGTCTAAAGGACGTTTATGGAACCCAAATTATATTCGTACTAATGCGCAAATAATATACCACAAATACAATTATATATATGTATCAAGACAGTTTGCCAAATTGAAATTGCACTCAGTGCTTCGAAGGCTGGAAGGCGAAAAATTTCCTCACAAGGTAGAAAAATAACCTACTAATTGGGGAGTCACAACTGGGCGCCTTACAATGTTGTAACATGGCATTGTTATACCATGTTATAATGTACATAAATCTATATATCATATATTATATCAACTACTATATATAATCATAATTATAATAGGAAGACCTTAGGTAACCTTCCTCGCATGAGTAAGCAAATACCTAAAGATTAAAGAACCACGGAAAACGCCTAGTACCACAAACCACGCAAACAGGACATGGTTTTGTGGTTGATAAACTCTGCTGGAACTTGCTTTGACAAACTAGATTGCGTAGAGGAAATCAGTCATAGTTGTAGAATTCTTTCTCTAAAATTGATTATAAAGCTGAGCACAAGCTGAGAAAAGTAGTTCAAGTTGAGTGAAGTGAGAAGAGCCATTTAGCGGGCTGAAATACTTCATAGGCCAATAAAGGCTGAAGTATTGTTATAAGGCTATAAAGCCAGAAATATTGTTAAAAGGCTAGAGTTAAGCCTCGTGAAATACACTAAAGAATATTGGGAATATTATTGAAACATTAAAGAAAACGGAATACGAAGTAAAGAACAAAGATTCACAGTCGTGCTCAGCTCAGACGAATAGAGAGATAAGTTTTAAGAACGTTATTATAATATTATAGAGACGCTAATACGTATATTCGAAAGTAAATAAATATATATTAAAAGGTATAAGGTTTCATGCTATTCGTGTTGCGAGAGGCGTTAATCAATTTGAACCCGAAACCTAAGGTTGAAAAATTACCTTGAAAACAAATAGTCGACGCATTGTCGCATTAAAACACGCTTTGTAACAGTTGGGGGCTCAGGCGGGAATAAAATCAGTTTAAACAGTTGTTCAGAAAGTAAAGTAGCGTTTCAAAAAAGTCGTCGAAGAAAAATAAATTCGAAAAGTCATTTCATTGATAAGATAAGCGGAATTTGAAAAGTACATTCTGCGTCATAGTGTTAAGTGCGAAACCAGATACCTTAATTAGTTAAACATGTCAGAATTCAATTCAGAAGAATTTATGTTGGAACCAGCACTTGAAAAATTCAATAACCTAAGAAAGGATGACCTTATTGGGCTAGGCAAGCATTTAGGACTAGAAATAAGAAGCTCATTAAGAAAGCGCGAAGTATATGATTTGATTAAGGAACACTTTGTAAAAAAACCCACATTCGAACAGTCTGCTTTTATAGGATAACAAATTAAGGATACGATAAGTATAGAAAGTAAAATTGCTGAAAGTGAGATAAACGAGAAAGACAGACAGTGGCAGAGAGATCAAGAGCAAATATTGTGGGAAAGAGAACGAGAGAAGCGCGAGTGGGAACGAGAGAAAAAGGAGAGAGTAAGGGAGCATGAAATAGAATTGAAAAAATTAGAACTACAAGTACAAGTACAAGCTAAGGCGCGTAACCCTGAATCAAGTTTGGGTCATAAATTTGACGTAACCAAACATGTCCGAATGGTTCCACCTTTCCATGAACGGGAAGTTGATCAATACTTTCTACATTTCGAGAAAATTGCCACAAATTGTAATTGGCCTAAAGACAGCTGGACAGTAGGTTATCCCCCCTATATAGCAGAATTTTCCCGCCATATGACGTCATCATAGTAAAGTTTTTCCCGCCATATGACGTCATTTTGCGTACGTACGGAATTAGAAGTAATTAGTATTCGTGTGACGTCATTTTGCGTACGTACGCGTACGTACAGATAATCTGGGAGTATAAATTGAGGAGGCAGATATTATTTAGCATATTGTTTACACAGCTTTCGTAGAGAGAACTTTACAAGATTTTATTGTAGTTGAGACTAAATGATGAAGTGTTTGCACGGAGAACCTGCATCTTGTTCGACAACGAAAAATGGGTCGTTTTGGTTCTGTGGTCAAAATCCAAGTTGTAATTTCTTTTGCTCGGAAGACGATGGTTATCTATTTGAAAAAGCCATAGCTGCCTGGAGATCTACGAATCAGCCACAGCCACATTGTGATGAACATCATAAGCTTGCAAGAATGCGTGTGGTCAAAGATTTGATGAAAGAGAGTTACGGAAGACCGTTTTTCGTGTGTTCTGACAAAAAGAGTCCATGTTAATTTTGGGTATGGGGTGATGTGGTACCGGCAACGAGACCGACTTGTCAGCATGGGTTTTCATGTGCATCCCGAAAGGTCAAAAAGGAAGGAGTTAACAAGGGTCGTATGTTCTTTTGCTGTCCAAATGAGAAGGACAACTCGTGTCGATATTTTGAATGGGCGCCTGATGAGCCAAACTTTAGCGTGAACTTTAGCATGCCGTCAATATATAGTTGCAACAAAGACAACTGTTTGAAAACTGAATTTATTGATGATTTAGTAAACGAGTTACCAAACCTGTAAATTATGTAGTTTTATCACGTGTTTTATGAAAGAGTTTAATAAACGTTTACTTGACGTTATGTCTTCATTTGTTGTTGGTGTTGACCTTCACAATGTATGATATGTTCACAGCAAGGTGTTTTTGTAAGGGCGTCCGGGGGTCCCGTTCGAAGGAATTGCCAGCCATCTTTCTGCGGGCATAATTTCAGGGGTGTAGTGAGATTTTTCGTGCGGGACTGTTTTTAAGGAAGTGTAGTTATTCTTGTGTATAATACGGGTAGTGTGCCTCGTTTAAGAACAAAGTAACTGATCAAACAACTTGAATAGTGCAACTGCTTTATTTTAACACAAATAGTTATTACATTTTTAATTTGTAATTTATGAGTCAGCAGCATCTTCATCAACACCATCATCATCATCATAGAAATGTTGCCTGTCTTCTAGCAGACGCTTGAAAATATATTTTCTCTTTTCTACTGCGGAATATAAAGCTTCGTCGCGGTCGAAGAGATCTACGTCTATCAAATTATCTCTTGTCTGCATAATCTTCTGGTGAGTTGGATCTTTTTTCATGTGTGACATCCACAGCAGCCGGTCTACATAAACATCTTCTAGTTCTTTTGTCAGTTTTGGAAGAAGTGCTGAAAACGATTGCCTCTTAGCTTCAACCTCACTAAAACCTTCATTTTCAATACACTCAACGTTTTCTTGAAATTCAGCCAAAAGTTGCAGTTTTGCTTCATGTATCAACGTTTGCCAGGGGTCATAGTCTTCTCCATCTTCGTTGGTTTGGTGATTCCCGTCTTCGCTTTCCTCTTTGCTGTCATTTTCCTCGCTGTTCTCATTTTCTTCGCTGCTGCTCTCTTTTTCTTCGCTGTTATATTCTTCCTCGTTATCATCATCACTATCGAAAATATCGCCGTTGTGATATTCAGAAGAGGTAGATGCCCCTTCATTGAAATTATCCATTCTAGCTCTTTTTGCTCTGGGCATAATGTCGTGGTCTTCTTCATCTGCGCAAGATGACTTGACGTTATTCATATAAACACGTCTTTCTTCACTTGATAACCGGTGAATGTCTGCCAAATGATTGGATAGTTTGCAAAGGTTTTTCTTTCCGCACAGAGGACAGTCTTTACGCGTTCGTGGCATGGAGCGAAATGATTTCTCTTTTCAGGGTATACAGTTTTTAATGATTATGTCGAACAAACAAGTCCTTGAAAAAGCCTGTAGACGTGTCCTTACGTTCCGTAAGACTGTTCCATGGCGATACTTATACATTTTGTCAAACGGGACCCCGGGACGTCGCCACGGGACGCATCTTAACGCGTCCCAACGTCCCGTAAGACTGTTCCATGGCAATACTTATACATTTTGTCAAACGGGACCCCGGGACGTCGCCACGGGACGCATCTTAACGCGTCCCGACGTCCCGTAAGACTGTTCCATGGCAATACTTATACATTTTGTCAAACGGGACCCCGGGACGTCGCTACGGGACGCATTTTAACACGTCCCGACGTCCCGTAAGACTGTTCCATGGCGATTGACAATATGCAAGCTTTGGGTCTTTTTTCTCGACGTGCTATTCTTGGTCGATCCAAAAAGAGTACTGTAGTCTTGGAGAAGATTGCTAAAGAAAATTCGCTGAACAGAACTGGCGCTGTTAACTTTAACAAGTATGGAAAGCAGGATGGTGTTGGTTTCTCGCCATGCAGTGATAAGTTCGTGGACAACTTTTTGTTCTATGTCTACGTTACAGACTATTTTGTGACGCCTAAGAAAACCTACACGGAAGTCGGTCATGTTAACAAACATATTCGAGATATGCTAACTCGTTTTGGATTTGGTAAATGCAAAGTCAAAGCCGCCGCCTTGTCACCGTTAAAGGAACAACCGAAAGCGGACGAATTGGACAAAGTGTATGGAAGGCTTAAATCGAAAGAGACTGACGAAACTGTCTACTACGTGCAGGAATTTATGATCGCATGTGCAGATGAGGAATACTCCAATGTTCTCGAGTTTCTACGGACCGACGAGTACACGATTAGGAATATCTTCCTTAAAGATATCGACGTGACCATGGATTACTCCGGCAGCTTTGACAAAGAAGAAGTTATACACCACCTGACGACAAACGAAGGGTTTCGTATGCAAGGATGTTCAACAGACGCGGACAGAACAATTCTGGACAACAATGACAAAGTCGGAAACAACTGTCTTACGTACATGGAGACGGTGGACGGTTTGACAACCCGTTCTAAGATTTACAACAAAATGGTCCAGATGTTGGAGAGTAAAAGTGTTCGAGAAACTGTTGGACAACACTGGAAGGATTGGGTTTGCCAGAAAAATACTCGTTTGGCAAACGCCCGTGATTTAGCCAAAGATCGTGGATTGACGTGGGCAGAGGTGACGTTTTATTGCAAGGATACAGTTCCAAGTGACCAGCTAATGGAGAACACTCTTATGCGTATAGCACGATACGTAACGCCTTCTTTGGTCTACTCTACACCGTTCTCGGATACGTGGAAAGCTTACTGTGACGCAATGTCACATAGCATGGTTGTCATTGACAGAACGCGCGATGTTGGTTTTATCGTCTACACGTACAATGAGATGACAAAGAACATAAGCGGGCAGTTTGTAGAAAAATGGTCAGAGAAAGAAAACTGGTGTCTTGCCAATCTGACTTTTAGTTCCAAGCTGCCTGTGGACATCATCGAGGTGTGTGATCGGAGTAAAGCTAGAAGTGGTAAAACCAAAGATACGTTCGTAGACATTTCTGGTGCTCGCTATTTTAAGATTCGAAAAGACGATAGCACAGATTTTGCCAACTTTTTGGTGTCCAACGGCTGTTGGTACGAAGAAAGCAAAAAAGAAGATCATTCACAGCAGTTAGAGAAAGCAGGATTCGTTCCCCACAAACACTGCACACCTCTATTTGAATACCTACAAGGTCATGAGAACCGTCAAGAGGAGATAGAGCTACGTCGAACAGATATTTTGGAAGTCAAAATACCAGGAAAGCAAAGTCGTGCCATCAAGAAAGAACAAAACAAACAATGGAAAGATGTGGCTGAGCAAGCAGCAAGAGAAATCCGAGAACGTCGAAAGCCATTTGAAGATGCCATTGCCGAGAAAAGAAACAAACTGCATCTTTTAGATGACTATTGTCACGCCTTGAACGCCTTCTACCGTCAGACTCAGCCATCGGGATCCTACCAAGCGGTGGTAACGCGGGAGAAATTCGGCGCTACTAAAAAACTACGGGAACACGTAACGAAGGAGATGCAGAAGGAGAGAGCAAAGATGAGAACGGCGTGTGAAGAATGGATCAAGCCTTCGAAACCTTTACCCATGCCAGTAAGAGAAAAAATGGTATCTTATAAACACATGCAAAATTTGGCGGAGCTTCCCCCTTGTTCGACCCACACACCCGAGCATTATGGGCGAGAAAAACTAGTTGTCAAGCTGAAGGATGGAAAAACCTACCAGGCAGGGGAGAGCTTGGAACAGCTGAAGGAACAGTTAACGGTTGGTTGCAAGATTCTCATATCCAATTCACCAACGAAGAAAAAGTTTCCCGTATGTAAAGTTGTACAACGTGGGGAGTGGGCGAACGTTCTCCACTACGAGAAAGTACCGCTTTTGCAAGCAAGAAAGAAACGAGACACATTGAAAGTACTGGATGTCAAGCCCGCGGCAATGGTCTCACCATTCACGCAAGTTCATGATGACTCTTTCTCCATGGACATAAGCGACCTGGACCTAAACGACCTGGACTTGGGGGATCTAAACAATCTGGACTTTCGGCTCCCCGGGGGCTTGGACATCAATTTGAACACAACTTTAATCCCCGAGCCGGCGCGAAGCGCCGTGCGAGGGTACTAATTCCGCTCGGATATTTACACCCGGGTATGTGAGAACATAGCGGATTCCAAAGTTGTCCGCCATTATGTCATGGACGAACATGGTTTTATGCGCATGCGCGAGTTTAGGCCGAGAAAAACTTTTTTCAAATATAGTTTTGTACATTCTTTTGTGCTCATGAGTCGGGAAATAATACAGACAAAACAAAGATAAATGAAAATTTTGTACAGGACTTTCACTTACTAAAGTCAACAGGAAAATAAATCAGTCAAAAGACCGAGAAAGGACAAGGTTTTCGAGTTTTAAAACGCGTAAGTGTTTATTTTGCATACTTGCTTTTGCAGTTTTGCCGTTAATTGGCATGCACTTTAGTTTGTGGTTTTCAAAATGTGTAGTTCATCCTGTGCGGTCAATACAACATTGATTAATCTTAAAAAGTGTTTTAATATTAATTCAAATGCGTTATAGAATAAGAAACAACATATTTAATCTCAAAAACTTCATGGTATAAAAATACTGTTAAAAAAACAGTTGAAGTTTTATGGCAATTTTGAAAGGTTTTCTGAGACGTCTCAGATTAAATTTTAGAGTAAATCAAAGCTAAAAGAGTACGTAATGACCACTGATCTGAGAGTACACTGGATAGAGCAACCTTACCTATGAAAAGTGAAGCCAGTTTTCGACGTGCAAATTTACTTCCGGAGCCCCAAAGCAGCGTGAATCAATATGGCGTTCTATGGGGAAATATATTTTCGAAGCCGATATCTCGCAATTGCTAGCAATTCACAAAGGCTGTACAAGCTTGTTCACACTAATTTTGAAAGAACACAATGTGACTATAGTTTTGTAGCAAGAAATTTCAAGAGTACGCTTATACATCGCAGTAAAATTGGTTTCAAGAGTGGCATATTCTGTGTCCATTATGGCAACTGTGACTTAAAATTCTGGAACTTTGCCTTGTAAATACGACATCGTGATACTCTGTACTACAGAACATTTTAAGCAAACGGTAAGGAATCAATCGCCTGTTGACATTCGCTGTTTATTAAAACAAACGGGAGCTTACTAGTATGTAAAATATAGAAGATACAGTTTTTATCTACGAAATTTATTTCATGTCATTTTGGTATGTTTTGTTTGTCATGTTGGTATAATGTTGTGTAGCGAAAAGTGTATAAGTAACCGAAAACTATGAGAATTAATGATGTGCATGGCTATTAAAAGGTTGTTTTATTCTTAGATCTTTCTGTGATATCAAAGTCAAAGACTAGAAGAAATTTCATGGATGAATCTATTAATAAACCCTACATTTCTTGTGATATCAAACAGGCTATATTAAACTACTCTGTCTAACACCAGACAATATTAACTTGTCAAAGGGAGAGACACCAGCACTGTAGCATTAGCTGTTCTGTGTCAACATTAAAATGTTCTCTACCAACATTATAGTTATGTATTAATTGTATTCTTTCATTGTTGATTTCTGACTGAAGTATTTGAAGTATACGTGTTGTGATAATGTCTCAATGGACTGTCAAAAGAAATATATCATATATATGTGCTTATAATGATAAAAACAGTTTTTGAAACCCTCAGACAGAAATACAAAACATGCGAAAGCAGTGAAACTGAAAAAGGCGCCAGTTTTGCATCTTTCACACCTATTTTACAAACTGATCTCAATCTATTGTTTAATCATTTCTGCAATGATTTTCTAGTAACAAAATACAATGAATATCTTCACCTTACACCTCATGAAGTGAAATGAAATAAAACAGTTTGTTCCACTTGTTTATTCAATTTAGTAAAATTTACAGTGTGACATCATTTATACACTATATTAGTTAAGTAGAGATTTAAATAAGCAACATTCTTCCACAGCCCCTTAATCACTGCCCTTAATTATAATAGATCAGTGCTCCACAGACATGTGAATTGCTGGTGTATAGATAACTGGCAAGAAGGCATGCTAGCATACAGACTGTGCTAGCCTGGTCCACATAAAAAATAATCATCCCTTAAGTAATTAGACCAACATGCTAAGTGCCCTCTTACCATTTAAATTTATTACTGCAAGAAAATTATTGTATCTAAATAAGTAACCAATAACATGCAGAATTAGTCTCTTCTGTGGGAAACTAATGTTTTAGTTTTCCTGATTTAATCTTTGTGATGGAACAGTTGAACATTTTGGTAAAACATTTTGTAATTGTAGAAATCTTGCCTACATTTTGCAAACAAAGAAATAAATTCAGTATATATGTTTCAAACCATTAGTTAGTCATTCCCCAGATGGGCTTGTCACTGACTATCTCATCAGTGACAAGATCAACTGGAAAATGGGTAATAAAAGCCTTTTTTTAATAAGAGGCACATTTTTTGCATGCTATATATACAATGTATTATTCATTATATTTACATGCTTTGTCAAAAATGACAGGCTCCTTTACAGGAGCTTATTGCTCCTATATTTAGGGAAATGTAAGCACACATTTATCAGTTATAGACCTGGAGCGAGGGGTATTCCACAAAAAATTACCCTGAGGCATGAAACATTCCGAGGGCAAAGCTCGAGGGATATTTCATTCTGAAGGGTAATTTTTTGGGAATACCCCAAGTGAAAGGTCTATAAATGATATATTATACCGAACCTTGTACGAACTGGGTACGAGCGGCGTATTCAAAAGTCGAATTCCCCACTCAAGCGTGTTATTCGACTTGAATACCATCCCCCGGGGAAACGACTCAGGGTACAAGTTGCCAGGGGCATGGTATTCGCTCAAAAATACCACGGTCATGTGGTACAAGCCTAGTTCTCTGATTGGACAAACTTATTGTGAGGTATAATATATATGATATATTTCTTTTGACAGTCCAATGAGACATTATCACAACAAGTATACTTTAAAAATGTATATGCAATTGTACAATAAAAGTGTACAACTAATACATAACTGTAATGTTGGTAGAGAACATTAATGTTGATACAGAACAGCTAATGCTACAGTGCTGGTGTCTCTCCCTTTGACAAGATAATATTGTCTGGTGTTAGACAGAGTAGTTATAGCCTGTTTAATATCACAAGAAATGTAGGGTTTATTAATAGATTCATCCATGAAATTTCTTCTAGTCTTTGACTTTGATATCACAGAAAGATCTAAGAATAAAACAACCTTTTAATAGCCATGCACATCATTAATTCTCATAGTTTTCGGTTACTTATACACTTTTCGCTACACAACATTATACCAACATGACAAACAAAACATACCAAAATGACATGAAAGTAAGCTCCCGTTTGTTTTAATAAACAGCGAATGTCAACAGGCGATTGATTCCTTACCGTTTGCTTAAAATGTTCTGTAGTACATCGTATCACGATGTCGTATTTACAAGGTAAAGTTCCAGAATTTTAAGTCACAGTTGCCATATAAATGGACACAGAATATGCCACTCTTGAAACCAATTTTACTGCGATGTATAAGCGTACTCTTGAAATTTCTTGTTACAAAACTATAGTCACATTGTGTTCTTTCAAAATTAGTGTGAACAAGCTTGTATAGCCTTTGTGAATTGCTAGCAATTGCGAGATATCGGCTTCGAAAATATATTTCCCCATAGAACGCCATATTGATTCACGCTGCTTTGGGGCTCCGGAAGTAAATTTGCACGTCGAAAACTGGCTTCACTTTTCATAGGTAAGGTTGCTCTATCCAGTGTACTCTCAGATCAGTGGTAATGACATAGCTACTTTATATAGTTGGGCAATTGATAATTTTACAGTGAAAAGTACAAACCTTATCACTATTTTTCCATTTTGTACAAAAAATAAAATAAATATACGACCGGTTGCGTGTTACCATGGTTACAGTGATCAACTCAGTACTTCATGTTACAATAGCTTTTGGGGAGTTTAATTGCTTGGTTCTAATGGGCAAGGGGTTCTGCATGAATGTATTTCTAGTTGATGATCTGAACACTAATGTACACAACTTTTTAGACGGCTTAATTTATATGTATAAACCATTTGAATATTCTTTATTAATGTTAATCTAATTATTAAATTCAATTATTAATAAATACCCTGAATGTAAGTACAAAAACGTACAAATATTTTCGCTAATGTTACAATAATTATTTTAATGCCTTTCAATTGTTATGTACAAATATTATTTATCAAAGTTAAATGCATCATTTCATATAAATTGTACATACAACGTCTCTTTCCTTATGTGTCCAACATATGATGTTCATCACAATGTGGTTGTGGCTGATTCGTAGATCTCCAGGCAGCTATGGCTTTTTCAAATAGATAACCATCGTCTTCCGAGCAAAAGAAATTACAACTTGGATTTTGACCACAGAACCAAAACGACCCATTTTTCGTTGTCGAACAAGATGCAGGTTCTCCGTGCAAACACTTCATCATTTAGTCTCAACTACAATAAAATCTTGTAAAGTTCTCTCTACGAAAGCTGTATAAACAATATGCTAAATAATATCTGCCTCCTCGATTTATACTCCCAGATTATTTGTACGTACGCGTACGTACGCAAAGTGACGTCACACAAATACTAATTACTTCTAATCCCGTACGTACGCAAATGACGTCATATGGCGGGAAAAAACTTTACTATGATGACGTCATATGGCGGGAAAAGACTTTACTATGATGACGTCATATAGCGGGAAAAAACTTTACTATGATGACGTCATATGGCGGGAAAAGACTTTACTATGATGACGTCATATGGCGGGGAAAAACTTTACTATGATGACGTCATATGGCGGGAAAATTCTGCTATATAGGGGGGATAACCTACTCTGGACAATGCTGTTACAAAGCGTTCTAGTTGGTAAAGCTCAAGAAATTTATTCGCAACTTTCAATCGAATTATCGGCGGATTACGAGGCGGTAAAGGAACTTATACTTAAATATGAGGTAAAGTCCGTTCTGCGCATATATTCTGCGCATATACATTCCAATGGTCGGGACCACTGAGCTATACTATATTACTGGAGGTAGTGCTCGGCATAAAAAAGTGAAGCAAAAAACATGGCGGATAATTGCCTTGCTGACGCCATATATGGTCTCAAATGCCCATGGTAATTACCACTGACAGGCTCAATTTTGAGCCCGCTACAACTTTTACCCCCCCTGGATTGGGTAAAAAATATTTTAGCTCTTTGCAGTATTATAAAATTCTCGTTGTTTACGACTTTTCAACATATTTTTCTGACCTTTGACCATTTGTTCAAAGATTTGCAAGTCGTACACGTTATTCTCATCCTTTAAAGACGGCAAACAAATACTAAAACCTTAAAACTGATGTCTGATGTGGGCAAAGATGATATTTGAAACCAGAGCGAACAGGTATTAAAAATTCCGTATGAAAAATTTGTCGAAATACATGCTAGAATATACTTTATTCGAGCCCGGCTTAGAGGCTCTTGTATATGGTACAATTTTGGATTGTGTATGCTTGTATAGTATATTATTTGGGCCACAAGTACAGTATTTACAGTGTGCCTAGTGTGGTTGTAGGAAATAGATATATTTAATAATCACAATGTCAATTTCTTCCCTCAAACTCAAAGCAATGGAGTACATTGTAATTCCACATTTTAGTTTCATACCTGGATTCTCTGAAGAATCCTAACGACTGGTTATAAATGTCTAAATGAAGACATGATACTATGTGCTACTATCTTAGAGGGAATTAGGATATCAAAGAATCAGAGCTTTGTGTTATGTGCCAATTTACACATAAGCTAAGTGGTGCCATAAGGTCAGGGTGGTGGTGGCAGCTGATCTTGGAAAGGCAATTTCTACCTAGATTTCTGGTCAGATTTCTTAGGTTGGGCTGGGGACATACTTTCCATATTTGAAGCACTAGGATTGTAGTTCCTGTGTCTCTGATAGGTTTTGACTTTGAATGAGCAACATATCCTTAAAAGGCCACTACAGCAGGGGCGGCGTGGCTTAAAAATAGGGCCCGGGAAACCTTTCGCTAGGGACCCACTGCTCACGTTGGGAGAGTTGGGGGGGGGGGTGTAATTTGCTGAGAAGAAAAATAGGATTAAATACAAAATTAAATTTTTGTTCATTACTAGTGATTTATCCCAAATATTTAATGAAGGCCCCAAACTTTATAAACATTGTAGACCTTTGCATGCTTGGGGCCCACAATCGGCAGATTTCCGGGGGCCCGCCAGGAAATCTCCCGGTGGGCCACGCCGCCCCTGCACTACAGTAGCTTATAAACTCTCCACTGCCCCAATAAAAAAGTATTTGTAACTTCCCCCAGTCCACCCATAATTCTGGTGTTCCCAGCTTAAAATATTTTGTTTTTCTCTTGTCCCCCTGTCTTCTTTATGCTTTTGTCTCTACTGAAAACTTTACATATTACATAAAAACATCATTGCAGAATTTATCCCAAAATAACACAGTCCTTTCTGTAATTGGTGAAACATGCAACATGTTTGGAAATCGAAGATACAACAGCGTAATAAATTTTGTTTTATTTTAATTTGACATTTTCAAAGAATAATTACTAATTAGCAGTACTGTAAAAAATTTTAAGAACCAAGCTGTATAATCAAGTTACTATGGTATTATCAGTGGCATACCGAGCGGAAGTATAGGGGGTGTTAAACGTAAACGAATCTGTCAGTAAGTTGACCTTGGTCTGTTGAAACATGAAACAACCAAATGAGTAACAGACTAGTAACATAATTTTGCGCTCGCTAGCAACCAACACTACTGACATCAGTTTCTTCCTTTTTGCCCTGTGTCATTGGTACATTTTGGAATGGGTACCATAGTAGAAATGTTAGAACGCGGTATGCCACTGGGTATTACTATAACTTTGTATCCCAATGGTCTATGACTTTGCTGTGCCTGTTCAGCATTTTGATGCCTTGTGCCATTTCGTGTGGTACCTATAACAGATGATTCCTGCAAAAGAGAAGAAAATAGTCATACCATATTATTATACATCCTTATACCACAATATCATATACATCTATGTTAACTATGCATGATACAATACTGTACATGACCTGTTAAGAATACTTTTTGCTCAAATTAGTTATTTGTGTATCACATTAGTTATTTGTGTATCATTTCTGTAATGGAACTGGAATCTGTAATGTTGTTAATGTTTATAAACAATGGTGTGAGAAAAATTGCTTACTAGGGGTGCACCAGAACTTAGTTCCAAGTTCTGGCCAGATCAAAATTCCCTCTGGTGCACCACTATACACAATTATTTCTGCTATACAAGTTTGATGCTGTACAATCCATTCACACATCTCAAATTTGTTTACATTTTTGTATCCAAATAATAACCCATTAGCTTACAATGCACCCTACTTTAGCATAATTTTTACCCTGTCTAATGCCAGATGATTCTACTTGTCAGTGGCAGGGTACAGCATAGTTAATGGATTAATGAACTTGTAATTATGAGGGCACTTTGAAGATATATTGGGTCATTCCAGAAAAGATCCAGACTCCCACTATGGAGGAATTTCTGCCATCCTGCGGGGAAAGTGGGTAAATCTATTTTTATTATATAACTAAAAACTATAGTAAAATGTACTGAGATGTCTGTTTACCAGGGCATCTGTTTAATAGGATATCAATCAACTGACTTTTTTTGAGGGTGCTGAAATGGTTGGTATCCTAGCTCATAGCCATATATAAATACCTGGAAAAACTAGCAAGTTTGCCAAGGACAAGTTGCTTGTCTTAGACTTAGTTGTCTATATAATCTGTGTTACAAAGCTTATGTATGGCAAGTGTAAGGATTTTGACAATTGGCACCATATATTAACTGTATTCATGAAAGGACTGCACGTATAAAAAACAACTTGAAGTATAAAATTAATTATACTATAGCACTTTTAAAACTAATTAAAAACACAAAGGCCCAAGCAACATGGCCAGCTCTGAATCAAAACAACAAGATTTTATGTACATTACAAGTTTTTTATGTCTGTTTTTAAAATATTTCTATCCAAGTCGACCGAGTATATTAGATAGAAAGCCGACCGAGTAGAAAGCTAGAAAATAAATGCAAATCTTACCGGTGAGAAGCAATATTCTTCCTTTATAGTGAATTGTTGCATCCACAAGCGGAACAAAAAGGTAATCGTTCCTCGACTTTGCGAAACAAGCAAAAATAGGGGAAAAATATCAAGATTTAAAGGTCGAAAGCATAAAATATTATAGTGCAAAACCCAGGAGGGTGAAGAGTTCGTCGAAAGCACAGTATCGCGGTTGTCAGTGGTAAATACCATGGGCATTTGGGACCATATATGGCGTCAGCAAGCCAAAATCCGCCATGTTTTTTGCTTCACGTTTCTGCCTGGCGAACATTAGCGGCACGTCCTCCAGATATATTTAGCTCAGTGGTCGGGACCCGACCATTGGAATTTTAATTATATGCGACAATAACAAAATGGCGGACGGTTAGGCGCGATCTCAAACGAGTTCTTCTTTACGCCAGTCAAAGAGGCTCGTATTGTCACTTCTGAAGATAAGGCTGAAAGAAAAAAGGCGGCATTATGCGGAGAGGGATGCGACAAAGATCTATTTGTACGATCTGCGCGCGAGATTGCAAGGATTAATGAATGAATTGTCGCTTGAAACAGACAAAGAACTTGTCAACTTGGGTCGGTATTGCTAGATCATTATATGCCTCGCAAAGGGCAGCATTTCAGGTAATAGCTCAACTAACAATATGATTTAAAGTTAGTGTATGTTTCAAATGTGCTGTGAGTGTTAATAGTTTAACATTGTATGTGTTTATATTTGTCCTCTTATATGTTACATGAGCAAATAATACACCTGCATCCTGTCAGTTATAATAATTGTACATTTACAGTTCAAGATTACAATACAGCAAGAGAACAAAGAGATGGCTACCTGTATTTAGTGTAAATGTTTTGGTGCCTAAGCAGTATACTATACTGTATACATACATTCCTGAGTTGGTCAATCTGTCAATGTCTTCCTATACAAGAATTGCAGGTCACAAGATGATACACAGATTTAAAGTGAAAATTATAAACCTATTTTAGACATATTTTTGAAATGAAATACACTCTTTTTTTATAAGAACCAATTTAATAAGAACACTTAGGCTGAATTTCCCCCAAGAAAATAGAACAAAATAAGAACAAATTGAGGCTGACGAAAAAAAAGGTTTATAAATGTACTTTGTATAACTTTAACTTTCATACAGTGTCCAACATACGGTGTCCCTGTACACTACAGGACAGGTGCTACTGACTGTATGAACCCAAAATTCAATATCCCAGATTGACTGTACTGTAATCCTTAGACTAATCCTAAAACTAATCCTAAACCTAATCTTATGTGATGTCATTGTAATTTAAATCCCCAAAAAGAGTGCATAATAAGAACAAGCTAGAACAATTTGAGCCTCAAATTGGCAAAAAATAAGAACATTGAGCTTAGGCTTGTTTTTACTGGTTCTTATAAAAAAAAGAGTGTAGCCAGAAATATAGTACGTAACTGCTGTATTTCAATTGTTATCATTTAATGTATGTTAAATACAAGACTAGTAAATTCACATTGATAAAATGTAAATAATTAGCTAGGTGAAGTGCAATAAAAATGTAATAGTATTCAATTTGAATATATTAGCAATATTTCAACAAATGTGTGATTCCTAAATATCCATAAAATTGAACTTCCTAACTTAATGCTTGTTAAATCTTACAATAAAACAAGATTGCCATGCCATTATTACATTGGCTCAGTCCATGATTAAAAAATACCAATGTGTGGCAAATTTGTTTTGTAGTGATATGAAAGCTGAAGATAAAACAAGAATCCTTGTCTAAATGCTTGCTTTTTTGTTTCATTTTTGGCTTTCATACAATATATGTAGAAGGGAAAGGTTGCCATGTATTGGCATTTTATTATCACTGACTGGGCTAATGTCAATATGTAGGGCTAGATCACATGGTGCGAAAAGGCGAACAGGCATATATCAACTACTACAGCATATGAAATTAATGTTCTTAATTATCAACCTCTTACTGTCGATGCAATGGAAGTGTTGATATATTGCATCAATTCTTTTCCTCAAGTTGATCAATACATTTGCTCAAAAATTGCTCAAAAATTGCTCAACTTCCTGTTTACTAGCATACTTGTTCCCAATTGGTCAATCAATCACTGAAATGAGACGCCATTGGTCGATTCACACACACAGGAAGTTGAGCAATTTTTGAGCAAATGTATTGATCAACTTGAGGAAAAGAATTGATGCAATATTTTATCAACACTTCCATTGCATCGACAGTAAGCAAGGATACATAATCATTAAGGATACACCCAAACCTTTTGGTGTTAGCCAGAGCAATACAATGCTTTCTTGCCACTTAGCCCATTAACTGGCAGTACCTTAACACTGAAGAATAAAATCGTCGGGCGTCAAACAGAAAGTTTGTGAAATACTAATATATGGTGCATTGCCTGCTAATGGGTTCACAATAGACACTAGCAGATAGTTTTGTTAGCCCATTAACTGTCAGTACCCTGCATTGCAATCTTCTACAACAAAACTTGTTCTCTAACTGTGTCGGCATAACATGGCAGTGCCCACAATGACACCAGCCTGGTATTGATCTGCAGGGGGGGTGTGAACTTCAGGACCATGTTGTGGTGGATCAGGTTGTGGGACCTCTGCAACAGGTTGTGGGATCTCTACACCAGGTTGTGGGATTTCTACACCAGGTTGTGGTTGATCCTGTTCTGGTAACTCACCATAGAGCAGCAAATACTAGTGGTTGGCATAATAGCTCAATAGCTATCCCCCTCAAAAGTCAAAACATCCACATCAATATTGTCAACCAAATTCTAAAGGAATGAGTTTTTGCTTGATGGAAGTCATTAAATATCTGAAATAGGTGCATCTTTAAATAACGTATTTTTTAGTTTGATAGTATCTGGATTCTCATCCGGTCTTAAAATTATTGAAGAAATGCATGACCATCGCCTTGACGCCTTCTAAAGTCTTCTACATGATATTAGAACCGCGGTCTATTTACCAGCTTTGTAAACAACACCACAAAATATAAGCGATTGAATTGAACTTACTGATGATTGCCCAAAGAAATTGGAATCGCTCGAGTGTTGACTTGAATCAGTATCTAAAATATCTTTGCGCAAATTCACACACACGATCTCAGGATGACAAGCAGTATTGGCCGCGAGACATCAGACATGCATTTCGTCGGCCATAAATTATCCTGGAGACACTCCCTCTACAAGAACTGAAGAACACAGGGTTATGTCGTCTTTGTTTGGGATTTCTGCAGCACTTCTAGTTCGATTTATACCCCGTTTACACTATACCGGATTACTTTTCATACCGGATTAATTTTCACTCCGAAGTAAAAAACAAGGGTGTTTACACTACGCCGCATTGCACCGCTTCGCTTTGTTGCCAGCTCAACACTTTTTGATGTTGCCATGGAAACAGAACCAGTTTCCCGCTAAATAAAATCACGAGCTGGCTTTGCTAGACAAATGAACGCAAGAATGTCCAACACAAAACAAAAAGAGCCAAATTTTACATGGACTTACCCAAAATCTTCGTTGTTTACGTTCTCTTTTGCCCTTTCGTTTTGCACGAAAAGTTGAAGTTACCAGTGTTTGCCGGAGTCGTCGCCTTGATAAACTAGCCATTATTTGAAGGACGCTTGCTGCCGTAAAAGTAAGTATAATCAATTGTTTGAAGGCGACCATTTTTAATTCGTCTTGTAATATATTACACATTTCGTGCCAAAATTAGTTGTGTACCGGATTCGCCTGTTTACACTGCTCCGGCACATACCGGATTACTTTTCATATCACCTCCAAAGTGGAGTGATTTTTGCTCCGCGTCGCGTACCGGATTACTGTGGCGTAGTGTAAACAGCAGCCGAATCCGGTATGAAAATCGCTACGCTCCGATGTAATCCGGTATAGTGTAAACGGGGCCAACTTCTTTCGTTGTCATAAAAACAGTCGGCGAGAACGCGAAGGAAAAATAAATACAACAGGAAATACCGAAATACGTCATGTAAAAATGTTATTACATAACGTAAACAATAGCATTGTTATGCGCAGAATATATGCGCAGAACGGACTTTACATCATCTTTAAAGGCTATGAGTTGGTTCCAGAAGCATACCGACAAAAATTTCGAAATTTCGAGAAAACCGACCATAAAACGTATGTTCAATTCGCTCAAGTAAAAGAACAGTTGTTTGACCGATGGTGCTTATCCGAGCAAATTTCTAAAGATTACAAAAAATTGCGAGAATTAATGTTAATCGAAGAATTCAAGTCCGCACATTTATAAACGAACAAAAGCCTGAGAGTTCTATTGCAGCGGCCCGTTTGGCAGACGATTTCGTCTTGACTCACAAGAATATATTTGACAACAGGCAAACACCGGCCAGAAAATTTCCGCGTGATAACCGAGAAACCAAAGCAAACTACAATGATTCCAGAAGTGCGAGACATTCTTTTTCGACCGTAGAATAGTTTCGCTGTTGTTTGTTGAACTTTCGAGAGAAGTAACATACCGGATGATCGACTCCATCTCGATCTTCTTGTAGTAAAACTGCACCGGCTGCAACATCACTCGCGTCTACCGCTAGCTTGAAGGGACGGTTAATCTGGTGCCGACAAAACTGGGGCATTTTGTAGCATAGCTTTGAGTTTCTCGAATGCTGACTGACATTGTTCTGTCCAAACAAATTTAATATCCTTGCGAAGTAAGGATTCCGTAATCGATGAAAAGTTTGGGCAAAACTTTCGATAATAACCCGCCATTCCGAGCAATCGCATGACGTGTTTCTTTGTTGTAGGTTGTGGAAAATCCGCAATCGCCTCGACTTTCGCGTTGACGGGTTTGACTTGGCCCTGACCAACGATATGGCCCAAGTACGTAACATAGCCACAACCAAATTCACTTTTGACCAAATTTATGGTTAACTTGGCTTCGCTTAACCGTTTAAAAAGCTTTCGTAATATTTCAAGATGCTCTTCCCAGGTGTCACTATAAATTATCACGTCGTCAATATAACCTTCGCAACCGTCGATCTCGGAAATTATGTTGTTGATAAGTCGTTTACCTTACGGTAGTCCGTACACATCCGATAACTACCGTCTGGTTTGGGAACTAATATACAGGGTGAACTCCAACTACTTTGGCTGGGCTCGATGAAATCGTTTTCAAGGAGGTATTGGATCTCTTGGTCAAGGTATTTCGCTTTCGTTGGGTTCAATCGGTAAGGATGTTGTTTTATAGGGGCAGCGTCGCCAATATCAACGTCGTGGGAAATCATTTTGGTTCGGGAAGGAACGTCAGGGAATAATTGTGCATAATCATTAACAAGATTTAAAACATCTTGGCGTTGAGATAACTTCGAATCCAAATCTCGTAAAACATCGGAGTTGCTCAGTTTTGATGTCTCAGACAAATTAAAGAGTTCAGATTTATCTTCATCATTATGACTATCTCTATCTGAACTCACAACGTTCACTGGCTGTACTACATTCTTTCTTTCGTGATATGCTTTAAGCATATTTACATGGCAAAGCTGTTTATTCTTACGTCTGTTTGGAGTTATGATTACATAGTTCAAATCATTCTCTTTCTTTTCTACAATATAGGGCCCAAAGTACCTAGCTTGTAGGGACTTTCCAGGAACCGGAAGAAGTGCAAGAACCTTATCTCCGTTCTGAAAATGCCGAGTTACGGTGTTTTGTCGTAACTATGCTTCATGCGATTTTGAGCTCATTTAAGGTTCTTACGTGCTAATTTACAAGCCTTAGTCAATTTGGTACGAAAGTCCGAAACGTATTGTAAAGATTTAGTGAACCGCCGTCGTCGGTAAGCAACTTTTCCTTCAAAGCTTGAGCGGTCCCCGAACGGTGTGACCGAAAACTAACTCAAATGGACTAAACCCTAATGATTCTTGAACCGATTCACGAGCCGCAAACAAAAGTAAATGGACTCCGTCGTCCCAATCTTTCTCAGTTTCGAAACAATACGTCTTAATCATTTGCTTCAATGTTTGGTGAAATCTTTCTAGTGCACCCTGGCTTTCTGGATGATAAGCCGAAGATTTGTATTGTTTAATACCTAGTTCGTTCATAACTTGTTGAAACAACCCTGACATGAAATTTGAACCTTGGTCAGACTGAATGGATTTTGGAAGACCAACTAACGTAAAAAACTTTGTAAGTGCTTGGACAATGGTTTTAGCCTTGATATTACGAAGTGGTATGGCTTCAGGAGAACGTGTCGAAACGCACATAATTGTCAATAAATATTGGTTACCTCTCTTAGTTTTAGGCAATGGTCCGACGCAATCAATCATAATTCGGCTAAACGGTTCTTCAAAAGCCGGAATTGCTTTGAGTGGTGCCTTTGGGATAACCTGATTAGGTTTTCCTACTACCTGACAAGTGTGACAGGTTTTGAAAAATTCAGCAACGGCTTTTCGAACTCCAGGCCAATAAAAATGTCGTATAATTTTCTCATATGTCTTGTTTATCCCCAAATGACCTGAAAGGGGGGTTTCGTGTGCTAAACTTAATACTTCCTCTCGGTAAGGTTTCGGAATGACAATTTGATACCGGACAGACCGCTCGTCATCGACACTAACATCGGGTGGTCGCCATTTTCTCATTAAAAATACTATTTGCTGCCGAGCGTAGCGAGGCAGCACACTAATCTTGACATAACTCGTGCCAGTCTCCTCCCGAACTATGTATAGCGTGGTTCAATCTCGATTATGAAAAATTTTGGATGTCAGATTTTGCCAAACAATGGAATGATGACGTTTTGTGACACCTATGTTTACTCTGAAGTTTAAAGTTACATACTCCAGATTGTTTACGGAAGAAATATTAATTATCCGAACATAGTCCGAACACCCATCACGGCGGCGGGGACTGTTATTATTCTTTAGCTTCTTGAAACAAACATGCAAACAAATATGTAACACAAATTATATTCAGTAGACGGTAATTATTGGCATTGACCCAGTGGCTTGCGCGCTGTCAATAGATGCATGCATACCCTAGCGTAGTGTGCAGGATGAGACAAGCGAAATATATCACGAAACATGAAAGACATCAAATTTTGTAACATCTATTTCAAAATATCAATATTTTCCATGTATTGTTCTTCCACATGGAATCCCCACATGAAACCCATGTTTACTGCAATGAGTAATTTGACACTGCCACGCAAGGAAATTTGCATATTTTTGTAGTGTATAAAAGCGTTAAAAGTATATACATGTGCGCAAAATAATTTTGCATTTGGAAAGCTATAAAACGAAAGCGTTGTTCCATCATTCTGTTCTTACTTTGCTGGTCATGTGAGTCACTTACATGTAAAGCACAACTCATTTCAACTCATTTCAACTCATTGCCATTCGAATATTTGCCTTAGTGCGCGCAGAACTGAGACCCTGTCTGTTCTGACAATAATATGTGAACACGACTAGACAAAAATATTAAGTCCATTGTAAAATAGGAATAAAAACATATTTCTATGCCCACAGTAGCCTATTTAATAGGTCAAACCTTGCACAAATCAGAATGATTCAGTCAGGAAATTTAGACGATCAATTGCATATTTGTGACTTCGTGTCAAGTTCACACGAGTCACAAGCGTCAAGCGGCATACATGAAACATCACTTGATGCAAAATATGGAAATCAGTAAGAGAAAGCAAACGCGAATGGATAGAAAAACCTTTTAAAGACATCTCTATGTAAGACTTCCATGCTTTAAAGCACTAACAGCTCAAGCAAAGTCGATAGCACATTACAGAAAATATAGTTTATATATATAAACAAACACTGAATCTAGCTGCGATCGATTGTGTGCTTTCAGCGTTTCATAGACATATAAATTGAGATTGCCAACTTTCCAAAAAGGAGTAAACAAATGTAAACGTAACATATAAACAAAAGACAAAATATCTTACCTTGAATGGTCAAAATAGACTTGAAAAAGCTTTAGAAATTCGATAAAAATTCGAAGACTCCGTCCGTCAAAATCGAAAAGCACATGGAACTGAACGAGTTTAAAATTTGTGTTCTGCGCATAGCAAGCGCGCACGACCACAATTCCATGCGCTAAATAAAATTTACTTAAAAACTCCCTCTCTGCACACATTAGGCTGTTGCTACGCTCGCTCGCTTCAGGCTCGCTCGCTCCGCAGCAATTAGACCTGCTGCGTCCGCTCGCTCGCTTCAGGCTCGCTCGCCACCCCAGCAACTATATTCAAACTATATTCAAACGAAGCCGTTGTGCTCGTTAAAATCAATACAAACGAAGAATTGTTGTCTGCTGGCTGTGAATCAGACGAAGGCATAATTGTTGTGTCTGTTGGCTGTGAACAAACAGAAAGTTACACCTGTACAAAATACTGAACGAAGCGCTGTGCTTGTGAAAAATATTGAAACACAGTTAAGACAACCTTGTGGTGACTGTAGAGTACTGTATAAATGGGGGTAACAATTCAGCAATATCGTGCCCGAATAGGAGCACATAATAATGTGGGAATAAAAAGTATTCAACCCAACTGGAAGGTAACTTTAGTTATATAATGTTGATGTTATTTCAGCTGGTTATAAACATCATTGTATTAATAATATTGGTGCAAGTATTTCACTTGTGTATACTTTATTTGCCAACACAAAAATTGGCAGAACATATTGCAACGTCTTAGTCAAGCTATAGTGTCATTTACTCAAATGTCATGCTACATTGTATATGTTCCATGCCACTGTTGTTGAGAATGGCAAATGATGTTGAGGAAAATCAACTGAAACAGTCTCTGCTGACTTTAACCAGGGCGATACGAAATTTCGACAAAATGCTGGTAAACAAGATGTAGCCATGTCTTTGACTTCAATAGTATATAGTCATATAACAAATGTGAATGCATGGGCCGGATTCATCATTATTGAATGACATATTGTGTACTGGAAATAGCTATAGGCAGCATTTCACTTGCGATAGTAACTTCTAGTTTGGATAAAGTATCCCATCGCCTGGTCTGAAATTTCTCTTTCATCGAAAGCTTGTTGAATTAATGCAGCTATCTCGGGATCATTCTTTTGCTCGTTAATGAGATTAGATGTTGAAAAGCTTTTAGTATCAGCCGCATTGTTTTCCATAGTCTGTGTTTTTGTTGGACTACCATCAAATATATGTGTAAGAAAAGTATCGGACAAATCATAGGATAAATCAAGTTCATCTTCGTTACTGTTCTCTAATTGGTGTTTTGCCATTGCTCTGGTGACCGCACATGATGGATATAAATTTGGAATTTCCTGTTCAATGACATCGGAAATGTGTGTTGAGCATGGTTTATTTGTCACTATAGGATTGACTGTCACTTTTTCGCCAGCAAGATCATTTCCTAATAACAATTGTATTCCATCGAAAGGCAAAGAATCGATGATACCTATCGGAACATCTCCGGAGACTAAATCTGAATGCAATTTAATGTTGTGCAAAGGAACTGAACTGTAATCACTGGAGTGAACTCCTTTTATTAAAACATTGGTTCCGGAATATGATTCCTCAGAAAATGGCAATGTGTTTGTCAATATTAAGGATTGAGATGCACCAGTATCTCGTAAGATTTGAATTGGAATAAATTGTGTTGGATTGCTTAAAAGTGAAACATTAGCCTTATTAACAAATCGTTATAATATTATAGAGACGCTAATACGTATATTCGAAAGTAAATAAATATATATTAAAAGGTATAAGGTTTCATGCTATTTGTGTTGCGAGAGGCGTTAATCAATTTGAACCCGAAACCTAAGGTTGAAAAATTACCTTGAAAACAAATAGTCGACGCATTGTCGCATTAAAACACGCTTTGTAACAGTTGGGGGCTCAGGCGGGAATAAAATCAGTTTAAACAGTTGTTCAGAAAGTAAAGTAGCGTTTCAAAAAAGTCGTCGAAGAAAAATAAATTCGAAAAGTCATTTCATTGATAAGATAAGCGGAATTTGAAAAGTACATTCTGCGTCATAGTGTTAAGTGCGAAACCAGATACCTTAATTAGTTAAACATGTCAGAATTCAATTCAGAAGAATTTATATTGGAACCAGCACTTGAAAAATTCAATAACCTAAGAAAGGATGACCTTATTGCGCTAGGCAAGCATTTAAAACTAGAAATAAGAAGCTCATTAAGAAAGCGCGAAGTATATGATTTGATTAAGGAACACTTTGTTAAAAAAAAAACATTCGAACAGTCTGCTTTTATAGAACAAATTAAGGATACGATAAGTATAGAAAGTAAAATTGCTGAAAGTGAGATAAACGAGAAAGACAGACAGTAGCAGAGAGATCAAGAGCAAATATTGTGGGAAAGAGAACGAGAGAAGCGCGAGTGGGAACGAGAGAAACAGGAGAGAGAGAGAGAATTTAGGTTAAGGGAGCATGAAACAGAATTGAAAAAATTAGAACTACAAGCACAAGTACAAGCTAAAGCGCGTAACCCTGAATCAAGTTTGGGTCATAAATTTGACGTAACCAAACATGTCCGAATGGTTCCACCTTTCCATGAACGGGAAGTTGATCAATACTTTCTACATTTCGAGAAAATTGCCACAAATTGTAATTGGCCTAAAGACAGCTAGACAATGCTGTTACAAAGCGTTCTAGTTGGTAAAGCTCGAGAAATTTATTCGCAACTTTCAATCGAATTATCGGCGGATTACGAGGCGGTAAAGGAACGTATCCTTAAAGGCTATGAGTTGGTTCCAGAAGCATACCGACAAAAATTTCGAAATTTCGAGAAAACCGACCATAAAACGTATGTTCAATTCGCTCAAGTAAAAGAACAGTTGTTTGACCGGTGGTGCTTATCCGAGCAAATTGCTACAGATTACAAAAAATTGCGAGAATTAATGTCAATCGAAGAATTCAAACGTTCCATTAATGCCGAAGTCCGCACATTTATAAACGAACAAAAGCCTGAGAGTTCTATTGCAGCGGCCCGTTTGGCAGACGATTTCGCCTTGACTCACAAGAATATATTTGACAACAGGCAAACACCGGCCAGAAAATTTCCGCGTGATAACCGAGAAACCAAAGCAAACTACAATGATTCCAGAGCATCGCGTGACTCATATAGTTGGCGACGACCAACATCCAATTTCCAGTCGAATAGTCGGACTAGAACACCGGAATTTCCGAGCAAGCAAAATAACCCACCTTTCAATACCGTCACTTGCGATTATTGTAAGCGTAAAGGACACACTATGTCGGTTTGTTACAAAAATCTACGGAACCAAACAAAACCAACAGGTTTTATTTCACGATCAACACAGGATCAACAAGCTACATCTGGTTTTGATAATAATAATAATAACGCCAGTGTTATTCCTGAGGATTTAATAGAGGTCAAAGCCAATGCTGACCCTATGAAGATATTATAACGATTTGTTAATAAGGCTAATGTTTCACTTTTAAGCAATCCAACACAATTTATTCCAATTCAAATCTTACGAGATACTGGTGCATCTCAATCCTTAATATTGACAAACACATTGCCATTTTCTGAGGAATCATATTCCGGAACCAATGTTTTAATAAAAGGAGTTCACTTCAGTGATTACAGTTCAGTTCCTTTGCACAACATTAAATTGCATTCAGATTTAGTCTCCGGAGATGTTCCGATAGGTATCATCGATTCTTTGCCTTTCGATGGAATACAATTGTTATTAGGAAATGATCTTGCGGGCGAAAAAGTGACAGTCAATCCTATAGTGACAAATAAACCATGCTCAACACACATTTCCGATGTCATTGAACAGGAAATTCCAAATTTATATCCATCATGTGCGGTCACCAGAGCAATGGCAAAACACCAATTAGAGAACAGTAACGAAGATGAACTTGATTTATCCTATGATTTGTCCGATACTTTTCTTACACATATATTTGATGGTAGTCCAACAAAAACACAGACTATGGAAAACAATGCGGCTGATACTAAAAGCTTTTCAACATCTAATCTCATTAACGAGCAAAAGAATGATCCCGAGATAGCTGCATTAATTCAACAAGCTTTCGATGAAAGAGAAATTTCAGACCAGGCGATGGGATACTTTATCCAAACTAGAAGTTACTATCGCAAGTGAAATGCTGCCTATAGCTATTTCCAGTACACAATATGTCATTCAATAATGATGAATCCGGCCCATGCATTCACATTTGTTATATGACTATATACTATTGAAGTCAAAGACATGGCTACATCTTGTTTACCAGCATTTTGTCGAAATTTCGTATCGCCCTGGTTAAAGTCAGCAGAGACTGTTTCAGTTGATTTTCCTCAACATCATTTGCCATTCTCAACAACAGTGGCATGGAACATATACAATGTAGCATGACATTTGAGTAAATGACACTATAGCTTGACTAAGACGTTGCAATATGTTCTGCCAATTTTTGTGTTGGCAAATAAAGTATACACAAGTGAAATACTTGCACCAATATTATTAATACAATGATGTTTATAACCAGCTGAAATAACATCAACATTATATAACTAAAGTTACCTTCCAGTTGGGTTGAATACTTTTTATTCCCACATTATTATGTGCTCCTATTCGGGCACGATATTGCTGAATTGTTACCCCCATTTATACAGTACTCTACAGTCACCACAAGGTTGTCTTAACTGTGTTTCAATATTTTTCACAAGCACAGCGCTTCGTTCAGTATTTTGTACAGGTGTAACTTTCTGTTTGTTCACAGCCAACAGACACAACAATTATGCCTTCGTCTGATTCACAGCCAGCAGACAACAATTCTTCGTTTGTATTGATTTTAACGAGCACAACGGCTTCGTTTGAATATAGTTTGAATATAGTTGCTGGGGTGGCGAGCGAGCCTGAAGCGAGCGAGCGGACGCAGCAGGTCTAATTGCTGCGGAGCGAGCGAGCCTGAAGCGAGCGAGCGTAGCAACAGCCTAATGTGTGCAGAGAGGGAGTTTTTAAGTAAATTTTATTTAGCGCATGGAATTGTGGTCGTGCGCGCTTGCTATGCGCAGAACACAAATTTTAAACTCGTTCAGTTCCATGTGCTTTTCGATTTTGACGGACGGAGTCTTCGAATTTTTATCGAATTTCTAAAGCTTTTTCAAGTCTATTTTGACCATTCAAGGTAAGATATTTTGTCTTTTGTTTATATGTTACGTTTACATTTGTTTACTCCTTTTTGGAAAGTTGGCAATCTCAATTTATATGTCTATGAAACGCTGAAAGCACACAATCGATCGCAGCTAGATTCAGTGTTTGTTTATATATATAAACTATATTTTCTGTAATGTGCTATCGACTTTGCTTGAGCTGTTAGTGCTGTAAAGCATGGAAGTCTTACATAGAGATGTCTTTAAAAGGTTTTTCTATCCATTCGCGTTTGCTTTCTCTTACTGATTTCCATATTTTGCATCAAGTGATGTTTCATGTATGCCGCTTGACGCTTGTGACTCGTGTGAACTTGACACGAAGTCACAAATATGCAATTGATCGTCTAAATTTCCTGACTGAATCATTCTGATTTGTGCAAGGTTTGACCTATTAAATAGGCTACTGTGGGCATAGAAATATGTTTTTATTCCTATTTTACAATGGACTTAATATTTTTGTCTAGTCGTGTTCACATATTATTGTCAGAACAGACAGGGTCTCAGTTCTGCGCGCACTAAGGCAAATATTCGAATGGCAATGAGTTGAAATGAGTTGTGCTTTACATGTAAGTGACTCACATGACCAGCAAAGTAAGAACAGAATGATGGAACAACGCTTTCGTTTTATAGCTTTCCAAATGCAAAATTATTTTGCGCACATGTATATACTTTTAACGCTTTTATACACTACAAAAATATGCAAATTTCCTTGCGTGGCAGTGTCAAATTACTCATTGCAGTAAACATGGGTTTCATGTGGGGATTCCATGTGGAAGAACAATACATGGAAAATATTGATATTTTGAAATAGATGTTACAAAATTTGATGTCTTTCATGTTTCGTGATATATTTCGCTTGTCTCATCCTGCACACTACGCTAGGGTATGCATGCATCTATTGACAGCGCGCAAGCCACTGGGTCAATGCCAATAATTACCGTCTACTGAATATAATTTGTGTTACATATTTGTTTGCATGTTTGTTTCAAGAAGCTAAAGAATAATAACAGTCCCCGCCGCCGTGATGGGTGTTCGGACTATGTTCGGATAATTAATATTTCTTCCGTAAACAATCTGGAGTATGTAACTTTAAACTTCAGAGTAAACATAGGTGTCACAAAACGTCATCATTCCATTGTTTGGCAAAATCTGACATCCAAAATTTTTCATAATCGAGATTGAACCACGCTATACATAGTTCGGGAGGAGACTGGCACGAGTTATGTCAAGATTAAGTGTGCTGCCACGCTACGCTCGGCAGCAAATAGTATTTTTAATGAGAAAATGGCGACCACCCGATGTTAGTGTCGATGACGAGCGGTCTGTCCGGTATCAAATTGTCATTCCGAAACCTTACCGAGAGGAAGTATTAAGTTTAGCACACGAAACCCCCCTTTCAGGTCATTTGGGGATAAACAAGACATATGAGAAAATTATACGACATTTTTATTGGCCTGGAGTTCGAAAAGCCGTTGCTGAATTTTTCAAAACCTGTCACACTTGTCAGGTAGTAGGAAAACCTAATCAGGTTATCCCAAAGGCACCACTCAAAGCAATTCCGGCTTTTGAAGAACCGTTTAGCCGAATTATGATTGATTGCGTCGGACCATTGCCTAAAACTAAGAGAGGTAACCAATATTTATTGACAATTATGTGCGTTTCGACACGTTCTCCTGAAGCCATACCACTTCGTAATATCAAGGCTAAAACCATTGTCCAAGCACTTACAAAGTTTTTTACGTTAGTTGGTCTTCCAAAATCCATTCAGTCTGACCAAGGTTCAAATTTCATGTCAGGGTTGTTTCAACAAGTTATGAACGAACTAGGTATTAAACAATACAAATCTTCGGCTTATCATCCAGAAAGCCAGGGTGCACTAGAAAGATTTCACCAAACATTGAAGCAAATGATTAAGACGTATTGTTTCGAAACTGAGAAAGATTGGGACGACGGAGTCCATTTACTTTTGTTTGCGGCTCGTGAATCGGTTCAAGAATCATTAGGGTTTAGTCCATTTGAGTTAGTTTTCGGTCACACCGTTCGGGGACCGCTCAAGCTTTTGAAGGAAAAGTTGCTTACCGACGAC
Source organism: Trachythela sp. YZ-2020 (assembly GCA_016169945.1). Taxonomy (NCBI): domain Eukaryota; kingdom Metazoa; phylum Cnidaria; class Anthozoa; order Malacalcyonacea; family Clavulariidae; genus Trachythela; species Trachythela sp. YZ-2020. Next base: position 1,440,847 of record JADLSH010000157.1, read on the forward strand.
GGCGGTTCACTAAATCTTTTACAATACGTTTCGGACTTTCGTACCAAATTGACTAAGGCTTGTAAATTAGCACGTAAGAACCTTAAATGAGCTCAAAATCGCATGAAGCATAGTTACGACAAAAACACCGTAACTCGGCATTTTCAGAACGGAGATAAGGTTCTTGCACTTCTTCCGGTTCCTGGAAAGTCCCTACAAGCTAGGTACTTTGGGCCCTATATTGTAGAAAAGAAAGAGAATGATTTGAACTATGTAATCATAACTCCAAACAGACGTAAGAATAAACAGCTTTGCCATGTAAATATGCTTAAAGCATATCACGAAAGAAAGAATGTAGTACAGCCAGTGAACGTTGTGAGTTCAGATAGAGATAGTCATAATGATGAAGATAAATCTGAACTCTTTAATTTGTCTGAGACATCAAAACTGAGCAACTCCGATGTTTTACGAGATTTGGATTCGAAGTTATCTCAACGCCAAGATGTTTTAAATCTTGTTAATGATTATGCACAATTATTCCCTGACGTTCCTTCCCGAACCAAAATGATTTCCCACGACGTTGATATTGGCGACGCTGCCCCTATAAAACAACATCCTTACCGATTGAACCCAACGAAAGCGAAATACCTTGACCAAGAGATCCAATACCTCCTTGAAAACGATTTCATCGAGCCCAGCCAAAGTAGTTGGAGTTCACCCTGTATATTAGTTCCCAAACCAGACGGTAGTTATCGGATGTGTACGGACTACCGTAAGGTAAACGACTTATCAACAACATAATTTCCGAGATCGACGGTTGCGAAGGTTATATTGACGACGTGATAATTTATAGTGACACCTGGGAAGAGCATCTTGAAATATTACGAAAGCTTTTTAAACGGTTAAGCGAAGCCAAGTTAACCATAAATTTGGTCAAAAGTGAATTTGGTTGTGGCTATGTTACGTACTTGGGCCATATCGTTGGTCAGGGCCAAGTCAAACCCGTCAACGCGAAAGTCGAGGCGATTGCGGATTTTCCACAACCTACAACAAAGAAACACGTCATGCGATTGCTCGGAATGGCGGGTTATTATCGAAAGTTTTGCCCAAACTTTTCATCGATTACGGAACCCTTGACGCAGTTACTTCGCAAGGATATTAAATTTGTTTGGACAGAACAATGTCAGTCAGCATTCGAGAAACTCAAAGCTATGCTACAAAATGCCCCAGTTTTGTCGGCACCAGATTAACCGTCCCTTCAAGCTAGCGGTAGACGCGAGTGATGTTGCAGCCGGTGCAGTTTTACTACAAGAAGATCAAGATGGAGTCGATCATCCGGTATGTTACTTCTCTCGAAAGTTCAACAAACACCAGAGAAACTATTCTACGATCGAAAAAGAATGCCTTGCACTTCAACGCTTCTCGCGCTTCAACATTTCGAAGTATACGTTTCTTCGACTTCTTTTCCACTCGAGGTGTTCAGTGACCACAACCCTCTAGTATTTCTCCATAAAATGAAGAACAAGAATCAACGTTTGCTACGTTGGAGCCTTATTCTATCAGAGTACGACATGAAGATACAGCGTATTAAAGGACGAGACAATTTACTCGCTGACTGTCTTTCACGACCATAAAATACGAACACGATATATTGAACTTCAAAGAAAGTTCTACAAACTTTCTTTCCTTTAAGGGGGAGGGTGTAACATGGCATTGTTACACCATGTTATAATGTACATACATCTATATATCATATATCATATATTATATCAAATACTATATATAATCATAATTATAATAGGAAGACCTTAGGTAACCTTGCTCGCATGAGTAAGAAAATGCCTAAAGATTAAAGAACCACGGAAAACGCCTAATACCACAAACCACGCAAACAGGACATGGTTTTGTGGTTGGAACTTGCTTTGACAAACTAGATTGCGTAGAGGAAATTAGTCATAGTTGTAGAATTCTTCCTCTAAAATTGATTATAAAAGCTGAGCACAAGCTGAGAAAAGTAGTTCAAGTTGAGTGAAGTGAGAAGAGCCATTTAGGCTGAAATACTTCATAGGCTATTATAAAGCCAGAAGTATTGTTAAAAGGCTAGAGTTAGGCCTCGTGAAATACACTAACGAATATTGGGAATATTATTGAAACATTAAAGAAAACGGAATACGAAGTAAAGAACAAAGATTCACAGTCGTGCTCAGCTCAGACGGATAGAGAGATAAGTTTTAAGAACGTTATTATAATATTATAGAGACGCTAATACGTATATTCGAAAGTAAATAAATATATATTAAAAGGTATAACGTTTCATGCTATTTGTGTTGCGAGAGGCGTTAATCAATTTGACCCTTACGTTTATATTCCAACTTGTTTATTATTAAATTAGACAGTACTAAAAGTTCCTCGATCATTGCTTTTATAGTTCGTATTTCCTGTTATTCACCTGTTTTGTAAATGTTCCAGATTACTTACATACTACACTGATAATTTTGGGGTGTCAATTTAACACCAAAAAGTGGTGCTAAAAAATTAGGTAAAAAATGACACCTTTTTTTGTGTGCTATTTTAACACCGCTGTTGATGGTGTTGATTTAACACTAGTTACGGTGCTAAAACAACACCTTTTGTAGTGTTAAAATAGCACTGATTTAGGAGTTGTTTTAACACCCGAATATTCTCATCAAAATAGCACCTGATTTAGGTGCTATTTTAGCACTAGTGTGAACAAAAACTTGCTCATTGCTACAAAGCAAATCCAAAATATATACTCCACTTTTTAACAAAGAGACAACACAATCTGAAAATATATGAACATCCTTTAATTGAATTAATAATAATATATTTGCTGATTCCAAAATTACTTTGCAGCTGAACATTAAAATGGTAATAAATGTAGGCAAATCTTGCCATGCTCATGCAATGTTCTCACCAATTACCTATTGAAACCAGGTACATCTATTATTTTACCCTGGGCAATGCCAAGCAATTCTAGTACCATGCTAGGAGCATGTCAGAAGAGTTATTCTATGTCACTCCAATGCTTAAGTTAACCCATTAACAACTAACAATTTTCCTTAGCAGGTGAAGTTGTCTGGCATTAGACAGAGTAAACTTGCAATATAAGATGCACAATCAGGAATTTATACAAGCACTTTATTCTGCCGTTTTTCAGATGAAGAAAATGAATTATTTACAACCGTTTACGGGTAGCAGAAAGGTGCTTCTATAAATCCCTGATAATCATTGTGGTTTAATGGGTTACAAATTTGTTATTAGGTAAAGTCAACAGTTATAGAGTCTGATGATTACTACACTAATTTCCCCATAGTCTATAGACATGCCAAAAGACTGCAACTCCACATTTTCTGAGATCAGAATACCTCTATTCTTTTGCTCCTGTCAGTATGGCCAATATCAAACACACACAACTTGACGCAGACCATTAACTCCTTGCGTTATCTTCCTCAGCGATACAAAGTTGCTCTATTACTTTAGTCGTGATGCCAAGGTGAACCATACATAAATATCAATATTTTTCCAGCTTCACAATCACATATAATTAGGTCATCTATAAAATACATTGAAAGTAAGGTACATAAGTAAATACAAAATTCAGATTAACTTAAAATATTCGCATCATTCTAATGAATGCAATTAAACAGGTGTCTGCTAATAATACATAATTATGATATTCTCTTTCATTAGGCAGGACATAGCTGACTTAACTACTATTTGACGAGATCACAGTTGTATAAAAAATAATCAATTCTCACACAATAATAAATATTCTTGCAGTGAGTTCCATATCAAAATACACCCCTAGTGACCCCACTAGAAGTGGGTAAGGTCCAGTGTTACTATAGAGCACACAGGTTATAAATAGAATACAATTAGCTATTGCTTATGTACAGTTAGCCTCCTGAGATTCCAAAACTCCCTTCTAAGGCATGATGCACAGGTCTATGTAAATGCTTTCTTCACCCTGCTCTCCTGGGCAGCACACTTTGGAGGAACAAGCAGGGTATAGCTGAGTTAGGAAGAGTCCACAAAAATCATCGAGAGCAGTGGTCAGTAAGCCACCCCCCCAAATATGGGCATCATATATTGTTGGTTTGTGCCGAAAAGCATGGAGGGAAAGTTATTATATATTATAATATTATACCTCACAATAAGTTTGTCCAATCAGAGAACTAGGCTTGTACCACATGACCGTGGTATTTTTCAGTGAATACCTGTACCCTGAGTCGTTTCCCCGGGGCATGGTATTCGAGTCGAATACCATGCTTGAGCTGGGAATTTGAGTTTTTAATACCCCGCTCGTACCCAGGCCGTCATCTAATTTCATCGCCTGTTTTCTAGTATCTAGTACAAGTAAAGTCATACAAGGTTCGGTATAATATATCATTTATAGACCTTTCACTCAAGGTATTCCCAAAAAATTACCCTTCGGGATGAAATATCTTTGCCCTCGGAATATTTCTCATCCCTCAGGGTAATTCCAAAAATTCAAAAATTTCATGTATCCACTCAGCTACATGCATTTACATTGACCTCAATGACCTGTAGGTTTTATTGAAGCATTTTAAATATACCTCATTAAATAACAATTATAATATTATGGAAGTTGCACATTATTTAAAATTGTCAAGACATTTTCTCAGGGTACTAATAGACTATACATTGATTCATTGAAACAATGCTCAACTTATGAAACAATCACATAATTCATATATAAAAACATTCATAACTTTTAAGTCTACTCTAATGTCAGAGTTTCTATGGTAATATGGTATAGATTAATATAATTGTTAAGTAGGCCGTAGTTTATATTATCGTTTTGATTCTGAACTAAATTGATAAGTACACGGGAATTTTTGCCGCGTTAAAATTCAAATATTTTCTTACGGCGACACAACGCACGCAACATAAATATTTATGAATACATCCGTAAATTTTTGCCTTTATAATTGCTTTATATTACATAAAAACATTGAAATATCCTTACCTGAATATTATACCAGCGTTCCTGAGCTATAACTCTTGAAATTCTTGTGGATTTCGAGAAGAAAAAGCAAATATATTGCTTGTATTTTCCAACATAATTTTTCAAATTAAAATTTGAAATGAAAGTGACGCTATCCCAGAAAACTTTGCGCGCGTAGTAAGGAAATTAGACACCGTCCGTCTTTCCGTGCTTATGTCATTTCTATGAATTCTTTCAGGAGAGACAACTCCCAACCAAAAAACACTGCTCGTATTTTGTATCATTTCAGATTTTTGTGTCATATTTTAGACTCTATGCTTTAGGAATATAACGTTCTCTGTAAAGTTTCTCTTAAAGGTATGCAGCAAACTAGATGCGACACAACAAAACACCATAGAGTTTGTGTATATAAAATGTCTATAATCATGTAGTATCACAAGATATTATACATGGCGATTTATCAAAACAATATTCCGTAGAAATATGTTACTTGGGCTTTCTTGCGATTTTTTGTGAAACTGTAATTTGACTTAAACACCCATAATATATTTAACCCTAAAAATCGTGTTAATTTAGCACCTCTATAGTGGCCTATGTTTAACACTTTTGATGGTGTCAAAATAGCACCCAATATTTAGCGCTATAAAGGGTGTAAATTTAGCACTTTCGCTGATGAAAGAGGTGCTATTTAGGACCCAAAAAAGGTGTCAAAATAGCACCCCATTATTTAGCACTATAAAGGGTGTAAATTTAGCACTTTCGCTGATGAAAGAGGTGCTATTTTATTGCCCAAAAAAGGTGTTAAAATTTCGGTGCTGAATTAGCACTTTAAAATTGACACCCAACTTAACGGTGCTATATTGGCACCCAAATCGGTGCTAAAATAGCACTTTATATTTAACACCACCTCCTGGTGTCAATTTAGCACCTATACAGGTGCTATTTTAACACCCTCAAATTAACAGTGTATATGCCATTATAACATTATTAACATGCATATACATAATTATTGATATATACTATATTATTCTATTCTATAACAAGTTTGAATTGTTCTTAGTAGCAAGGAAAATGTTTATTATGTGCTTTGTACTAACACTGGAACATAACTGAACTGAACGGTAAATTGCTAGAATAAGAAATATGTCTTCGTAGTCGTAGATATATTATCCTATGTTAGGTTTGTTTCTAAAAGCCGCCAGAAGTCATAAACTCGTGTTATAAGATATTATTAGCACAAGAAATGTATTTGTTGTTTCTTGAATCTACTGTCTGAATAATAATAACTATATATATTCTATCATGCTGTCGTTGCCATAACAATGACACGTCAATCACCCTGAGGTGACTTCCGTCGGGATATTAACTATCATATGATAATATTATCAACTATCGTAAAATCTTCCCTTCTTTAACAAAACAGATCCTAAGTCAAGATTGTTCTGGCCTCAAGTAAACTGTTGTTCGTGGTCCTTGACGGGATAACATAACAAATAGTCAAATAATGTTAATAAATGTTTAGTGTTTTACTCAGGTAGTCTGGCTAAATTTTCCAGTTAGGTATCTGCGAGTTCGCCAAATCTCACTGGTATTTTTGACACGCGCCCGCTGCGCGTCCGGTATTCCTGGTCTCCTTCCAGCTCTGCTGGCAATTCCATTTCGTGTTCGGCTGGAGGTTGTGTTTCGTCTCTCTCTCGTTGTATCCCTTCCGGTTCATTGATATCTTCTTGGACATAATCTGGCATTGGTAGGTATACATCTTCTTCGACTTCCAACTCCTGGGCCGGTGTGCATTTCCGTAAATGCTTACGGTTTCTGATGTATTTTCTGCCGTTTACCTCCACTTCGTATGGCCGTGGTCGAATTTCCTTTATGATTTTCCCGTCACTCCACTTCTTCTCCCCTAGTCTGAATGGCTGGACTTTAACTCTGTCTCCTTCGTTCAGTTTCCCGAGTGTTTTTGCTCCTCTTTTGTAATATCTTTGTTGTTTCGCCTGTTTCTTGGCTATGTTTGCATCACAGTTTCCTATCAAGTGGGGTTTTAGAAGGTTTGTCGAGGTAGGAAGGGTGGTCCGCGTACGTCGGTTCATCATTCTTTGTGCGGGACTGGAATTATGTCCTTCCTGTGGCGTGTTTCGAATGTTGAGAAGAGCCAGATAATAGTCGGTGCCACTTTCTCTTGTCATTTGCAGGACCTTTTCGGCTTGCTTTACCGCAGATTCTGCCTTGCCGTTCGACTGAGGGTGATGGGGACTAGTACGAGTATGTGTGAAACCAAAGGATTGGGCGAACGCTTGAAATTCGTCCGAATCGTATTGTGGCCCGTTGTCTGATACTACTTCGTCTGGTATTCCGTAACGTGCAATATGACCTTTCAACTTCTTTATAACTGCATTGGAGCTTGTGGTGCTGAGATAGTCTATTTCAAAGAGGTTTGAATAATAGTCTACGGTCACCAGGTAATCCTTGTTTTGAAATTGAAAGAGGTCTGTACCGAGTTTTGCCCAGGGACGGTTTGGTACTTCGTGGCTTGAAAGCGGCTCTTTCGGCTGTCGAGTAGAAAATGTGGTGCATGTCTCACATCTGGAAATGTATTCTTTGATGTCACGGTTCATGTTGGGCCAATAAATGCTCTCTCGTGCCCTTCTTAATGTCGATTCTACTCCTTGATGCGCGGTATGTAGATCCTCCAGAGTTTCCTCTCTCAAGGATTTAGGGATTACAACCCTCTCCCCACGTAGGATGACACCTTCTTGTACAGTTAGTTCGTCTCGGACGTGGAAATAATTTACCAAAAGTGGATTTAGCCCGTTCTTTTTCTCTGGCCATCCCACCTGGATGGTTGCTTTTACTTGCTGTAGAACTTCATCCTTATCGGTTTCTACTTTCAATTTGGATATCTTCTCTTCCGTGGCTACGATCTGATTGATTTCTTCGGTCAGCGGGACTTGGTCAAATTCTTCTTCGAGTGTGGATTTTGTTGGTTGGTTGTTGACAAAATGACGGCTGAGAGTGTCAGCCAGGTACATTTCTGATCCCTTTTTGTACTGTATCTCGATATCATACAGTTGGAGGCGCATGAACATCTTTTGTAGTCGTCTTGGTGCTGCAGCTAGAGGTTTACCGAATATTGTTTCCAAAGGTTTGTGGTCTGAGTCCACAATAACCTTTCGTCCGTATGTATATTGGTGAAACCGTTCTGCTCCGAAGACGATGGCCAGAAGCTCCTTTTCGATTTGAGCGTAATTACATTGGGCGGGTGTGCTGTGTTAGTACCTTCACTGGAGAGTGTTTCTTTTGTAAACAAACTTTCGCAAAATTATTTTGGCAACCACAGTTGTTGCATGTCTGACCATAAGCAGGGCAAGCGCCTCGTTGGTGATTTCCACCGCAGTATTCGCAAGTTCCTCGTTTTGTGTCCCTGTAGTTTTGTTGTTGTTCATTGCCTTTCTTTTTGTTTTGTCTTAGCACGTTTACTTCCTCTTCGGTTCTCCCTGGCTTCTTCAATTCTTTTAGGCGTAAATTTGTTGTTTCACTGCTTCTTCCAATGTCTATAGCACGTGAGAGTGTGAGTTTCTTCTCTTGCAGTAACTTCTTTCTTATTGTTTCGTCTCGGATTCCTAAGACAAATCTGTCCCTAATAAGTGAGTCATTCAAACAATTACAAAAATTACATGTTTGGGCGAGTTTTCTTATCACCGTCACATATTGGTCAATGCTTTCGTTTCCCTCTTGGTTTCTTCGATTAAATACAAAACGTTCACATGTTTCGTTGGTTTCTCCGATACAAAATTCTTCGAATTTTTCTAAAATTTTACTCAGAATTTGCCTGTCCGTCTCCGTCGCAAAATCCATGCCTTCGAACATCTCGAGTGCGTCTTCTCCAATTACCGATAAAAACAATGCTGCCTTGAAATTTTCTTCGAATTGATCTAATCTGGCGATTATCGCGTAATTCTGCCACGATCTTTTGAAACGCTTCCAATTTACCGCTAGATTACCCGCGATTTTTAAAGCCTGAGGTAATTTTAGCCCCGATGGGAGCGTTGGCGTTGCGTTTGCCATATTTGAGATAATGTTGTTTTGTTGTGAGCTTGTCTCTGCCGTCGCCGATTGTGCCGTTTCTTCGCTATTTATATTATCCTCGTCAGACATATTTCTTAGTTTACTAATCCCACTCCTGACACCATGTTTCTAAAAGCCGCCAGAAGTCATAAACTCGTGTTATAAGATATTATTAGCACAAGAAATGTATTTGTTGTTTCTTGATTCTACTGTCTGAATAATAATAACTATATATTCTATCATGCTGTCGTTGCCATAACAATGGCACGTCAATCACCCTGAGGTGACTTCCGTGGGGTATTAACTATCATATGATAATATTATCAACTATCGTAACAAGGTTGTTCATGCTTTTTCCCCCACAGCAACCACAGGCACATTATTCTTTGCAGTATAGTACACGGTTGCTTCAACTTCAACATCACATATTTCGATAATAATAGGTAACATAACACCTCCGAAATGTTTCGCCGCAATATATTATTTGCGTGAGACACAGGTCAGTAGGCCCCATTTATAAACTCACTCATTTTTCTGCGTAGACGGTAGACATGGTTTATTTTGCTACGAAATCATACGAAACACTATCTTCTCTCGCGAAAATTTATTGCTCTTACAGACATTGTTAAGAAGCGTGTTTTAATGCGTCGACTATTTGTTTTCAAGGTAATTTTTCAACCTTAGGTTTCGGGTTAGTTGTGTACGTCGTTGGTGTGCTTAAAAGGCAGCATTTACTACATTTTAGGTAACCTAGTTTGTGTACATATTCACTGCAAGCGTTGATAAGCATGGTGCTGAATAAAACACACTGTCGTGTCTAACAAAAAATCCAGTTTTTAGCAGACTGTATCAGCTCAATCGTTCGCGGCTTTGCGCTCTAGTAAAATATATAAACGTAAAGTTACTAAGTTAGTAGTCCTTAGTACTTATATAGCTCAGTGCTTGGTAACCAAGCCTTAAAGTGATTCCAAAAATTTTTTCCGCCCTCCGCAGAGTCTTGCGAGCATTTAGTGCCATTGAATGTCCTCTACTATCCCCACATTACCATTATTATATTTATGTCACCATTATTATCCATAATAACGAAAAATTTTAATACGAAAGATTATAAAATTTAGTATTTTAGTATTCCTTGTTTTAGGGATTCCGTCTTTTAGTATTCCGGGTTTAAGAGATTCCGTCTTTTAGTATTCTGGGTTTAGTATTTCAATTCTTTCCGAATAATTATATAGAAGTTTTTATTCTCAATTCTGATAAAATATTGCTGTAAATCTTTGGAAAAAGCGTAATAACATAGACATAGTCGAATTTCGATGCAATCTTCACAAAAAGCGCATTTGATGCAACTGCTTTTATATACGAGGCTACATAATATATGGATAAGTTGAACCATGCTGCTACACCGCACTATCTAACTCCAATCAAATGTTATGTACAAATGTACAAAATGTAGCGCAGTGACCTGCAAGCACGTTTCATCAAATCACCGTGATCAAATGCGCTCCTTGTGCGGATTTTTACGCTCCTTCCAACGGTATAGAACAACCATAACACAGATTTATCCTACTCAACCGCCGAATCTAGAATAATACATCTCTGTTTAATACATCATGTCTAAGTAAACAATAACAGCGGTGATTTAGAGTTTCGATATTCAGAAACAATTTGCGCAAATTCCATTCATATTATTGCATCGAAATTCGACTATGTTGCATAGATTTTCACACTCTATTCCACGGACCGCAAAATGCAGTCAAAATAACAAGGTTCTTTGTTCGTACTTCCTATACAATTTAATCGAAATTCTTCACTTACATTTTCCAAGCTTTGAGCTGTCCGTCAAAATTTTCTTCAATTTACGATCTTTCAAATACGTTAAGGGGGTCCACTACAAAATTTTAAAAGAAAATCCTATTTTGAAATTAGCCATATTATGCATCATTAATGATCCCTTTTTCGTTTTCTTGTGTTAATTTTTCTATTTGTTTGGCGGAAAATTGATAAATATGGGAAAATAGCAGCTTGTTAGAAATTTTGTCCCGTAGCAACCAGCATAGCAACGATATGTTATTGGAAAATTTTTTCTCCAAATGAGTACCCACCTACCAAATTAGACTATGTTGTATAGATTTTCTCGCCCGTTTTAGCGATATAAACACTGATCTAATAATAGACTGGATATAGCTTCTATACCTATGAAAAATGAAGCCAAAATCAATCGGCGCAAATCTACTTCCGGTTACCACGCGAAAACAATATGGAGTTGTATAGGGAAATGAGTCGGCGAGGCTGGTTTTTCACAATTTTGAGGCATTTCCAAGCGCTGGACTAAACCGTTCGTCTTGTAATGAAAAGAACAGGATATTTTCTTACTTTTGGAGAGATACTTTTGTAGATTTCGGTAAAAAATCACCGCTAAAGACGTTTGACAAGTTGCATACGCGAAGTCCATTTTCGGCCAAAACTCTCTGCCAAGTGGTCTTTCATGCTGGCATTTTCGCTAAACAAATACTCTGGCTGGATAGAAACTCAAGTCGAATGGATTAAACGATAGGTAAGCAATGTATAATAAGCGTTTGTCTTTCTCAATCAAGCGAAAAAGTAGAGAATATCGGTGTTGTTCTCGGGTTATGTTGTGCTATGCCTATATGAACATTTATAGCAACAATAGCTTTATATCTATATTGGCTAATTGCATTTTGTATCTCAGATTGGAGTTTTGGTTTTTGTTCTTGACCGAAAAATACATTTAAATAATAATTCGTTTCTAAAACAAGCTCTGTATCATTCATATTATAAACTGCTTCAAGTGTTTTTATGCAGATATGATCATACTAAAATTGTAAAAAGGACATGGGGCAAAGTTGTATGAGCTCAATCAAAATTTGATTTGCAAACTTTTAAATAGTTGTTGGTTCCTAAAGGAACCGGTTTTTTTCTTCTTTCACATCGAGGAGACACAGTGAGCTTTCTACAGCGATCCAATACACTACTTCATTCCATTCCTATGTGTTAAAGTGGATAGTTTCATCACTGCGATTCACTGGTGATTAAACAAGACAAGTTTATTCAACTTCTTTCTCACTTTGTTTTTAGAAACCACTTCCATGGCTGTTTTCCCAAGTTGGTAGAAGCGGACTTTACTATAACACTCTGATATAATCTTTATCAACTTGAATATGTGGTTATCATCAACATATCAACTTGAATATGATGGTTATCATCATCTAAAACAATGGAAATAGTGCCCTTTTCTAATAGAAGAGGTGCCCTTAAGACAAAGTGCCCCCCCCAACTTGAAGTTGCTTCCTACGCCTATGATACTCTGTCTAACACCAGATAATTCTACTTGTCAAGGGAAGCATTATGCACCTTTAATGGGTTAATTAGTAGAACTCTGTGCATTTTTTATGAAACATGAAGTAGCATGTCAACCATCTTGGTGGTTTTGAAATGACCTCAAAGAAGCCAAATTGCCAAGCACCAATATTTAATGACCAGTATTTGTTACCAACAAGGAAATGCATGAGAACAATCAACAGAACACACAAGACAACCAGTTGCAGTCTATGGTACTCTTATGTATGTGGGAAAGTGATATATTTCCACGCTTAATTTGCATACATGTAATGTATGCTTTATGGAAAAGGTCAACATTTTGCCAACCCCACCCATGGCCTTCTCTCCCTTCTGCAAGAAACCCTGAAAATGTTAGGCTATGGAATATTATAAGAGAGGAGAGAAGCTCACCAGAATTTACTAGGGGTCTTAATCTGGTGAGGGAAGACCATGGGCATGGTACAGTAAAAAGATAATTATCAGTTTATCCATACTATGTTAAAACAACTAATTTTTATACAGCATTATTGAAAATGTGAGTCACATAGCTATTCATGTTCATATGATTACAAAATGTTAATCTACTTTGGAAAAGGAACAGAGAATTTATTGTTCAATGATACAGTCACTTCAACAAGCCACTTTCTATAATACGGGACCTCTCTGCCATCACAGCGGTCAGCACCAGTGGATCAGGATGACATGTCGTAATAATGTTTTCTAATTTCAATGTTTTAGTCTCTATATAATAGAAATTTCAAATGTGAGAATTGACAACTAGTCAAACTTGGCATACACCATTTTAATATGGTGTATACTAGTGCTCCATACTACTCTCAGACTCTACTGGATTGCAAGTTTTCTGCATAAAAACACTTGAAGCAGTTTATAATATGAATGATACAGAGCTTGATTTAGAAACGAATCCATTTATATATTATTTAAATGTATTTTTCGGTCAAGAACAAAAACCAAAACTCCAATCTGAGATACAAAATGCAATTAGCCAATATAGATATAAAGCTATTGTTGCTATAAATGTTCATATAGGCATAGCACAACATAACCCGAGAACAACACCGATATTCTATACTTTTTCGCTTGATTGAGAAAGACAAACGCTTATTATACATTGCTTACCTTTCGTTTAATCCATTCGACTTGAGTTTCTATCCAGCCAGAGTATTTGTTTAGCGAAAATGCCAGCATGAAAGACCACTTGGCAGAGAGTTTTGGCCGAAAATGGACTTCGCGTATGCAACTTGTCAAACGTCTTTAGCGGTGATTTTTTACCGAAATCTACAAAAGTATCTCTCCAAAAGTAAAAAAATATCCTGTTCTTTTCATTACAAGACGAACGGTTTAGTCCAGCGCTTGGAAATGCCTCAAAATTGTGAAAAACCAGCCTCGCCGACTCATTTCCCTATACAACTCCATTGTTTTCGCTGCAAAGTGGTAACCGGAAGTAGATTTGCGCCGATTGATTTTGGCTTCATTTTTCATAGGTATAGAAGCTATTTTTATTTATTTATTTATTAAAGTTTGCCCATACATACATACATAGTTTAAAATAAAATACAGGTTACAGAATTATAGGGCTAGAGGTCTACTAGAAACCACGAAAGGCTTTTGATTAAGACCCCTAGGTTAATTATTTACAATTAATTACATTGATGATCAGAACTTAAGGTAATTTAATGTTATTAATAGAAAAAAAGATGAGTTTGAGATATTTTTACAATATTTCAAATAATGATAAAGATATATACAAATTAGGAAAAGTTAGAAGACATATATAATTTACAAGAGATAGATGAGAGATATATAAAATTTATGTTTCCGAATGCAACAACAAGAAATAATTTTTTGATTTTTTCTTGAATATGTTATAAGATTTAATATTTTTTAATTCAGACTTTAACTCATTCCAGATATTCACACCTTTATTGTAAAGTGAATGTTTGACAAAATCAGTTCTTGAGTATGATTTATGAAGTTTAGATGCGTTCCTTGTGTTGTGTTCATGTATTTTGTTGTTAGTTACATAATAATTGCTAAAGTATTTTGGTAAATTTTCCAGGTAGTGATATCGAAACATGAATAAACTAGTTAGAAAATCATTAATTTTTGTAATATTCAGAATGTTTGATTTATTAAATAGTGGTTCAGAGTGCTCAGAATACGATTTGAACATCATTAATCGAATTATTTTCTTTTGGATGTTTATTAATTTTTGTAATCGTTTCTTATATGTATTTCCCCATATTAGATTTCCATATATTAAATAAGGATAAACTAAAGCATAATAGACTAGTTTGAGAGTATTAAAATTTGTGAAATGTCGAATTTTGGATATTATTCCCGTAGATTTTATAACTTTTTTCACAATTAAATCAATGTGATCATTCCAAGTTAGGTGTTCATCAATAATAACACCAAGGAAAGTTGTATTTTTAACTTGCTTAATTGGTTGTCCATTTATAGAAATTGTTATATTGTGTTTAATCTTTTTATTTGATGATCTAAATAGAATAAATTTTGTTTTAGATGCATTCAGTGATAATTTATTGCTGCTAATCCAATCAGCTATTTTATTTATTTCATCTTGCATGATTAAATTTAATTCTTTTAAGCAAGAATGACTGTGGAAAATATTTGTGTCATCTGCAAACAATATTTTGGAAACTAGTGTGCTGCAATTTTGGATATCATTTATGTATAATAAAAATAAAAGTGGCCCCAATATCGACCCTTGAGGGACACCACTAGTTATTGTCATTGCTTCAGACTTAGTGTCATTATATTTTACAATTTGTTTTCTATTGGAAAGGTAGTTCTCAAACCATTTAAGTGTAACACCTCTTATTCCATAGTATTCCAATTTCTTAAGCAGAATACTATGATCAATAGTATCAAACGCTTTTGACAAGTCAAGGAAATTACCAATTGTATATTCTCCTTTGTCTATTGATTTTGTTATTTTATCAATAAACTAAATTATAGCGAGTTCAGTTGATCTATTCTTACGAAACCCATACTGGTGCTCCGAAAGAATATTATTTTTTTCAACAAAATTGATGAGACGTTTATACATAATTTTCTCTAGTATTTTTGCAAAACAAGTTATAACTGAAATTGGTCTGTAGTTTTCAAATCTGTTATCTTCGTTTGACTTATAAATTGGTGTTACTAACGCAATTTTGAGTTCTTGGGGAATATTGCCAGTTAAAAATGTTTGATTAAATATTTGTGTAATTGGTTTAGAGATTTCATTTGTCACAAGTTTTATTATTTTTGCACTAAGACCATCATATCCAGGACTTTTAGTTGTGTTTAGTTTTTCTATTTCATTTCTTACTTCATGTTCTGTAACTGGATCCAGAAATAAGCTGTTAGGGATACTGTCTGTAAGGTATTTATCAAATGTTGTATTGTTGTTATTAATTTTCTTAGCTAGATTAGGTCCTATATTTACAAAATAGTCATTAAATTTGTTTGCGATTTTTATTGGATCATCTATAATGCTAGATGATGTATTATCAGCAAACTGCTTTGGTAAATTTGTTTTCTTTGTTTTTTTGTTCAGAATATTATTTAATGTTTTCCAAATCATTTTAGCGTCATGTTTATATTTTATTAATTGTTCTTCATAATGCATTTTCTTTGCTGCTTTGATTACGTGGTTCAGCTTATTTTTATATTTTTTGTATGAATGTTGATTTTTCTTACTATTATTTAGTAAGTAAGCCTTATATAGCTTGTTTTTTGTTCTCACTGATTTCAAAACACTTTTTGTCATCCAAGGACTTTTTTGTTTTTATCAACAGCGTTTTTAATGACTTTTTTCTAATTGGGAAACTTGTATTATAGGCATTTAAGAATGTTCTGTGAATTCGGAAAAACTTAGTTCCGGATTTAAGTTATCAGAAAAAACATTTGGCCAAGATATTTCATTAACAGTTTGCTTGAAAACATTTATATTTACATTGCTAAAGTCTCTAGTATCTATTATTTTTGTGTTACATTTATTTAAATGGCTTGTATTGAGGTCACACAATGCAATTGGGGCAGATGGTCTGAGATGTCACTGAAAATAATTCCATTTGCACTTGAGTCTATTTTTTCTATATTATTAGTGAAAATATTATCAATTGGAGTAGCAGTATGTTCAGTGATTCTGGTTGGTTTGGTTATAACTGGGTAAAAAGAGGAGGTAAAAAGTTGCTCACTAAACCTATTAGCAATATCACAGTTATCTGATTGAAGTAAGTCTATATTGAAATCTCCCATAAGATAACAGATTTTGTTTTCTCGATCAATTTTATTCAATAATTCATTCATTGCATTTTCAAATATTTCAATTTTGCTATTTGGTGGTCTGTAAATTACTCCAATAATAACATTTTTCCCTATGGTTGTGCATATTTCGATCAAAACACTTTCAATGATAACTTCAATATTTGTGGTTAGGTCCTCGCGTTTTTTCTGGTTTAATTGCTCTTTAATATATATTCCAACTCCCCCTCCTTTTTTATTTTCCCTATTTATTCCTACAAAGTCATATCCTTCTAATCTATAATATTGTTCACAGTCATTATTGCTTAGCCATGTTTCAGTTAAGCCTATTATATTTATATTTTTGGTTAGTGATTCAGTTAAATATTTAAAGCTGTCAAATTTGTTTCTTATACTTCTTATATTTAGGTGCATTATAGAGAATATATTAGATGAATTGAGATGTTTTTTAGATTGAGCTAAAAACTCCGCTGGTAAATAATAGTTGCAGTCTATTTCGTTAATGTTGAAACATTTATCAATATTTGCGTTATGTTGGCTGAATGCCACATCATTATTTGTCTGGAATGGGTTAAACTTCAATTCGTTTAGTTTTTCTATATTTTTGTTATTGAATTGAAATGATAAATTACACTCGAAACAAGTACGGAAAATATCATTTTTCTGAGACGAAGTTATCGGCGAATCAGACATATCAATAGTATCAAATGATTTCAGACATTCTTTCACAGCATGAAACCACTTATGACATATGTTGCACTCGGAAATATTAATTTCACTTGAGATTAATTTTGAACACGATGAGCATATTTTCATCGCATTGTTTACATTTGAATTTTCATTAGACATGGTTGTCTATCAAGAAGAACTTAGATTGTTATGTAATAAAGATTCAAATTTTTTTTGGCAGTAAAAGTTAGTAAAGATAAAAGATATAAATGTGTGATACTGATATTCGATCTATATAGACTATATTATTATGAATAGACTTATCACCCCCTGAACAATTCACCATTGATGAAAAGTTTGTCTCTGACAAGATTTGCTTTTAAATTATTAAGTCTTGCCTTTTTCAACTCTGGATAAAGCCTTTTCCTTTCTTTGGCAATTTCCTCGGGAAATTGCTCAGAAATTCCAATGACCGTACCTTTTAATTTCTTTGCATTCTGCAAGATTGCCACTTTATCTTGGTGGTAATTAAACTTTGCGACAATTGGTCGCGGCTTGACGTCTCCCCGTCTCTTCTTTCCCAAGCGATGAGAGCGGTCGATCTTAATGCTCCTAGTGTTCTTGAAACCAAGCTTGTTTTCCAATAGATCGAGAATTATTTCACTCGTGTTTTCCTCGTCTTCTTCTTTTATGTTGTAAAACAACAGATTGTCGCGCATTGACCTCGCTTTAAGGTCAACGACACTGTTCATTAGCGTAGCGTTGTCAGCTTCGAGTTTTTTTACGCGTTCCAAGGTTTCTTTTTGTTCTTTCGCTTTTCTCTCATTCTCCGTCTTTAGGTCTTCAATCTCACTATGTGCGTATTCAAGTGACTTCCTCAACTCTTTTAAATCCGTCTCAATATTTTCCATTTTTTCTTGGATGATATCCAACTTATCCAGCTTCTTGCTCATACCGCTTATCATCTCAAAAATATCCTCTAGCTTCACTTCACTTCCCGAACTTTCATTCATCTTCTTCTCTGAACTCTTATCTTCGATTTTTTTGTCCTGACTGATCTTGATGGGCGTTTTTTTAGTTGAATTTTTTGAGTTTTGCGCACTGCGCTTTGAGCCTTGTGCTACCGACATGACACCTGACACCCATATATATCCAGTCTATTATTAGATCAGTGGATATAAAGCATTATTAGCAGCGCAAGTCTATAAAACCCGAATTTTATATAGATCATGGCTAGAAATGAAGTACAACATGGCTGATAAGCATGCGCGTTAGGTTTTTACCAAATAAATTCAAGATGGCGGCTTTCTATAGAAGTAGTAGGGGAAGAGGGGTTCTAAGACGGGTGGAGCGGGTGGAGCGCCTTGCTCCGCCCATTACGTCATCATTTCTTAAGTATTTTAATTTATTCACACTCACGTTAATTTATTTTAGCTTACTACAGTGCTAATGGCTTTTCTTAAATTTTTGAACCGCTGCCGTTTGTTTATCTACAGTTTTAAATTATTTCTGGCTGCTTTGCTGCCGTTTATCTACAGTTTTTAGTTTATTAATTAGTGTACATGACGTACATGTAGCTCTAAAAATGGCTGCTCTTCGCATTTTCTGCTGGACTTTAATATTTATATTCAGACTACGATTCCCGTCCAGTTCATCAACTGCAAATGCCAGTGAACTAGCGCTCGGTATATATTCACTTAATGCTTGTGGGGGACTTAGGTAATGACATCATACGCATGCGCAGTAACACAATTTGTAAAAATGTAGAGGGTTATGTTTAGTTTACTCTGAGATCAATTTATTTCAGCTTACCACAGTGCTAATGGCTTTTCTTAGCATTTTTGAACCGCTGCCGTTTGTTTATCTTCAGTTTTTAGTTTATTTCCGTCTACTTCGCCGCCGTTTGTTTATCTAAAGTTTTTATTCTCGGCTACTTCATTGCCGTTTGTTTATCTACAGATTTTAGTTTATCTCTAGCTACTTCATTGCCGTTTGTTTATGTACAGTTTTTAGTTTATTTCAGGCTACTATAGCGCGTTTGATACTGTTTATTTACATTATGAAATAAGCCACACTTAAAGGTAGGTTACAGTCGATTCTGCGCATGCGCGGGCTGTGTTTACATTTTTTTGTTTTTGTTTTGAACCACATTGACTATATAACATGAAGTATATAACAGGTGTTCGGAACACGATTCAGTACATTCGACATAATTTGGGACGTAAGGAGTGCAATGTTTCACAATTTGTACTTCACTGAATTTTTTCTACACTTTTAAATCTTTATACGACTTTTAATTGAAAAATCGTGAATAAAGAGGTCGCTTTGAACCTTGCTTTGAACCTTGTGGTCAGCTAGATCAAAAGGCAACAGCCAGAGCGGCGAAATCCCGAAAGTGCGAGTTCGATTATTGAATGATAATTTGTGTTTACTTTTGGAATTTAATGACTTGGAAGTGTTATAAATGTGTATAATCATGAAAATATTTCATGTGGTATCTCTCGTTCGAAACATGTTGCCAGAGTTGTTGTTGCAGTCATGGCAAAACTAACTCAGAAGTACTGGAAGAAAGCCTCTCGCTTGACGAATTCGAAACAAGTGTGATTGAAAGTGTTGCTGCAGTGCCTAATGTAGACAACAATATCACTACATGTTCTTGTCGCGGCGCCTGTCTTCGCGAAAAAGGGCGGAATTATTGTCTGTGTAAAAGCGTAAACAGCTTTTGTCCTAGCGCGTGCCATGGAGACGATTTTGGATGCTGCATGAACAACTGAAGAGCCCAAGAGAGTGACAGTGAAGACACAGTAAGTATTCAAATCTTTTGTGTATATTATATACAAAAATTATGTATGATTTGCAATTATCGCCTGGAAATATCTGAAATATGTAACTCACTGATGTCAACCTCAGATCGATAGAAGAATAAAATACTTATTTTTTTTCTTTGCATTAATATAAGAACAGGTTTATTCACTTTCACACTATACTTTTTTAGGATTCTGATTTCTCAATGCAAGAACTGGAAAGCGAAGTAGAGGAGGAGTTGATAGAAAGTGAAGAAGATAGGAGAGGATGTGTCAGAGGAAGAGCTAGAATTCGTGCTAGGGGAGTTCGAGGTAGAGGTCAAACAAGGGGAGGGCGTGGAAGAGGTGGTCGTGGAAGAGGAGGTCGTGTAAGAGGAGGTTGTGGAACTGGAAGGGGGCGTTTAAATAAAGAGCCAGATGCTGCTGAAAATCAAGCCAACCATTAACAGCAGTTGGTGGTAAGAAAACTATATGTCGGCTTTTATTATATTTATATAAGTTGAGTTGGCAGGCACGGATCAACCACAACCACCAAGCCCAGATCCCGACAACGAAACCCCTGAGTGGTGCAATTGTGGCCACTGCATTGTTATGCCAACGCAGGATGAGAACAAATGCTGTGCAACAGTAAGACGTCCATGCATTTACAGAACAAATGTATTTAGACAAGTAGTTACTGATGGCAATGTTCTGGAGATTGCAATGAGATACAGGGAGGATGTTCTTGTTCTGAACAATGTCAGAGATAATCAAAGTTTTCGCCATGCAGCATATAGACAATATGTACTATGGCAACATGGAAGGTTGGGAAGGGGTACCAGAAGGGTTGTTCCAAGCTGCTGTGTTGTTGCCATACGTGCTCGTTACCCTTCACCCAATGGTGTGTACACAGGATATAGGCCTGCACTCTTGTAGATATTAAGCATATGATCCTTTATTTATGTTCTATTTTGTCTAAAAGCAGACAATTTAACTTGCCTGCATTATGGAATTAGTAGCCTGTGCACAGTGTACACAGATATTTTGTTTCCTGTGTATAGACTGCGAATCGACAAACAAAAGATAATTGTACTGTCACATCTTCATATTATTAGTGCATAATAATATATAATTATTGTTTAGCCTATCACAATTTCCCCCTGATTCTCGCATGATCAGGACAAGTTATTGTTTGCCGATTCACAGTCAATACAGGTAACAAAATTTATGTATAGACTGTTCACAGGCTATATCGTTAGGGTTTACTTCCATTATTTTCTGGATATGGAATTATAAATAAGAGGAGAGCCTTTGTGTGAACAAATTCTTGCATGTGGTTATTAACAAGAAGTTCTAGCAGGCAGTTTTGTTTTTTGTTATTTACTAGTGGAGTTCAATACTAAAAATAGTATGGGAACAATTAACTTATTGGGTTGAGCCGCCCATCTACCACCAACATGGCCAGACTGACACCCCCAGGATACCACAAGACAGGTTCCCCGTTACATCTTTCTATAAATCAATGAACGGCCACAATCTTGTCGTTTACAAACACTCCCATCAGTCCCATGTATAGATGTAATCAATGACCATGTATAGATGTAATCAATGACATAAGAGTGTCTGTAAATACAATACACTTTTCCATCTTTATGGCTTCTTGTAGGGTAACCTCTTCTACGGTAGAGATGTACTCTGATGATGTCGTTGTCTTGGTTCCTCCTTCCCTATTTCCACCTTCAGGGTCATCTCCATCTTCATGCTCATCTCCATCATGCCCATTTATAGTTACATTTAATACATCCTCTATTAACGGTTCATCAAAAGCAGGATCCAATCTAAATTGTGCATTAAGTATGTATTACTTGCATGCATGTACAGTAATACTGTACATACATAAATCATATGGTATATAAAGACAAGTTTTTTAAAACATGTACCCAAAAATGGGGAATATTTGCCGTGTGAGAAAGGCTAATTACATTATAGACTACCTCTTTATCAGTTTATGCCACTTTAATAATACCCTAACAGTCTCTGTTCAGCTGACACTAACCTGCTCCCTGAGGGTGCCTGTTTAATACAGGTTTGACAACAGACTTTTAAGGGTTGTGTTGATGGCTTACATATACTTACTGAGGAAAATCATCAGTAGGAGACAGTATGTTTGGTGGCTGGATAGTCAGATCCGATATGTCATCACCAAAGTCATCATCACTTTCTTCACTACTGGCAAACATGGTTTCTTCGCCAATAGGATTTTGATCAAATCTGGTAAATTGTAAATACTTCATATATAAAAATCTTAATACTGTATATCATACCGAACAATGCAATTACTTGCTACTAAATCTGCAAGTAAAATCACTAAATCTGCAAGACTGAATTGAGTCATCAAATCAGCTTCTTAATTGCTTAGGCTAAATTTATTTATGATAAAACAAAGCACCATGTGCCAGAAAATGAATGAGACTGGAAAACATGCGTATAATGGGTAGACAATATTACACAATAAGCTCACATGTTAATATTTAGATTCTCACTTATCATAGTACTTTATTTATTTATTTTTGTAGCTAGCCTGCAAGCCACAAAAGCTTGCCACAGAAATAAATAAACAACACAAAATTTGACATAAATTATACAGTATGTATAACAAACTCAAAGATTCAACAACTTCATTACCTGGCGAACACACGCTGCTTTTTGAGCGTCTTCTAGTTAGGTGTGGGGTACATTGTATTTGTTCTCCTTCAGTGCCAGACAATGGCCACATTGTCGTTGTGCTCTCTGTTTGAGTTTCTACGTTGCTAAAACATTACAGAATACGTAAAAGAAAGTAAATAAAAAGCTTAAAAGCGTAAAATCATCATAAAAGGTCAAAGCTTTATTTGCATCATTAATATGCTTACCATAACGTGTTTTTAATGCGTAATAATCGAGCAGAAACTCTGCGACATGCCGATCGGTTTTGAGGTTGTGATCTTCTTTGAACGCTCTCCACCTCTCGAAAGCATCAAATAACGACACTTTAGATGCGTCTCTTTTCTTGTCGTATTCTTTTCTAGCCTCAGATCTGCTACGATGGCTTATATTTCAAGGATCTACATCCTAACGTACTTGATGTGCCGGAATCAGCCATCACTCCTTCCAATGGCGACAGTCGAATGAATATTGATTATAAGACGGCCGCGCGTGTGTTTATTATGCTTTAGGACTGGAAACGTGTTATGATTGTAATATGAGTAGGCTACTCATAACAAACTCACCGCACATGCGCAGAATCGACTGTAACCTACCTTTAAATATAATAATGTCTATCTATTTAAAATATAATAATAAGAAGAATAAATCTTTCGCTTAGTATTTTATATTTAACATAATGAATTGATAGTCGACCTATGAAAATGCAAATTGTATGGTAAATATACTTTCTTGTGGCAAGACCAGTGGGCAAGACATGGCAAGAATGAACACGCTCAATGAACATCCATCTCAGTTGTTAGTGCGCATGCGTGCAACGTATTTTATTAAATACTTCTCCCACAATAAAAGGGTGAAGGTTTTGTGTATATATTTGGTGGTTTGACTGAAAAATGCCATTTATCATTGCAAACTGCAAAGTCGAGTAGTCGATCAGTTCATCGCAAAAGTTCCTAAAGAGTTATATTGCATCGAGGATCGAGGTAAGATCTTTAATAATAGTTTAATCTTTTTTGTGTGTGTGGAAATCGCTTCTTGGTCTACCAAGTAGTTGCTGTGCCCTTGTTGGCTGCACCCATGAAGAAAGAATCTGAGGTGCCCTTGGGAAAGTCTAGCAACGAACGGGTTTAGTTGACCACAACGACATGTCATAACAAGTCTCATAGCAGTTTACTTACGTAGAATTATATAGAAGTCATTGTTTACAACAGTAAACTAACAGTTTGCTCTGTTTGTAGGATGGATTACACTTGCAAGACTTGTTCAAAAAAGTTCACCCAACTGAGAAATTTAAACCGTCATGAACGGACCGTTCATGGAGACAAGAAGTTTGTTTGTGATCAGTGCAGTGAGTTTTTTACACGGGGAGACGCACTGAAGCGACATCAAAAACGTCATCAAAGAACCGTTACCCATACCTGTAACAACTGCAGAAAAGAGTTTTCCCATCGTGATAATTTAGTAGAACATCAAATTCATTGTCAAGGGAATCCTTTCAAAAGAGGACGTGAAGAAGACGATAGCAGTCCAACCCCAAAGAAAATGCGAGGCGAGAATCAAGTTGGAGAAGGCAGACCAGATAGTCAAGTTGAAGAAAACGACAACCCCTGCAGTTCAACAACAGCTTTTGAAGATTCTTTGAAGAAGATCGAGCTGAAACCTCGAAAAGATCAAAAGCAAGATATGTCTCACTTCTCACGCGGCAAGACAAAACCCATATTGAATCACCTTTCGAATGAGTTAGTAAAGAAAAGAGGCATTAAATGGTTTATCAGCGTTAAAGTACGGTTCATCAAACCTAAACCTGATGGTGAAGATGTGGCTACCGAAACCCATTTCCGCAGTCTGTGTATGAAAACCGTAAACCAACACGAACTCGATAATCAACTAGACGAAGCCAAGCAGAAAATTACCCAGTCGCTAGTCTTATTTCAAAAAGAAGGAAGTGGTTGGGTGTTAGACGAAATCCTTCATCTTGACCTGAGCATAGCCCAGTATACTCCAGTAAAAGGATCCAGTTACATTCCTCTTCCCAACAAGCTAAAGACCAAGAAAGCCATCATTAACGTAAATAATTCTGACAACAAGTGTTTCATGTGGTCAATCCTCGCAGCTCTACATCCAATTCCTTATCAACGTAATCCAAGCAGACTTCACCACTACCAGCAGTTTAAAGATGAACTAGACTTTACTGGTATAGATTTTCCAGTTACTGTTGACAAGATTGGTAAATTCGAACGTCAGAACAACATTTCAGTAAACGTGTTTGGCTTCGAAGATGTACTCTTTCCTTGTATATCACAAAGGAACACTTTGCCACCCACGTGAATCTATTACTCTCAGGAACAACCAGACATGACTGTCTCATTAAAGATCTGAATAAATTCCTCTATAGTCAAAACCGTCGCAAGTGTCGTATGTATTACTGTCGTTACTGTCTGCATGGATTTATCCGAGAAGACCTGCTCCAAGACCACGAACCCCACTGCAGTCAACACGGTCCACAACGTATTGAACTCCCGAATGAGGACAATGCATTTCTATTTTTCAAAGATTACCACAAGCAGCTTAAGGTGCCCTTTGCGATTTATGCCGACTTCGAAAGTCTTACAACCAAGATCGATTCAGCGACTCCAAACCCAAAGAAATCTTCAACGGAGAAATACCAACATCATCAACCTTGTGGATTTTCGTATATTGTGATATCTGAAGTTGACAAGTATTCTAAACCACCTGTTGTTTATCGTGGAGAAGATGCAGTCGACAAGTTCCTGGAGTGTTTAGAAGCAGAGCAAGAGTATATTCAAGAGAAACTTGATTATGTCGAGCCTATGCGCATCGAAAGAGAAGAAGAGCAGGCGTTTCAAGACGCTGTAGACTGTCATATTTGTGGACATGAGTTGGGAGCTGATCGTGTTCGTGACCATTGTCATCTCACCGGAAAGTTTCGTGGTGCTGCCCACAACGACTGCAACTTGAACTATAGTTTTACCGGCCGAATTCCCGTCATTCTTCACAATCTACGCGGTTATGATTCCCATCTGATTATGCAAGGCCTTGGTAAACTCAAAGATAAGAAGATCAACTGTATCCCGAATAACACCGAGAAGTACATCTCTTTCTCCATCGATAATTTGGATTTTATCGACTCTCTACAATTTATGAATGCATCGCTGGAAAAGTTAGTATCGAATCTAGCCAACGACGGTGCTCATAAGTTCCCAACTCTAAAGAAATACATTGACAGCGACAAAGTGCCCCTTCTACTAAGAAAAGGGGTTTATCCTTACGACCATATGGATTGTACAGACCGATTTGAAGAACCAACCCTACCACCAAAGGAGTCCTTCTACAACATACTGAACGATGAACAAATTTCAGATGAGGATTACGCCCACGCAACGAGTGTGTTTCATGGCTTCGCGTGTCAGAACATGGGTGATTACCATGACTTATACTCAGAGGAGGAATCGTCAGTATACCACAATGCATTGCGCTAGAGTTTTTTTCGAAATCAAGATTTTTGGCAGGAGCGGCGAGAAAATTGCTGATTTCTACTTGGTATTTTCTCTTTGAAATTAAGATATTTTTAAAGGTACGTGTTGAAATTATTGTAGTATGTGCATCATATTTCACGGTTTTGATTTTGTTTTCTTTCTACGATGTGCTTTAGTTATATTAATTTACATATGTATTGACCTCATTTTCGGGTTCCTACTCAAGGCCTAAAAATAGCTTTGAAATATGCTGGAGTTTTTTTTACTTTTTGACGGGGAAGTTTAATAAAAATAACATCACTGTATTCATGAAGAGTTTCTCTTTCAATTGATACCAAGAAATCAAAAAAGACTCCTCAAACCAACGAGGGATCGCATTTTGAAAATGGGATATTTTGTGATATTCATGCTGCTAATTAAATATGCAATTAGAGCGCTCTGCTTCGAAAGTGATTTGTTCAAAAACCCTAAGGACACAAACTTTGTGTTTCTAAGCCCAAATTTATATGAATTACCCATTAATAGTGTAGAGAAAATCATTTAGAAATTTTATAATGTCTTTATTAGGGTCTATACACAGTATGCACAATGTCAATCGTATTACATACTATGTAAACAACTCTTTGAGTTTGAAGTAGTTTAAAAAATTAGTAATTTTAACCTAAGGGTATCAACTGAGATGTTTTTCTCTTCTTTATATTGTAGACAAAGCACTACTGGAGTGGTAAAAGTCAAGTTTATGGGATAGAACATTCCTTGTCTGAAAATTATTATAATACTAACCTAGCATTACCTAATTTAGCTAAATTTGTTATCATTTTACAGTGCCAGAGACAGTTTGCATATTACGCCTCGTTTCCATTTCGTTGTAACTGTCATGACTAAGTCATGTTCGACAATGAGAAATAGTGTGTGGATCTGTCTTCAGTTTTACTCTACCTAGTAGAGATATATCCACACTCTATTACACAGGTCATCTTGATAGTTTCACAGTTACGACTAAACAGAAACCAGCCATTATGTAACTTTGAGTATGAAAGCTGAAAAAATGAGATATATCTGTGTAAGAAAATCGGCATATCAAACTTCACCGAGCAGTTCACATAGACAGGGGCAGACTGGCTACCTCAGATGGGCCTGGGCGACCTGGGCTAGAGGGGGGCCCTGTACTTTTTGAGTCATATGTAAAAGCCCATTTCAAGGAGCCCAAAGGAGCCGTACAAGCAGGGGTCCACTGGACTGGCCAGTCCACCCCTGCACATAGAATGCACTCTGGTGCTATAGGGATGTTTACATGAAAATTGGCCCTCTAGCAACAAATTTGTTTTGCTTTAAGGTAAAAACGTTAATATCCACAGCTCCTTAGATTATTGTCCAATACCCTCAACTTTATATATTAGTCCATCTCAAAGATATTAAACCTTAAGTCATTTAAAAATAAACTATTAGTTTAAAAATTATGTATTTGTGTCCATACTGTATAATTTTAAGATTTTAATTACAACATGTTGTGCTTTCAATGAATAATTAAATACACTGCAGTAGCCTTAATATTGTTGATGGTTGTCTTTATAGGTTTATTCATTAAGTGCAACAGTGCAGCATATGGTGGCTAACTCAGATACTTTGGCCATCTGTTTGGTGGCAATTAGTTAAAACCCACCTGTTTTATTGTATATTTAAATAAAAGTTTATGTTGTATAATTACGAGGGATGAGATTTCATCTTTAAAAATAATTTATGTCCATTTTGGCTTGGGGCGAGTCTGTCAAGTTCAGTAACTTTAGATGTTCATTCATCTGCATAACAGTAATGATCGTAAACCAATCTCAGGTGGCTTGGCTGGCTTGCAATAGTCCATGCATGTTGTCAGGAAATCTTCATGTAGTTAGCTCCTATGTCACATGAAGCATTACATGTCAGGTGGTAGTGTGCTAGTCCAGGGATTTTTCATTGAATTAATTGTATTGTAAGCATCTGTCCTGCTGTCCATTTAGATTCATACAATATACATGATGTACACATTTCTTTGACATTTCTTTCTAAAATTAAAGATCATAATAATTTAAATACTTGTTAGAATGTATTTATCATGAATGCAACTACCTCATGAATATCAATCTCAATTTTGAATATTTTTTAAAAACAATAGTGTAGTACACAGACATAAAATAGTTCATATATTGTATTACATATGCTTTATTTACTGTCAGTAAACCAGTCCAAATAGAAAATATCCTTTGTCTGATGGTTGTAAGGCAATTATATTAATGCAATTATATGCAACAGAGTACAAATATAATATCACACAACATTGACAACAGTTTTAATATTAATATAAATGTTGTCTGTTGAAATATCAGATGGGGAAACAATTGTAAACAATATTGTATGTAATCCTGGGCTAAAATATTATAATTGGATGGAATTCATGTTAAATTTTTACATATCAAATAATTTAATTGGTATTGAAAATAATATGCATTGTTACTAGTAAAATTTTAACCACCTTACCTTGGGAATAATACTGAAATGTATTCGATATGGACTTAACAATAAAAGCAAAATGCCTGTACGTTTATAATCGTTTATAACTTTATATATCGTCGAATGAATCACAAGTACTTCGCGACAGCTTGCAGCATTAATTCTACGCAAGATGGTACGAAAATGAACACCAAACGTTCTTTCAACGTGGACTTGAGCAACGAAGAAATTAATATATCGTGAAATCAAAGTTTTCTTGCGACAAAAGTTTAAAATTTCATCATAATTCGGACATAATTCACTTCTGTGTTGATGTTGTCACTGCGACAGCCAACCGAAGAATGAACGACTCGCTCCGGCGAATTGATAATATGTATTAATATGTGCGAAACCGCACTGCATCACGGTATACTGACGATACCTCCTCTGACTTATACTTAAAGTCAGATGTTCTACTTCGCGGATGTGTTTGAAAATTTCCGAAGCGTGTGTCTGAAAGCGTCAACTTGGATCCTCGTCACTTCTATACTAGTTCTGGTTTGGCTTGGCAAGCGTGTTTGAAAATGACTGACGTCGAACTGGAACTTCTGACTGATCCAGATATGTACTTGTTTATTGAAGAAGGCCTGTGGTGGAATTTCGATGATAAGTAATCGATTTAGCAAGGCAAACAACCCCATGTTCCTAATTACGATCCCACGCAAGAGACCTCGTATGTGATGTATTTCGATGCTAACAACCTCTACGGCTGGGCTATGTCGCAACCTCTTCCAACGGGTGAATTCGACTGGCTAACCGACCAAGAGATTGCAGAACTTGACATCACAGACGTTGCAGATGATAACGAAGAAGGCTACATATTAGAAGTGACCTTCACTATCCCTCCGAATTGCACGATCTTCACAATGATTACCTCTAGCACCGAGAAAATGAAGATTTCTTCAGAGATGTTGTCACCATATTGTCAAGAACTGTCGGAATGTTTGAATCTTCGTGGTGGTGCTGTGCCTAAATTGAAGTTCCGAATTAAGACAAGACCAACTACGTGGTCCATTACCGCAACTTAAAGCAATACCTGGCACTTCTGGTATAAAATTGACAAAGATTCACCGCGTTTTAGTATTCAGCAAAGTTCATGGCTAAAGACTTATATCGACTTTAATATCGAGAAACGAAAGCACGCAGCAAACGACTTCGAGAAAGATTTCACAAGTTGATGAACAACTCGGTATTCGGTAAAACCATGGAGAATTTGAGGAAACGT
This sequence comes from Trachythela sp. YZ-2020, assembly GCA_016169945.1. Taxonomy (NCBI): domain Eukaryota; kingdom Metazoa; phylum Cnidaria; class Anthozoa; order Malacalcyonacea; family Clavulariidae; genus Trachythela; species Trachythela sp. YZ-2020. The sequence goes on from JADLSH010000157.1 coordinate 1,470,919, forward strand.
GTCAACGTCAAGCTCGTCAACAACAAGCTAAACTATTCAAATTAACAGCATCCTCATCTGACTTCTTCCGCATATTTTCCGAGGATTTAGCAGCTGTAATTTGAAGAAGACGAAGCTCTATCTGAGCAACCGTCCCATTTACGTTGGATTGCCATTCTAGATCTTTCCAGCATCATGTACCAGTTTCATTATGAGTATATGAAACACAAGTATGACACTAACGCCAAGTTGTTGTTCACAGACACGGACAGCCTCTGTTATGAGATCAAGACTAGCGACGTTTATCAAGACATGCTGCAGGACATAGAACTTTTGACACTTCGAGCATGCACAAGACCATCCATTGCACAGCCTAACGAACAAGAAAGTCCTTGGCAAGATGAAAGACGAAACGCATGGCATCCTCATCCAAGAGTTCGTTGGTTTGAGACCAAAGATGTACTCTATTCTCTATACCGAAAACGACAGCAGGTGGAGAAGAAAATGGCTAGGAATAAAGAAGTCAGTAACAAAACGAAAGCTTCGACATGCAAATTACAAGGAATGTTTGTTTGAGAAGAGACAGACAATGGCTAGCATGAATCAAATTAGTGAAGGCCATGAAATCTACTCGATCAAATTGAATAAAATAGTCTTAGTCCTTATGACGACAAACGCTATATTTTAAACGATGGAATGAACACGCTCGCTCATGGACATTATGAAACCAGAAGAACATAAACCAAGCGAAATGAAAACTGTTGTTTATAATAAACGTTTTATTATTGATGATTATAAAACACTTCGATATTAAATACAGTTAAAAAGTTTTAAGTTATACATGTTTAAATATTGTTAAAAATACAGTTGAAATAAATTTGTTTAAAATGTTTTCTAAGTCCATTTATTTTCGATTCAGTTTGTGGTAATGATCCAGATTTACTTCTGTCTACTCTTCCAACACGATTTATTTTTGCATTTTTTTGCGTTAAGAGCCAAGTTTTTTGCCTTGTTCATTTATATCTTAGTACAAGAAGTTCTTTTTTCTCGATTCTTTTACACCAGGACGCTTTCCTTCTTTCCTATCACGAACAATCATCACTTTGGATCGTTTGAACATCATAGAAGCTTGTTTGTTTGTTTGCTTACGTAAGCATTCTGGCATTTTGTGCAATGTGGTTTTATTTTGACGTTTAACATTTCTAAGGCTTCTTGTTTGATCTGAAATAGTTTTTCGATCCGATGGTCCGTTTGTTCTAACTGATTTAGCGCGTACGAACCAAAATGTTTCTTTTGACGATCTCATGAGAAAGCGAATTGTGTTTACTCTTTCCAGGCATGCCAAACTGAAGACACATTTAAAAATGCGTTACTTTATACAAATACACTATGTTTGGGCAAGAGTGACAACGAATAGTTTTCGCGAATGTTGGGAAATGTTTCAGAGTTTTGTAGGGACCTGTCTGAGCAATCCGATAAATTTGTTTTGATATCGTAGAGTGTTAGCGCGCAAAAAGCAGTGCGAAAAAGCCTAAAGAAATATTTTCGAAAATATTCTACTCTAACGTAGTTCAGCTCAGGTTGTTTTGACTGTAATATTTGGCGTTGGTGTTTGCGCATGTATTTTCACTGTAAAAGAAGGTAATTTTCTTAAACTGCGCGAATATTTTGAAAGTTATGCAATAAGTGTGAGAAGACGACAATGAATACCTGCGTACTTCTTTAACTTAAACAAACCGTTCGAATATTTAGTAGTTAATACTGCTTGACTACATGCATAAACACACAGGTTAAAGTTTGAAACAATTTATTTCTTTATATAACATTTACGCAAATAAACAGTTATAAAAGCAGACTTTTGTGGGCAAAATATACGAAGGTGCGCAGTATTTATGCCAAATGTAAATTAAATATGCTAGCGTCGCTTAGTTGAATGCACATATTTTTGACATGAGAATAATAAAGACTCGGATTATAAGGCACTTTGTTTGTTTTGATTTCTACACATTTAGCTTTTGTAATTACAGTCCAGCAAAGGGTGAAACTGAGACCCGATGGTCCCTTACAGAGCTTTCGCGCTAGCCTTCTGGCAGAGCCAAGAGGCGCTGTAAGGGACCATCGGGTCTCAGGGACCCTTTTGCGGGACACATTTTATACTGGTGTTTCAAAAGATTGCAATCAGTTTGCAGTATGCCACGAACGCGGAAGGATTGCCCAATATGTGGGAAAAAGAGTTTGCTAAAATTGTCCAACCACTTGGCTGACTTTCATCAACTTTCCTGTGAAGAAAGGGAACAATATCTTACTCGAGCAAGATTAAATTCATCAGTGTATGATAAAGAAACTCTCGTTCCTAGAGAATACCTTAATATCGAGAAAACGTTGAAAAGTATTTTGAAAAGACAGGAGAGCATGGAAGCGAACTTTAATGAATATCTCAGAGTCGCAAGAGAACGACATGAACAATCTGACAGTGATATACCTCAAAGACGAGTAAAAAGCTCCACAAGGAAGAAGAAGCGCCCTTGCATTAATAAAACAGACAATATCTCCATGAAGTGGCTGCCTTTCCCGTAATTTGTACACACGTACAACACAAAACTGAGAACTAGATGGTGGAGCTTCTATATAAATTAATCGAATGACTGAGTGCTAGAATAGTGTCCAGCATCGGAATGAAAGATAAACAGGATATTTAAAAAAATCGTCTACACCTTCCATAGCTGTGACTGTAATTATACACATGTAAATTGTTATACTTATAGAAATAAAAAAAACAAAGTACCTTATAATCCGAGTCTTTATTATTCTCATGTCAAAAAATATATGCATTCAACTAAGCGACGCGGGCTGATATTTGCAATTTACATTTGGCATAAATACTTGCGCACCTTCGTATATTTTGCCCACAAAAGTCTGCTTTTATAACTGTTTATTTGCGTAAAATTGTTATACTTAAAGAAATAAATTGTTTCAAACGTTAACCTGTGTGTTTATGCATGTAGTCAAGCGGTGGTAACTACTAAATATTCAGACGGTTTGTTTTAGTTAAAGGGAAATTACGCAGGTATTCATTGTCGTCTTCTCACACTTATTGCATAACTTTCAAAATATTCGCGCAGTTTAAGGAAAATTACCTTCTTTTACAGTGAAAAATACATGCGCACACAAACACCAACGCCAAATATTACAGTCAAAACAACCTGAGCTGAACTACGTTAGAGTAATTTCGAAAATATTTCTTTTCGCTTTAGGCGCACTGCTTTTTTTTTTGTCCGCGCTAACACTCTACGATATCAAGAAAACAAATTTATCGGATTGCTCAGACAGATCCCTACAAAACTCCTGAAACATTTCCCAACATTCGCGAAAACTATTTCGTTGTCACTCTTGCCCAAACATAGTGGTATTTGTATAAAGTAACACGGTTTTAAAATGTGTCTTCAGTTTAAGACATGCCTGGAAAGAGTAAACACAATTCGCTTTCTCGTAAGAGATCGTCAAAAAGAAACATTTTTGGTTCGGTACGCGCTAAATCAGTTAGAACAAACGGACCATCGGATCGAAAAAGAGCTATTTCAGATCAAACAAGAAGCCTTAGAAATGTTAAACGTCAAAATAAAACCACATTGCACAAAATGCCAGAATGCTTACGTAAGCAAACAAACAAGCCTTCTATGGTGTTCAAACGATCCAAAGTGGTGATTGTTCGTGATAGGAAAGAAGGAAAGACGTCCTGGTGTAAAAGAATCGAAAAAAAAAGAACTTCTTGTACTAAGATATAAATGAACAAAACGCAAAGGAAGCTTGGCTCTTAACGCAAAAAAAAAATGCAAAAGTAAATCGTGTTGGAAGAGTAGACAGGGGTAAATCTGGATCATTACCACAAACTGAAGATCGAAAATAAATGGACTTAGAAAACATTTTAAACAAATTTATTTCAACTGTATTTTTAACAATATTTAAACATGTATAACTTTAAAACTTTTTAACTGTATTTAATATCAAGTGTTTTGTAATCATCAATAATAAAACGTTTATTATAAACAACAGTTTTCATTTCGCTTGGTTTATGTTCTTCTGGTTTCATAATGTCCATGAGCGAGCGTGTTCATTCCATCGTTTAAAATATAGCGTTTGTCGTCATAAGGACTAAGACCTATTTTATTCAATTTGATCGAGTAGATTTCATGGCCTTCACTTCGAATTTGATTCATGCTAGCCATTGTCTGTCTCTTCTCAAACAAACATTCCTTGTAATTTGCATGTCGAAGCTTTCGTTTTGTTACTGACTTCTTTATTCCTTTAGCCGTTTTCTTCTCCACCTGCTTGTCGTTTTCGGTATAGAGAATAGAGTACATCTTTGGTCTCAAACCAACGAACTCTTGGATGGGGATGCCATGCGTTTCGTCTTTCATCTTGCCAAGGACTTTCTTGTTCGTTAGGCTGTGCAATGGATGGTCTTGTGCATACTCGGAAGTGTCAAAAAGTTCTATGTCCTGCAGCATGTCTTGATAAACGTCGCTAGTCTTGATCTCATAACAGAGGCTGTCCGTGTCTGTGAACAACAACTTGGCGTTAGTGTCATACTTGTGTTTCATATACTCATAATGAAACTGGTACATGAGTACTTTGGAAAGATCTAGAATGGCGAATCCAACGTAAATGGGACGGTTTAGATAGAGCTTCGTCTTCTTCAAATTCACAGCCTAAATCCTCGGAAAATATGCGGAAGAAGTCAAAGGATGGGGATGCTGTTAATTTGGATAGTTTAGCCTTGTTGTTGACGAGCTTGACGTTGACACGTTTCCTCAAATTCTCCATGGTTTTACCGAATACCGAGTTGTTCATCAACTTGTAGAAATCTTTCTCGAAGTCGTTTGCTGCGTGCTTTCGTTTCTCGGTATTAAAGTCGATATAGGTCTTTAGCCATGGACTTTGCTGGAATACTAAAACGCGGTGGATCTTTGTCAATTTTATACCAAGTGCCAGGTATTGCTTTAAGTTGCGGTAATGGACCACGTAGTTGGTCTTGTCTTGAAGATTCGGAACCAATTTAGGCACAGCACCACCACGAAGATTCAAACATTCCGACAGTTCTTGACAATATGGTGACAACATCTCTGAAGAAATCTTCATTTTCTCAGGTGCTAGAGGGTAATCATTGTGAAGATCGTGCAATTCGGAGGGATAGTGAAGGTCCACTTCTAATATGTAGCCTTCTTCGTTATCATCTGCAACGTCTGTGATGTCAAGTTCTGCAATCTCTTGGTCGGTTAGCCAGTCGAATTCACCCGTTGGAAGAGGTTGCGACATAGCCCAGCCGTAGAGGTTGTTAGCATCGAAATACATCACATACGAGGTCTCTTGCGTGGGATCGTAATTAGGAACATAGGGGTTGTTTGCCTTGCTAAATCGATTACTTATCATCGAAATTCCACCACGGAGGCCTTCTTCAATAAACAAGTACATATCTGGATCAGTCAGAAGTTCCAGTTCGACGTCAGTCATTTTCAAACACGCTTGCCAAGCCAAACCAGGACTAGTATAGAAGTGACAAGGATCCAAGTTGTACGCTTTCAGACACACGCTTCGGAAATTTTCAAACACATCCGCGAGAAGTAGAACATCTGACTTTAAGTATAAGTCAGAGGAGGTATCGTCAGTATACCGTGATGCAGTGCGGTTTCGCACATATTAATACATATTATCAATTCGCCGGAGCGAGTCGTTCATTCTTCGGTTGGCTGTCGCAGTGACAACATCAACACAGAAGTGAATTATGTCCGAATTATGATGAAATTTTAAACTTTTGTCGCAAGAAAACTTTGATTTCACGATATATTAATTTCTTCGTTGCTCAAGTCCACGTTGAAAGAACGTTTGGTGTTCATTTTCGGCCTGCATCTTGCGTAGAATTAATGCTGCAAGCTGTCGCGGAGTACTTGTGATTCATTCGACGATATATAAAGTTATAAACGATTATAAACGTACAGGCATTTTTGCTTTTTATTGTTAAGTCCATATCGAATACATTTCCAGTATTATTCCCAAGGTAAGGTGGTTAAAATTTTACTAGTAACAATGCATATTATTTTCAATACCAATTAAATTATTTGATATGTAAAAATTTAACATGAATTCCATCCAATTATAATATTTTAGCCCAGGATTACATACAATATTGTTTACAATTGTTTCATCTGATATTTCAACAGACAACATTTATATTAATATTAAAACTGTTGTCAATGTTGTGTGATATTATATTTGTACTCTGTTGCATATAATTGCATTAATATAATTGCCTTACAACCATCAGACAAAGGATATTTTCTATTTGGACTGGTTTACTGACAGTAAATAAAGCATATGTAATACAATATATGAACTATTTTATGTCTGTGTACTACACTATTGTTTTTAAAAAATATTCAAAATTGAGATTGATATTCATGAGGTAGTTGCATTCATGATAAATACATTCTAACAAGTATTTAAATTATTATGATCTTTAATTTTAGAAAGAAATGTCAAAGAAATGTGTACATCATGTATATTGTATGAATCTAAATGGACAGCAGGACAGATGCTTACAATACAATTAATTCAATGAGACTAGCACACTACCACCTGACATGTAATGCTTCATGTGACATAGGAGCTAACTACATGAAGATTTCCTGACAACATGCATGGACTATTGCAAGCCAGCCAAGCCACCTGAGATTGGTTTACGATCATTACTGTTATGCAGATGAATGAACATCTAAAGTTACTGAACTTGACAGACTCACCCCACGCCAAAATGGACATAAATTATTTTTAAAGATGAAATCTCATCCCTCGTAATTATACAACATAAACTTTTATTTAAATATACAATAAAACAGGTGGGTTTTAACTAATTGCCACCAAACAGATGGCCAAAGTATCTGAGTTAGCCACCATATGCTGCACTGTTGCACTTAATGAATAAACCTATAAAGACAACCATCAACAATATTAAGGCTACTGCAGTGTATTTAATTATTCATTGAAAGCACAACATGTTGTAATTAAAATCTTAAAATTATACAGTATGGACACAAATACATAATTTTTAAACTAATAGTTTATTTTTAAATGACTTAAGGTTTAATATCTTTGAGATGGACTAATATATAAAGTTGAGGGTATTGGACAATAATCTAAGGAGCTGTGGATATTAACGTTTTTACCTTAAAGCAAAACAAATTTGTTGCTAGAGGGCCAATTTTCATGTAAACATCCCTATAGCACCAGAGTGCATTCTATGTGCAGGGGTGGACTGGCCAGTCCAGTGGACCCCTGCTTGTACGGCTCCTTTGGGCTCCTTGAAATGGGCTTTTACATATGACTCAAAAAGTACAGGGCCCCCCTCTAGCCCAGGTCGCCCAGGCCCATCTGAGGTAGCCAGTCTGCCCCTGTCTATGTGAACTGCTCGGTGAAGTTTGATATGCCGATTTTCTTACACAGATATATCTCATTTTTTCAGCTTTCATACTCAAAGTTACATAATGGCTGGTTTCTGTTTAGTCGTAACTGTGAAACTATCAAGATGACCTGTGTAATAGAGTGTGGATATATCTCTACTAGGTAGAGTAAAAACTGAAGACAGATCCACACACTATTTCTCATTGTCGAACATGACTTAGTCATGACAGTTACAACCAAATGGAAACGAGGCGTAATATGCAAACTGTCTCTGGCACTGTAAAATGATAACAAATTTAGCTAAATTAGGTAATGCTAGGTTAGTATTATAATAATTTTCAGACAAGGAATGTTCTATCCCATAAACTTGACTTTTACCACTCCAGTAGTGCTTTGTCTACAATATAAAGAAGAGAAAAACATCTCAGTTGATACCCTTAGGTTAAAATTACTAATTTTTTAAACTACTTCAAACTCAAAGAGTTGTTTACATAGTATGTAATACGATTGACATTGTGCATACTGTGTATAGACCCTAATAAAGACATTATAAAATTTCTAAATTATTTTCTACACTATTAATGGGTAATTCATATAAATTTGGGCTTAGAAACACAAAGTTTGTGTCCTTAGGGTTTTTGAACAAATCACTTTCGAAGCAGAGCGCTCTAATTGCATATTTAATTAGCAGCATGAATATCACAAAATATCCCATTTTCAAAATGCGATCCCTCGTTGGTTTGAGGAGTCTTTTTTGATTTCTTGGTATCAATTGAAAGAGAAACTCTTCATGAATACAGTGATGTTATTTTTATTAAACTTCCCCGTCAAAAAGTAAAAAAAACTCCAGCATATTTCAAAGCTATTTTTAGGCCTTGAGTAGGAACCCGAAAATGAGGTCAATACATATGTAAATTAATATAACTAAAGCACATCGTAGAAAGAAAACAAAATCAAAACCGTGAAATATGATGCACATACTACAATAATTTCAACACGTACCTTTAAAAATATCTTAATTTCAAAGAGAAAATACCAAGTAGAAATCAGCAATTTTCTCGCCGCTCCTGCCAAAAATCTTGATTTCGAAAAAAACTCTAGCGCAATGCATTGTGGTATACTGACGATTCCTCCTCTGAGTATAAGTCATGGTAATCACCCATGTTCTGACACGCGAAGCCATGAAACACACTCGTTGCGTGGGCGTAATCCTCATCTGAAATTTGTTCATCGTTCAGTATGTTGTAGAAGGACTCCTTTGGTGGTAGGGTTGGTTCTTCAAATCGGTCTGTACAATCCATATGGTCGTAAGGATAAACCCCTTTTCTTAGTAGAAGGGGCACTTTGTCGCTGTCAATGTATTTCTTTAGAGTTGGGAACTTATGAGCACCGTCGTTGGCTAGATTCGATACTAACTTTTCCAGCGATGCATTCATAAATTGTAGAGAGTCGATAAAATCCAAATTATCGATGGAGAAAGAGATGTACTTCTCGGTGTTATTCGGGATACAGTTGATCTTCTTATCTTTGAGTTTACCAAGGCCTTGCATAATCAGATGGGAATCATAACCGCGTAGATTGTGAAGAATGACGGGAATTCGGCCGGTAAAACTATAGTTCAAGTTGCAGTCGTTGTGGGCAGCACCACGAAACTTTCCGGTGAGATGACAATGGTCACGAACACGATCAGCTCCCAACTCATGTCCACAAATATGACAGTCTACAGCGTCTTGAAACGCCTGCTCTTCTTCTCTTTCGATGCGCATAGGCTCGACATAATCAAGTTTCTCTTGAATATACTCTTGCTCTGCTTCTAAACACTCCAGGAACTTGTCGACTGCATCTTCTCCACGATAAACAACAGGTGGTTTAGAATACTTGTCAACTTCAGATATCACAATATACGAAAATCCACAAGGTTGATGATGTTGGTATTTCTCCGTTGAAGATTTCTTTGGGTTTGGAGTCGCTGATTCGATCTTGGTTGTAAGACTTTCGAAGTCGGCATAAATCGCAAAGGGCACCTTAAGCTGCTTGTGGTAATCTTTGAAAAATAGAAATGCATTGTCCTCATTCGGGAGTTCAATACGTTGTGGACCGTGTTGACTGCAGTGGGGTTCGTGGTCTTGGAGCAGGTCTTCTCGGATAAATCCATGCAGACAGTAACGACAGTAATACATACGACACTTGCGACGGTTTTGACTATAGAGGAATTTATTCAGATCTTTAATGAGACAGTAATGTCTGGTTGTTCCCTGAGAGTATAGCAATAGATTCACGTGGGTGGCAAAGTGTTCCTTTGTGATATACAAGGGAAAGAGTACATCTTCGAAGCCAAACACGTTTACTGAAATGTTGTTCTGACGTTCGAATTTACCAATCTTGTCAACAGTAACTGGAAAATCTATACCAGTAAAGTCTAGTTCATCTTTAAACTGCTGGTAGTGGTGAAGTCTGCTTGGATTACGTTGATAAGGAATTGGATGTAGAGCTGCGAGGATTGACCACATGAAACACTTGTTGTCAGAATTATTTACGTTAATGATGGCTTTCTTGGTCTTTAGCTTGTTGGGAAGAGGAATGTAACTGGATCCTTTTACTGGAGTATACTGGGCTATGCTCAGGTCAAGATGAAGGATTTCGTCTAACACCCAACCACTTCCTTCTTTTTGAAATAAGACTAGCGACTGGGTAATTTTCTGCTTGGCTTCGTCTAGTTGATTATCGAGTTCGTGTTGGTTTACGGTTTTCATACACAGACTGCGGAAATGGGTTTCGGTAGCCACATCTTCACCATCAGGTTTAGGTTTGATGAACCGTACTTTAACGCTGATAAACCATTTAATGCCTCTTTTCTTTACTAACTCATTCGAAAGGTGATTCAATATGGGTTTTGTCTTGCCGCGTGAGAAGTGAGACATATCTTGCTTTTGATCTTTTCGAGGTTTCAGCTCGATCTTCTTCAAAGAATCTTCAAAAGCTGTTGTTGAACTGCAGGGGTTGTCGTTTTCTTCAACTTGACTATCTGGTCTGCCTTCTCCAACTTGATTCTCGCCTCGCATTTTCTTTGGGGTTGGACTGCTATCGTCTTCTTCACGTCCTCTTTTGAAAGGATTCCCTTGACAATGAATTTGATGTTCTACTAAATTATCACGATGGGAAAACTCTTTTCTGCAGTTGTTACAGGTATGGGTAACGGTTCTTTGATGACGTTTTTGATGTCGCTTCAGTGCGTCTCCCCGTGTAAAAAACTCACTGCACTGATCACAAACAAACTTCTTGTCTCCATGAACGGTCCGTTCATGACGGTTTAAATTTCTCAGTTGGGTGAACTTTTTTGAACAAGTCTTGCAAGTGTAATCCATCCTACAAACAGAGCAAACTGTTAGTTTACTGTTGTAAACAATGACTTCTATATAATTCTACGTAAGTAAACTGCTATGAGACTTGTTATGACATGTCGTTGTGGTCAACTAAACCCGTTCGTTGCTAGACTTTCCCAAGGGGCACCTCAGATTCTTTCTTCATGGGTGCAGCCAACAAGGGCACAGCAACTACTTGGTAGACCAAGAAGCGATTTCCACACACACAAAAAAGATTAAACTATTATTAAAGATCTTACCTCGATCCTCGATGCAATATAACTCTTTAGGAACTTTTGCGATGAACTGATCGACTACTCGACTTTGCAGTTTGCAATGATAAATGGCATTTTTCAGTCAAACCACCAAATATATACACAAAACCTTCACCCTTTTATTGTGGGAGAAGTATTTAATAAAATACGTTGCACGCATGCGCACTAACAACTGAGATGGATGTTCATTGAGCGTGTTCATTCTTGCCATGTCTTGCCCACTGGTCTTGCCACAAGAAAGTATATTTACCATACAATTTGCATTTTCATAGGTCGACTATCAATTCATTATGTTAAATATAAAATACTAAGCGAAAGATTTATTCTTCTTATTATTATATTTTAAATAGATAGACATTATTATATTTAAAGGTAGGTTACAGTCGATTCTGCGCATGTGCGGTGAGTTTGTTATGAGTAGCCTACTCATATTACAATCATAACACGTTTCCAGTCCTAAAGCACAATAAACACACGCGGCCGTCTTATAATCAATATTCATTCGACTGTCGCCATTGGAAGGAGTGATGGCTGATTCCGGCACATCAAGTACGTTAGGATGTAGATCCTTGAAATATAAGCCATCGTAGCAGATCTGAGGCTAGAAAAGAATACGACAAGAAAAGAGACGCATCTAAAGTGTCGTTATTTGATGCTTTCGAGAGGTGGAGAGCGTTCAAAGAAGATCACAACCTCAAAACCGATCGGCATGTCGCAGAGTTTCTGCTCGATTATTACGCATTAAAACACGTTATGGTAAGCATATTAATGATGCAAATAAAGCTTTGACCTTTTATGATGATTTTACGCTTTACGCTTTTAAGCTTTTTATTTACTTTCTTTTACGTATTCTGTAATGTTTTAGCAACGTAGAAACTCAAACAGAGAGCACAACGACAATGTGGCCATTGTCTGGCACTGAAGGAGAACAAATACAATGTACCCCACATCTAACTAGAAGACGCTCAAAAAGCAGCATGTGTTCGCCAGGTAATGAAGTTGTTGAATCTTTGAGTTTGTTATACATACTGTATAATTTATGTCAAATTTTGTGTTGTTTATTTATTTCTGTGGCAAGCTTTTGTGGCTTGCAGGCTAGCTACAAAAATAAATAAATAAAGTACTATGATAAGTGAGAATCTAAATATTAACATGTGAGCTTATTGTGTAATATTGTCTACCCATTATACGCATGTTTTCCAGTCTCATTCATTTTCTGGCACATGGTGCTTTGTTTTATCGCAAATAAATTTAGCCTAAGCAATTAAGAAGCTGATTTGATGACTCAATTCAGTCTTGCAGATTTAGTGATTTTACTTGCAGATTTAGTAGCAAGTAATTGCATTGTTCGGTATGATATACAGTATTAAGATTTTTATATATGAAGTATTTACAATTTACCAGATTTGATCAAAATCCTATTGGCGAAGAAACCATGTTTGCCAGTAGTGAAGAAAGTGATGATGACTTTGGTGATGACATATCGGATCTGACTATCCAGCCACCAAACATACTGTCTCCTACTGATGATTTTCCTCAGTAAGTATATGTAAGCCATCAACACAACCCTTAAAAGTCTGTTGTCAAACCTGTATTAAACAGGCACCCTCAGGGAGCAGGTTAGTGTCAGCTGAACAGAGACTGTTAGGGTATTATTAAAGTGGCATAAACTGATAAAGAGGTAGTCTATAATGTAATTAGCCTTTCTCACACGGCAAATATTCCCCATTTTTGGGTACATGTTTTAAAAAACTTGTCTTTATATACCATATGATTTATGTATGTACAGTATTACTGTACATGCATGCAAGTAATACATACTTAATGCACAATTTAGATTGGATCCTGCTTTTGATGAACCGTTAATAGAGGATGTATTAAATGTAACTATAAATGGGCATGATGGAGATGAGCATGAAGATGGAGATGACCCTGAAGGTGGAAATAGGGAAGGAGGAACCAAGACAACGACATCATCAGAGTACATCTCTACCGTAGAAGAGGTTACCCTACAAGAAGCCATAAAGATGGAAAAGTGTATTGTATTTACAGACACTCTTATGTCATTGATTACATCTATACATGGTCATTGATTACATCTATACATGGGACTGATGGGAGTGTTTGTAAACGACAAGATTGTGGCCGTTCATTGATTTATAGAAAGATGTAACGGGGAACCTGTCTTGTGGTATCCTGGGGGTGTCAGTCTGGCCATGTTGGTGGTAGATGGGCGGCTCAACCCAATAAGTTAATTGTTCCCATACTATTTTTAGTATTGAACTCCACTAGTAAATAACAAAAAACAAAACTGCCTGCTAGAACTTCTTGTTAATAACCACATGCAAGAATTTGTTCACACAAAGGCTCTCCTCTTATTTATAATTCCATATCCAGAAAATAATGGAAGTAAACCCTAACGATATAGCCTGTGAACAGTCTATACATAAATTTTGTTACCTGTATTGACTGTGAATCGGCAAACAATAACTTGTCCTGATCATGCGAGAATCAGGGGGAAATTGTGATAGGCTAAACAATAATTATATATTATTATGCACTAATAATATGAAGATGTGACAGTACAATTATCTTTTGTTTGTCGATTCGCAGTCTATACACAGGAAACAAAATATCTGTGTACACTGTGCACAGGCTACTAATTCCATAATGCAGGCAAGTTAAATTGTCTGCTTTTAGACAAAATAGAACATAAATAAAGGATCATATGCTTAATATCTACAAGAGTGCAGGCCTATATCCTGTGTACACACCATTGGGTGAAGGGTAACGAGCACGTATGGCAACAACACAGCAGCTTGGAACAACCCTTCTGGTACCCCTTCCCAACCTTCCATGTTGCCATAGTACATATTGTCTATATGCTGCATGGCGAAAACTTTGATTATCTCTGACATTGTTCAGAACAAGAACATCCTCCTGTATCTCATTGCAATCTCCAGAACATTGCCATCAGTAACTACTTGTCTAAATACATTTGTTCTGTAAATGCATGGACGTCTTACTGTTGCACAGCATTTGTTCTCATCCTGCGTTGGCATAACAATGCAGTGGCCACAATTGCACCACTCAGGGGTTTCGTTGTCGGGATCTGGGCTTGGTGGTTGTGGTTGATCCGTGCCTGCCAACTCAACTTATATAAATATAATAAAAGCCGACATATAGTTTTCTTACCACCAACTGCTGTTAATGGTTGGCTTGATTTTCAGCAGCATCTGGCTCTTTATTTAAACGCCCCCTTCCAGTTCCACAACCTCCTCTTACACGACCTCCTCTTCCACGACCACCTCTTCCACGCCCTCCCCTTGTTTGACCTCTACCTCGAACTCCCCTAGCACGAATTCTAGCTCTTCCTCTGACACATCCTCTCCTATCTTCTTCACTTTCTATCAACTCCTCCTCTACTTCGCTTTCCAGTTCTTGCATTGAGAAATCAGAATCCTAAAAAAGTATAGTGTGAAAGTGAATAAACCTGTTCTTATATTAATGCAAAGAAAAAAAATAAGTATTTTATTCTTCTATCGATCTGAGGTTGACATCAGTGAGTTACATATTTCAGATATTTCCAGGCGATAATTGCAAATCATACATAATTTTTGTATATAATATACACAAAAGATTTGAATACTTACTGTGTCTTCACTGTCACTCTCTTGGGCTCTTCAGTTGTTCATGCAGCATCCAAAATCGTCTCCATGGCACGCGCTAGGACAAAAGCTGTTTACGCTTTTACACAGACAATAATTCCGCCCTTTTCGCGAAGACAGGCGCCGCGACAAGAACATGTAGTGATATTGTTGTCTACATTAGGCACTGCAGCAACACTTTCAATCACACTTGTTTCGAATTCGTCAAGCGAGAGGCTTTCTTCCAGTACTTCTGAGTTAGTTTTGCCATGACTGCAACAACAACTCTGGCAACATGTTTCGAACGAGAGATACCACATGAAATATTTTCATGATTATACACATTTATAACACTTCCAAGTCATTAAATTCCAAAAGTAAACACAAATTATCATTCAATAATCGAACTCGCACTTTCGGGATTTCGCCGCTCTGGCTGTTGCCTTTTGATCTAGCTGACCACAAGGTTCAAAGCAAGGTTCAAAGCGACCTCTTTATTCACGATTTTTCAATTAAAAGTCGTATAAAGATTTAAAAGTGTAGAAAAAATTCAGTGAAGTACAAATTGTGAAACATTGCACTCCTTACGTCCCAAATTATGTCGAATGTACTGAATCGTGTTCCGAACACCTGTTATATACTTCATGTTATATAGTCAATGTGGTTCAAAACAAAAACAAAAATGTAAACACAGCCCGCGCATGCGCAGAATCGACTGTAACCTACCTTTAAGTGTGGCTTATTTCATAATGTAAATAAACAGTATCAAACGCGCTATAGTAGCCTGAAATAAACTAAAAACTGTACATAAACAAACGGCAATGAAGTAGCTAGAGATAAACTAAAATCTGTAGATAAACAAACGGCAATGAAGTAGCCGAGAATAAAAACTTTAGATAAACAAACGGCGGCGAAGTAGACGGAAATAAACTAAAAACTGAAGATAAACAAACGGCAGCGGTTCAAAAATGCTAAGAAAAGCCATTAGCACTGTGGTAAGCTGAAATAAATTGATCTCAGAGTAAACTAAACATAACCCTCTACATTTTTACAAATTGTGTTACTGCGCATGCGTATGATGTCATTACCTAAGTCCCCCACAAGCATTAAGTGAATATATACCGAGCGCTAGTTCACTGGCATTTGCAGTTGATGAACTGGACGGGAATCGTAGTCTGAATATAAATATTAAAGTCCAGCAGAAAATGCGAAGAGCAGCCATTTTTAGAGCTACATGTACGTCATGTACACTAATTAATAAACTAAAAACTGTAGATAAACGGCAGCAAAGCAGCCAGAAATAATTTAAAACTGTAGATAAACAAACGGCAGCGGTTCAAAAATTTAAGAAAAGCCATTAGCACTGTAGTAAGCTAAAATAAATTAACGTGAGTGTGAATAAATTAAAATACTTAAGAAATGATGACGTAATGGGCGGAGCAAGGCGCTCCACCCGCTCCACCCGTCTTAGAACCCCTCTTCCCCTACTACTTATAGATTTGATAAGAGAAAATTCAAAATACGCATTTTGTATTAGACCTGTTAAGAATTTCTACGGGCTCACGTCTAAAAATTTAGCAAATTAGGCCACTATCAACTCCCGAAAATCTGGCGACAATCCGATATGTTCCCGAGAGACTTATGTTTATACTTCTTACCTTGTATATAAACGCCTAACAAATTGACATGATTTGCCGAAGTGAGGTTTTCCTAGACGTAAATTTGGCCACATATGTTCGACTTTTCGCACGGGCCCACGTCTAGGCGAATTTGAGGTGGCAATACTTTGTTTTTAGCAGCATTTAAAGGCGTTACAGCATCCTTAAACTTGTTCCCGAACGACGTGAAATATAGCATTTTCATGCCGCAAATTCGTCGTAATTTAATCCATCAAGCGCTGAGATATAGTTCTTAAACTAGCGTAAACAAGCAAAATATTGCTCGTTATTTCGGTTCTTGTTGCAATTTTACATTCTTGAGTTGTTGAGTTGTTTACGTTCTTGACCTCGATTTCTAATCATGTATTCACAATACAATTCTTAGTATTTAAATACTAAGAATTGTAAATACGAATTGTACACCGTGTCGGCTGACTATAGAATTTACAGCGCGTGTCTAGTTTAGACATCTACATTCAGAAACAATTTGCGCAAAATCCATTCATGCTATTGCTTAGGAATTAGACTATGTTGTATAAATTTTTCCGCCTGTCTTAGCGGTAGAAAGCATCATAGCAGCACAAGCCTATAAAACCCGAAATTTTAAGGTACAATTCTGGGTGTTTGCATCTGTCAGACTCTAGAATTACAGCGCGTGCTTTAGCCGATATCTAGATTCAGAAACAATTTGCGCAAAAAGGAATTCATGCTATTGCTTAGAAATTAGACTATGTCGTATAGATTTTCTCGCTCGTTTTAGCGATATAAAGCATTATTAGCAGCGCAAGTCTATAAAACCCGAATTTTAAATAGATATTCACCATACAATTCTTAGTATTTACATCGTGTCAGCCGACTATAGAATTTACATCTCGTGCTCTAGTTTAGACATCTATATTGAGAAACAATTTGCGCAAAATCCAGTCATACTGTTGCTTAGAAATTCGACTATGTTGTATAGATTCACGCCCGTTTTAGTGGTGTAAAGCATGATAGTAACACAACCCTTGAAAATCCGAAATTCTAAATATATATTCAATCGTGTCAGACAATAGAATTACAGCGCTGACTATTAAGACTATATGCAGAAACGATTTGCGCAAAATCTAGTTAAATGATTGTTTAGAAATTCGGATATGTTGTACAGATTTTTACGCTCTTTCCAACGGTACAGAGCAATGGTACAGATGTATTAGGTTCGTATTACATTTCTTACCTTTCTTCGAACTTGAGAAAAAGACGTCACGTCAGATTGGATGATGGCAACAAATGTATTAAGGTTCGTATTACATTTCATACCTTTCTTCGAACTTGAGAAAAAGACGTCACGTCAGAATGGATGATGGAAACAAGTGACAACCAAATGGACATTGAATGTTATGACGTAATAAGTTTTGATTGCATGTGCAAAATCGGCCGCGCTGGCCGTACGTGCAAGTGCTCTGTGACTCGAAAATGATCGCTAATCTTGACCGTCGCGGCTAACTTTTTGTACGTATGACATTAGAACTGTATTCTACTTTCTGTGCGGCCGTCAAGTTTTTAACCAATCAAATTTCACGAAAGCATAAACACATACGTGCGTGCAATTGTGCGTACGTACTTGCAAGTGGAGGCCGGCCTTTACGCATGGTCAACGGTAACCTCAAATGTTCGGTCTTGTAGTGTCCAGGACTTTTAGAGGAGGACAAACATGGCGGCCATAGCAATGAAAAAGGTGAGAAAAATCGACAATTTAAGCGAGAGTGAAGAGGAGGATGAATACCGGGTATCGGCTGTGAAGGAAAATACCAAGGTTAGTCATACGGTAACAGCTAAAATCAATGAAGCTCCACTACAATTCCAGATTGACTCGGGAGCTGGTGTTAACATTATTGATGAGGAAAGCTTTAGCAAGTTAAAAGGACATGTTAATCTGAAAAGGACCAGAGCCAGATTGTTTGCATATAATTCTACTGTCCGTCTCCCTCTGTTGGGCAAGTTTACAGCTACAATAGCTATGAAGAAGCGGCATGATGCCGCAGATTTCTATGTTGTGAAGGGTTCACGGTCATCTGGACGTTTGCTGGGGTCTACCTCAGCTGTGAATCTTGGTATTCTACATATAGTTAACCGTGTGAAATCAATACCCCGTACGGCATTGCAAGCAAAGCCGGCATCGGCACCCACCAAAGTGGAACAGCATAAGTCTACAACAAGTCGGCAAAACAAGTTGAGTAAACTTGTTACTGCAAATGATGACCTTTTCCATAGTATTGGAATATTGAAGGGAGTGAAGGTGAAACTTCATATTGATGAAAAGGTAAAACCAGTAGCACAAAGACACAGAAGGATACCATTCCACCTAAGAGACAAAGTACAAGAGGAAGTGACACGTCTGGAAGAGGCAGGTATTATTGAGACGGTTGATTCGGCAACATACTGGGTTTCACCGATAGTGATATCCCCAAAGAAAGATTCAAATGAAATCAGACTGTGTGTGGATATGGTTGAACCTAATCGGGCAATCAAGAGAACAAGACATGTTATTCCAACTGTGGAGGAGCTAAGACATGACCTCAATGGAGCTAAGATATTTTCCAAGTTAGACCTAGCTAATGAATTTCACCAGCTAGAGCTGGATGAAGAAAGTAGAGATATCACAGCATTTTCAACTCATATTGGATTGAGACGCTATTGTCGACTCAATTTTGGCACTAATTCGGCTCCAGAGATTTTTCATGAAGAGTTGAAGAAGAAATTAGAAGGAATACCTGGAGTCAGGAACATTCATGACGATATATTGGTAGCGGGGTCTGACGAAGAAGACCACTACCGTGCTCTAAGTGCGACTTTTCAACGAATCCGAGACTCCGGTTTGACATTAAAACGAAGCAAGTGCGAGTTTGGGAAAACATCCATCAAATTTTTCGGACTTATGTTCTCAGACCAAGGAATTAGTCCCGATCCAGAGAAGGTGGAAGCTCTTCAACATTTGTCGCCACCGAGTAACCAAGCAGAGTTAAGGTCTTTTCTGGGTATGGCTAATTATTCAGCTCAATTTATACACAACTATGCTACCTTAGCTGCTCCGTTACGTGACCTGACCAGGAAAAATGCTCGCTGGACATGGACGTCCGAACATGAGAAATATTTCTAAGCGATAAAGGAGAACTTGCGTAAGACAGCACTGCTTAACTATTATGATCCTAACCTACGTAAGTGCTATGCTCGTTCAATATGACCCCAAGACACAGGAACCCCAAGTTGTTACATATAACAGCAGGTCCCTGACTGATGTAGAAAGAAGGTATGGGCAGATCGAGCGTGAATCCTTAGCCATACAATATGGTTGTCTCAGAAACGAGATTTATTTACTTGGTCGAGAATTCGGTGTAATTACTGACCACAGACCTTTGGTCAGTCTTTACAATAATCCACGTCAGCCAGGTGCTTTTCGGGTCGAGCGTATGCGCTTGAAGTTACAGGGATTTTCGTTTAAGGTTATCTATCGGCCAGGTAAACTGAACCCTGCAGATTATACGTCACGGCATCCGTTGCTTTTGTCACGGTGTTCAAAAGAGGAACTGCAAACATCGGCTGAATTAGAAGCGCATGTCAAAGTCCCCCCTCTCTAAAGTTAAAAGAAATTCGATCAGCTACGTATCGTGATCCAGTTCTCCATCATCTCTATCACGCTGTCAGGACTAGACAGGCTTTGGAAAATGGCAAATTTAAACATTGCAAAAATATAGCCGAAGAGCTTTCCGTTGCGAAAGGTGTCATACTGAGAGGGACCAAAATCATTATACCAAAGTCATTGCAAAATACAGTTGTCAAAATAGCTCACGAAGGTCATCAAGGTCGTGTTAAGACAAAACAGTTCCTCAGATCTAGGGTATGGTTCTCCCAGATGGAAAAAAAGTCTCGGCTGTTGTTGGTCCTTGTGTGGCGTGCCAGGCCACAGTGAATACACCATCGCAAGAACCAGTAAAGTCTA
The DNA here is from genome assembly GCA_016169945.1 of Trachythela sp. YZ-2020. NCBI lineage: Eukaryota > Metazoa > Cnidaria > Anthozoa > Malacalcyonacea > Clavulariidae > Trachythela > Trachythela sp. YZ-2020. The sequence continues at coordinate 1,491,274 of JADLSH010000157.1, forward strand.
CACAGCTTCCAGATGGACCATGGGAAAGCTTAGCAGTTGACTACTATGGGCCACTTCCATCGGGAGATTATATATTAGTTGTCATAGACGAATATTCCAGGTTTTCCGACATTGATTTTACTACTTCAACATAGGCTACGCAACAATTCCGAAACTTGACCGCATTTTCTCCTCGTATGGCATTCCACTCCAGCTCAAGAGTGACAATGATCTCCGTTTAATTCGAAAGCATTTAGTGATTACTGTGAATTTATGGGTATTCAGCATAATACCATTACAACACTGCATCCACGAGCTGATGCGTTGGTTGAAAATTTTAACAGAATCATGAACAAAGTAATACGCACGTCGTCAATTGAGCGGAAATGCTGGAAACAGGAGCTATTCAAGTTTCTTCGCAATTATCGAGCGACGCCCCACCTTACTACAGGTAAATGTCCTGCGGATCTGTTGTTTCAAGCCAGAACATATCGAGTACGATTGCCAGAGCTAACAACGTTCCAGAACGACGATAACGAGATACGTGAAAGAGATGCAAAGAAGAAGCTGCAAGCTAAACAGTATGCGGATCGAAAGTATGCTAGCATTAAAGTAGGGGACTTAGTTCTAGTTCGAAATGAAAAGAAAGGCAAGTTGGAATCAGTATATGACCCCCAACCATATACTGTAACTGAGAAAAAGGGAACCATGGTTACAGCCTCAAGAGCCAATCACTGAGCTATACTATTACTGGAGGAACTGGTGCTAATGTCAGCCTGGCAGAAAAGTGTCCGCAAAAACATGGCGGATTTTGGCATTTTCTGACGCCATAATGACGTCACTGGTTCTAGTTGGAAATGGTAATTACCACTGACCAGGGCTCATTATGAGCCTGCTACAATATTAACTAACTGACATACGTAGGCCGTCAGGTAGTGCACCAAAACGTTTAGTTTCATTGGACACCTCGCTAAGCTAAAATAAATTTACATATTCTTATAGATTAAAACACGCTGAATCCAAATCTAAAAAGTTCTTGTCGAGATACCCTGCAGTTTTTTTGTATTTCTCGATTGAAATCTTAAAAAATTCACTGTTTTGAACTACGTTTATTAGCAATTCCGTGCAAAACTCATCGTTCAAAAAGCGTTTCGTAAGAATCGGACCAATAATCTGCATACCGCCTACAACTCGGGCATATCTCGGGTCATTTTAAGATATACAAAATAGTGATGTACAAAACATTTGTAAACAAAATGTTACGTATTTAATTCATGTCAGGTTTCCGATAAAAATAACCTTTTTTCTGATCGTTTGAATGTTGTTTTTTTGACAGCGATGAAGCGTAATATAGAAACAGTAGAGCTTCCTGAAGATATCGAGGGCTTTGTAAGGCATATTGACAATGGATAATGTAGTTTTCGACGGGGAAACGAAGGCCAACACGAGGATACTTTCCTGACATTAGCGTTTGCCCTACTTCGAATACGAAGATCGTTTAACTTTCAGGTATCTATGGCTATTGCCCAATTTTCTGATGCGCTAAACAAATTGACGGAGAGAAGTTATTTCCTTGTAGTTTGTGCGACAAAGTCTGCGAAGGACGGCCTATAACAAAGTCAACAAGGTCTGACAAAACACACGAAATCAAAACTTGGGAACACATATAAACGAATTGACTATTAAAAAGCTTGGCTTATAATATCTTCTAGTTTAATAAATATCATTGCTTCAATAAACGATGCAATTGTGTTTTGGCAAAGCACAAGAATACTATAAATAATCTGAAGACTCGATATCTGCCATCTGCCACGGCGTTTGATAAGGTTTTATATCACCAGTGAAACATCAGTTGAAAGCATGTCAACAGGGCAGAATAGCGCAACAGAATATGGACGTGAGAATACAGACGTGAATCGTGTCACATATATATACATATATATACATATATATACATATATATACATATATCTCTCCTTTTGAATACAGAGGGGATTTGTGCAAGGTGTTGGTACCTTGAACGTTCTTATCTCAAGAAATGAACAGTACCAGACAATATTGCAATTTTGTTTCAATTGCAATTGTTTTATTTACAATTAATAATCAGTATTTACAAAATACATTACATTATTACACCCTATCATTGTTTTGATTGTGTAAAAATACCACATTTATTTCTCGACAAGGCTTTCGATCTGTAAACCCTGATCTATATCTGTGCAAATAATATACATTATATTGTTTTGCAGTATTTGCACTGATGTATATGTGGCTAACTGATTGAAGACCTTGCCAAAATTAAGGTTTGCTTTTCTATTGCTGCTTAACAAGTTAACAGGAATAATAGATGGGGTAGTCTACCCATTATAAAATTATATAATAAATCTGCCTCACAATTATGCACTTTGGTTTGCTATGCCACTTCAAAATTCTGAATACAGCAATCATATGCCCCAGTCACACAACAATGTAGCAACTGATGGTACAAGACACCTGGGTACAAGACACCTGCAGCTAGAGAGTTCAAGGGCTGTTCTTGATGAGGTCTTGGTGGCAAGGCTGCAAAACTGTTTCCAAGGGCATGTCAAGAGGCAGTCAGGGTCACAAAATTGACCAAATAGATATTAAAAACAATGAAATTTAGGGGATAGATTAGAGTATAAAAATTGTTTATATCAAAGCACATCCCAGGTGTGCTAAAACTTTTACATTGAGAAATCTCGGGTGCAGCATTGACCAACTCTGCAGTCTGGACAGAACAGATGTATATAATGTAAATATTAATAATAAAAGAGAGCACACTGTGGCTTAATGAGTTGATGTGCTTTGAGGAATAGTGGGCTGACATCCAATGCTCAAATGCATCTCCTTTCATTTATATTTTACTCCAGGAGTGTTTACTGTACAGTACAATCTTAATTAAACTACATACAAATATGAATCTACATAGTAGCAAGACTTTTGGGATCTTAAAATTACATAAAACAAATATGCTCTATAATTTAGAACTAATAAATACTGTGTATGTATATTGCAGTGAACAATGAGGAATATAAATAAAAAAACTTGCGCCAAATGTACACAACGGCTTTAAATGAAGGTAGAACAGCAAGATATTGTCATTATTCTTGACCTCAAGAGCAGCAGAACCATTCTTTTAATAATAGTTAAAAGCTTTTCGTTTGCGCTGGTATCTTGAAAGCTAACTTCCTTCGCGTTGTCTACTTGTTGAGCAGTCATAAAAGCATCCTTTTGTCCTGTCATAACTTAAAACTATCGCTTAAATGTAGGAATACAATGGAACACATCTGAAATTCGAAGTTTAGGTGAAACAGGCAGAATAACCGAAGATATGCAATATGATATTTCTCGCACATTGACAAATGCAGGCTATCTTTAAAATAGGGAACGGGGAATCCGGGAATCGGGAAATCCGGGAATCGCAAAATCCGGGAATCAGGTAATAAGAGAGTGGGGAACCGAGAAGTGGGGAAACCGGGGAGTGGGGCAAACATGAAGCGGGGGAAACAGGAACTAAGAGATCTATAGAACAGTAAAATGGCGAGACCAGGGGATGGGGGGAACCGTGTGTAACGATATCTAACCGGGCTTTATCCACCGGATAGCAGGACCTATAGGTCATGTGACTGGAGATTTGTTGTTGTGTTTAAAAAGGCATCAGTGGAATACTAAAATTTACATAAAATAATAAAACCAAAAGCTATACAATACCGACAATCAAGTAAATAAAGGTAAAAAATATATTTTAAACAGTTTACACCATTATGGGGCGCCAAATGTGTTTTTATTATTTAGCTGTTTTATGTAGAGTTTTTTAATGATTTAATTTATTATATTAAATAACCAAAAAGCTTGAATTGGTTATTTCAAATAACCACTTTTTGTACCGAGATTTTAGTTGGTTATTTCAAATAACCAAGTAATAGAAAAGTTGGTTATTTCAAATAACCACTTCTGTGTGCGTGCATTGATTTGGTTATCAAATAACCAACTTAGTACATATTGGTTATATCAAATAACCAATTTAAGCCGACGCGATTTAATTTTGGTTATATCAAATAACCAACTTCAAATTACTTGGTTATATTAAATAACCAATTTTAAAAATGTGATTTAATTTGGTTATATCAAATAACCAAAATAATTTTTGAACACTTGGCGCACCAAATGACGTAACAACACAAAACACATTAAGCCACCCCTCCCAGAGGCGTAGATTGTACATTTTCGGAACGTTTCCCACGTTGTGACACAAGGTTCAAAGGCTGTCGCCATTTCCTTGTTTTCTCCTGCTTTGTCATGGCTTCAGATAGATTGGAAAGATCGTTAACCGAAGCTATCGGAAGGGCAATTCAAGAAACATTCAGGCGCGAAGTAAATTCACCAAAATATATTCACCGTTCATGTCTTATGAATATTTATAATTGTAAACAAATTTCTAGCCGAGGCGCTACTGACCCGGCGGAGCCTAGTAGAATCTTGGCATATTCAGACCTTTTTACGAGCTAGGTCGGCGTATGTGGTGATTTAACGTTCTTATAATAAGGACTTAGAATATCAATGTGACATTTTGTATTCGCCACTTGCATTTCAGTGATCTCATTGACTAGAATATTAATATGGCTCTTTGACTTTGTGTCACTGTAACCATCGCAGGGACTAGCAGAAGGGAAGGGCAACTACAGCCTAATCGCTCTCAGTATAAAATTATATTCATGAATAATGGCTACTCCAATGCAGCTTCGAATGTCTGCTTTGTTCATTCCAGAAATGGCGGGAAAAATTGAAGTGGCCCCAGGGGCACTCATGTCACGCATTCAAAATGTACTGAAAATGCAGTCAAAAATTTCCTGAAGGCATGTCACGATATTTGCTATATTACACTAGCCTGCGTGGCCGGCCCTCGTTGGAGGGGAAAAGAAGAACAGGGAATGAGGGCCTGCAAGAAAACCCAGCTTTCATGACTAAACGCCGTTCAATTTTTGAACGTAGAATTTGATTGGTCAACACCAAGAATTAATTCACATGTTTACACACACAGAAATATATATATTATTACATTTCTTCGTCTTGATTGACATGTTTATGCACAAGCGAATACATTTCCTTCGGTTTGGGGTTTCCCCTATAGTCCAGCTGCATTTGTATTGGTCAATTTTAATGAGGCTTTATTAGGGCGTTTAGTCATGAAAGCTGGGTGTTCTTGCAGGCCATCATTCTGTTCGGCTATATTACACTGGTTTTCAAAATAATGCAACCTGCAGCTTCAATTTTTGGGTTGACACATCAGTTTAACTTTTATGCAATAGTCAATTAAAACCCCATCTGGTCATAGTGAGAATTTTGACCAAGACGGAATAATTCCATGTCCTACAAACACGAATTAGGGTTTGGATTAGAGTTTACTTTCGTTATTTGCTGGACATGGATAATTCCATAGAGATAATTCCAATGCAGACATTTGAAGCTGCATTGGAGTAGACTAGCCATTATTCATGAATATAATTTTATACTGGACTCATCTGTGAGCGATTAGGATGTTGTTGCCCTCCTGGCCTCCTTCAGTGCTAGATGGCTACAGTGACACAAAGAGCCAACATTAATTTATGAATATTCTAGTCAGTGAAATCACTGAAATGCAAGTGGCGAATACAAGATGTCACATTGATATACTCAGTCCTTATTATAAGAACGTTAAATGAGGGGGGTAATGGAGTATTTTCGTGGTTCGTATCGAGCTAATTTTATAACTCGTTCTTCGTTTCATCAGCTTTTTATTATTAAACGTGTTTCTATCCTTCCATAAATGGCGTGCATCGTGTCTGTGGTTTATTCAATATTCGTTTTCCGTTTTCAACAAAATTTGACAGAATTAGACTACGTAAGATCATGAAAACCGTAAAGAATACGAGAAGCGGCCGCATTGTGATACGTAAAAGACTTTTAGATAGGATGGCTGCAGGTTATAGACTACAAAGAATTTTTCCCCTTGCTTCGGCACTTCCTTCTTTTATTTTTCGTGCTTCAGGATTATTGAATATTATTTTCCATGCTTCAGGATTGGTCCCCCCCATTACCCCCCTCTTATCACCACATAAGCCGACCTAGCTCATAAAAAAGTATGAATATGCCAAGATTCTACTAGGCTCCGGGTCAGTAGCGCCTCGGCTAGAAATTTGTTTACAATTATAAGTATTCATAAGACATGAACGGTGAATATATTTTGGTGAATTTACTTCGCGCCTGAATGTTTCTTGAATTGCCCTTCCGATAGCTTCGGTTAACGATCTTTCCAATCTATCTGAAGCCATGACAAAGCACGAGAAAACAAGGAAATGGCGACAGCCTTTGAACCTTGTGTCACAACGTGGGAAACGTTCCGAAAATGTACAATCTACGCCTCTGGGAGGGGTGGCTTAATGTGTTTTGTGTTGTTACGTCATTTGGTGCGCCAAGTGTTCAAAAATTATTTTGGTTATTTGATATAACCAAATTAAATCACATTTTTAAAATTGGTTATTTAATATAACCAAGTAATTTGAAGTTGGTTATTTGATATAACCAAATTAAATCGCGTCGGCTTAAATTGGTTATTTGATATAACCAATATGTACTAAGTTGGTTATTTGATATAACCAAATCAATGCACGCACACAGAAGTGGTTATTTGAAATAACCAACTTTTCTATTACTTGGTTATTTGAAATAACCAACTAAAATCTCGGTACAAAAAGTGGTTATTTGAAATAACCAATTCAAGCTTTTTGGTTATTTAATATAATAAATTAAATCATTAAAAAACTCTACATGAAACAGCTAAATAATAAAAACACATTTGGCGCCCCATACACCATGGGATGAAAGAACCGAGGGAATAAAGATCGACTAACAAGGGATGGGACAGAATTGGGGGATATGTCATGAATGCAGAAATTTTCAGGGAATGGAACTGTGTTTCACTTTGTTGGCAATCATATTATAAATAATTAAATAACAAGTATATTGGCATTCACTAATAATTTTAACATATTTTACTTTACTCATTAGTGTGCATTATACCCTTTCCTTAATTGACGAGTAAAATCGTCTGGCGTTAGACAGAGCAAAATAGTCTGGCGTTAGATAGAGCAAAATAGCATGTATGGGGTGTATTTGGGCCCACTGTGGCTCCTTGGGTTAGGCAAACCAAGAGAATCCAATTAATTGTCCGGGGATGGGGGAAACCAGGAGAACATTGGAAGGTGCAAACCAGGTAATGGGCAGAAAAGGAAACTAAATTATAAGGATAATGACATTCTTAAATAGATTTTGGTCCAGACAAAATTTAACCCTCAGGCTCTAATGAGAAAGGAGTTCTCATTAGTTACATCTAATGATGTATATAAAGGTATCAAGGCCATTTTACTTTTGGAATTCAGTATTTTTTTATTGCCAAAATATTAGTGAAAATGCACAGAAAACATATCATAGGCACAGCAGGGGGGGAGGGATTTGCGGGGGGAGGGGCAGACAAGACTTTCCCTGACAAAGGTGGAAACTCCCCGACTTTCACTAAAAACAGAGCTCTCTTTTATGCTTAATTACAATGGCACACCTTCCAATTATCCATTTGCAACTAGCTCTTGGGAAGGAATTGCCTAAATTTCTTACTATTTGTCCCAAATTTGGCCACCTCTGTCCCAAATGGGCCCCAGATTTAAGTGAGCCCCAAAAATACTATAAAAGGAAAAAAAACTGGGGAAAGAAGTCAGAGGGTTGTAAGAGGTGGGGGAGGGATCATAATCTCATTTCCATTCCCAATTTTAATTGCTTTTTTGTAATCTCAGCAAGTAAAGCCTGTTACCAACATTACTTTTATCCTCTAAGTAATGTTCCGAATATTCCTCAAAATATCTAATGACTAAATGTATTAAACCAAGTACATTTAAAGTACTTGTCTGCAGTAAATGACTCGAGCTGAGCAAGTGACATTTTCATGTCAAGCTTCGGCGAGCGATATTTTAATATAATTCATCCCAAACGGTCCATTCTGCATCCATAGCCTTCAAGGTATACGTCTTTGGCCTTGAAAACCACAAATTTCCTTTATAAAATACTCTAAACCAGAGTAATTCACTCGAACTGACCAAGTGACGATTTCGTACAAATTTCGGCGAGCGACCATAGTGGAAAGTTCGTTATCCATCCGCCGAATATTTACGCCAGAAATTTGAATCAATTATCTGTACGCCATGGGGCAACCGTTGGTGTTTGCGCCGACGCACGCGTCCCTGGTAGGGGGTTCGGGGGCATGCCCCCCGGGAAATTATTTTATTTTTATTACTCGGGCCACCTATGGTGGATCCGAGTCTAGGTTTCGGTGGCTTTCCTGTATTTTTATTTTTTTTCGGGTCGACAGCATTAGTCTCCCGGCCGCGCGATGCAAGAGCGTATACGCTCATCTAGGGGCTCACGTTAAAATAGGTAGGGGGTCCGGGGGCATCCCCCGGGAAATTTTGAATAATAGGGTCTCGGAAATGGCATTTCCCGCATTCTGAGAGACGTTTTGAGAGAAATCCAACGGGGTAAAATCAAGACGTACGAATATTAAATACGGCGTGTTCGAAGATCACTTAGGATTGAAAGGCGATCCCTTATTATCCATTTATCCCTCGAAGACCATAGTCATCCACGATACTCTGTTTTTATCGACAAAGACTTTCAAAGACTCAAACAAAACACACAGACACACACAAAGTATGGATTTTATTGTTTTTATTTTTTGGCTAGATTTACTAACGTACAAGACTTATGAAATAACAGAAAGTACGCCAGAGTGATACGAATCGACGCCATCCAAAAAATCACGCCACGCCAACTCGTTTACGCCAAAATCAAGATTACTTTTACGCCAACTTTGGCGTAATACACGAAGCTCCACGCCGAATATATTCGGCGTAACATACGAACTTTCCACTATGGGCGAGCGATATTTTTACATCAATTCATCCCCAGCTGTCCAGTTTGCGTCTAAAACCTTCACGATAAGTAGTTATTGCCAAAAAAGTTTGATCGAAGTGGATTCAAAACACTGGGACGACGCAAAATGCCAAAAATATGGATTTCCCCGTAGAGTTTATATTCTTTTTGCCCTGAATGGCGGCCATCTTGGATTTATCATGCAGGTCACGCCCAGTGAGCTCCATATATATATATATATGGAGCTCACTGGTCACGCCTCCAGGGCAGCGCTTCCACTTTGAAGGAAATTTCCTTTTGAAAGAAAATTTTTGCAAAATGAAGGAAATTTGAAGGAAATAAATTTTGAGGGAAATATGAAGGAAATTCTAGAAAAACAAAGGAAATTTGAAGGAAAATGCAAAATATCGCCAAAATTGGTAATATTAAAATATATTTTGAAAATAAAGCGTAAAATAAGCCTCAATCTGATCACAATTTAAATTAAGGCGGGGGTACACATGGATTGATGGCCATTTTTGAAATGGCTGTAATTTTAAAGATATTCACCAAAGTTATGACAAACTATATATCAGTAGAAAGCTTATGACCTATAGAATCTAAAAATACTCATCATTAGTACCTAACGTCCTTTGTAACCTGACACCAGGCCGGCAATCATACCACATGCTGTGCAAAACTAGAGTGCATATGAGAAAAGATATCTGCTTATAAATTGCCTGGAATTTTAAGAAATTTTATCAGTCAGTAGTATAGGCATCATTATCTTAAATGAGCATAGAACTTTTTTGTATGATAAATGTAGTGGTCACAGCAGAGGTACAAAGCTAACGTAGGTTTTTTCAATAATATTTTTTGTCATAAAATGCATTCCACACAAGATACAGAAATTTCCTATGCTCATTTCAGACAGCTCTAATAAAAGAATAAGCCCTGAAAATTTCAGGAAAATTGGTTAAATACATCATGAGATATCTTTTCTCAAAGACGGAAAATGTACATTCCGAGAAAACCAGTGTTAAAGTTTTTAAACAACTGTTCGAGCTGTCCCTGACAGGTTTCAAGAACTTTAGCCTAATTTTTTGTCATTAGAGGTACCTTTAGCACCTCATAAGCCTCCAGCAATAACAAATACAACTCCAAAAAGAAATGCGAAGCCTCGCTTAGCCCAAGTACCATCGAAGCTTACTGCAACATCGACATAGAACTCATGTCTATTTTCCTTCAAAATACGTTCCCTCAGGCTTTGTGCAGCTTGTTTCATTTCTTCTTTAGCTTCTTGCTGAAGAGCAGTTACATTTTTTTCTAAGTGCTGGTAATAGGTTGTCTTAGTCATACAAGGCATATTCATAATCCCACAAAAAGATACAAGACCTTCATAACCACCACCAGATTCCACAGAATGGTACACTGCACGTCGGTTTACATCAGCACAGTTTCCATTTCTAGAGACCTTTGAAGATGCCTCTAAAGTGATTTCCTCTTCACACGAACTACATGTTGCTTTGAGATCAGGCATTAGACTTCTCTTTCCAGAAATGTCTTCATGAATAATCAAGTGCCCTAGAAAAATAACCAAGTATATCAACAGCATTACAAATCTTTATTGACCCATAATGCATGGTGAATATTATATCACAGACAGATGTTGTCAATAGGCAATAGCCTACTGTATACAACTAATACAAGTTAATTTTGGAGAAAAACAAACCAGTTAATGAAAAATATAACTATAGAAATCATTGAGCATTCAAAGTAAACTAAGTACAGAATTAATGAAGATTGAAGACCTGCTTACCTTGGTCACAAACATGTGCTTTTGAGATGCTTGATGACAGCTTATTTATATCAATAAGGCGATAGCCTTGTCCTGCATGATCTATATCTTGGGAAGCCTCCAAAGCTGATTTTTCGGCTTCTTCTGACAGGTTATTTTCCTCCTGGATACGCTTACAGGCCTGGTTGATTCCACTTCCATGTTGGATTCCAAATTTTGTGGGGTTGTAGTGTTGTACTTGATCTGGCTGAAATATCACTGCCATCAGTAAACCCACCATCAACTCTACTCACACTCGAGTTATCTGCGTATTTCTGCCTTTCAGAGAATGGTTTTCCTTCTCTCTTTTTCTTATGGACGTTTTTGGTTTTATAACCAACCATGACAAACAGAAGTAATATACAATAGAGTAATTTTGGTGACTTAGTAGTTTATAGTAAAGCAGTAAAGTTGATCCGAATGATACAATGTGGCTTTCAAACATAAACATGCCTTCCCATGATGCTTTACAGGCCCATTTGTAAAGGCTTGAACTTCATGTAGTCCGTAATAAAGATAACCAATCCTTGTTTTACGTTTCTAAGGCGATACAAACGAAAAATTCCAAAGAAAACAAAAAAATGCTAAATGCGTTGCCATAGTAACCCAATATAGTGGGAGCTAAAACATTGAATAAACAGCTAATAATTTATTTTTTTGATAAAATACAACCACCACAGCTTTTTCAAGGCTGTAGAGCTACCTAAGACGTCAAAAAAAATATTTCGCCTCTGAGGTCAAAATCCATGTGTACCCCCGCCTAACCGAAAGTAGAAATTGTAGAATTTATATTTAGTCATCTATAAAATGATCTAATGCCTTATGGCTCGGCCCAGAATAATTTGAAAGCGAATACTTCATGTAATATCAATATTATAAAAATAATTGCATAAATAATAATAAATAAATCTTTGTTGATATAAATCTTTGTTGATATGCACGTAAATTTCATATTTTTCAAACAATAACATGTTTTAGTTATAATCACATTGTAATTCTTATTACTTTATTCTTACAAAAATAAGTACTCGATAAAGTGCAGAAAAAATATCATAATTTCTGACAAAGATAATCGGTGTAGCTAATTATTCAATTTTGTCTCCCTGAATGACGTCATTCTGTTTATAGTTTTTGGTTATCTCACTTATCTGTACGGAAATAAAGTCATATAATTGTGTTTAGACTTTAGAGCAATGATAAAATTGAACATCCAGATGATTGTTCTGTTGAGAAAAGGCTATTTTGGAGAATATTCAAGTAAAGTCAACGTAATTTGATTAAATTTTTTAAAGGAAATTTGAAGGAAATTTCACAATTTTTTGAAGGAAATTTCGGTCAAAATAAGGAGACAAAAAGGATTTTTTGGTTTTTCAAAGTGGAAGCACTGCTCCAGGGTTGCCAGGTGGCCTGGGCCAAAAAGAGCCAAACGCAAGATAAAAAGTAGCCAAACTAAAAGCACCTGTTGCCAAACTAAAAAAAGCTAAATTACCAAATCAGCATAAAATTGTTTGATAATAGTACGAACAATTTCATTGAAATCGAATGCAAAGAATTTGTCAAATATTTGGGAGTTTTAATAGATAATAATCTTACATGGAAATACCACATTGACAACATTAGCTCTAAAATAAGTAAAGCTATCGGCGTAATTGCTAGACTGAGACACTTTGTACCTGTTTCAACTTTGCATAATATATATCGTTGTTTAATATTACCATATATAACTTATGGCTTAATTGTATGGGGGCATGCATCAAAAAGGTATGTCAATAAGATACTTATTTTACAAAAACGGGCATTACGATTAATTTATTTCAAAAAATACAGAGAACATGCTATTCCACTTTTTATTGAATCAAAAATACTTCCCATAAATATGCTTTATATCAAAGCTGTTTCAATTTAATGCACGATGTTTCTAACGAGTCCTGCCCATCTTCAATTTCTAATTGCTTCATTCACTCAAGACAAATTCATAACCATAACACTAGGAAATGCGTATATAAGAATAATTATATTGAATATGCAAGACTTACAAAACAAATTCATCATTCGCAAGAGTTGGAGCAAAAGTATGGAATAATATCTCCACTGATGTGCGTGAATTGGGAAGAACGAATTTCAATAAAATAATAAAGAAAACCCTTTTAACAATACTTGAACTTGAGGATGATTATGTTGATGTACCCACAATAGTTCAACAAATGGTCAAGCATTGAAAATAATTCTAAGTTTCCCATGATATAGTTGTTATAGTATAGTATTCAAGAAATTATTAAGTGGTTGTTATAAATGGGAAATATTAGATATTTAGTATATAATTCTATGCCAAAAGTATACTTTTATTATTAAGATCAGTTATTATTCATGTAACACCTTACATTGTTACATTAATAATAAATATAATGAGCATATAATTTTGATATTGTAACTACACGCCTCGATTAGCTTTGCTATTTTGCGTGTAGTACTGTATATTTGTTTTCTTTTTCTTTAAATTTAATAAAATTGTGAAATTGTGAAATTGTGAACTAAGCCAAAAGAAGCCAAAATCGAAATTTAGAGTGGAGCCTGGGGCCGAAGTAGTAATTATGCGAAATATCCATAAATACAATCGGTTATCATTTTATCTGACATAGTGACTCAGAATTCAAACTCATAATCGGTTTATTATTAATACATGTTTTTGAAACTTTATACCTACATTTTTCTGAAACTTTTATGTTTGCGCGCAAAACTATTTATGTTTGCAACGAATTCTTTTAACTTTGCATCTAATTAAAACATGTTTTGTCATCACGCGTACACGCTTAGTTGCAAACGACTGTATATAATTTTTACCAAACCATGAAATGTTATCATTCACCAGGAAATGTGAGGCGGAAAAGCAATTAAGATTAGTGTCAAGTAATTAAGGCGTGTTAACAAAATTGGTTACTGGTGTCTGGTATCGCTGTCAAGAGGAAATTTACACATAATGCGATTAGCCGCGGCATTGTCTCAAGTTACGCTTTTTGCGCCAAACTGCGTGACGCCTCCGCTAGGTATGAGTCAGCAATCTAGGTTTATTATATCTATGTAATCGGCGCATGTTCGTACAGCGAGCGCTGATAAACATAATCACGCGACAGTGAATTTTTAAGATTTGGATTCAGCGTGTTTTTATCTATAAGAGTAAGTTATTTTCTTTTAGCTTAGCGAGGTGTCCAATGAAATTCGTTTTCTAGCCATCTTTTGGTGCACTAGCTGACGGCCTAACGGCCTAAATGATAAACTATCCAAATTTTTAGGCCTTTATTCTTGTGTATTTTGAATGTATATATAATTGCGCCAGCTACTTAGGTTTAATAGTTAGTATTAGTATCTCCGAGTTCCTAGAACTCGAGTTCCTAGAATTTTCGAAATCGACAGAATTGATTAACGTAAAATGCGAACAGCCGGTTATAATAATACGACTTAATACCGTACAAATGAACAACAAATAACATTTATCAGGCATACAACAATGTTCAAACGGATAATGCATTACCAAAATACGAATGTTGCAATAAATCAATAATCAGATATCCCAAAGGTAATTTAACCAAACCATGACATAATATACGAACTAGTCATATGAACATTACTAAACTATAACAATTAAATTACAATACTTACATTGGTTTACACGCACACCAAAAGCTTCAGATAGATACACCGTTGAACTCGATATACGTAGAATGGTCGAAACAGTTGAAATAGACGAATTACCGGCGTAGATAGAATAATATGCCATTACCAAAATACGAATGTTGCAATAAATCAATAATCAGATATTCCAAAGGTAATTTAACCAAACCATGACATAATATACGAACTAGTCATATGAACATTACTAAACTATAACAATTAAATTACAATACTTACATTGGTTTACACGCACACCAAAAGCTTCAGATAGATACACCGTTGAACTCGATATACGTAGAATGGTCGAAACAGTTGAAATAGACGAATTACCAGCGTAGATAGAATAATAGACAGTTTTAGATAACACGACGCGGACGTCAAAGACGACGTGAAAGTGGCGTGTTGTGCCCATGTATGGATATGCCACGCCATTTTTACGCCATTTTCACGTCGTCTTTGACGTCCGCGTCCTCGATCTAAATCTGTCTAATATGCCTGAAAGCGTTTACACGCGGTGGTTCCTTAGGGTTTTTTTCCCGAGGGTAACGTTTCTCGTATTAGTCGTATACATGGCGTGAAATTTAAAATAGTCGTGAACTCGCGGGATTTAAAAACCAAAATATAAACATAGCGTTTCTTGCGAGGAAATTTTTGTTATGTGAACTCGCGTCTTCTTCCTTTCCCACGAAATACGCGCGTGATGTCTCGCGCGAAACTGTGAATTTTGGAAAATTTTATGACGTAACAGCTCGCGGAATCTTTCAAACATTTCATACGTATAAAGACATTACTTTCGTTAACCTAAATACAGATTTTCACAAAATTAAATCGATACATTTTTTTTTAATATCAATTTTGAACCTATTCGTACATTACTCGAAAATGTATCGATTTAATTTTTTTAAAATAAAGCAAAAGAACTATTGAAACACTACTCTTTGATTTGCAAATTTTCAAAAAAATTACCGAAGAAAATCTTCAAAATGGCAAGAATAATAGAAAAAACGTACTTTATTGAAGACGTGCTGTTGCCATGGTAACAGAGTTTTAGCGCAAATTTACTTTTGCAAAATCTTCAAACTAATGTAACGCATGTTTGGCGAAAATTTCGTGCTCATATCACGCAAGGTAATCGTTTGGGAGTCGTTTTATTAATCAGTGTTGTCTTGAGTAAAAACCCTAGGGAGCCACCTTAAGCGGACGTTGACAGATATAACATATTGAGTTTCAAAACTAGCATTCAGGCCCCTTAAAGGCGAATGTACTAGAAGCCTTTACCTAAATACTATTAATTAATGTTTTGAAACGAAACCTAACGGTGAAACGAATACTACTAGATATCGTTTTTCGAGATATCGCTTCCTTCTAGGAACACAATCTTGCTTACGGGTCGTACCAACTCGGTTGTATTGGTCTTCAGCTTCGCTGAGCGCACAAGTCCGTCGTAGCGATTTGTATATACTTCGAGAACGCGTCCGAGAGGCCAGGAATTTCTCGGGGTTCTTTCGTCCACGATCAACACGAGATCATTCACCTCCAGATTTCTTTGCTGCTGATTCCATTTCTGTCGTAGTTGTAAGGAAGGTAGATACTCTCTTATCCAACGGCGCCAGAATAAATCTGCAAGAAACTGTATTTGGCGCCATCTGCGGTTGTAGAGGTCGTGTTTGCAAAGGAGGGCAGGGGGAACTGTTGGTCCAGCTCTCAGCAACAACAGGTGATTAGGTGTGAGGGGTTCCATATCTCGGGGGTCGTCAGAACACTTAGTGATGGGTCGTCCGTTTACAATCGCTTCGACTTCGCACATCAATGTGTTAATACCTTCATCGTTCAATACTTGCTCTGTCATTAACGCCTTTAAGATCCTTCGTGTCGTCCTAATACATCTCTCCCAAACACCGCCGTGATGCGAACCAGTGGGGGGATTAAACGTCCACTTGATACTGCGTTGTAGAAGGAACCCCGCGTAATCAAGAGTGTTCGATTTCAAACCGGAATTTCAGTAACACCCTCGACCTAGTTCATAGGAGAAATACAACAATACATCACAAAATTAGGAAAAATTTGATAGAAGTTACTACACGAAATCAAATATCCCAAAGTCCCAACTCCACGCCCGCTACTAAACAATTTTAAGACGAAACTTAAGACAATTATTATTGAAAAGCGATAATTTTTAATTGCTTTCAACTCATAAAATATAATATAAAGTATAATTTTAGTTTATGTAATAATTTGTATAAATTAATCATTAATGATAAGATTGTTGTAAATATAGTTGATAATTTATAATTTATTTTTATAACATATGTAAATTGTCATTGAAAAGCCCTTTTTATGGAATGTCATTTAATAAATTCAAATTCAAATTCAAACTTTGACCAAATCAAGTGGTGTTATTAAAACACTTATAAGCGACCACTATCCAGTGTTTATATCTCTAAAACTGAAAATGGGAAAACCACTTCCACAATCAGTCACTACAAGAAGCTTCCGTCACTATACTCCGGAATTATTTGCAACAGAAATAGCGCAGCACTCAAGAGTTTTGTCGACTCTCTCACATCAGTCATCGAACGTTAACGACCAGTTGAACACCTTTAACAATATCTATCAAACTGTATTGGATAATCACGCCCCTATCAAGAATATCACAATAAAATCCAGACCAACTCCATTCGTCGATAACGAAATAAAATCAGCAATGAGAAACAGAGATAAGTTACACCAATACTATTATCAGACCCGCAAATCGACTGATTGGTCAAACTATAAAAACGCCAGAAACGCTGTCAAAGCAAAATTAAGACATCGTGAAAAGCATTACATCAGTAACCAGATAAGCAAATGTAAAAACAACCCTGGAGCCTTATGGAAAGTTATAAATCAAACTCTACCCAGGAAAGAGAAATCGAAACCAGTGTACTCCAAAGACACACAGAAACTAGCTGAAGAATTCAATGCTTATTTCTCAACCGTTGGGAAAAAAACAACACAATCAGTGAAACAATTGGCAATCAACAACAACATCCCACCCCATACCATCAACCAGATCCCGACCACCACGGAACGTCAGGGAATTGCACCTTTCGACTTTGTAGCAGTTTATTAACCGCCGTAATCCTCATTGATTTATCTAAGGCATTTGACAGCATTTGTCATAAAACGCTACTAAGAAAGTTGGAGGCAACCGGTATATCTCCAGCAGTTTCAAAGTGGTTCCAAAGCTTCCTGGCAAATCGGAAACAACATGTGAAAATTGGACAGAGCACGTCTGCATTTTCTAACGAACTATCACACACGGCGTCCCACAAGGATCGATCCTATCGCCGCTTTTGTTTAGCATTTATACAAATGACCTCCCTTCCATAACAACGAAAACGTCAGTAAACTCATATGTGGACGACAGCAAAATTTCATTATCTTTCCCGATATGTGATAAACTACAAGCTAAAGCTGCGTTGGAAGAAGATCTAAGTAATGTCCCAACATGGTGTTGGACAAACTCTCTTCTCCCAAATCCAGGCAAGACAAAATTTTTATTATTTGGCACGCCACAGTTATTAAATACATTGTGTGAAGATTTCACGCTGAACTTCCTGGGCAAAACATTACATCCAATTTCAACAGCCAGAGACTTAGGAGTTTCCCTAGACTCGCACTTGAAATATGACATCCATATTAGTGAGCTGGTTTCCTCATGTTTATCAGGATTATGTCAGATAAACAGAATACGTCACCTTTTAGATCGTGGAACACTGTCCTATATCATACAAACCTTAGTAATGAGTAAGCTATTTTACTGCTCAGTTGTCTGAGCAAATACAACCGCGAAAAATGTGAAAAAACTACAATCAGTCCAAAATTTTGCTGCCCGTATCATAACGGGCACACGTAAATTTGACCACATCACGCCCGTGCTACAAGAACTGAAATGGTTACCAGTAGACAAACACCTGATATATAGAGACACTCTTCAAACATACAAATGCTTGAAGGGGTTATCACCGATGTATTTAAGCAATCAATTCCTACATCAAGATTCCATTCATCAATATCCTACAAGACATAATAAAGATCTGACCATACCTAAATTTAAAACAAGTACTGGCCAAAGGTCCTTTTATTATCGAGCGGTAAAACAGTGGAACAGTCTGGACGAACATTTAAAGTCTCAGTTGATTTACGATCAGTTGTTTCAAATGTAAATATCTCCAGACGTGTTTATTCTCTGGCAACAGGACACGCGTCATTCGATAGCTTATGACATCCTCTTTAAAATGATATTTAGTTTGTCCCGGTTCATATTACATATCCAAATTAATTTGCATACATGTTCATAAATTATCTAAAAATTTTACAATTATTGTTGAAATAAATCGGAATTGCCAGAGCAAGACTTATTATTTTCGAGCAAATGCTAATACACAAATTGTAGCTCATGTAAAAAGGAATATTATTGGAAAGTTTCATTGCATTTGAAGAAGTAGAAGTATTTATTTTTATTTTTTGAAAGTCGCATACAAAATGCCGAGATCGTTAAAATTTGATTCCCACACGCGCAATAAATTACGAAATGCCATATAAGGTCAGTGTTGATCGCTATAAACCAATGAAAATCCGCCATCTAGGCAATGACATCACGAGGAATCGATTGCCGGTACTTTCAATACGCTAGGGTGCAAAGTCGCGGAGATTTTAGGTTCCGAAGTTGTCCGAGCGTGCGCCGACAAAACCGGCTTTCGGAATAAATACACAATATAAACGAGAATTGCCGTAAAAGGGCTAGATTATGTCCTATGATTATAAAAATGGTATCAAACTAAAGGAATTGGAAATCCCCGTCGAATGGAGTTTGTAGTGTGTAAACCAAAGGTAGGAAAGCGAAATGAATATTTAATTAGTTTGTATTATTGTTAATTTGTAAACAATACAAAGTTCAGAGGTGTTTGAAAGGGGATAAAGCGGCCGCATAGCGTTATAAACAAACACAATTTACTTGGCTAAAGAGATCGTAAAACGCTGAATCGAACGGTGGTATTGTCATCTACATAGCATGCACTGAACCAAAGATATGAACCTGCAAAAAATCAGGGCATATGTGTCCTAATTAGTTAGCACTCAACAATAAAGAGTTAATAATATTAAACAATTTAAGGTAGAGCTTAAAAAACATTTGCTTGAACATTAAGAGTCTTTCGTGGATTTTAAAGTCTTATCTCTCATTTTTATCAGTCACTGTAAACATATTGTAAATTTTAACTGTTACAAAGATTTTATCACTAAAACTTGTAAATACATCCTGAAAAGCCCTACTGGGAGTATGTATATTCATAATAATAATAATAATAAAGTCATGTATCTGTGATAGATTCCATTTCTCTACGGCTTCGCGAAGCTCTCTCTCTCTCTTTTCACGAAATTACCGCCGTTATCCGATCTCATTTCTTCCGGCTGACCTCTTCTTGAGATAAATTTTCGTAGGGCATTAATAAAAGACCATGTGTCTAACGAATTTGCCACTTCGAGGTGGATGGCACGGGTGGTCAAGCAGGTAAAAAGAACGCCGTAACGTTTAACAGTAGTTCTTCCGCGTCGAACTTCGAAGGGACCGAAACAGTCTACTCCGGTATACGTAAATGGAGGCTTCGAAGGCGTCGTCCGATCAACAGGCAGATCTGCCATTTTCTGTTTCCTTACAGGCGCTTGTCGTTTTCGGCATCCAATACACTCGTTTGAAATCTTTCGGACAGTTCGTCTTGAGTTAATAATCCAATACCGTTGTCGTATCAGAGACAAAGTATATTCTAGGCCTGAATGTCCTGACAGATGGTGGTAGTGCTTGATGATAAGGCGAACTACGTGGTGGTTTCTGGGTAGTAAAATTGGATGTTTTGCATCTTCGTTGATTAGTGATTGACTAAGACGACCGCCAACACGTAAAATTTCTTCCTTTATCATGAGATTGAGCTTGAAGAGTTTGCTCGATTTCTTCATCTCCTTTGCTTCATTTAAACTCTTGCTCTCGTTGGCTTTATTCAGAATGTTACGTTCTTCTTCGAAACATTGACTCTGTATGTATTTGACGATCACGTTAATAGGTGGTGTTGTATCGTCCGATTTCATTGCAACTGATTCAGTAGATATGCGTTTCTTGATCAAACTGAGAAATTTTGCTTTGTATCGAAGAACCCAGGCCACGATCTTCTTCAAACGACTCCAAGACGAACAACGTTCAATGATTGTTGTTAATGGATGTTGGTTGTCTAGATTGCTAGTCGCACATACGATGGGTCCCTTCACTTCAGGATCACCAACTTCAACGTTCGCCTTCATATCAGCTGGTCGCTTTGGCCATTCTTCACTTGATTGGAGGAGAAAATCTGGTCCTTTGATCCAACGATCTAAGGCATCTGTTGATACGCCTCTTGAAGCATCATCTGCAGAATTCAATTCAGTGTTGACGTAATTCCACTGTGATGAAGAAGAAACACTGTGGATGGTCGCTATTCGATTCGCTACAAAGGTCTGGAATCGCTTGTCTTCGTTTTCTAAGTATCGTAATACGCAAGTACTGTCCGTCCAAAAAAAGGATTGATCGATTGGTAGACTTATTTCTTGTTGACATATGTTGTCTAACTTCGTTGCAACGACAGCAGCTGACAATTCCATTCGAGGTATTGTCACTGGTTTGATTGGTGCAAGTCTTGCTTTGCCTATCACGAACGAGCACTTTACGTTGTTATCCTTATCTTCAATTCTGAGGTATGTTACCTGTAATAATGACTCAACGCAGTATATAGAAATACTTTAATAGTTATTACAAAGTAGAATAAGTTGAGAACTCTCGAAGAACTACGAACACAACAACAACGTTTTTATGTCTCTCTCTCTTGCGCATGTCCCACAGGTAACCCAAACGTTACATTATCTCCCTCTTAAACAGAACTGTGTCTCACAGTTACAATTACTAGTCCATATGATAGTCAACAATCCAATCTGGAGGTCATCTTTCTCGCTGTGGTCTTCTTTCAATTTGCAGTGGTTCAGGCTCTTCTTCTGCGTTGCCGTTCTCTTGTACATCAAGTTCGTTTCTTTTCTCTGGTTCTTCAACAACCACGACCACGTCATCCATCGTCTCAGTCTCTTTACTTCGAGATTCAGTGAGCTCCTTGTGATTGGTCAGGGGACCCGTTTCTCGATTTTCATAGAACCGCTTAAGTTGATTTTGGTGGACAACCCTCCTTTTAACATTGACTTTCTCTTTCCCTTCGTACTTTATTCTGTAAACCACTTCTCCAAGCTTCTTTATTACTTTCCAAGGTCCTGACCAAGGTCTGTTTAACTTCATACACCTTCCCCGTCTCGTTTTTCGATCCAACCATAAGACCAAATCTCTTTCCTTGTAAGTGTTTGCTTTCGCCCATCGGTCGTAAATGAATTATTGGCATACCAATAAAGATTTTATTGCTTCCTGCACTTGAATTAGATAATAAGATAGAGATCGGTGCTGGGATCACGCATGAGGAATTTCCCAGGAATTTCTGATCACATGATTGTAATGCGCGTGAAAACGGATAGGGGTGTCGGTATATACCGGCGTCGAATGTGAGATCGATTCATTCTGCTCTGCACGTCGGCTACAGTTCACGACTGATCTATACAGCTATATTATAATAAAGTTATACAGGTATTGTTCAATTTATTATCCTGTTTTAAATTCTTTATTATAGTCATTGTTTATCATGTTGGGGTCTGCTACTAAGATTCCTGTTCTTAGCCACTCTTTTGTACGCCGTTTGCGTGAGGATTTAAGCGCGCAGTTTGACCCATGTGCCAGTGTAAATTTTCATCTTCCTGAGTCGGGATTTATTCAATTGCAGGGCACGGGTGGGCGCACAGTGGATAAGACCATAAAGCACGACCTAGCGTTTGTGCAGCAGTTTCAACCTGAGATACTTATTTTAGAAATTGGAACCAACGACCTTTCGAGTTGCGCCCCAGAGGTGGTGGGCTCTAAAATTGATGATCTTGCGCGCCTTTTCCGCGACCAATATAATGTTCGCGTGGTTGGCGTTTGCCAAGTAATCAATCGCAATATTCCCTATTCGCAGGCACCAGACCATGGCTTTAACGCCAAAGCCGCTCGTTTGCGGCAATACTTGTCGGTTGTGCTCTGCGATGAACCCGGTATTTTTCTGTGGGAACATCGCGACTTTTCCAACCCCGGTCGGGTGTTATTATTATTATTTATTAATTCTCCAAACATTTGGTTTTTCAGATTAATTTACATGTACAATTGTATCTAAATTATTCTATTATATATTTACAGTCTAAATCGATAATAAGATAAATTCATTAAGTTTTTAAGAGAAAAAGTTCAAGCAAATAGTTATATAAACTTCTTTTAAAATCTTTAAAATTTTCATGCTCAGTAATATTACTAGGCAGAGAGTTCCAAAGGGATACTGCTCGGTATTCAAATGTTCGTTGTCCGGCCGCCGATCTATAAGCTGGAATGTTTAGTTTATGTTTATTCCTGGTGTTTCTATCGTGCAAAGATGATCTCTCCTGAAAATATGAATTGAGATAGTCAGGGGCTTGTCCATTCAAACATTTAAACGTCAGAACGCCAACAAAGTATTTTAACATGTCTGAGACAGGTAGCCAATTCAGGTGTTTGAGTATTGGAGTAATATGCTCATATTTTTGTGTTCCTGTAATTATTCTCGCCGCGAAGTTTTGCACTTTTTGAAGTTTTTCTATGTTCTTCTTAGTCGTACTGGACCATATGTTTGAACAATAGTACAATTTGGAAAATACTAGGGACGAAATGACGTTTTCCAAACTCTTAGGGTCGAAAAGATGTTTAACCCTGTTTATCTGACATAAGCTCGCAACACAAGTAGAAACAGTGTTTGCTACATGTTCGTTAAAACTTAGTGTTGAATCAAGTTGAATCCCAAGGTCGCGTGCTGAAATAACGGAGTAATCCTTTTCTCAAGTAATGTCACATAAAAGTCATCCGGTAATCGTTGCAACATTTTGTGTGTCCCTATTACTAACACTTTGGTCTTGTCTGGATTAATCAATAAACTATTGTGACAGCACCAAGCTGTGATTTTTAACAAATCCTCATTGATCTTCCGTATAATTTCATTAACATACTTGATAGGAAACGAAAGATACAATTTTGAATCATCTACGTACGATTCTAAGTCACCAAAATTCGGGATTGTAGGCAAATCATTCAGATAAATATTGAACAAAGCAGGTCCTAATATTGAACCTTGCGGTACTCCATGAGTGATGTGACCTGGTTCTGACACTACTGAACCAATCTTAACCTGCTGTGTCCTTCCGGTCAAGTAACTTTTGAACCATTCTAAGACGCCAAGGCTGAGACCTAATGCTTTTAACTTTGTTAAGAGTTTGCGGTGATCTATACTGTCAAACGCCTTTGACAAATCCAGTAATACTATGACTGTGAGTTCTTTTGAGTCCATTGCTTTAAACACCTTGTCTGTCATAAACACGCCAAGAGTCTCACATGAATGTAGTTGCTTATTACCACTTTGATGTTTACTTAGACATTTCTTTTTGTTCGTATAAGAGGTCAGTTGATTTAATGCTACTCGCTCACAAATTTTTGAAGTCGCTGGTAGTAACGATAGTGGTCTATTGTTGTTTGCGACTTCGTGATCTCCCTCTTTAAGAAGCGGCATTAC
Source organism: Trachythela sp. YZ-2020 (assembly GCA_016169945.1). Taxonomy (NCBI): domain Eukaryota; kingdom Metazoa; phylum Cnidaria; class Anthozoa; order Malacalcyonacea; family Clavulariidae; genus Trachythela; species Trachythela sp. YZ-2020. The sequence goes on from JADLSH010000157.1 coordinate 1,515,445, forward strand.
TTCTGATATTTTCCAGGCTGATGGAAAGACTGAAGTCTGTAACGAGCGATTTATCATGTCAGTAATAACTGGGAGAATACATGGAAGAGCATCCTTTATTGTAGACATTCGTACTTTATCATAGCCAGGAGCTTTGTTCGATTGAAATGCCATAACTGTTCTTCGTACCTCTCTACACGTGACAGGAACAAAACTGAAATTTTGTGACTCAGCCACAGCCAGCGGAGCACTTGTTGGCGGTGCAGGTAGGTTATATAATTCTATTAAAGATGTGCAATCTTCAGAAACCCTCCTTCCAACTAAGGTGAAAAACTGATTAAACTCATTAGCCACTTCTTTCATATCCTTTGTGTAGACTTGTCGAGTGCTTTCTTTGCGAGGAATACAATTCCTAATTATCTTCCACTTTGAATTAATGTTGTGACTGTGCTCTAATTCTGTCCGTACATATTTCCTTTCGGCATCTCTCAGTTTAGATTTTACTTCTTTTCTTAGATTACGATAGATTTCCCAATCGGGTGCTAATTTAGTAATTCGAACTGTTTTCAATAAGTTATCTCTGTGTTGCATAAGTTCAAGAATTTCTGTGCTAATAAAGGGGCAGCTGCGGTGTTTAATCCTCACTGTTTTCACAGGTGCGTGTGATTCCAGTACATGGAGAAACCTCTCATTGAAATGGTCTAGCATTTCATTTACATCATCAATGATGGAAATATCATACCAAGGTATTCGTTGTAAATCCGCCAGGAAACGATCAGGTTTATAATTTTTGTAGGATCTCACACATATATAACTAGGTGGAGGCTTCAACATCTTAAGTTTCAAAGAAGCATATATTAGATAGTGATCACTAATGTGAGATAAAACCACCCCATGATTTTCTACTAAACTGACATTCGACGTCATTATAATATCAATGAGAGAAGATGACGTTTCTGTTACTCGTGTAGGCTCTTTTATCAATTGAGTTTGATTCACACTTGTACAGAAATCAAGTAGCGACATAGCCTCTGGAGAATCCGGTTTCAGCAAGTCACAAGGATGGCGAGTCACAAGTTTCAAGTTGCCAAGGATGGCGTGCATTGCAATGCAAAAGGACAGTATTGCCTTTATCGTAGCTATCGGGGAGCTATTTTGAAAGCAATTGAAAATTTTAAGTTCAGCCCTAAATAATACTTTATATTTTTAGCATCAGTTTTTAATGCTCTTGTCATTCTACATTATTTAATTATCGACAATTTTCTGTACATGGGAAGTATCGTGATATTGTTAGCGTTGTGCTATTGATACTATTTTGTATTTTCCCCATATTTATGTATCATATGTTTTATATTTGGTACTTCCCATTGATGTGCAGTTTTTATGTTCATGAAGCGATTTCATGTTTTTATGGGCAAAAGCAACTTGACTGTTTTCAGATGCTCACGTTGAGATTTCAACATTGTTTTGTTTTTTTGCACAAGGCAATTTCATGCAAGTTGGCAAATTATATATACGTAGATGTGATAAATCTGTTTTATTGTACTGTATTAGGCGGATGTAATTTGTCCTGTTGGCATTCATTTATGAATTTCAGTGTCTTCGTCTGTATAAGCCTACCTATATATAAGGTGCCACCGCTTCTGTGTTAGAAAAAATACATGTCTAAGTGGGATGGAGCGTTAATCGTTATCAGATGCCCACGGTTGAAATCGAGATATGGTGGGATAGAGCGGCTTGTTGTTTTCAGATTGCCCGAATTTTTTAAAATTGTGCAGCATTTATATGGAATATTCAATTTGCGGCTACCTTTGTTGTATGCCATGATTATTCCGCTGCGTTGTGTTGTGTCCTTGCGTACATGTTACGATTACATTTCATATTCTGACAATTCTAAATATGTGTTCGATTGTGTCCAAGCACAATTGATGGGGTGAACTAAATTGTTGCATGTTTCGTTCTTTTAGTCTTTTGTTTCTTTTGATGCCTGCTACACGCCCAAGTACTCGAGTACAACGACGAGCCCAGCCGATTGCACCGCGTTCTGCAGCGTCTCGACGCCGCGCACCATCAACGGCAACAATTCCGGCACCTGTGGCCGTCGAAGAAAGCATGGATCGTCCTCTCACCTTGGTTGATACACCATCGGCATCTAGCGGACCACTTTTGTCCGACACCGCATTCCAACAGATCGTCTCGGATGTCTCGCAGGCTGTCTTCGCGTCGTTAAATGATTCCAGTGGGTCCACAGCATCTACAGTGGAGACGCGGGAATTGCCTGTCGTGGGGTCAGGTATTGTTTCACCGTCAGCAGATGCTACAACGCAGGAGCATGTAGCATCTGCTGTAGCGCATGTTTCAGGTGAGAATCTTGTTCAAGTCTTTGTTTCCGTGAGTGTGGCAATTGACGCCCAAGTTAGCGCCAAATTAAAGGCCAAGATTTGGTCCAATGATTTTATAGATTTTGGTTTATTGCTTAACTCGGGGGCAAGTGATACCCGATATCATTTGTCCGTGAGTTCTCAAAACGGTTCCGCTTTGCCAACTTTGTCCTTGGAACCATCCCAAAAAACAAAACCAATTGTGAATATCGACGCGTGGACCTCCGCATTTCAAGGGTTTGTAGGGTTTACGCTGGGAAATATCCCATGGGTGCCCCTGTTCTTATGAAATATGGTGAAGTTGTTCGGGATTTGGCCGCACGCGGGGCTGACTGGCGTTTTTATGACACGGAATTTCGCCAGTTGCGTTACACTAATCCATCCGAAATGCCTTGGTGTCCAAACCACTGGGAACTTTGGATCCGCGCGCAAAATTTTAACAATTCGCGTTACCAAAAGACCTGACCTCAAGCTATGCGCAATAATTCTACGTCTTCTTTTGTTGGACCATTTGTTCCCACAGGGTATTGCAGAAAGTTTCACCGGGGGACTGACTGCCATGGTTGCAATTTCAAGCACCAATGTTTTAAATGTGACGTAGTTCACCCAGCAACTCGGTGTAATTTTCGTGCCTCAAGACCTACCTCAGCTCCTTCTGCGGTCAAGTCCCGCGCTCCCAACACCAGTTCAAATTGACAAACTTATACCTTTATTATGTGGCTACGATGTGGGATTGACGTCTTTTTTATATTCTGGTTTTAAATTTGGTTTTCCACTGCAATTTGAAGGAGCTCGTGAGTCGTATTTTGCAAATAATCTCGTTTCTGCACAGCAAAACCCGGACATTGTCAGTGCTAAACTTTTCAAAGAGTGTGAAGCGGGTCGCATTGCTGGGCCGTTTGAACACCCTCTCTTTACCAATTTTCGTGTTTCTCCCCTAGGGATTGTTCCTAAGAAAACTCCTGGGGAGTATCGCTTGATTCATCATTTGTCTTTTCCGAGGGGCGATTCTGTCAATGACGGTATTGCTCCTGAGAATACCTCAGTAACTTATGCTCGCGTAGATGACGCAGTTGCAATGATCAAGCGATTAGGTCGCGGAAGCTTTCTGGCTAAAACGGATATTAAAAGCGCATTTCGCATTATCCCTATAAGGCCTTCAGATTATGATCTTCTAGGTATTTTTTGGCAGGGGAAATATTATTTTGATCGCGCAATGCCAATGGGTTGCGCGTCATCTTGCCGCACTTTTGAAATGTTTAGCACGGCTATCGAGTGGGTTGCCAAGATACATTTAAAGATCCCACATCTTATCCACATTCTTGACGACTATCTGATGGCGGCGCCTGATTATCACCAATGCCGCATTAACCTTGCTCAGTTCCTATCGTTATGTAAATATTTAGGCATACCGATCGCTCCGGAAAAAACTGTTGGGCCACAAAACATTCTTTCGTTTGCCGGAATTGAATTAGACTCTCTACGCATGGAAGCCCGCCTACCTTGTGACAAAACCGAGAAATGCAAATTATTGATTGCGTCATTTCTTCGACGCAAAAAAGTAACTTTACGTGAAATACAATCTTTGACTGGTTTACTTAATTTCGCATGCTCGGTGGTTGTCCCGGGCCGGGCTTTCTTGCGTCGTTTTATCGACTTAACAAAGGGCATAACGTCGGCCCATCATTTCATTCGCCTTACACGGTGGGTTAAAGCGGACCTGCAACTTTGGCAGTCTTTTTTAGTTGGCTTTAATGGCCGCTCGTTCTTTCTTAGTGATGTATTGCTCGATTCATTTATTTTGAATTTATATACTGATGCAGCTGGTAGCTTAGGCTACGGCGCAGTTTTTGGCAATGAGTGGTGTTTCGGTGAATGGCCTGAAAATTGGAAAAAATTCAACATCACTGTATTAGAATTTTACCCAATCGTACTCAGTGTACTGCTCTGGGGTGACAGGATGAGTAACCAGCGTATAACCTTTTTTACGGATAATGCGGCATTGGTTGATATTATTAATAAATCCACATCTCGTGATCCGACTGTTATGATATTTGTGCGCCAGCTGGTGCTGGTATGTTTGAAGTTTAATATTTTATTTCGCGCTCGTCATGTTCCTGGGGTCAAAAATATTTTAGCTGATGCTTTATCCCGGTTACAGGTACGAAGTTCAAACAGCTAGCTCCGGTGGGTATACACTCATCACCAGCAGTCATACCAACCCATCTACTTCCTGCCAGAGGACCTAGTGTTGCATTTTTCGCAACCGTTCCTGGTTAGGTCTTAAAATTGTGTATATATCTACTCACTTGGATTATCCACCAAACCCAGTATTCTAGTTCAACCAAGTGAAGTGCAAAAAAATCTTTGAAGTTTACTGCCACAGAGTTGGCCGCTATAACTTCTAAGTTACTTAAATCTAGTTTGCAGCCATCCTCAATTCCCACTTATCGCAGAGCCTGGAAACTTTATAGTCAATTTTCGAGTGCTGTAATTAAATCGGCTTTAGTTCGTCTGCCCATCTCGTCTTCAGATTTAGGACTATTTATAGCATACATGTTTCAGCACCAATATGCGGCCTCGACCGCGAACACTTACGTCTCTGCACTGGGTTATTGTCATCGTCTGGCTGGGGTGAATGACCCCACTAAAGTGTTTTGGATAATTGAAATGTTAAAAGGATATGGAAAACTTGGCCCACGCGTTGACACACGCTTGCCTATAACACTTCCAATCCTGCGTAATATATTACAACAAACACCAATCATGTGCTCTGGCGAATATCGAGCATTTCTATTGAAGGCAATGTGTACAACCGCATTTTTTGCCTTTTTGCGGATTGGTGAAATTACTTGTTGCCCCCGGTCACCGACCGTACTGCAACTGAATCAGGTTGTTCAGCTTGTTGGTAATTCCGGCAACATAACTGGGTTGAAAATAACGTTTGCAGATTTCAAGCATTCGTATAACCAGCCTACTGTCTCATTAACACTTAATCGCCGCACGGACATTTGCCCAGTGCAGAGTTTACTAGATTATTTTGCATGTCGTGGTTTATCCGCTGGTCCTCTTTTTCGAACACGCGATGGGCATGCTGTTTCACGTAAAATTTTTACTGACCATTTGGCTCTCATCTATCGTTCTTGTGGTCTCGATCCCACTAAATATAAAGGACATAGTTTCCGCATTGGCGCAGCTACCTTTGCGGCAGAACGCGGCTTTTCTGATGCACAAATACGGGCAATGGGTCGTTGGAAATCAGATGCATTTCGAAAATATATTCGTTGTCCTAGTCTGAGTTCCAGCGTCGCAACTAGTACAGGTTCCTGAGTGAGTGTGTTGGTTTTGGCTGCGAACTAGCAATAAGCGTTTTTAATCTCAAATTGTGCAAACTAACCTTATGAATATGTTGAATAGTTGAATAGTTGAATACTATTTTTATACTATTTTTATACTATTTTTATACTATTTTTATACTATTTTTATACTATTTTTATACTATTTTTATACTTTATGAATAGTTGAATACTATTTTTTGTTGAGTCGACGCAGGGGCAAGACTTGACTACAACACAATGTTTATGTTTGTCATCTCCTAAATCATGATTTGTAGCTGACTGTGACGCTGACGCAGGGGCAAGGCTAGCAGAACACTACATATAATCGTCTAAGTCAATTCGCAGCTGTCTCTCAAGTCAACGCAGGGGCACGACTTGGTGGGGCAGATTGCTTTCACAATAATTTTAAAGGCAAACCTAGATTGTCATACTTTCTTACTTTTCTTGCACGCATGTGTTGTTATACAGTGGTAAAATTATTATTTTATTATTTCTTCGGTGCGTTTCTTGTCCTGATGGGGTGGGGTATGTCTCCTTTACCTATCGGTAAAGAAGACTCGTGGCGTTTGTATTACGCCCACCTTTTCTGTGCGAACAATTTTCTTAATAATTACTTTTACGAACATTAGTTTTGTTAATAATTTGTTATATTAATAATTATGTAATTGATTACAAAAATTAATAAACCGGCATGTGCTGACGCACATTGCCATAATTATTCCAATCGAGAGTGACTGGTTTATTGCGCAAAAGCTTAAGCACAGAAAACTGAGCTCATCATGACAAGAAACTGCTGGAATATTTTAATGTTAATTAAGGAAGCGATAAAAAAATGTTTTTGTGTTTTATGACTAGTATCAAGTGTCTCTTTCGCCGTCTCAAACGCCTTCATTAGTCTAGTCTTTAACTGTTTTGCGTACTCATTATGTGAATTAGCCTCTTCCTCCAATCCAGTTGACTCTACGAGGCCATTAGGCAATCGAAGTTCTCTTCCGAACTCTAAATAGCTTGGTGTAAATCCAGTGCTACTATGTACTGCCGTATTATATGCAAAACACGAGGATGAGACGTATAAATCCCAGTTCCTTTGGTCTTCTGCAACGATCTTCGCCAGCATGCCGTTAACAGTTCGAATGCTTCGCTCTGAGGCTCCGTCTGACTGCGGATGGAACGGTGTTGTGCGGGTATTCCAGATTTCCAAAAAACTGCAGACTTCTTGAATCATAGTTGCTGTTAAATTCCTTCCTTGGTCATGGTGAAGTTGCTCAGGTGCGCCATGCCTTGGAATCGAACCATCAAACACCTTTTTCACTACTGTTTCCGCTTTCTGGTTCCTTAAAGGAAACAGTTCCAGCCATTTTGTGAAATGGTCAACTATTACCAGGCAATAGCGATAGCCTCGAGCTGTAACGAACTTCCGGTTTTATGTATGACGTAGTACTTTTAGATTGAACATGTGCGAGAGTCTTATGGGGAATTTTACGAGTAGAACAACAACTGCAGTGAACTGCTACAAGTTTTAGTTTATTTTATCATTGTAATTATGTGAGTCTATTAAATTTATATCACTATACGGGACGACTTGATTGCATGGCGCCCAACGTGGGGCACTGCAGTGTTGTTAACTGGCGAAATCGACGAGTATTTTCGGTATTTTAACCGAAAATATACACGGAATCGAGAGCAAAATATGGCGGAAAACGACGAGAAATTGAAGCGATTAAAGGCGATACGATCGGGTAATCGAGGCCTAGTTACGAAGTATACGAAGGAATAATCGAGTTATTAAACAGCGGGGAAAAATCGACGAATACGAGCGAAAGATTGAATACGATTGGGAACTTATTAAACGAGAAAATCGACCGATTAAAGGAACTAGATAGTCAAATTCTAGAGCTATGCAACGTGGACGACATCGGGCAAGAAATCGACGAAACGGAGGAAGTATATTCACGGGCATGTGATGTACGAGCCAAAATAACGAAGTTTACGAGCGAACCTATCAATACGACGAGCAAAAATACCGAGCAAACAACGGAAACAAGCAATATTAATACGGAACAAAATGCAACTCAGGTTAGTGAGCAAGCCATTTTTATACCGAGTTCACCTCAGAGCACGAACACGAATTCAACGCAGAACACGAACACGCAAAGCCCGGGCACGAATTCAACGCAAAGCACGAACACGCAAATATCGAGCACGAACACTCATAATTATGTTAGATCGAAGCTACCAAAGCTAACATTACCTAAGTTTAAAGGTGAGGTGACAAATTATAAAGCATTTTGGGAAATATTCGAAAGCGCTGTGGACAAGAATACACAGTTATCAAGTATCGACAAGTTTAATTATTTGGTTTCTCTGCTTGAGGGGCAAGCCCTTCGTTCTATTAAGGGACTTGCTATAACCGAAGATAATTACCAGGCTGCCATAGATATTTTGAAAGAACGATATGGCAATTCACAACAAATAATTTCGGCTCACATGGATGAGTTACTTAAGATACAACCATGTAGTGGGGAAAAGTCAAGTCAATTACGGTACATTTATGATAAAGTCAGTGTGAATGTACGAGCGTTGGAAGCGTTGGGGGTTCAAAGTGAACAATATGGAAGTTTATTAATACCTGTTATAATGTCAAAACTGCCTAGTGATGTCCGTCTACAAATAGCGAGAAACACCAACAAGGATGTGTGGGTGATAAAGGATTTGTTAGACATTATTCGAAAGGAAGTGGAGGCGAGGCGAGAACTGACTGACCGAGCATGTTAAGGCTAATACTGAACCCAAGAGAGTGCAATACCCAAGGAATACCGGTTCGACTGCATCATTAGTAGCACAGGGTACCCAAGACAAGAACACATTCACAATTAAATGCGCTTTTTGTGGAAAGCACCATTATTCAGCCTCGTGTGAGACAGTAACTAAGTTAAGCGATCGAAAGGAAATCTTGCGGAAGGACGGTAGATGTTTTGTTTGTTTACAATTCGGACACCGGGGTAACCAATGTTTACGGAAATGTAGACAATGTAGCGGAAAACACCATCAATCGATTTGTGACAGGAATTCGAATTTGGCCAAGGCAGGGGGTTCAAATTCACCAACAGGGGATGGAAAATCAAATCAACCGGGAAATGCAAATCAATCGGGAAATGCACCATTAATCACAGCAACTACAACAAGTGAGGATCATGTCATCACTGCCAACCAGACTGTGGCAGCAACTGGAACTTCGAGAACGAATAAACGTAAGATTTTTCTACAAACGGCGACAACAGAAGCTTATGCACAAGGAAACCAAGTACAGGTACGAATTTTAATGGATAGTGGGAGTCAGCGCACATATATAACTGACTCTTTAAAGAACAAACTCGGACTCATTCCTGAGAAATCAGAAGTGTTGAACTTGAACACTTTCGGGAATGATCAAGTCGAAAAGCGTAGATGTGACCAGGTTCGACTCCAGCTACAAGGGCAGACCAAGAACATTGAGATATCTGCTCTGTCATTCCCAAAGATTTGTGCGCCACTTTCTTTGACATTGGATATTACCGAATATCCACATTTAAACGGCTTGGAACTTGCAGACGATAATCTACTTAGTGAGAATGGATCATCATCTGACATAGACATTCTCATTGGGTCTGATTTCTACTACGATGTTATAACTGGAGAGATCCAGCGGGGTGATGAAGGTCCATGTGCGGTAAACAGCGAATTTGGCTGGCTGATATGTGGAAGTGCCAAAACCAAAAATCAGAGGAAAGAGGTAACGGTGCAAATTTTGTTGCAGAGCGGGCAAACATGCAAGAATATGACACCTTTGTAAAGAGTGAGCAAGGATTTAACGGAAGCACTTGGGAAATTTTGGAACACAGAAGCAATTGGAATTCTGGAGGAATCAGACGTAACCGACAAAGAGTTTTTGAGGGATGTAAAGTACGACGAAGTACGAAAGCGGTATCAAGTGGGCTTGCCTTGGAAAGAAGGTTGTTTGCCTGAATCAAATGGTTATTCACAGTGTGTGAAACGATTAGAACATGTTTATTCGCGTTTGAAAGCCGAGCCAGAGTTACTGAACGAGTATGATCATGTTATTCAACAACAACTAGAGACGGGGATAATCGAACAGGTTTCAAATCCGACGGAACTTGAGGGAACACATTACCTACCACACCATGGTGTGGTTCGACGCGAAAAGCTAACAACAAAATTGCGTGTTGTTTTTGATGGATCAGCAAAGCACGGGAATGCCACCTTATCAATTAACGAGTGTCTTGAAAAGGACCGAATTTGGTACCTCATCTCTTCGATGTGCTTATTAAGTTTAGGGATTTCCAATTGGAATTGCCTCCGATGTTGAGAAAGCGTTCCACCAAATTGAAATAGATCCTAAGGACCGACGAATGCTTCGTTTTTATGGTTTGATGATATTACGAAGGAACAACCGAACTTGTTCATTACCAGTTTTCCCGTCTTGTGTTTGGACTAACGCCAAGCCCAGCAATTTTGTCGGCCCTTATAGAGCACCACCTGGAGAGTCAGGTGGAGGAACATTCAGAGATTGTTTCATTGTTGGAGGACTCCTTTTATGTCGATGATCTGATCAGCGGGGCATGGGATGATTCGGGAGCTGTTGAGATTTACGAGAAGTCCAACAAAATCATGGCGGAAGGCGGGTTCAAGTTGCGTAAGTGGACCTCTAATTCAAAGGCATTTCGAGAGCAAGTAGCACTGGATCAACAGACAACTGCAGAGGATTCTTCAGTTGTGGAGTTCCTTGAGAACGAGCATGGTGAAACCCTCGGGAGCCAAAACGAACAGTCGAAGAGTGAAACGGAAGCAAATGCCAAAAGTAAGCGAGAAATAATAGATGAAGATTTAAATGTTTCGGACAGTTTAAATGCTAAAGATAGTTTACAAATTGAACATGACAGTTCTCAAACAATCAATGAAATCGAAGAAAGTTCTGTTAAAATTCTCGGTGTTTCTTGGAATGTGGATTCCGACGAATTTGAGTATGATTTATCGAAGCTATATGAATATGCTAAAACTCTTCCTGCAACTAAGCGATCTGTCTTGAAATTGTCTGCAAAGATTTTCGATCCTTTGGGATTTCTCTCACCATTTACGATTGTTATGAAAATGTTATTTCAAACTCTTTGTATCGAGAACGTTGTTTGGGACGACCCTTTAACAGGGGAGGCGTTGAAAGCATGGAACGTGATCATGAACGACTTGTCGAGCTTAAACCCATTCAGAATACCACGCTGTTATTTTGACATTACCAATAACCCACTTATTTTCGAGCTTCATGGTTTTCGGACGCATCATGTAAAGCATACGCTGCGGTGGTATATTTGCGAACTGTGTACATGTACGGCGGAATTGATGTCAGACTCGTAGCTGCCAAAACTAGAGTAGCACCAGTAAAGAAACAATCGATACCAAGACTCGAACTGTTAGGTACGGTTATACTCGCTAGACTAGTTAATTGTGTACGAGAGGCAATTACCTCAATGCCAGTTGTTCCTAGAGTTGTGTTGTGGACGGATTCATATACGGTTTTATGCTGGATTCGGAACTCGAAGACCTGGAAAACGTATGTTCAAAATCGTGTGAACGAAATACGGAAACTTACTCAAATCGAAGAATGGAAATTTTGTCCCGGAGAATTCAACCCGGCAGATTTACCCTCTCGGGGATGTAATGCGTCGGAGCTTCTAGAGAATGAAATGTGGTGGAATGGTGCAGATTTTCTTAACCTAACCGAAGAACATTGGCCACTCGATCCAGGCCACAGCGATAGAGACGATCAACGAACCAACGAAGAATTAGCAAAGTCGAAATCGAAACCCAGGTATCGACTTCGCAGGACCATTATACGTCAGTTCGAAAGTGCCAAACCAGTTGGAAGGAGCGACGGAAAAGGCATACGTATGTCTTTTGACCTGTGCTTCGACCAGAGCTTTGCATTTAGAACTGGTGCCAAATTTATCGGTAGCAGCATTTTTACAAGCATTTCGACGATTTGTGGCACGCAGAGGGCTACCCTCTAGAATGTTGTCGGATAATGCAAAAACATTTAAAGGAGCTGAAAAGGAGATCAAAAGGATTACGAGATCTACAGAGGTGCAACGCTACATGACAGACAAGGGAGTTACATGGGAGTATATTATCGAGAAAGCCCCTTGGCATGGGGGGTTTTGGGAAAGAATGGTTAAGTGCGTCAAGCGTTGTTTAAAGAAAGTGGTTGGACGGGCAAGTTTGTCTTTTGAGGAAATGAGAACCTTATTGATCGAGATCGAAGGAACTCTGAATAACCGCCCATTAACGTACGTTTACGATGATGAACAGGGTATATCATATCCATTGACACCTTCTTCACTCATTTACGGTCGTACGATTGCCACAACCGCAAGCGATAAGCATTATGAAATCATTAGTACGAATGAAGCACTCACGCGTAGAGAAAAGTACCATCGAACACTATTGAGACATTTTGCGAACCAGTGGAGAGCTGAGTATCTTTTAAGTCTGTTGGAAACAGCTAGAGCAACCTCGGGAGCTAACAAGATTGTTGTCAGCGTAGGAGATTTGGTGATTTTGAAATCAGATCGGACTTCGCGCGCCTTTTGGAAGGTAGCAAAGGTAGAAGAACTTATCCCAAGTCGAGATAATGTTGTCAGAGCTGCAAAGATTTGTGTGGTCAACGAGAATGGTGGAAAACAATCGTGTTTGAGACGCCCAATCCAACATTTGATTCCGTTAGAATTACATTCTACATCGCGAAAGGAAGATGATCAAGAGGATCAGGGTGAGCCAGCTGTGGCGAAGGTTCATGCAGTGACGGAAGATCAAGTCGGGGTGAGCGAGCGCTCTACGAACGAAGAGAGATCAAGACGAAAGGCAGCGGTAAATTGTGATGCTGCTAGAAAGGAAGTACTGAAGTATTGTTGACATTTTGGACTGTCTTTATATATTTTGTATTTGTTAGGTTCATATCATTTCATTTGAAGAATGATATCCTCGGGAGTGTAACGAACTTCCGGTTTTATGTATGACGTAGTACTTTTAGATTGAACATGTGCGAGAGTCTTATGGGGAATTTTACGAGTAGAATAACAACTGCAGTGAACTGCTACAAGTTTTAGTTTATTTTATCATTGTAATTATGTGAGTCTATTAAATTTATATCACTATACGGGACGACTTCATTACACGAGCACTCTGTGGGTATTCCACGATATCCATGGTTACCAGTTCACCCGGGCGGCTCGTCACGATTGGTTGTAACGGAGGTTACTGGTTGGAATGGGGTTTCTTCTTTGTTGGCAGACATGACATTTCTTGCACCACTCTTCGATCTCGGATGACATGTATGGCCAGTAATATCTCGCTTTGGTTCTTTGCAAAGTTTTAGCAAAACCAAAATGTCCCTGATCATCATGCATCATCTTCAGCACTTGTGGAGTTAAAGTGTTTATGAAATGGCTGAAAATTGTTTTCACAATTGTACTCATTTTATAGTTTAAACTATGCTGAACATCATCCGCTAGTTTATTTTTGCCCCGCGATTTTTTAAAGTCGAGTAATAAGCTTACAAAATTGCTAACTAATGCCTGTATTTGTCCCGGGCTGACGCGCGGCCAAATCGACGCTGTGACGTCACTGGTTGTACTCACGCGTTCATTCTGAAGGTGATTGTCATGGCGGAGACACAAAACAGCCGAGCGAAAGGGAAATCTCTAGGAAAGTATTGCGTTGCTGGTGGACCTGGCAATGTCAGTTGCAAAAATAATTCAAAAACAGAAGGAATATCGATGCATCGGTTCCCTAGCGATAGTTTTGTACGGGAAAAATGGACTAGTTTTGTCCAAAGACATCGGGCACAATGGAAGCCATCTAGCACTTCGGTGCTTTGCTCGGCTCATTTTGTTGTCACAGATTTTGAACAACGACTTAATCTAAATCTACAAGACCCCGAAAAATTCACCACAAAAAGATGGCTGAAGAAAGGCTCGATGCCAAGTGTAGATTACGTTGTTTTAGAGCCACAAGTTCAGGAGATTTCCGCTCGTGAAAGAAGACAGGTAAATATATGCATAAATTGTTTGTGTGCGCCATTCTTATACATATTCATAACATAAATCGATACTCTTGACGGCATAAACTAAAGGCCCGTTTACACTATGTATATATAGCTTAAAATAGCAATTTTCTTTGCTAGTTCGCTACCGAAGGCAAAATATGAGAAAATTATAACTTATAACTATAAGAAAGCATGGATATTATGTATAAACGTTTATAATATAGTCATGTAGATGTGATATTTTATATGTCAATATGTATACGGTTAACAGTACGTATGGGTTACACATAATGTAATCAAGAAATATACATTTATAAAATAGATGTTTTCATGTTAAATTTTAGCCAAGATCTCCTGGCACTACTACAGACTGTATTAGGCTACCATGTTGTATATAAACAACATTTTTTTGTTCCAATCTTTAGATTGTTCGAAGCATTGACTTGAAACCTGAAAGCTCTGTAACGACGAATGATGGTGTCGACTCGGGGGTACTTCTTGAACAAGAGGTAGAAAATGGTCAGTCTTGCCCACAACCAGACACAGAGCTACAGACTGTTACTGGAACTTCTACAGCTGTGTCAGAATGTCAGAATTGTGCTAATCACAAAACAAAGTTTGGTCGTCTTCGGGAAACATACCGAAAGCTGAAATACCGGCACAGAAAATTGCGTAAAGAAGCCCGTCAATTGAAACAAATGTGCAACTCTCAGGTACTCTAATAATAATGCTGTGGATAATGGTAAAACTAATTTGGCTAATTAACCCATTAGCTGGCAAAGCACCCAGATGCAAACTACTCTAGTATCTTACGCTGTCCAACCCCAGACAATTTTACTTGTCAGTGGCAGAGAAAATGTATGTTCAACTACTGAAATTTCCAATGTTTATTTGTTGGATGTTCTATAATGAAATAGATAATAATTATTGTGTAATGTAAACTGATAAAGTTTTTCTCAATTCTAGAAATCTGAAGATAAAAATTCAAATTTATCAGAGGATTGCCAACAAACAGCGATTCAAGAAGTCGAGACTGATGATGATGAAATTGTCAGTGATGCAGACGAGAAAGTTGGTGTGTACGAGAGAGATGAAGATTGGGTAGCGATGGAAGAAGAAATAAACGAAGAGGATTATGTCACTGCTTCTGAAGATGATCAAATGAATGAACCATCAAAATGTGACATAAGGTTTGTAGAATAGAACAACTGTAGTTATAAATCAAGATTAATTACAGTATTTAGACATTTACAGATATTATACAGTGCATCTGGGGAGAGTAAGGTGTTCCAGAAAATATTCACACTCTCCTTACAAAGAGAATTTGTGCCATCTGAAGGGGAAAATCTACTACCGGCAATAGCATAATGACAAGCATGTCCTTACAAATGGGTTAGCAGGTTGACTTCAAATTTAAGATGTGGATGTTTTCTGAAATGACCAGATGTACTATATTCATAATCTACATCCTGTACATCATGATTTATATATAGGAAATAGGGAAAATGTTGTGCATACAGGTAATTCATTTTTTCTCACTTGTAGAGTTGAACCTGAAACAGACTGCAAAGATGAGCCAAAGTTCATTGTTTTCTACAGTGCCCTTTTGCGTATATTTAGTATGTTCTGTTTTATATGCAAAGCAGATTCTCCCAAAGTTTCAATGAAGAATGGAACTATGGTTACCATACAGCAGCACTGCAAAAATTGCCCAACTGGTTTCACTTGGAGGAGCCAGCCTCTCATAATGGGAACCTATCCTGCTGGAAATATGTTATTAAGCTTTGCAATATTGATGGCAGGTGCATCGATCAGCAAGATACTGCTCGTTTTCAAACATTTTGGTATGCAGGCTTATGAAGCAAGAACATTTTTCTACCACCAGAGCAAGTTTATCTTTCCTGCCATACTTCACCACTGGGAATCATATCAGTTGGCATTGATATCATCCCTTAGAGCCAGCAAAAATCTAGTGTGGTCTGGAGATGGAAGATTCGATTCCATGGGGCATTCTGCCAAGTATGGAGTGTACTCAATGATGTGTTCACCATCATTGAAAATAGTGCATTTTGAGTTATTACAGGTACGGTATGGTTTTGATATACTGTAATCCATCAAAAACTGATTTCAACTCATTAAGGTTAAACAAGTTGTTTTTGGGTTGACAATGATATTCATGTATATAAATTGATTGATAAAAGAGTTGAAGTTCCTGGAACAACTATGTTTTACCTTGGACCAATAGATTGTTGAAATCTACCTTTATAGATCCTTCTTCTAATTCACTAGTAAGTTAAAGCCACAAAACATTAGGAGTATGCAAGGTTTTTAGACAACATTTTGAAGCTTGGGTTTAAATAATATTTTATATTTTGTATAATTCCTATTGTTTTTTATTCTGTATTTACTATTTTAGGCAAACCAGGCTGGCAGTAGTACCGCTACGGAGCTGGCGGCTGCAAAGTTGTGCTTTGATAATTTAAAACAATCTGGTTTGGAAATTCCGGTGTTTGTTTCCGATCGGCACCAGGGCATTGCCAAGTGGGTAAGAGAGAGCCACCCAACCATCACACACTATTTTGACCAGTGGCATATTGCAAAAAGTGTGGTGAAGAAAATGTTAGCAGCAAGCAAAAAGAAAGGCTGCGAGAGAATTGCTAAATGGATAACAGCTGTAAAACACCATATTTACTGGTGCTCAACAACAACCAAAGAAGGGTTTCAGAAATTGATTCTTGCCAAGTGGAAATAATTTATTCGGCATGTTGCAAAAAAGCACACAAACCACCCTGACCACTGAGCTATACTATATTACTGGAGGAACTGCTCGGCAAAGAAAAGTGAAGCAAAAAACATGGCGGATTTTGGCATTTTCTGACGCCACAATGACGCCACTGGTTCTAGTTGGAAATGGTAATTACCACTGACCAACCGCGATCCAAATTTAAAACGGAGTTTTCACCCCCCTGGTTTTTTGCACAATATTTTTGCAAAATATTTTGTTTTAAAAGCTCAAACCTTCATGTTTACGCCTGCCTTGTTTGTTTTACAACGTGGAGAGAAAAGTGAGGTTTTGCTCCGTTTATGGATGCCACAATGGTACAAATCACTGTTCAAGAAAACATTTTTTCACTCTGGTAAGGTTGTATTAAATATTTGTTGTCTAACTTTTAGGTTAAATTTCAAAACTTGAGTATTAATATATATTTCCTTTCAAAAACCTTGTCCCCGAGCCGGCGCGAAGCGCCGTGCGAGGGTACTAATTCCGCTCGGAGATTTACACCCGGGTATGTGAAAACATTGTGGAATGCAAAGTCGTCCGCCATGTTTTTTTGTCATGGACTCGACCTTTTTGTAAGTTATGCGCATGCGCAAGTTCAAGCCGAGAGTCGAGAGAAGACTCCATTTAATTTTGCAAACTTTTTTCAAAAATAGTTTTGCACTCATTTTATAAGTAAGTCTCTATGTAAGTAAGTTTCCAAAACAAGATAAATGAAAATTATTTAGAGGACAAATTAA
This sequence comes from Trachythela sp. YZ-2020, assembly GCA_016169945.1. NCBI lineage: Eukaryota > Metazoa > Cnidaria > Anthozoa > Malacalcyonacea > Clavulariidae > Trachythela > Trachythela sp. YZ-2020. The sequence goes on from JADLSH010000157.1 coordinate 1,532,757, forward strand.
CAAGAGGAAAAACTATCGAAAGACCGAAAAAGGAGCGTTTTAAACAGGCAAGTGTCTATTTTGCATGCTTGCTTTGCCGATTTTTTAACATAGCATGCAGGTTTAATCTTCTTGTGAATTTGAAAATGTGTAGATCATTCTGTGTGGTCAATACAACATTGATTGATCTTTAAGAGTATTTTAGTATTGATTCAAATATGTTATAGACAAATAAAATAACATTAAATCTCAAAAACTTCATACTCCTCGAAAAGCAGTTGAAGTTTTTTGAAAATTTCGAAACGTTTTGTGAACGTCTAAGGTTGAATGTTACAGTAAATCAAAGCTAAAAGAGTACATAATAGCATACCCACTTTATAGAGTTGGGCAATTGATAATTTTATAGTTAAAAACAAAATAATATTTTGTGCAAATTAAAATATAAAAAATATACAATGTTGCGTGTAAGTGTTACCATGGTTACATTCGTGGACTCAGTACTTCATGTTACAATAACTTTTGGAGTAAATTGTTTGGTTCAAATGGGCGAGGGGATTCTGCATGCATGTATTTCTAGTATAAAAATGATTAAGAAATGTGTACGGAAACTTTTCTTTTTCTTTTTAATAGCAATTATAGTTTTTCACAGTTCATTGTTTAAAATATGTGCACTCAGCCCATTATTGTTCCACAGTATATAAAATAGATGCACTTTTTCCATTATATTTTACGTCAAAATACCGTTAGGATTTATAGCCATTCCCAGAACCTCTGTGCCATTACATTATAGACAGAACATTGCATTATAGACAAACAGATAACTAGTCTCATGCTGGTTTTGATAACAAACTTTCCAGGTTGTTTCAACTTGTTTGAAACAGCATTTTATATTATCATTTATAGTACTGTGAAGTTAGGTGTATAAACTGTATATAGATTCTGTCCTCTGTGGAACATTTAACAGCTTGTAGTTTTAGTCAGTCAAACAAGATAAAACTCGAAAGTGATAAAATATATTTGCCATGCTGCTGTCTAAAATGGTAATTAGGAGCTTTATCTATAACAGGATAATATTGCTTGGGCAGCAGTGCCAGACACCATAGGGGGTGTGGGCATGTGGAAGGGCTTACTGTGAACCCCCCCCTCCTCAAGTGTAATGAATTCTACTAACTGTTCATTTTCCCAAAGTCTCCTCATAACAAGCTATTACTGATAAATATACTGTACATAATGGATTTTCTTATTTACCCCATTACTGGCAGTACCCTACCACTGATGAGTAAAATTGTCTGGCGTTGGACGGAGTTAAATAGTAAAGCAGGGTGCATCTGGGCGCATTGCCAGCTAATGGGTTAATCCATTAGCTGGCAATGCACCCTACTTTAGTATTTTACTCTCTTTAACACCAGACAATTTTATTCATCAGTGGTAGGGTACTGCCAGTGAATGGGTTAAGGCAAGGTTTTCATTGTGCACAAATAGTATTGTACATAAACCAACAAAGGTTTTATCTCTCTTCCACCCTTTACAGAGATAAGATGCATGTAGGTAACAAAAATGTCTAAAAACAAAGTATAATTTCTCTCTTCTATCATTTCAGGAAAGTCTGTCCTACAGTTATTGATACCAACAAAAAGGAACGAGGCCTCAAGATGCAGATATTTCATGATTGCAAATTAGTTAACAAGTGCATGAATGTTACTGGATATATTATATTGAACATAATTCTATTAATATCTTTAATTGTAAATATTTACAAAATTTCAATATTTTCTATTAATTAATAAACCATGATAACTTGATTATTAATAGTAATTTATTTGTTCAGGTTATTTTTTAAGAAAGTTTAAATATAAAAAATATTAATTATGATATTGTATCTTCAATTTCCAAACATGTTGCATGATAATAATTACTGTATTTGCCAGCAGAAAGTGGGCTGTGTCATTGTGTAATGAAATCTGCAATAAAAAGGAATAGATTACTTACAAAATTAACCTGCATAGCAGTGCTAGTGGGCGAAGGCTCCTCCACTCTCTTTTTCTTGAGCTCCCCTAACCCCAACCCTAGCAACCCTAGCCCCACTGTGGATGTGTGTACTTCTGGATGTGTGTAAAAGTGAGATTGAATCTACATGCAGGGACTAAATTCAAATCATACATGCCTTAAGGATTACCCTTCCCTCATGAAATTCTTACAAATCTGTGTATCGGTGGACCCCTGCATATACAATATTTCTTGGCCCAGGGTGGGACATTGTCGCACTCTTTGTTTTCATTGTCAGCCCTGGGGGCAGAGCTGGGGGATTATATACTTAAAAATATATAATTCAACAGCCTGGCAGTTGCCTTTGGGCTGGATAGTGAAAAATATAATGCAAAATCCCGGGGGTTGCCTGCGGGCTGGATGGACAATGCTGGAATTCAGTGATAAAATGCATGGTTTCATAAATTCATACTCCTAACAGAAGCAATTTTCCATGCTACTTAATAAATGCTACTTAAATGCATACAAGCAACCCACAACATAATAAATGGTATGAATTAACAATGTGGAATTTCAACCTTTGTGGAATTTCACAAAAATAACCCTTTGCTTTGAGGGTAAAACTGAGTTTATAGCACGATATTTTGGTTGTTTTCTACAACCAAATTGGCAAATTGTGAAAGTGAAATATACAGGCCGCTGCTTGCTAAGATAATGCATTACACTGTACAAGGAACTGGTTTTCTTAACAAATTGGGTGTATTTTATCGTTTTGCCTGCCAATTTTTCACGATGTGAACTGTGAAAATAATATACTGAAATAATTCGTCTCTTACCTGTTTTTACTGCCTGCAAATATCGTCTTCGCCCATCATTTTCCGAGGTTTTAATGTTTGTTTGTTGTCTTTTACGGATCGGAATACCGTGTACGACTTCCACATCTTTGAACAAATGGTAAAAAGTTGAAAAAATATGTGGAAAAGCCGAAAACAACAACGAAAATTCAAAATTCACGGCAAAAAGCAAAAATATTTTCTTAAAAACCAGGGGGGTGTTGATATTGTAGCGGGCTCATAATGAGCCCTGGTCAGTGGTAATTACCATTTCCAACTAGAACCAGTGGCGTCATTATGGCGTCATAAAATGCCCAAATCCGCCATGTTTTTTGCTTCACTTTTCTGCCTGGCATACATTAGCGGCACGTCCTCCAGATATATTAAGCTCAGTGACCCTGACCCGCTGTTTCCAGAGTGTGCACACAATGAGCTTGAGAAGCGCAGGAAATGGATAAAAGTTGGTAAGTCAAATACAGATCAATAATATTTAAATTTTTACCATGAAACCCCCTTCTTTGGGGATGGGATTGAAAGAGGAAGGGGCATGTCTCTGAAAGAGAAGGGACTTGATATGAAAATATGGATAACTTTATGGTATTTACAACTCTATTTGTAATTATGTAGGTACACCTGCATACGAGAGCCTCGAAAAGATTGTCTTGAAGACAAGTCTGCTAAATGACATCAAGCGGCTGTGTCCAGATGCAGAGACTAGTTGTTTGGAGGGATTTCATTCCACTTTGAATCAATGGCATCCCAAAATGAAGTGTTTCTCCTGGCTTGGCACCTATTGCAGGTATAAAGTACATAATGATAATAGCCAGCAGTCTCTGATCAAGGAAATGCAATGTCACCAACGAAGGTGTGCGTCACATTCGATCCGATCTGAGAAAATAACAACAAAATCCGATCCGAGAAAAATTGAACTAAATCCGATCCGAACACATGAAAGTTTAGTCCGAATCCGATCGGTTCGGACCCGGATTGTAATCGCACACCTCTAGTCACCAACCTAAATGCTGATTTTCCCTTTAATTTAATTACAGACATATCCTGGCTATCCTACTCCTGAGCAAAATGAATAATTTCTAACACCAATTCTGTATGACCATATTATTTATTACAAATTAATACACAGTATTTGAAAGAGTAGTAGAAAAAACATTTATTCAGCTAGTTAATACTTCCAAAAAATACATTTTGCTATTGAACACTACCTATACACTGGAACACTACCTGTGCACAGACCTTACACATAATAGTGATATCATTCGAATAATAGATGCCGAAGAATATCCACTGAGCAAACATGATACAATGGTTGTTGGAAACAATGAAAATCGGTTGGCTGCTGTAAATTTAATGGTGACTGTATATTATCCAGCTTGTCATTTACAGTGTCCAAGTCACATTTGAGAAGTAGGTGGTGGCATAATATATATTGATAAATGGTACATCTCCATGCCAGTGATCATTGGGGTTGACAACTATATGACATGGATTTAAGAAATATTTGTTAGACAAATAATGACTACTGAATAACAGAACTACAATAGTTAATCAAGAGTATAGTATATAAACCTATTTCTGGTTTGTAATGTTTCTGGATGTTGGATATCAACTGAATTTATAGACACTAACCAATTTCTCATCGAAAAATGGTCCTCAAATCTGGTACTAAAAGTCATTCATTAAAAATTGACATGTAGAGAATTGACATATACTGTATATATATATATATATATTCACAATCGATTTGTATGGCCCTTTCAATTTGGTTGCCATATAAATTGCAGAAATAGTAAAATATAAATAATCTTACCTTAACAACAGAACAAGAATACATTTGTATCAACGGAGGACTAAACAATACATCTGACATCTATCAATGTAGGACTATTGCATTCGGCAAACATTTCTAGTATAAAAGCTCACGACATCGAATCATAGCCAGCCTGGGATCAAAACAAAACGTTGTTTTAAAAAACAACGAACAATAAAAAGCTCATATCCATCCAAAATCGAAAGTTTATTCAAAGAAACAGTGCCAAAATTAGCCATAATTTTCAACATTTTGTCATAGTATTGCGTTGTTTATACAGCGAAAGCCAGCCGAAGAATGAACGAAGTAACGAACGCAACGAAGTGTGGCGAGACTTCCGTTTGAATTTTAATGATAGGCTATTGTTAATTGCACTCGCTGATTGGTTGAAACCCTTGAAACCCGAATTCCAATTTAAGCCAATCAGGTACGACCTTACGAGAGGTGCTACATAACTGAAAGAATAACTATGTTTTGATCCATAGCTTGCAATGCACCCTATTTCAGTGTTTTACTCTGTCTATTAAATGCCAGACAATTTCACTTATCAGTAGTAGGGTACTGCCAGTTAATGGGTTAATTAACAAAAGTGTCTCTTGTTAACCTATTAGCTTGCAATGTTTCCAGATGCACCCTACTTTAGTATGTCACTCTGTCTAATGCCAGACCCTTTTGCTCATCAGTGGTAGGGTACTGCCAACAAAACTATCTGCCAGTGTCTCTGGTTAACCTATTAGCTTGCAATGCACGCTACTTTAGTATGCACCCTACTTTAGTATGCGCCCTACTTTAACACCAGATAATGGGTTAATCCTGAAAGCACTAAAATTGGTATTTTTTATTCTGTCTAATGCCAGATGATTTTACTTACCAATGAGACTGTTAGGTGTATGTGGGTTAAAGCAGAAAATCATTTTAATATTTTCATTTCTTCTGTTTAGAGTGAATTATCCATCACACCCGACAAGCTTGGATCCCTTGCTTATATGGCTTATGTTGCTGGCTATGTAATCCAAGCATTATGGAAAAAGCAAGAATTCCAAAAATGCAGATTCATTAAGAAACCAAGAGTTACAAGGCTTTAAGGAAACAGTTAAAAGTTGACAGTGAACTTCAGCTGTAAATAATATATACACTATTCTTCAATATAAGCTCGGATTCCATATGTTGGGGCTCTCGCATGCACCATAGCATGCACAGAGAACCCCTGCAGCTGGAATCTGAGCCTACCGACAATGTAAATACTAATTTCTGCATATTATTTGTTCTCTTTCTTGAAGGAGTCAACCAAAATCGTATCTGATAGTGATTTTTGTAGATATAGACTTTGTTCAATTAAAAAATTACAAAATCAATTTAAAATGATTTCAACAATACAATCCCAAACAAATATAAATATAAATACTGTTTTTCTTGATATAATGTTCTAGTCTTATAGTTTATCCAATGCTTGCTTGATCTGTATAGTCCATCTTTACAGAATAAATAACCATAAATCTTCTATTAAGCCAGGAGGGGGCCTTTTTCAGTCACATTTGAGGTTAATAATTCCAAGTCCTACAACCACAAATTTCTCAACCTTCTTTTTAAAATCTGTGAGGCTTGAATAGTATTGTTTTGGTTTGGGCTTGTGTCGAACAAGTTCACTTCTGGGTGCAGTTGTGGAGGTGGAGGGTATGCTTTCTTTTGCAGACTACGATTGTCAATGCTTAAAGCAGACATGGCCTAAGTACGGCAGACAAGACAAAATTGCCTTCGTCTATTTGTGCTAAACCTTCGCAGGCGAGGACATGTTTACAAATTATAACCAAAATATATATCCAGAAATTCTGATCAGAAAAGGCCAACATAATAACATAGAATATTTGCGACGCCAACTACGACAAACATTCCAAAATATACAAGCCGACGTTTTAGTTGCAATGAATGCCATTTGAACTGTCTGTTTGTTCGCCGATATCCTACTGTTAGATCGTTGGCAATAGTTTGCAGACCGTACCTCCTCTGCGGTGGGCTAGGGAAAGAATTAGCTTCTAGCTTCTCCTTAGTATAGTGAACGACAAGACGACGAAACGATTGTAGAACACTCGCCTCCCGGTATGGTTATAATAATAAATGGCTGAAATATAATGCCGCGCGCCATCATCTCCGGCCGCAAGTATCTTAATTATATTACTTTATAACTGTCTGGAATAGTAACAAGTCCTTGTTTGTGCCATTTTAAAGCGTCCTTGAACTATTTTTGACTGCGTATATGTAATATGATTTACATAGAAATGATGTGTCTTCTCTATAGTAGCTGCGAACACCGTGACGAGACTGATATGTCGGGATCATGCTTATGCTATACAGCTTATCATGTACGTTTTGTACAGGCTTACATTGCGCAAATTTGACGCAGTCACTGCGAAAAGTCGAAGGTGCATTCTTATTTCCTTAGATCAACGTATTTAATACATTTTTTTCAAACATATTGGTGTTGTCCGACGCTTCTAATATATACAATCCGCTTGAAATGAAAATGTTTACTTTTCGAGACAGGTCTTTGGCTCTTTGCGAAGCTTGTCAGTTGAGCAGCCTGAAGCGCTATCGGTTCTGGAATTGGAAATGTGAGATAAATCCACCTGATTAAAGAGCTATAATGGAAAACGTAGCCATACCAAGGCTGTTTTCCATTCTTGAAAATTTAAATTTCTCAAACACAAGAAATAAAAGAAGACTAGACTAGAGATCAAATAATCTATATTATCCCCGAGCCGGCGCGAAGCGCCGTGCGAGGGTACTAATTCCGCTCGGATATTTACACCCGGGTATGTGAAAACATTGTGGAATGCAAAGTTGTCCGCCATTTTTTTTTGTCATGGACAGGACGGTTTTGTAAGTTATGCGCATGCGCGAGTTCAAGCCGAGAGAAACTTCCTTTTTGCAAACTTTTTTCAAAAATAGTTTTGCACTCATTTTATAAGCAAGTTTCTATGTAAGTAAGTAAACAAGATAAATGAAAATTATTTGGAGGACAAATTAACAAGAGGAAAACAGTCGAAAGACCGAAAAAAGGAGCGTTTTAAACGGGCAAGTGTCTATTTTGCATGCTTGCTTTGCCGATTTATAGCATGCAGTATAGTTTGTGAATTTGAAAATGTGTAGAGCATTCTGTGTGGTCAACACCACATTGATTGATCTTAAGAGTATTTTAGTATTGATTCAAATACGTTATAGAAAAATAAAAAACATATTAAATCTCAAAAACTTCATTTCAAAAGCAAGTGCGAAGTATAAAAATACTGCTCGAAAAGCAGTTGAAGTTTTATGAAAATTTCGAAACGTTTTGTGAAGGTCTAAGGTTGAATGTTGCAGTAAATCAAAGCTAAAAGAGTACATAATAGCATACCCATTTTATATAGTTGGGCTTTTAGTTGTGCAATTGATAATTTTATAGTTAAAACAAAATAACAATATTTTGTACAAATTAAAATATAAAAAATATACAGTGTTGCGTGTCACCATGGTTACATTGGTCGACTCAGTACTTCATGTTACAATAACTTTTGGGGAGTAAATTGTTTGGTTCAAATGGGCGAGGGGATTTTGCATGCATGTATTTCTAGTATTATATTAAAGCAGACCATAGACGCACGCAGAGTTGTCACGCTTGTGCCGTGCGTTATGCTAATAATCGCCACGAAATTTCAGCCACACAGTACAGTCCACACTCATACTGGATCTCTGCTGGGCTGTGATCTGGTCATCACTTTAAAATGGCAAAGCAATTCCTTTTTCAGCTCAGTAAAATTATGTTTTGCCTTCCTGATAAAGTAATAATATACAAGTCAACACAGTAAAAGTAAAGCTTCCGTCCCTTAAGCAACGTCACACAAGTGTCGCGCCAGGTCTTTTGCTGTCCTTTTCCTGCCCGCGACTTTTCTTCAAAAATAGCCCATTTTGCCATGTTTAAAGTCGTTTATCTCACAAACGAAAAGCGAAAACCAAAAACTGTAAAGAACTTATTAACTAACTTTTTGTCCTCTATTCGAGCTCCTCTTGTGATATAAGCACTTTAAGGAGATTTGCCTATGAAAACGGGAAATTTTCAGAGTAAAGGAAATTAAGACTCCAGATCTCCACGGCTGCGCCACCGTAGTTTAGCCCTATTCGAAGATTGGCTGCCTTTACAAAAATACAATCTACACACATGACTCGAAGACTGCATCAAACCTCCGCAAGCAAATTAAGTCGAGTGTTTTCACGCATAAATAATACATCTACTAATTAGGCATTCAATTCTTTTCAGTCCGGGAAAACAAGACAAACTTTTGCAAATTTCTCATCCAATTTTCATCCAAATTGAACCAAAATTTAATCGATTTTTCCTTGGCCTATGGCCGTTATCTCCACAAATTTTCAAATGTTTGATATTTTTAGTTATCGTGCTAAGTTAACAAAAACACAAACACACAGACCCAGGTGAAAACATCAACCTCCTGGCGGAGGGCAAATACGTTAGATATTTGAACTCAATTTAAAACTTGGGGGAAGAAAATGCCGCATATAAAAAGTAAAGTGAAGTGACTAGTCATATGTTTACTTGTTATCAAATGTGAAACGCTACAAAATTTGAATATATCTTATGTATACAATTTAAGATCTATGTCATTATGTTAAACATGTTATATTGAATATTCTTAAAATAATGCAGGAACAATTGAACTCAAAAAGACGTGGAGCTCTCAAAAAATGAAGATAAACCCTGGTACTTGCATCCAGCCCCCTAAAACGGATTGCCGTTGCCACGGTCATGAGCTGAGATCAACCAAAAATGCACAAATTCCAAACTTCTTTAAAGACTAAGTTGTCAATACGTCAATTTTAGTAAGCTTTGAAGCATTTCGATCTTGGAATTAAGCTCGCATTTGACTCTTTTAATGAAAGAAGCACTCCACGTATAATGTTGAGTTCAATGGTATGACCCCTCTAAATCAAATAGATTATCTTAAATAATTATCAATAAAATCAATAGATAAATCAATGCGTCAATGGATCAATAAGTCGATCAAGTCGGCAAAAGTAGAATGCAAGCATTTCTACTGTTATGTTTTTTAAAGCTATCTAAATTCCTCCAGTTGTCAGTAACAGGAAATAATGGATATGCCACATGACTCATGTGGCATATCCATTATTTCCTGTTTAAGGCTGTTCTGCAAAGTAAAGAAGTCTCGATCGTTCTGGTTGGACAATCTATCTAGATGTCACCTTTTCCCATCTTGCTATTCAAGCACTGCCTGATTTTCTTGTGGTCTTCGTTTCCTCTTGAGGCAAAGTTTCCAAAATGTGAGCAACTTTTTGTCCAATACTCCATATATAAGAGGATTTGCTGAATTTGATCCAGCAACTTGCAGAATGTGTCCAAAATACAAAATCCAAACATTCAGCAACGATGTACCATATTAACCACAAAGAAACAGGCAAAATACTTACTCCGTAACAAAGAACGGTACTGATACAAACAAGAACATATTGAACATATCTGCTTCTTACCGCATTTGAACATACACGCTTCATGTGTTTGTTTTGTTTGACCAGTGCTCGACCTATCTTATAATAAGGTACTGCCATAAATATTGTTGGGAAAAAGTAAGCGCAGGATATTATGTAGGCAAAATAAAATTTACTGTAAACAGCCGAGACATCGTTCGTCTGCATGAAACATGCCGGAATAATTCTTCCATAACCTGCGATCAAACCAACAATGTACCCCAAACCACAAACGACTCTCAATTTCCGTCGACTGATGGCAGGTTTTAAAGGATGTACAGCAGCGCGATAACGAAGCAATGAAATGATCAACATCATGTATATTCCTGCGACTCCAAAGAAGAATCTTATATTCACGACAGGACAAGGTATGGCGGAATAACGGAAATGCTGGGCAATGATGTTCAAGAATCTCACAAACAAACATCCCAGATCACAGATTGCAAGATGTAAAACAAGAAAGTAGTAGTTGTTCTTCAACAATTTTTTTTGTCTTAATATGGAGATGATAACCAAAATATTACCGAGAATTCCAAATGCAACAACTGAAATATAAGAATATCTGAAAGCATCATATGTTGTCTTCTCCATCATTTCGTTGCTGCTATATACAATGCAAGATCAAACTGGTAGCTCTCTTGGAAAACAACACAAATGGCAAATCCAATTATTTATTACGATATATCAGGCAATACCAGATGTATTCGGCCAATAAGAACCCGACACATAACGACAATGGCGTCCATGGATAGAATATAATAGGCATTGGCAAACATTAACAAAGTATGTAATATTGGCAAAGAAGTCAGACCGTTTAGCATGAAAACTAAAGAAGAAATTAACATATAAAATTAACTTACGGTTATATCTGTTTTAAAATTACTTAAACTATTGTATAATTCCTTCTGATTATAGAATAATCTCCAATAGCGAGCTTGCAACGTGGAAAACCTATTTTGATCTTCGTTCGGGAAGCCAAGCCAAGAGAGAGGCAAAAGAGAATAATCTAAAATATTATTTTAATCGAAATTGCACATGCAGCAATTTACTTTTGTGAACAACAACAACCTTAATCAAGAGATAACAAACATTGACTGGTATTCTAGAATAGTCATTGAATATTAATAAAGCCAATTTATAGATCACAATGTATAAATTTAAGTTAATGAGACAACACATTAACTTGAGGTTTGTTTTGCTATACAACAAGTGGGAAAAGCCTGTCAACACCCACTAAATTCACAACAAAATATCTCTGATCAAAGTTCAAAGTTGTCCGGACACGTGCAATACGAATGCAATTTGCTCAGCCAATCGAATGACTCTATTGCCAATCATATTTCAATGACCATATGTAAAGCGCGCTATATAAGGTCAAGCGTGTCACTTTGCCGAATGTTTCAACTGAATAAACACGAAATTCTGCAAGAATAAAAATTTACATAATATGCGAAGTGCTTTGGACGGCGTTATGGACGGTGCGAGAACTTAGGCGATTCGAATGCTAAATATGTCGATGCGAGACCTCCTTCGGCACAAGAACAAGACCCAACAAGATTAATACGAACGACGGGCAGCATGGTGAATAACGACGTGGTTTTATATCTACAATCAGAACTCACTGATGCAGAGCAAGCATGACAGTTGTGGTATTATTCCTCCCATGGTCCAAGAAATATGCCAGCTCAATTCCGCTATAAAGTTAGTACGGGCAGACGCCAACCAGTCAACAGATCCGACGAACACGACGTGCTGAATATAACACAATTGGTTGCCTCGCATGTGGCCCATGCGGGGCGTCGTAAGTATTGCCAGCAACTGACTCAAACGAATGGTATATTTCTTTTCAACCAATTTTAGTATATCTCTCAATTGCCATTCGATATCATAGTATTCTGGTACCATATATGTATAAATTATAACATGATATATCTCTGTAATATATCCTATTGTTATATTGATGTCCAAAGTTTAATCCTTGTCTCGAGGCCTGAAAATATTTGTATTTACCGTAAAATTTTACGGCTATAGAAACGAATACCATTATCGTTAAATCGGCAACACGTATTTTGTTAATGAATATTAAATACTACGATAAAATATAGTTCAGTGTTCAGTTGTCAAAATTTGGTTCGGAATTATGACACGTGCACTCGAGCGCGCGTTGGCGTATGTTCACGTGAACGTCTATTAGTCAGGATTATTGCCATCTTGCCATTATAATTATATAATTTGGGTTAACAGGACGGTATGTCCAATTTGAGCAGTATATGTCGCACTGGCATTGTCTCATTGTCAATATATCTAGTTCCTGGTAGGCACCACTTCTACTGACAGCAAGGTCAAAGTCTTTGAATTATAGCTGATTAACTGTATGTAAGAAAGTTACATGAATGATTTTCAACGACCAGGAAAGCCTTGATAGGCTATAATTTAATTAAAAATTTTCATGTAATTTAGGCCAAAAGGTTTTAAGAACTCAGATTTGCAGCAACAAAAGGGTGGCTGTATTTTGGCAACCTAAGTCAGTACCCCAATATTTCACCAAATGTCCACCACTGTATATTAACCTACTTGATTCTATTGGTATATGCAGTTAAGTCAAAGGCTAAGCTTGTTGTCAAAGTTACTAAAAGATATCATGGAAATAATGTGGCAGTTAATTATATTTTATTTTCAGATTGCAATTTCTTTATATACTACATAGTACTACCAACATTGTAGACTATGTTCAGATAATATTTCATATTAGCTTGTGCAAATCTCAACATGCATGTGACTGCTTTCACTGTTGTGTTCAAGCTTGAGTCGATATACTACATACACCACTGTTATCACAGTTTAGGGAAATACAGTTGGTGCCAATTTAATGTTAACCTTTAGAAAACAAATCTCGGATAATCGGGGGTCAAATGAACCTTATATATGATACACAAATCTGTTTGCGTGTTAATGTATGTAATTCAATTATTCAATCACATTCTCTGTATACTGAACCTGTTGCTGTTCAAATGTAGAGACCTTTTATCGTATAGCTCCGAGTTACATATACCAGACTTTTACGTCAGATGAATTAAAAAAAAATAATAAATAAATAATTAAATAAAATAGAAAATAACAAAACAAACATGCCTTGTTAGTCAGCTCTGTTGGTCGTGTTACCAACACTCCAATTATGAATTTGTGAGATAAAAAGCTTCGTGGGGGAGCTGCTGTATGTCTTGGGCCCCATCCAGGTTTCCTGTACTGCAGGTTTTTCCTGGCCTCCCTGACATCTCAGCTGTAGTATGAGTGATGGTAATGCTCAAATGGAAGTCAACTATCATCAGGCAAAAGCTGTCTTCTCTATGACTACAGCTTTGTGGGAGATGGGTTTCTTCGTCTATGGGGAATACACTTGCAGTGTATTTGTGGGGTTGAAGTGTTCCAAATGGTCAACTTCATTGTCCATAGACTCAGATTATTTCATGGAAATATAATCAGTCGAATCGTAAGGACTGTCCAAGGGGATTATCACCCATTGGTTCAGGTAATGTCGGAGAGGGTCGCAACCTTGATGGCAGGGCTCTATCGGGGTTTTACCCCTAGGGCATTTAGTCTCTCCTAGCGGGTCTCATGTATACACCCGCGGGATGAAAACATAAGGCTAGAATGAGTCTTTGGGTTGACCAGAGTATAAATATTGGTTCACTTCAGTCTTCACCCCGAACCCGTTCTCCCACAAATTTTGCGTGTGTTTAATTTAATTACCGGTGAATTTTAGTATATAATGTGCTTGGATCATTAAAGCCAATTTATAGATCACAATGTATAAATTTAAGTTAATGAGACAACACATTAACTTGAGGTTTGTTTTGCTATACAACAAGTGGGAAAAGCCTGTCAACACCCACTAAATTCACAACAAAATATCTCTGATCAAAGTTCAAAGTTGTCCGGACACGTGCAATACGAATGCAATTTGCTCAGCCAATCGAATGACTCTATTGCCAATCATATTTCAATGACCATATGTAAAGCGCGCTATATAAGGTCAAGCGTGTCACTTTGCCGAATGTTTCAACTGAATAAACACGAAATTCTGCAAGAATAAAAAAAACACCCACCCACCCTTCTATTTTACATGTTGGAGGAACTAATCTAATGGACGATATATTTATCTATCTCATTATATAGTTATTTTCATGCAGGGTAATCCAAGAGGAACAAACGATCAACTCTATCGTATCGCTGGAAATGTTCTTGCTGTGTCGTTATGCTGGATGTGGTCTTGCTTTAGTTATGCTGGATAATAAATCCAAGAGGAAAACACGAACAATTTTATTGCTGTGAATCAATGATCATGTTGTATATATCTAAACTTGTTGATGTTGAATAAAGCTTTGGTTCGGGGTTGAAGTGTTCCAAATGGTCAACTTCATTGCCCATAGACTCAGATTATTTCATGGAAATATAATCAGTCGAATCGTAAGGACTGTCCAAGGGGATTATCACCCATTGGTTCAGGTAATGTCGGAGAGGGTCGCAACCTTGATGGCAGGGCTCTATCGGGGTTTTTACCCCTAGGGCATTTAGTCTCTCCTAGCGGGTCTCATGTATACACCCGCGGGATGAAAACATAAGGCTAGAATGAGTCTTTGGGTTGACCAGAGTATAAATATTGGTTCACTTCAGTCTTCACCCCGAACCCGTTCTCCCACAAATTTTGCGTGTGTTTAATTTAATTACCGGTGAATTTTAGTATATAATGTGCTTGGATCATTAACGTGTATTTTTGCAAACTAAGCAGGTGTACCACGTTCGTTAAACGGCTCTTGTTAGATGTTATAAGATGACCTAACCATTAATAATTTCTACCACACTTTTGACCATATTGAACTATAGTGTAGATGGATTTTCTAAAAACGAATCATTAATGTTCGGGCAAGGATCTTTATAGCCTGAGTATCAGGCTTTCTGAAGGGGAAAGGAAAGCCTGACAGTATTATATACCGGCAACATGCATGATCATGATCGAATAATAATTGAACTGATTCGCAGTGTCAGACAGTGTTTGTACCTTTTTATCATAGTAAATTTCTCTTTATATCAAAATGCTTTCGTATTAAACTTTACAATTATTTGCACTGTTTTCCTTTTAATATATTGTAAAGTTGTTGAAGCCAACTGCAAATAATATTCTACGATCACGTTAATTTCTTAACGTTCAGGGGTATATTTTTCACAAGTATATTAATATTATTTTGGGAGGGGTATTTTCAACTCTGTGGCAGCCTTAGCTAGCGAAATATCACCTTAATGGCTACGAATGAAGTATATATTTCACTTAAGTCCTTTAGTAAATGTTGTATATTACAATTTTAACGCATGAATACAGTAATAATGCCATGAATAACCTGCTCGGAAATCGATTCATGCTAAACACTATGTATTTTTGCTATTTACTAATTCGCCCAAATTAAAATTTACAATAATTGAATAGAATAATATTTACAAGAATAGGACTAGGAACCTTCTAGAAACCATAAGGCTTTAATTTCCTTCCTACAGTTTTCTCCTATACTACAAACCACAACAGTTAAAACATTGTTTAATTGTTTGTAAGCTATACATACGTATTAAATATAATTGTATGTCGAGAAAATATTACGCGCTATACTGCCCATTTCATAATATACAGGCCATCTTCTTCCCCACTTGTGTCAGGGCTGCTCTTGTCCCCCACCTGAGGGCCTGATACTCAGGCTAGGATCTTGATTGAGCATATCGAAATCACCCTGACAAATGTCACCCCTATAGAGATGCGTGCGGAGGAGACTATAGAAGTTTTTTATTTGTGAGCAATATCCTCGAGTTTTGAGAGTTTGTCAACGCATACTCCTGAATTTATTGATATTAATAACTTCTAATTAAGCTGTAAACTAGGCAGGTGCATCACGTTCATTGTAAAAGGCTTCTTGCATATATTACCAAATGAACTGACCGTCAAAATTTTTGATAGTTCTGTTCCACGCTATTAACATCAACTTCCCTTCAGTATTGTATGTATGTTTCGTGACATTTATCTATTATTGATAGCTGATGTAATGCCTCGATTGAAGGCTTATTCGAAATAATTTCCCCCAAAACATGATAAGCCGTCTGAAATTCAGGCTAACTCAGCTGTAGATTATATTTTTGTTGAGGTAGCCAATCTTGGACAATGGCTGCAGAAGTTAGAGAACCATGAAGCGACCAGCATGGTCTAAGGGGCTAAAATGTGCGCTTCAAAACTCAGTCGAACAAAGAATTCGGTGGAGCTGCAGGCCAACTCCGAAAATCATGTGGAGGCAGTGGAGCTAGATATTTTTACCTGGAATTACTTGCTAACAACTCCAAAAATCATGTGGAGCTAGTTATCTAAACTTAGAAGATTTACTAGCTAACTACAAAACTTGTCATTAATCTTAAGCAGATTTGCCTACGAAAAGGAAATTTTCAGAGTAAAATAAATTTAAAGCTGCGCCAACGTAGTCTAGCTCTATTCGAAGATTGGCTGCCTTCACAAAAATACAATCTACACACATGACTCAAAGACTGCATCAAACCTCCGCAAGCAAATTAGGTCGAGTATATTCACGCATAAATAATACATCTACTAATTAGGCATTCAATTCTTTTCAGTCCGGGAAAACAAGACAAACTTTTGCAAATTTCTCATCCAATTTTCATCCAAATTGAACCAAAATTTAATCGATTTTTCCTTGGCCTATGGCCGTTATCTTCACAAATTTTAAAACGTTTGATATTTTTAGTTATCCTGCTAAGTTAACAAAAACACAAACACACAGACCCAGGTGAAAACATCAACCTCCTGGCGGAGGACAAATACGTTAGATATTTTAAATTAACTCAATTTAAAACTTGGGGGAAGAAAATGCCGCATATAAAAAGTAAAGTGAAGTGACTAGTCTTATATTTACTTGTTATCAAATGTGAAACGCTACAAAATTTGAATATATCTTATGTATACAATTTAATATCTATGTCATTATATTAAACATGTTATGTTGAATATTCTTAAATAATGCAGGGACAATTGAACTCAAAATGACGTGGAGCTTCCAAAAAATGAAGATAAACCCTGGTACTTATATCCAGCCCCCTAAAACGGATTGCCGTTGCCACGGTCGTGAGCTGAGATCAACCAAAAATTCAAAAATTCTGAACTTCTTTAAAGACTAAGTTGTCAATACGTCAATTTTAGTAAGTTTTAAAGCATTTCGATCTTGGAATTAAGCTCGGATTTGACTCTTTTAATGAAAGAAACACTCCAGGTATAATGTTGAGTTCAATGGTATGACCCCTCTAAATCAAAATAGATTATCTTAAATAATTATCAATAAAATCAATAGATAAATCAATGTGTCAATGGATCAATCAATCAATAAATCAATCAAGTATAGTCAAAAGTAGAATTTAAGCATTTCTACTGTCATGTTTTTTAAAGCTAAATCTAAATTCCTCCAGTTGTCAGTAACAAGAAATAATGGATATGCCACATGACTCATGTGGCATATCCATTATTTCCTGTTTCTGGCTGTTCTACAAAGTAAAGAAGATACAAGTCTCATCCTGGTTGGACAATCTATCTAGATGTCACCTTTTCCCATCTTGCTATACAAGCACTGCCTGATTTTCTTGTGGTCTTCGTTTCCTCTTGAAACAAAGTTTCCAAAATGTGAGCAACTTTTTGTCTAATATTCCATATATAAGAGGATTTACTGAATTTGATCCAGCAGCTCGCAGAATGAATCCAAAATGGAAAACCCAAACATATTTTATTGGTAGATTTTGCTCAGCAACGATGTACCAGATATTCCTCACAGAATTAGGCAAAATACTTACTCCGTAACAAAGAACGGTACTGAGACAAACAAGAAAAGTTCGTCGATTTTGAACATATCTGCTTCTTACCGCATTTGAACATACACGCTTCATGTGTTTGTTTTGTTTGACCAGTGCTCGACCTATCTTATAATATGCTACTGCCATAAATATTGTTGGGAAAAAGTTAAAGCAGGATACCATGTAGCCATTATAAAATTTACTGTAAACAGCCGAGACATCGTTCGGCTGCATGAAACATGACGGAATAACTGTTCCATAACCTGCAATCAAACCAACAATGTACCCCAAACCACAAACGACTCTCAATTTCCGTCTACTGATGGCAGGTTTTAAAGGATGTACAGCAGCGCGATAACGAAGCGATGAAATGATCAACATCATGTATACTCCTGCGGCTCCAAAGAAGTAATCTATACGCAGAACTGGACAAGGTATGGCGGAATAACGGAAATACCTGACAATGATGTTTAAGAATATTACAACCAAACATCCCAGATCACAGATTGCAAGATGTAAAACAAGAAAGTAGTAGTTGTTCTTCAACAATTTTTTTTGTCTTAATATGGTGATGATAACCAAAATGTTACCGAGAATTCCAAATACAACAACTGAAATATAAGTATATCTGAAAGCATCATATGGTGTCTTCTCCATTGTTTCTTTCAAGAAATTTGAACTGTGACTTTCGTTGCTGCTATATACAATGCAAGATCAAACTGGTAGCTCTCTTGGAAAACAAAACAAATGGCAAATGCAATTATTTTAGTACGATATATCAGGCAATACCAGATGTATTCCGCCAATAAGAACCCTACACATAACGACAATGGCGTCCATGTATAGAATATCATAAGCATTGGCAAACATTAACAAAGTATGTAATATTGGCAAAGAAGAGTGTCAGACCGTTTAGCATGAAAACAAAAGATGGAATTAACATGCAAAATTAAGTTACGGTTATATCTGTTACTTACATAAACTATTGTATAATTCCTTGTGATTATAGAATGATCTCTAATAGCGAGCTTGCAACGTTGACAACCTATTTTGATCTTCGTTCGGGAAGCCAAGCCAAGAGAGAGGCAAAAGAGAATAATCTAAAATATTATTTGAACCGAAATTGCACAGAAATTTACTTTTGTGAATAACAACACCCTTAATCAAGAGATAACAAACATTGACTCGTATTCTAGAAAAGTCATTGAACATTAATAACGTGTGTTTTTGCAAACTAAACAGGTGTACCACGCTCGTTAAACTCTTGTTAGATGTTATAAGATGACCTAAACATTACAAATTTCTACCACACTTTTGACCATATTGAACTATAGTGTAGATGGATTTTCTGAAAACGAATCATTCATGTTCGGGCAAGGATCTTGATTGAGCATATCCAAATCACCCTGACACAGGTCACCCCTATAGAGATGCCTGCGGAAGCGACTATAGAAGTTTTTCATTTGCGAGCAATATCCTCGAGTTTTGACAGTTTGTCAACCCATACTCTTGAATTTGTTGGATATTAATAACTTGTAAGCTGTAAACTAGGCAGGTGTATCACGTTCATTGTAAAAGGCTTCTTGCATATTACCAAATGAACTGACCGTCAAAACTTTAGGTAGTTATATTCCACACTATTAACATCAACTTCCCTTCAGTATTGTATGTATGTTTCGCGACATTTATCTATTATTGATAGCTGATGTAATGATTACCTCGATTGAAGGCTTATTCGAAATAATCTCCCCCAAAACATGATAAGCCGAATGAAATTCAGGCTAACTCAGCTGTAGATTATATTTTTGTGGTGGTATATTTTTTTCTTGGAGCGACCAGCATGGTCTAAGGGGCTAACTCCAAATTCAAAATGTGCGCTTCAAAACTCAGTCGAACAAAGAATTCGGGGGAGTTACAGGCCATCTCCAAAAATCATGTGGAGGCAGTGGAGCTAGATATTTTAACCTGGAGTTACTTGCTAACAACTCCAAAGATAATGTGGAGATAGTTATCTAAACTTCGAAGATTTACTAGCTAACTCAAAAACTTGTCATTAATCTTAATGAGATTTGCTTATGAAAAGGAAATTTTCAGAGTAAAATAAATTTAAAGGATATCTCATAGACTCCAGACCCCCACGGCTGTGCCAGTGTAGTCTAGCTATTCGAAGATTGGCTGCCTTCACAAAAATACAATCTACACACATGACTCAAAGACTGCATCAAACCTCCGCAAGCAAATTAGGTGGAGTATATTCACACATAAATAATACATCTACAATTAGGCATTCAATTCTTTTCAGTCCGGGAAAACAAACAAACTTTTGCAAATTTCTCGTCCAATTTTCATCCAAATTGAACCAAAATTTAAGCGATCTTTCCTTGGTCTATGGCCGTTATCTCCACAAATTTTCAAATGTTTGATATTTTTAGTTATCGTGCTAAGTTAACAAAAACACAAACACACAGACCCAGGTGAAAACATCAACCTCCTGGCGGAGGGCGAATACGTTAGATATTTGAACTCAATTTAAAACTTGGGGGAAGAAAATGTCGCCTATAAAAAGTAAAATGAAGTGACTATTCATATATTTACTTGTTATCAAATGTCAAACGCTACAAAATTTGAATATATCTTATGTATACAATTTAAGATCCCTGTCATTCCATTAAACATGCTATATTGAATATTCTCAAAATAATGCAGGAACAATTGAACTCAAAAAGACGTGGAGCTCTCAAAAAATGAAGATAATCCCTGGTACTAATTTCCCGCACCCTAAAACGGATTACCGTTGCCACGGTCATTTAGAAACTACTTTAAAGACTAAGTTGTCAATAAGTCAATTTTAGTAAGCTTTAAAGCATTTCGATATTGGAATTAAGCTCGGATTGGTCTCTTAATGAAAGAAGCACTCCAGGTATAATGTTGAGTTCAATGGTATGACCCCTCTAAATCAAATAGATTATCTTAAATAATTATCAATAAAATCAACAGATAAATCAATGTGTCAATGGATCAATCAATCAATAAATCAATCAAGTGGTCAAAAGTAGAATGCAAGCATTTCTACTCTCATGTTTTTTAAAGCTAAATCTAAATTCCTCCGGTTGTCAGTAACAGGAAATAATGGATATGCCACATGAGTCATGTGGCATATCCATTATTTCCTGTTTCTGGCTGTTCTACAAAGTAAAGAAGATACAAGTCTCATCCTGGTTGGACAATCTATCTAGATGTCACCTTTTTCCATCTTGCTATTCAAGCACTGCCTGATTTTCTTGTGGTCTTCGTTTCCTCTTGAGGCAAAGTTTCCAAAATGTGAGCAACTTTTTGTCCAATATTCCATATATAAGAGGATTTACTGAAATTGATCCAGCAACTTGCAGAATGTATCCAAAAAACAAAATCCAAACATATTTTATTGGTAGACTTTGCTCAGCAACGATGTACCATATATACCACACAGAATTAGGCAAAATACTTACTCCGTAACAAAGAACGGTACTGAGACAAACAAGAAAAGTTCGTCGATTTTGAACATATCTGCTTCTTACCGCATTTGAACATACACGCTTCATGTGTTTGTTTTGTTTGACCAGTGCTCGACCTATCTTATAATAAGTTACTGCCATAAATATTGTTGGGAAAAAGTAAACACAGGATACTATGTAACCATTATAAAATTTACCGTAAACAGCCATGACATCGTTCATCTGCATGAAACATGTCGGAATAATTGTTCCATAACCTGCAATCAAACCAACAATGTACCCCAAACCACAAACGACTCTCAATTTCCGTCGACTGATGGCAGGTTTTAAAGGATGTACAGCAGCGCGATAACGAAGCACTGAAATGATCAACATCATGTATACTCCTGCGGCTCCAAAGAAGGAAACTATATTCACGACAACACAAGGAATGGCGGAATAACGGAAATACTTGTCAATGATGTTCAAGAATATTAAAACCAAACATCCCAGATCACAGATTGCAAGATGTAAAACAAGAAAGTAGTAGTTGTTCTTCAACAATTTTTTTTGTCTTAATATGGAGATGATAACCAAAATGTTACCGAGAATTCCAAATGCAAGAACTGAAATATAAGAATATCTGTAAGCATCATATGTTGTCTTCTCCATTGTTTCTTTCAAGAAATTTGAACTGTGACTTTCGTTCCTGCTATATACAATGCAAGATCAAACTGGTAGCTCTCTTGGAAAACAAAACAAATGGCAAATGCAATTATTTTAGTACGATATATCAGGCAATACCAGATGTATTCCGCCAATAAGAACCCTACACATAACGACAATGGCGTCCATGGATAGAATATCATAAGCATTGGCAAACATTAACAAAGTATGTAATATTGGCAAAGAAGAGCGTCAGACCATTTAGCATGAAAACTAAAGAAGGAATTAACATATAAAATTAAGTTACGGTTATATCTGTTTTAAACTTACATAAACTATTGTATAATTCCTTCTGATTATAGAATAATCTCTAATAGCGAGCTTGCAACGTGGACAACCTATTTTGATCTTCGTTCGGGAAACCAAGCCAAGAGAGAGGCAAAAGAGAATAATCTAAAATATTATTTTAACCGAAATTGCACAGAAATTTACTTTTGTGAATAACAACACCCTTAATCAAGAGATAACAAACATTGACTCGTATTCTAGAATAGTCATTGAATATTAATAACGTGTATTTTTGCAAACTAAACAGGTGTACCACGTTCGTTAAACTCTTGTTAGATGTTATAAGATGACCTAACCATTAATAATTTCTACCACACTTTTGACCATATTGAACTATAGTGTAGATGGATTTTCTAAAAACGAATCATTAATGTTCGGGCAAGGATCTTGATTGAGCATATCGAAATCACCCTGACACAGATCACCCCTATAGAGATGCCTGCGGAGGAGACTATAGAAGTTTTTCATTTGTTAGCAATACCCTCGAGTTTTGAGAGTTTGTCAACTCATACTCTTGAATTTGTTGGATATTAATAACTTGTAAGTGGTAAACTAGGCAGGTGTGTCACGTTCAGTGTAAATGGCTTCTTGCATATTACCAAATGAACTGACCGTCAAAACTTTAGATAGTTTTATTCCACACTATTAACATCAACTTCCCTTCAGTATTGTATGTATGTTTCTCGACATTTATCTATTATTGCTGGCTGATGTAATGCCTCGATTGAAGGCTTATTCGAAATAATTTCCCCCAAAACATGATAAGCCGTCTGAAATTCAGGCTAATTCAGCTGCAGATTATATTTTTGTGGAGGTAGCCAATCTTGGACAATGGCTGCAGAAGTTAGGGAGCCATGGAGCGACCACTCCGAGCAGCATGGTTTAAGGGGCTAACTCAATATTCAAAATGGGCGCTTCAAAACTCAGTCGAATAAATAATTCGGGGGAGTTACAGGCCAACTCCAAAAATCATGTGGAGGCAGTTGAGCTAGATATTTTAACCTGGAGTTACTTGCTAACAACTCCAAAAGGAGTTCGTTATCTAAACTTAAAAGATTTACTAGCTAACTCCAAAACTTGTCATTAATCTTGAGGATATTTGCCTATGAAAAGGAAATTTTCAGAGTGAAAGAAATTTAAAAGATAGCTCATAGACCCCAGACCCCCTGGCTGCGCCAGCTTAGTCTAGCTCTATTCGAAGATTGGCTGCCTTCACAAAAATACAATCTACACCGCATGACTCAAAGACTGCATCAAACCTCCGAAAGCAAATTAGGTCGAGTATATTCACGCATAAATAATACATCTACTAATTAGGCATTCAATTATTTTCAGTCGTGGAAAGCAACTCCACAAATTTTCAAATGTTTGATATTTTTAGTTATCGTGCTAAGTTAACAAGAATACAAACACACAGACCCACGTGAAAACATCAACCTCCTTGCGCAGGAAAATACGTTAGATATTTGAACTCAATTTAAAACTTGGGGGAAGAAAATGCCTCATATAAAAAGTAAAATGAAGTAACTATTCATAGGTTTATTGTTATCAAAGGTGAAACGCTACAAAATTTGAATATATCTTATGTATACAATTTAAGATCTATGTCATTATATTAAACATGTTATATTGAATATTCTTAAATAATGCAGGAACAATTGAACTCAAAAAGAGGTGGAGCGGTCAAGAAATGAAGATAAACCCTGGTACTTATATCCAGGCTCTGCTGTCTATGGCTTTGGCCACATCACTTCATTATTTTCTGTTTCTGCCTCATCCTGGTTGGACAATCGTCTATCTACGAGTTGAACAATCTATGAAGATGTCACGTTTTTCCATCTTACTATACAAGCACTGCCTGATTTTCTTGTGGTCTTCGTTCCCTCTTGAGGCAAAGTTTCCAAAATGTGAGCAACTTTTTGTCCAATATTCCATATATAAGAGGATTAACTGAAATTTGATCCAGCAACGCGCAGAAGAAAATGAAAATATCCAATCTTATTTTATTGTTAGATGTTGCTCAGCTACGATGTACAATATTAACGTCACAAAATTAGGCAAAATACTTACTCCGTAACAAAGAACGGTGCTAAGACAAACAAGAAAATGTCGTCGATTTCGAACATATCTGCTTCTTACTGCGTTTGAACATACACGCTTCATGTGTTTGTTTTGTTTGACGAGTGCTCGTCCTATTTTATAATAAACTACAACAACGGCAACAACAAAGATTTATTTAGCACTCTTACTTACAATTTGTCAAATTACTTAGGAAATATACATTACACACAGTGTAGGCCTCCTACAATTTGAATCAGGCAATTACAACTCAAGAAAACCTAAATCGGCGATGATTAACGTTGTAAATACTGAAACAACAACTCATGAGTGGAAGGGTGGTTTGCCCTTAATTACTGAGGTGTCAGGAATTGCAAACTGCAAAACTATCGGAAATAACAACAAGAATGAAGCAAAATACCATAAAGTCAATAATAAGGAAACTAGTAAGATTCGAATCACTAGTAAACAGACATTACAAAGCAGCTTAAGCGGATGGCAATCGCATATTCAACATCCACAAAACAATTATTTTCGGAAACGCTTTCCGGGCAGACCTCCCCAAGTGCAAGATCGTAGCTGTCTGTTGTGAACAAATTACTTTTTGTTCGCTTGTACGAATGTCCACAGGTCTTTGACAACCTTAAAGAATAGATGTATGTGAAATACAGACACTTAAACAAGACACAAAGCAGTATCGCCAATTCAGTGCTCAAAATTTTGACAGGTCAAATATATTATGGCATGTAAATTCAATTTTCGGAACTGGCAAAATGGTCCCACTCGACCAGAGTTGCACAAAAGCTGCGGGTATGCGGATACCACCCGTGAGGAAGGTTTACTGGTATTGAGGAAGGTTGAAAGTGAAACACGGAATAAAACATTGCAAAGCTGTAAGTACTAGACTAGTCAGGCTAGTATTAGTAGCAACAGTCAGACTAGCAATACTGCAATGGCCAACTGCCAAACCTACCCAGGCAAAAGCTGCATGTCGGCATATAGCATGAAAAATTCAAGGTATTTTGAGGAAGATTGGGAAAACCCAAAATCCTACCCGGAGGAAAGTTGAAAATGTTTTGCAACTCTGCACTCGACTATGAAAGACATGTTAATTTTTCTCATGCTTTCATATATATTTGACTTACTGAATTGTTCTATTCAACTATTAACTCTGGTATTAACACTCTATCTCCACTACGCTGATCATTATTAATGCAACACAGGATAGTATAGTATGGGATAGACAAATGAAATGAAACGATCTATTAAAACAATTCATTTCTAATTAAAACAATTCATTTCTTGGCTGCTATTCTATAGGATTATTTAAAATTTCTATATGTTGTACAAATTGACAATTATTTTAATGGTTGCTAACTCGTAAGTGGTGCAGGCTTGGAAATGACTGAGTTTTTGTCTCAAACAGTACTATATTAGCGCGTTATCAACACCGCAGAAAAACGTCTGCGCATGCAGCAATTTAACTGAAATTTACCTGGCGAAAACTTGATTTCCAAGTATTCCGGTGAATTCCGGTGGGGCGAAGACTCAAAATGGCCATCAAAAGGAGTGACTTACTCGTGTGTCTTTGCTATAAAATTGTGAGCGAAATAATGAATGTGTCAACTTAAAAACTAGAAATAATTATAGTTCGTAAGTTCAAGAAATAGTATCATGCACAGAAAATGAACCAAAGGTGACTGGCGATAAATTTATCGTGTAAAAATTCTCATACGGAACCGTGAAAGAATATTTGTCGTAGGTTCATTGACCACATTTTTGTCCATATCTTTTTTGCGTAGCATGAAACTTTAATTAATTTCGCGTAAACTTTAATTAAACTTTATGATATACTCGAAAGATTAAGGACATTAAGAACCTTATATTCCTGGGAATTTGCTTATATTTTTGGTTTAAACTTGTGTAATTGTTAATTTTGCACGAAGTGCTCGATACATCCCCGTACAAACAAACGATTTTTTATTTCATTTTTATTTCTTTTTATACAATAAATGTTAGGGGACTAATAATTAAGGTATGGTATTTGTTTGTTTCACTTATTTTGAACGTGTACATGGTCATGTTTTGTTTTCAAAGTTGGAAATTAAATTTCTCGTCATTTCTTAATTCGTGCGCATGCGCAGACGTTTTTCCGCGGTGTTCGCGTTATCACTGTGGAGTACTGCCAGTTAATAGGTAAACAAAACTATCTGGCATTGTCTCTTGTTTACCCATTAGCTGGCGATGTGCCTGGATGCGCCCTGCTTTAGTATTTTACTCTGTCTAACGCCAGACGATTTTACTCGTCAGTAGTAGAGTACTGCCAGTTAATGGGTTAATCCAAAATATTGTTATGCCAATTTCTGCATAGGTAGCATTCACTACCATATGCGTAAGCCAGTTGTAGGACCCGTCTGAAATCTACACAGTCACATAAAAATCTCACATCTTGTCAACAAGATGTGTTCGCAACATACTTGTAGCAAGCTTGTGAACAAGTTGTAACTTGTAAGTTGTAACAATGCTGTTATTTCATTAAGTTGCTGCAAGGTTGTCACTCACAACTTGTTAACAAGTTGTTGAATTGCTGGACGACAACAAGTTGTTGGAGCAACTTGTGACAAGTCTCTTCAATTAACAACCTTGTAGCGAGTTATCAACAAGCTATGCCGTTGAAAACTTGTCAACAAGCTGGGAACAAGCAGTACAAGTCTGATGCAGTTTTATTACAACTTGAGCATTTTTATGTGTGTATCCCACAAGATGAATTTATTTTTCTTATTAAGATCAAGCTTGGAAAAAGAAGTGAAGCCAGAGATGGTATTAAATATAAAATAATTATTAAAATAATTATTTGAAATTTTAAGGATATTTTTAAGATCTTGATGTATTTTCTTTTGCTTTGCCCATCAGGTATTAATAGAACTGCTTTAAAGAGAAATTAAACTGCTGTAGGAAATTTCACATGAAAACTTTACATTCGCCAAATACATTTTGGTTTATTGGAGTGCTTAATAAATGTGTTTCTCCAAAAGGTGGGTGGGGGGTGGGGGGCTTAATGACACTGGGCAAGGGATTTTGTAAGCCCTGAATTATTCCTTAGGGGTCATCCATAATTATCAACATTTTCACAAGCATACAGAGTGTACTCTTTTTTCAACCCCTCCCCCCTGGGCGTACACTGAAAATGTTGAAGTTTAATGATGATAGATCATTCATTTGGTCCATGGCTGCTTCTACAGAGCAATGGAGCGACGCTACCCAGTCCATAGCCTAAGAGGTTAACTCCAAGTTCAAAATGTGTGCTTCAAAACTCAGTCGAATTCTGGGGAGTTACAGACCAACTCCAAAAATCATGTGGAGGCAGTGGAGCTAAATATTTTAACCTTGGAGTTACTTGTTAACAACTCCAAAAATCATGTGGAGCTAGCTATCTAATCTTAGAAGTTTCGTAGACCCCAGACCCCCACGGCTGTGCCAGCGTAGTCTAGCTCTATTCGAAGATTGGCTGCCTTCACAAAAATACAATCTACACACATGACTCAAAGACTGCATCAAACCTCCGCAAGCAAATTAGGTCGAGTATATTCACGCATAAATAATACATCTACTAATTAGGCATTCAATTCTTTTCACTCCGGAAAGCAAGACAAACTTTTGCAAATTTCTCGTCCAATTTTCATCCAAATTGAACCAAAATTTAATCGATTTTTCCTTGGCCTATGGCCGTTATCGCCACAAATTTTCAAATTTCTGATATTCTTTAGTTATCATGCTAAGTTAACAAAAACACAAACACGCAGACCCAGGTGAAAACATCAACCTCCTGGGGGAGGGCAAATACGTTAGATATTTGAGCTCAATTTAAAACTAGGGAGAAGAAAATGCCGCATATAAAAATAAAGTTAAGTGAGTATTCATATGTTTACTTGTTATCAAATGTGAAACGCTACAAAATTTGAATATATCTTATGTATACAATTTAAGATCTATGTCATTATGTTAAACATGCTATATTGAATATTCTTAAAATGATGCAGGAACAGTTGAACTCAAATGACGTGGAGCTCTCAAAAAATGAAGATAAACCCTGGTACTTGCATCCAGCCCCCTAAAACAGATTTCCGTTGCCACGGTCATGAGCTGAGATCAACCATAAATGCACAAATTCAAACTTCTTTAAAGACTCAGTTGTCAATACGTCAATTTTAGTAAGCTTTAAAACATTTTTATCTTGGAATTAAGCTCGGATTTGAGTCTATTAACGAAAGAAGCACTCCAGGTATAATGTTGAGTTCAATGGTATGACCCCTCTAAATCAAATAGATTATCTTAAATAATTATCAATAAAATCAATAGATAAATCAATGTTTCAATGGATCAATCAATCAATAAATCAATCAAGTTGTCAAAAGTAGAATGCAAGTATTTCTACTGTCATGTTTTTTAAAGCTAAATCTAAATTCCTCCAGTTGTCAGTAAGAGGAAATAATAGATATGCCACATGACTGGCTGTTCTACAAAGTAAAGAAGATACAAGTCTCATTCTGGTTGGACAATCTATCTAGATGTCACCTTTTTCCATCTTGCTATACAAGCACTGCCTGATTTTCTTGTGGTCTTCGTTTCCTCTTGAGGCAAAGTTTCCAAAATGTGAGCAACTTTTTGTCCAATATTCCATATATAAGAGGATTTACTGAATTTGATCCAGCAGCTCGGAGAATGTATCCAAAATACAAAATCCAATCATATTTTATTGGTAGACTTTGCTCAGCAACGATGTACCATGTAAACCACACAGAATTAGGCAAAATACTTACTCCGTAACAAAGAACGGTACTGATACAAACAAGAAAAGTTCGTCGATTTTGAACATATCTGCTTCTTACCGCATTTGAACATACACGCTTCATGTGTTTGTTTTGTTTGACCAGTGCTCGACCTATCTTATAGTAAGTTACTGCCATAAATATTGTTGGGAAAAAGTAATAGCAAGATACTATGTAGCCACTATAAAATTTAATGTAAACAGACGAGACGTTCCACTGCATGAAACATGTCGAAATAATTGTTCCATAACCTGGAATCAAACCAATAATGTACCCCAAACCACAAACGACTCTCAATTTCCGTCGACTGATGGCAGGTTTTAAAGGATGTACAGCAGCGCGATAACGAAGCAATGAAATCATCAACATCATGTATATTCCTGCGACTTCAAAGAAGAATCTTATATTCTCGACAGGACAAGGTATGGCGAAATAACGGAAATGCTGGGCAGCGGTGCCCAAGAATCTCACAAACAAACATCCCAGATCACAGATTGCAAGATGTAAAGCAAGAAAGTAGTAGTTGTTCTTCAACAATTTTTTTTGTCTTAATATGGAGATGATAACCAAAATGTTACCGAGAATTCCAAATACAAGAACTGAAATAAAAGAATATCTGTAAGCATCATATGTTGTCTTCCCCATTGTTTCTTTCAAGAAATTTGAACTGCGACTTTCGTTGCTGCTATATACAATGCAAGATCAAACTGGTAGCTCTCTTGGAAAACAAAACAAATGGCAAATGCAATTATTTTAGCACGATATATCAGGCAATACCAGATGTATTCCGCCACATAACCTACACATAACGACAATGGCGTCCATGGATAGAATGTCATAAGCATTGGCAAACATTAACAAAGTATGTAATATTGGCAAAGAAGAGCGTCAGACCGTTTAGCATGAAAACAAAAGGAATTAACATATAAAATTAAGTTACGGTTATATCTGTTTTAAACTTACATAAACTATTGTATAATTCCTTCTGATTATAGAATAATCTCTAATAGCGAGCTTGCAACGTGGACAACCTATTTTGATCTTCGTTCGGGAAGCCAAGCCAAGAGAGAGGCAAAAGAGAATAATCTAAAATATTATTTTAACCGAAATTGCACAGAAATTTACTTTTGTGAATAACAACACCCTTAATCAAGAGATAACAAACATTGGCTCGTATTCTAGAATAGTCATTGAATATTAATAACGTGTATTTTTGCAAACTAAACAGGTGTACCACGTTCGTTAAACTCTTGTTAGATGTCATAAGATGACCTAACCATTAAACCACACTTTTGACCATATTGAACTATAGCGTAGATGGATTTTCTAAAAACGAATCATTAATATTCGGGCAAGGATCTTGATTGAGCATACCGAAATGATCGTGACACAGGTCGCCCCTACAGAAGTTTTTCATTTGTGAGCAATATCCTCGAGTTTTGACAGTTTGTCAACCAATACTCTTGAATTTGTTGGATATTAATAACTTGTAAGCTGTAAACTAGGCAGGTGTCACGTTCATTGTAAATGGCTTCTTGCATATCAAAACTTTAGATAGTTTTATTCCACACTATTAACATCAACTTCCCTTCAGCATTGTATGTATGTTTCGCGACATTTTTGTCTCAAACAGTACTATATTAGCGCGTTATCAACACGGGAGAAAAATGTCTGCGCATGCGCCAATTTGACTGAAATTTACCTGGCGAAAACTTGATTTCCAAGTATTCCGGTGGGGCGAAGACTCAAAATGGCCATCAAAAGGAGTGACTTACTCGTTTGTCTTTGCTATAAAATTGTGAGCGAAATAATGAATGTGTCAACTTAAAAACTAGAAATAATTATAGTTCACAAATTCAAGAAATAGTATCATGCAAGAAAATGAACCAAAGGTGACTGGCGATAAATTTATCGTGTAAAAAATTCTCATACGGAACCATGCAAGAATATTTTTCGTAGCTTCATTGATCCACATTTTTGACGATATCTTTTTTTGCGTAGCATGAAAATTTTTGCGTAAACTTTAATTAAACTTTATGATATACTCGAAAGATTAAGGACATTAAGAACCTTATATTCCTGGGAATTTGCTTATATTTTTGGTTTAAACTTGTGTAATTGTTAATTTTGCACGAAGTGCTCGATACATCCCCGTACAAACAAACGATTTTTTATTTCATTTTTATTTCTTTTTATACAATAGATGTTAGAGGACTAATAATTAAGGTCTGGGGCCGGTTGTATAAAAATGCAGTTAAAGTTAACTATAGTTAGCGTTAACTACCGTAGTTAAATCCTTAACTGTAATTAGTTAACCACATGACTTAACTGCGTTGCACAAATAACTCATCACAGCATGGATTTATCCCAGGCAAATCATGCACGACTCAACTACTCGAGGTTTTGGACCACATTGGTTTGATGTTACTGATGTTAGACTCAAACAAACTGACTTAATCTTCATGGACATGTCTAAGGCATTCGATAAAGTCAGTCACGCTGCACTTATCAACAAACTCAGGAATTATAACATAAGTGGGTCTCTTCTTGATTGGTTTTCCTCCTATCTTCTAGGGAGCTTTAGCAATGACTACGAGTACGACTACGAGTACGAGATTCGTCATTTTCGCGCCAAACGCCGTGTTGTTTGCATACGCCATCTCGCAAAAGTCGTAGTCGTTGGGCTTTTGACTACGAGATTTTTGATAAATCTCGTACTCAAAAGCCCGACGACTGACTTTGCGCTCTAAACAACACCCAAGCGAATCTCGTACTCGTAATCGTACTCGTAGTCACTGCTAAAGTTCCTTATTACCCTTGGTGCCACCTCCTCCCTAAAACCAGTGTCTTCCGGAGTGCCGCAAGGAAGTATATTAGGTCCGATCCTTTTCCTCCTGTATGTCAATGACCAGCCTGGCGTCGTTAAGAACTCAACACCCGCATGCTTTGCTGACGACACTAAGATCTTTCGATGCGTTGATGCCATTGAAGATGCTGCTTTACTCCAAAGTGACCTGAGTAACCTTGACAACTGGTCCTCCTCAAGCGGTCTTAAATTCAACGAACTCAAATGTAAATGTCTGCGCATAACTAGAAAGACCAAGCCAATTACATATTCATACAAGATCAATGGCAAAGAACTCGCTACAACATCAGTCGAGAAGGACCAGTGATCTTACCTGGAACGAGCATGTTCTGGATCGTTGTGCAAAAGCGAACAAATTACTTGGTTTCATTAGGCGAAGCGGTGTGCATATTTCAAACCCCAGGACTCGTCGCACACTATACCTATCTATTGTTCGCCCTGTGCTTGGTTACGCAAGTCAAGTTTGGTCTCCTCAGTCGATTAACCTCATAAAACGAACAGAACGAATTCAGAGGAGATCTTCAAAGTTTATGCTAAATCTTCCCTACTTGTGTACAGAGACTTACAGTGAAAGACTTATCAAGTTGGAACTGATGCCAATATCATATTGGCATGAGTATATGGACCTTGTGTTTTTTTCAAGGCAATTAACGGTCTTGTCGTTATCTCAGAAGACGTGCTACCTCAACGATCGGTTCCTCAACGAGCTACGAGATCATCAACTACAAATGGCATATGTTTTCGTCCAGGAAAGTGCAAGACAGTGAACTATCAGCGTTCATTTTTCGTGCGAGTAACCAGAAATGGAATGTACTACCTGCAAACTTAAGACTCGAGAACATAACTTTAAGCCATTTCAAATCTTTATTGCGGGAATACTCCTCTAACGCGCAGAACAATTTTTTTGAAGCTGATGATCCAAGAACTTGGAAGACTGTGTGGTTGAAATGTAACAGTGCTCGCAGTTTGAACTGTGAAACAATTTATTTCTGCTAGTTAGTTTTTAGAATTGTTGACAAGGGCACGCAATAATTCGTTTATGCCCTTATGGTGTCCCCCCCAATTGTCTATATGTTTTTATTGTTTGTAGGTTGTGGTGTCACGTTTGTGTGTTTGTATCATGTTTGTGTTTGGCGAAGTTAAATAAATAAATAAATAAGTAAATAAATAAACAAAACGTAGTTAGTCGAGTAGTTAACTAATCACACAGTTAACTGCGCGTGGAGTTCGTGTGGGGTGATTAAACATAAAATAACATAAAGTAAGCATTGATTAGCGACCGCTGACAAGCATTTTGAACACGACTGCGGACTCGTATTTACTAAAATGGCGGTATTTTTATTCAAAATATTGAAAAATACACAAAAAAGACATAAAGACCGATAAAGTCTACGAAAAAGGCGTATTTACCATGAAAGTAAAACTGGACCTCTTTGGTTAAAATTACATCTTTGTTTATCTTTGTTATGGCGCCCCTCGTCATCGATAAATCTTTCTATGCAAACAATATTCCGCCTTCGCCGAAAAGACCAAAATAATAGCGTTTTCGCGAGGATGAGAGAAACATTCCTAGGGAAGATGGCGATTGAAAACCCTTGGTAAGCGTTGCTTTTAATATTATCTTAAGGCCTGCTCTGGGACGGTAACTCGCCTTAACTCGCCGCGAGATAATGCGAGTTAAGGCGATTTAAGGCGATTTAAGGGAAATTATGCGAAAATAAACAATGGCGAGGCACTTTATTTAAGGGCGAGGGAGCGATTTAAGCGAGTTAAGTTAAAAGGCGAGATAAGGCGATTTAAGGAAAATTGGGACTTTTAACCGATGCGATTTAAGGCGATTTAAGGCGAGTTGAGGTCCCAGAGCAGGCCTATCTTACAGTAAGCTAAAAACGCCATTTTAACTACGTTTTGGAAAGCTAACGATACCCTTAAGAGGCATAGTTAACTTTAACTACGTTTTAACAGCAGACTTAACTACGTGATTAATAAAGTTAACGACGATTTAACTGGAAAACGGGTAGTTAAAAAGTAGACTTTAATTCAGCGTCGGCCACGGACATATAGAAAAAATAGAGGGTTGCTTCGCGTGTGCCTAAAAGATATAAACAAAATCTCGACGTTTCAAGCTAAAGCCCTTCGTCAGGAGAAATTAGTAGACAGATAAACACATTACATCAGCTTTTATAGCAACGCTATACACTTACGTTACACTTACCAAAGTGCTATAAATGTCGTACAAGGGAAGGGAAGAGGGGATATAGAGGAAACTATATAAGAAGTATTTAAGAGAAAGAATGAGCTAGATGAAGGAGAGGCGCTCATTGATACCATCAGGCTGAATGGTGCCAAGTTTAAAAATGAGACGCTTTTCTTGCTTCCGACGGGTATCATTGCCACCAATAATGGGATGAATAGCGCATATTTTCATATCAGAAAAGGAGTGGTTGGCACTGTTGAAGTGCCTAGCAACCGGTTAAAAAGTAGTTAAGAGTTTTATACAACCGGCCCCTGGTCTATCCGTCTGCCTTATTTTTTTGTTTGTTTCACTTATTTTGAACGTGTACATGGTCATGTTTTTGTTTTCAAAGTTGGAAATTAAATTTCTCGCCATTTCTTAGTTCGTGCGCATGCGCAGACGTTTTTCCGCGGTGTTCGCGTTATCACTGTGGAGTACTGCCAGTTAATGGGTTAACAAAACTATCTGCCATTGTCTCTTGTTAACCCATTAGCTGGCAATGTGCCTGGATGCGCCCTGCTTTAGTATTTTACTCTGTCTAATGCCAGACGATTTTACTTGTCGGTGGTAGAGCACTGCCAGTTAATTAATGGGTTAATCCAAAATATTGTTATGCCAAATTCTGTATAGGTAGCATTCACTACCAAGGAAAAGCTTGGAAAAAGAACTGAAGCCAAATATGGTATTACATATAAAATAATTATTAAAATAATTATTTGAAATTTTAAGGATATTTTAAAGATCTTGATATATTTTCTTTTGCTTTGCCCATCAGGTATTAATAGAACTGCTTTAAGAGAAATTAAACTGCTGCAGGAAATTTCACATGAAAACTTTATTGGGTAAGTGACAAATACATTTTGGTTTATTGGGGTGCTTAATTAATGTGTTTCCCCAAAAGGTGGGTGTGGGGTGGGGGGCTTAATGACATTGGGCTAGGGATTTTGCAAGCCCTGAATTATTCCTTAGGGGTCATCCATAATTATCAACATTTTCACAAGCATACAGA
Organism: Trachythela sp. YZ-2020; assembly: GCA_016169945.1. Classification (NCBI taxonomy): domain Eukaryota; kingdom Metazoa; phylum Cnidaria; class Anthozoa; order Malacalcyonacea; family Clavulariidae; genus Trachythela; species Trachythela sp. YZ-2020. Next base: position 1,568,284 of record JADLSH010000157.1, read on the forward strand.
GAGTACTCTTTTTTCAACCCCCTCCCCCCAGGGCGTACACTGTTTGCAGTTTAATGATGATAGATCATTCATTTGATCCATGGCTGCTTCTAGGGAGCAATGGAGCGACGCTACCTAGTCCATGGCATAAGGTGCTAACTCCAAGTTCAAAATGTGTGCTTCAAAATTTGGTTGAAAAAATAATTCCAGAATTACAGGCCAACTCCAAAAATCATGATGTGGAGGCAGTGGAGCTAGATATTTTAACCTGGAGTTACTTGATAACAACTCCAAAAATCATGTAGAGCTAGTTAATGTAGTTATCTAAACTTGGAAGATTTACTGGCTAACTCCAAAACTTGTCATTAATCTTGAGGAGATTTGCCCATGAAAAGGAAATTTTCAGAGTGAAAAAATATTAAAAGATATCTCATAGACCCCAGACCCCCACGGCTGTGCCAGCGTAGTCTAGCTCTATTCGAAGATTGCGTAGTCTAGCTCTATTCACAAAAATACAATCTACACACATGACTCAAAGACTGCATCAAACCTCCGCAAGCAAATTAGGTCGAGTATATTCACGCATAAATAATACATCTACTAATTAGGCATTCAATTCTTTTCAGTCCGGGAAAGCAAGACAAACTTTTGAAAATTTCTCATCCAATTTTCATCCAAATTGAACCAAAATTTAATCGATTTTATCTTAGCCTATGGTCGTTATCTTCACAAATTTTCAAATGTTTGATATTTTTAGTTATCGTGCTAAGTTAACAAAAACACAAACACACAGACCCAGGTGAAAACATCAACCTCCTGGCGGAGAGCAAATACGTTAGATATTTGAACTGAATTTAAAACTTGGGGGAAGTAAAGTGAAGTGACTATTCATATATTTACTTGTTATCAAATGACAAACGCTACAAAATTTGAATATATCTTATGTATACAATTTAACATCTACGTCATTATGCTAAACATGTTATATTAAATAATGCAGGAACAATTGAACTCAAAATGACGTGGAGCTCTCAATAAATGAAGATAAACCCTGGTACTTATATCCAGCCCCTAAAACGGATTGCCGTTGCCACGGTCATCAGCTGAGATGAACCAAAAATACACAAATTCCAAACTTCTTTAATGACTAAGTTGTCAATACGTCAATTTTAGTAAGCTTTAAAGCATTTCGATCTTGGAATTAAGCTTGGATTTGACTATTTTAATGAAAGAAGCACTCCAGATATAATGTTGAGTCCAATGGTATGACCCCTTTAAATCAAATAGATTATCTTAAATAATTATCAATAAAATCAATGGATAAGTCAATGTGTCAATGGATCAATAAATCAACAAATCGATCAAGTGGTCAAAAGTAGAATGCAAACATTTCTACTGTCATGTTTTTTAAAGCTAAACCTAAATTCTCCCAGTTGTCAGTAACAGGAAATAATGGATATGCCACATGACTCATGTGGCATATCCACTCTTTCCTGTTTCTGGCTGTTCTACAAAGTAAAGAAGATAACCCTGGTTGGACAATCTATCTAGATGTCACATTTTCCCATCTTGCTATTCAAGCACTGCCTGATTTTCTTGTTGTCTTCGTTTCCTCTTGAGGCAAAGTTTCCAAAATGTGAGCAACTTTTTATCCAATATTCCATATATAAGAGGATTTACTGAATTTGATCCAGCAGCTCGCAGAATGTATCCAAATTCGAAAACCCAATAATATTTTATTGGTAGATTTTGCTCAGCAACGATGTACCATGTATACAATACAGAATTAGGCACAATACTTACTCCGTAACAAAGAACGGTACTGAGACAAACAAGAAAAGTTCGTCGATTTTGAACATATCTGCTTCTTACCGCATTTGAACATACACGCTTCATGTGTTTGTTTTGTTTGACCAGTGCTCGACCTATCTTATAATAAGCTACTGCCATAAATATTGTTGGGAAAAAGTAAACGCAGGATACTAGGTAACCACTATAAAATTTATCGTAAACATCCCTGACATCGTTCGACTGCATGAAACATACCGGAATAATTGTTCCATAACCTGCAATCAAACCAACAATGTACCCCAAACCACAAACGACTCTCAATTTCCGTCGACTGATGGCAGGTTTTAAAGGATGTGCAACAGCGCGATAACGAAGCAATGAAATGATCAACATCATGTATACTCCTGCGACTCCAAAGAAGGAATCTATCTCCGCGACAGGACAAGGTATGGCGTAATAACGGAAATCCTTGGCAATGACCTCCAAGAATATTAAAACCAAACATCCCAGATCACAGATTGCAAGATGTAAAACAAGAAAGTAGTAGTTGTTGCTCAACAATTTTTTTTGTCTTAATATGGAGATGACAACCAAAATGTTACCGAGAATTCCAAATGCAAGAACTGAAATATAAGAATATCTGTAAGCATCATATGTTGTCTTCTCCATTGTTTCTTTCAAGAAATTTGAACTGTGACTTTCGTTGCTGCTATATGCAATGCAAGATCAAACTGGTAGCTCTCTTGGCAAACAAAACAAATGGCAAATGCATTTATTTTAGTACGATATATCAGGCAATACCAGATGTATTCCGCCAATAAGAACCCTACACATAACGACAATGGCGTCCATGGATAGAATGTCATAAGCATTGGCAAACATTAACAAAGTATGTAATATTGGCAAAGAAGAGCGTGAGACCGTTTAGCATGAAAGTAAAAGATTAAGGAATTAACATATAAAATTAAGTTACGGTTATATCTGTTTTAAACTTACATAAACTATTCTATAATTCCTTCTGATTATAGAATAATCTCTAATAGCGAGCTTGCAACGTGGACAACGTATTTTGATCTTCGTTCGGGAAGCCAAACCAAGAGAGAGGCAAAAGAGAATTATCTAAAATATCGTTTAAACCGAAATTGCACAGAAATTTACTTTTGCGAATAACAAAACCCTTAATCAAGAGATAAGAAAATATTGGCTCGTATTCTAGAATAGTCATTGATTAAGGATTAAAGCACTATGTGAGTGCGTTATCGGGATTTACATGCACGAGTTCATAAACAAGGAACTCGAAGTTTAGCAAGTAAGTAAGCAGGGGTGCTTATTATCCTTACTTGCAGCTGAGAGCTAAGCTGAATTGCGAAGGACACAGCTCAACGTGACCAAGTCGAAGGCTTTCTAGGGCGCATATTGCAGCCACCTTTTGCTCGCCATCACGGAGCACAGCTACGATGGAAGGGCTAGTTAGGGGTTAAACCCAACCCACCCTGTCAACATTCCCTGTGGGAGGAAACCGGAGTACCCGGAGAAAACCCACGACTTTCGGCAGAGCGTTGACTAACTCTTTTCACATGGCTATCATAAGTCGTCCCCAACGGGACTTGAACCCACGATGTCAGAGGTGAAAGGCGCGTGCTCTAACGATTGCGCCACCGAAGCCCCATTGCTTAATACTGCACGAGGCGAAGACGAGTGCAGTATTAAACTTCGAGTTCCTTGTTGTGAACGAGTGCATGTAAATCCCGAATACGCACCAACAAAGAGTGCTTGAAACGTTTTAATATTCATTTTGAGTAAATTCACATATGTATAGGCATTTTTTCGGCTATAAAAGTATCAAAAAACGCACGTAAATCAGGCATGTATTCAAATTTACAAGATTTTATTAAAATTTTATTTATAAATTATATATTTACAATCAATTTCGACAAGAATTAACAAATTAAGTAAGCCATATATAAGTGCTTATTAAATTATTGATTTATGAGTTTTTCTGAACATCGTCCACCACAACCAAAACCTTTTTATATTTACCTCAGTTGTAAACACGCTTTCTACTTTTTAACAATATTAAATGTGACATTGCAGTTATTGAATGCTGCATCGCGAAGAAAATTTATTGAAATTCTGGTCTCGGATGATGGATATGTTGCTGAACGCTGGCAACGAGGAAAGGTGTCGGTCAAGTGCTGCACGAATGGACAGGTGTGCTTTTAGTCTCTGACAAAGAATGTCATGGGAAGTTAGAACTTTCCAACGTTTCTTGAGGGTATTTCCTTGATAGCCAATCTGTTAAATCGAAAAGCGAAAATATGTTTTTGAGTCTTTTTTTACTTCGCCACTCTTCGCTACTGTACTTTATATCATTTTTAGACTTAAATAAATAGCACATGCTTACCTTTAAACACGGAAACACCCCAAGCAGTAGCTCTTTTTGTGTGTTTTTTTTGGGGTCGACTCATCTATGATTCTCTCAATTTCGTCGTCGCTAAGCTCGGCAAATTGTTTGTCTATTTCACTATTCGCCGCCATTTTAATATTTTTGCCCCGCGATAAATTCTATAACGACACGGCCGTGGCGTTGTTGCTATATAAAATTAACTCACGTGGTACAAATCGACCAATTAGAACGCAAGTTTACGAAAAATGAATAAGAAATATTAATAACGTGTATTTTTGCAAACTAAACAGGTGTACCACGTTCGTTAAACTCTTGTTAGATGTTATAAGATGACCTAACCATTAAAAATTTCTTCCACACTTTTGACCATATTGAACTATAGTGTAGATGGCTTTTCTAAAAACGAATCATTTATCAATCAGGCTTTATGAAGGGGAAAGGAAACCCTGACACAAAAGGCCGCTTTTGAGCTTTCCGCCCTCTTGAAACGACATATACGCTTCTCTTGGAATAGCAGCCGACATAAAATAAGTATTACTGACAGTCAAACAAATAATCTCACACGTATTTTGTGCTATTTGCCTATTTCAAAAAGATTGCATAACTTCACTCGTAGATTCGTAATATAATTTGTACTGTTTATTATAGAGTATATTTCCTGGCCCTGTATAAAAACTTTCACCTTTCCAGTAATTGAGTATTATATACCGGCAACAGAACTGATTCGCAGTGTCAGACAGTGTTTGTACCTTTTTATAATCGTAAATTTCTCTTTATATCAATATGCTTTCGTATTAAACTTTACAATTATTTGCACGGTTTTCCTTTTAATATATTATAAACTTGTTAAAGCCAACTGCAAATAATATTCTACGATCACGTTAATTTCTTAACGTTCAGGGGTATATTTGTCAGAAGTATATTAATATTATTTTGGGTGGGGTATTTTCAACTCTGTGGCGGCCTTAGCTAGCCAAATATCACCTTAGTGGCTGCGAATGAAGTATATATTTCACTTTAATAATCCTTTAATAAATGTTGTATATTACAATTTTAACGCATGAATACAGTAATAATGCCATGAATAACCTGCTCTGAAATCGATTCATGCTAAACACTATGTATTTTTTTTATTTACTGATTCGCCCAAATTAAAATTTACAATAATTGAATAGAATAATATTTACAAGAATAGGGCTAGGAACCTTCTAGAAACCATAAGGCTTTTATTATAAATGCATTTGTATAATCAAAATCATTTCCTTCCCACAGTTTTCTCCTATACTACAAACCACAACAATTAAAACATTGTTTAATTGTTTGTGGGCTACATGCGTACGTATTAAATTTTATGTCGAGAAAGCCGATGGAATTTAATATTATACGCGCTACTGTCCATTTGATTATATTGCCAATTCCCGATTAAAATATTAATTGATGTCGCAAAAGCGTCTTTAAACTTCCTCTAATTTAGAGTTCTTATTGATAAGACAATAACAATTGGTAAAATAGCACACTGAAAACGCCTAGAACTCTACCACTGTGAGCATATCGAAATCACCCTGACAAATGTCACGCCTATGGAGATGTCTGCGGAGGAGACTATAGAAGTTTTTTATTTGGGAGCAATATCCTCGAGTTTTGAGAGTTTGTCAACCCATACTCTTGAATTTGTTGATATTAATAACTTCTAATTAAGCTGTAAACTAGGCAGGTGTATCACGTTCATTGTAAAAGGCTTCTTGCATATTACCAAATGAACTGACCGTCAAAACTTTAGATAGTTTTATTCCACACTATTAACACCAACTTCCCTTAAGTATTGCGTGTATGTTTCGCGACATTTATCTGTTATTAATAGCTGATGTAATGCCTCGATTGAAGGCTTATTTGAAATAATTTCCCCCAAAACATGATAAGCCGTCTGAAATTCAGGCTAACTCAGCTGTAGATTATATTTTTGTGGAGGTTGCCAATCTTCGACAATGACTGCAGAAATTACGGAGCCATGGAGCGACCAGCATGATCCAAGGGGCTAACTCCAAATTCAAAATGTGCGCTTCAAAACTCAGTCAAACCAAGAATTCGGGGGAGTTACAGGCCAACTCCAAAAATCATGTGGAGGCAGTGGAGCTAGATATTTTAACCTGGAGTTACTTTCTAACAACTCCAAACTTAGAAAATTTACTAGCTAATTCCAAAATTTGTCATTAATCTTGAGGAGATTTGCCTATGAAAGGAAATTTTCAGAGTAAAATAAATTAAAAGGATATCTCATAGACCCCAGACCCCTACGGCTGCGCCAACGTAGTCTAGCTGTATTCGAAGATTGGCTGCCTTCACAAAAATACAATCTACACACATGACTCAAAGACTGCATCAAACCTCCGCAAGAAAATTAGGTCGAGTATATTCACGCATAAATAATACATCTACTAATTAGACATTCAATTCTTTTCAGTCCGGGAAAACAAGAGAAACTTTTGCAAATTTCTCATCCAATTTTCATCCAAATTGAACCAAAATTTAATCGATTTTTCCTTTGTCTATGGTCGTTATCTCCACAAATTTTCAAACGTTTGATATTCTTTGGTTATCGTGCTAAGTTAACAAAAACACAAACACAAAGACCCAGGTGAAAACATCAACCTCCTAGCGAAGGGCGAATACGTTAGATATTTGAACTCAATTTAAAACTTGGGGGAAGAAAATGCCGGATATAAAAAGTAAAGTGAAGTGACTATTCATATGTTTACTTGTTATCGAATGACAAACGCTACAAAATTTGAATATATCTTATGTATACAATTTAAGATCTATGTCATTCCATTAAACATGCTATATTGAATATTCTTAAAATAATGCAGGAACAATTGAACTCAAAAAGACGTGGAGCTCTCAAAAAATGAAGATAAACCCTGGTACTTATATCCAGCCCCCTAAAACGGATTGCCGTTGCCACGGTCATGAGCTGAGATCAACTAAAAATGCACAAATTCCAAACTTCTTTAAAGATTAAGTTGTCAATACGTCAATTTTAGTAAGCTTTAAAGCATTTCGATCTGGGAATTAAGCTCGCATTTGACTATTTTAATGAAAGAAGCACTCCAGGTATAATGTTGAGTTCAATGGTATGACCCCTCTAAATCAAATAGATTATCTTAAATAATTATCAATGAAATCAATGGATAAATCATTGTGTCAATTGATCAATCAATCAATAAATCAATGAAGTGGTCAAAAGTAGAATGAAAGCATTTCTACTGTCATGTTTTTTAAAGCTAAATCTAAATTCCTCCAGTTGTCAGTAACAGGAAATACTATGCCACATGACTCATATGGCATATCCATTATTTCCTGTTTCTTGCTGTTCTACAAAGTAAAGAAGATACAAGTCTCATCCTGGTTGGACAATCTATCTAGATGTCACCCTTTCCCATCTTGCTATTCATGCACTGCCTGCTTTTCTTGTGGTCTTCGTTTCCTCTTGAGGCAAAGTTTCCAAAATGTGAGAAACTTTTCGTCCAAAATTCCATATATAAGAGGATTTACTGAATTTGATCCAGCAACTTGCAGAATGATTCCAAATTGGAAAATCCAATCATATTTTATTGGTGGATTTTGCTCAGCAACGATGTACCATGTATACAACACAGAATTAGGCAAAATACTTACTCCGTAACAAAGAACGGTACTGAGACAAACAAGAAAAGTTCGTCGATTTTGAACATATCTGCTTCTTACCGCATTTGAACATACACGCTTCATGTGTTTGTTTTGTTTGACCAGTGCTCGACCTATCTTATAATAAGCTACTGCCATAAATATTGTTGGGAAAAGGTAAACGCAGGATACTACGTAGGCAAAATGAAATTTAATGTAAACAGACGAGACGTTCCACTGCATGAGACATGACGGAATAATTCTTCCATAACCTGCAATCAAACCAACAATGTACCCCAAACCACAAACGACTCTCAATCTCCGGCGACTGATGGCAGGTTTTAAAGGATGTACAGCAGCGCGATAACGAAGCAATGAAATCATCAACATCATGTATATTCCTGCGACTTCAAAGAAGAATCTTATATTCCAGACAGGACAAGGTATGGCGGGATAACGGAAATGCTGGGCAATGATGTCCAAGAATAACGCAACCAAACATCCCAGGTCACAGATTGCAAGATGTAAAGCAAGAAAGTAGTAGTTGTTCTTCAACAATTTTTTTTGTCTTAATATGGAGATGATAACCAAAATGTTACCGAGAATTCCAAATGCAACAACTGAAATATAAGAATATCTGTAAGCATCATATGTTGTCTTCCCCATTGTTTCTTTCAAGAAATTTGAACTGTGACTTTCGTTGCTGCTATATACAATGCAAGATCAGACTGGTAGCTCTCTTGGAAAACAAAACAAAGTGCAAATGCAATTATTTTAGTAGGCTATATCAGGCAATACCAGATGTATTCCGCCAATAAGAACCCTACACATAACGACAATGGCGTCCATGTATAGAATATCATAAGCATTGGCAAACATTAACAAAGTATGTAACATTGGCAAAGAAGAGCGTCAGACCGTTTAGCATGAAAACTAAAGAAGGAATTAACATATAAAATTAAGTTACGGTTATATCTGTTTTAAACTTATATAAACTATTGTATAATTCCTTCTGACTATAGAATAATCTCAAATACTTCTTATAGAGAGCTTGCAACGTGGACAACCTATTTTGATCTTCGTTCGGGAAGCTAAGCCAAGAGAGAGGCAAAAGAGAATAATCTAAAATATTATTTTAACCGAAATTGCACAGAAATTTACTTTTGTGAATAACAACACCCTTAATCAAGAGATAACAAACATTGACTCGTGTTCTAGAATAGTCATTGAATATTAATAACGTGTATTTTTGCAAACTAAACAGGTATACCACGTTCGTTAAACTCTTGTTAGATGTTATAAGATGACCTAACCATTACAAATTTCTACCACACTTTTGACCATATTGAACTATAGTGTAGATGGATTTTCTAAAGACTAGTCACTGATGTTCGGGCAAGGATCTTGTTTGAGCATATAGAAATCACCCTGACACAGGTCACCCCTATAGAGATGGCTGCGGAGGAGACTGTAGAAGTTTTTCATTTGTGAGCAATATCCTCGAGTTTTGACAGTTTGTCAACTCATACTCTTGAATTTGTTGGATATTAATAACTTGTAAGTGGTAAACTAGGCAGGTGTATCACGTTCATTGTAAATGGCTTCTTGCATATTACCAAATGAACTGACCGTCAAAACTTTAGATAGTTTTATTCCACACTATTAACATCAACTTCCCTTCAGTATTGTATGTATGTTTCGCAACATTTATCTTTTATTGATAGCTGATGTAATGCCTCGATTGAAGGCTTATTTGAAATAATTTCCCCCAAAACATGATAAGCCGAATGAAATTCAGGCTCAATCAGCAGTAGATTATATTTTTGTTGAGGTAGCCAATCTTGGACAATGCCTGCAGAAGTTAGGGAGCCATGGAGCGACCAGCATGGTCTAAGGGGCTAACTCCAAATTCAAAATGTGCGCTTCAAAACTCAGTCGAACAAAGAATTCTGGGGAGTTACAGGCCAACTCCAAAAATCATGTGGAGGCAGTGGAGCTAGATATTTTAACTTGGAGTTACTTGCTACCAACTTCAAAAATCATGTGGAGCTAGTTATCTAAACTTAGAAGATTTACTAGCTAACTCCAAAACTTGTCATTAATCTTAAGGAGATTTGCCTATGAAAAGGAAATTTTCAGAGTAAAAGAAATTTAAAGGATATCTCATGGACTCCAGACCCCCACGGCTGCGCCAGCGTGGTCTATCTCTATTCGAAGATTGGCTGCCTTCACAAAAATGCAACTGATCTACACACATGACTCAAAGACTGCATCAAACCTCCGCAAGCAAATTAGGTCGAGTATATTCACGCATAAATAATACATCTGCTAATTCCGCATTCAGTTCTTTTCAGTCCGGAGAAAACAAGACAAACTTTTGAAAATTTCTATCCTGTTTTTCTCCAAATTGAACCAAAATCATCGATTTTTCCTTGGCCTATTACAACTAGCTTCACAAATTTTCAAATGTTTGATATTTTTAGTTATCGTGCTAAGTAAATAAAAACACAAATACACAGACCCAGACCCAGGTGAAAACATCAACCTCCTGGCGGAGGCAAATACGTTAGATATTTGAACTCAATTTAAAACTTGGGAGAAGAAAATACCACATATAAAAAGTAAAGTGAAGTGACTATTCATATATTTACTTGTTATCAAATGTCAAACGCTACAAAATTTGAATATATCTTATGTATACAATTTAAGATCTCTGTCATTCTATTAAACATGCTATATTGAATATTAATAAAATAATGCAGGAACAATTGAACTAAAAAAGACGTGGAGCTCTCAAAAAATGAAGATAAGTCCTGGTACTTATATCCAGCCCCCTAAAACGGATTGCCGTTGCCAATGGATATGCCACATGACTCTTGTGGCCTACCCATTATTTCTTGTTTCAGGCTGTTCTACAAAGTAAGGAAGATACAAGTCTCATCCTGGTTGAACAATCTATGAAGATGTCACGTTTTTCCATCTTGCTATACAAGCACTGCCTGATTTTCTTGTGGTCTTCGTTTCCTCTTGAGGCAAAGTTTCCAAAATGTGAGCAACTTTTTGTCCAATATTCCATATATAAGAGGATTTACTGAATTTGATCCAGCGGCTCGCAGAATGATTCCAAATTGGAAAATCCAATATTTTATTGGTGGATTTTTCTCAGCAACAATGTACCATGTATGCCTCACAGAATTAGGCAAAATACTTACTCCGTAACAAAGAACGGTACTGAGACAAACAAGAAAAGTTCGTCGATTTTGAACATATCTGCTTCTTACTGCGTTTGAACATACACGCTTCATGTGTTTGTTTTGTTTGACCAGTGCCCGACCTATCTTATAATAAGTTACTGCCATAAATATTGTTGGGAAAAAGTAAAAGCAAGATACTATGTAACCACTATAAAATTTACTGTAAACAGCCCAGACGTTCCACTGCACGAAACATTCCGGAATAATTATTCCATAACCTGCAATCAAACCAACGATGTACCCCAAACCACAAACGAATCTCAATTTCCTTCGACTGATGGCAGGTTTTAAAGGATGTACAGCAGCGCGATAACGAAGCAATGAAATGATCAACATCATATATACTCCTGCGGATCCAAAGAAGGTATCTATATGCACGACAGGACAAGGTATGGCGGAAAAAAGGAAATGCTTGGCAATGATGTCCAAGAATATTACAACCAAACATCCCAGATCACAGATTGTAAGATGTAAAACAAGAAAGTAGTAGTTGTTCTTCAACAAGTTTTTTTGTCTTAATATGGAGATGATGACCAAAATGTTACCGAGAATTCCAAATGCAACAACTGAAATATAAGAATATCTGTAAGCATCATATGTTGTCTTCTCCATTGTTTCTTTCAAGAAATTTGAACTGTGACTTTCGTTGCTGTTATATGGAATGCAAGATCAAACTGGTAGCTCTCTTAGGAAACAAAACAAATGGCAACTGCAATTATTTTAGTGCGATATATCAGGCAATACCAGATGTATTCCGCCAATAAGAACCCTACACATAACGACAATGGCACCCATGGATAGAATGTCATAAGCATTGGCAAACATTAAAAAAGTATGTAATATTGGCAAAGAATTATGGCAACTTTACAAGTTTTACAAAATAAAGCTGCCAAGATCATTCTGGACAAGCCATTTTACTCGTATGCAACTGAGGCACTTGCTCTACTAAAGTGGATACCATTAGAGAAAAGACGATTTCAAAGAAGATTTATCTACATGTACAAGTGTTTAAACGGACTTGTCAATCATCACACGACATTAGAAACACGACAAGCATACCATGGATACAACACAAGGAACAAAGACAAATTAAGGCTCCCAAAAATCACAAGAAATTGGGGCAGACAAAGATTACGTTACCAAGCAGTCGATGATTATAACAGATTAAGTAACGATATTAAAGATTCTAGGAACATTCAAACAATCTACAGTGAATAGAATATTATGGGTTGTGCACCTGGTGTTAGCATTAGCATTAGCATTATAATTTTATATTTATTGTATATAACTGCAGTATAATAATTAACTTTTTACCTTTAATATTAGTATGTTAGATATATTATGTTAACTTTTATCTAAGGTCCTTTTTGAAAATCATTATGTAATGAAAAAGTTTTCCTCAATAAAGATTACTAATACTAAAGAAGTGCGTCAGACCGTTTAGCATGAAAACAAAAGAAAGAATTAACATATAAAATTTAAGTTAAGGTTGTATCTGTTTTAAACTTACATAAACGATTGTATAATTCCTTCTGATTATAGAATAATCTCTAATAGCGAAATTGCAACGTGGACAACCTATATTTATCTTCGTTCGGGAAGCCAAGCCAAGAGAGAGGCAAAAGAGAATAATCTAAATTAGTAAAATTACATAGGTGATTATTGTAAATTCTCAACGCTGATTGGTTGCGCTACCTCGGATTAATACGCGATAATCACTTAGAGCGTTTTAAGCCGCTTTTATCGTAAATATTCAATTAAAATATTTTTGAAATGTGCATTTTTTAATTTTTTCCAAATAATCACCTATGGAATTTTACTAAAACAATTATTCGCCTCAGGCTCGGTGAATATCGGTGAATAAAAACCTCGACTTCGTCTCGGTTTTTATTCACCGATATTCACCTCGCCTTCGGCGAATAATTGTTAAATATTATTTTAACCGAAATTGCACAGAAATTTACTGTTGTGAATAACAACACCCTTAATCAAGAGATAACAAACATTGACTCGTATTCTAGAATTGTCACTGAATATTAATAACGTGTATTTTTGCAAACTAAACAGGTGTACCACGTTCGTTAAACTCTTGTTAGATGTTATAAGATGACCTAACCATTACAAATTTCTACCACACTTTTGACCATATTGAACTATAGTGTAGATGGATTTTCTAAAGACTAGTCACTGATGTTCGGGCAAGGATCTTGATTGAGCATATCGAAATCACCCTGACAAATGTCACCCCTATAGAGATGCGTGCGGAAGTGACTATAGAAGTTTTTCATTTGTGAGCAATATCCTCGAGTTTTGACAGTTTGTCAACCCATACTCTTGAATTTGTTGGATATTAATAACTTGTAAGCTGTAAACTAGGCAGGTGTATCACGTTCATTGTAAAAGGCTTCTTGCATATTACCAAATGAACTGACCGGTAAAACTTTAGATAGTTCTATTCCACGCTATTAAGATCAACTTACCTTCAGTATTGTATGTTTCGCGACATTTACCTATTATTGATAGCTGATGTAATGCCTCGATTGAAGGCTTATTTGAAATAATTTCCCCCAAAACATGATAAGCAGTCTGAAATTCAGGCTAACTCAGCTGTAGATTATATTTTTGTGGAGGTAGCCAATCTTGGACAATGGCTGCAGAAGTTAGGGAGCCACGGAGCGACCAGCATGGTCTAAGGGGCTAACTCCATATTCAAAATGTGCGCTTCAAAACTCAGTCGAACAAAGAATTCAGAGGAGTTGCAGGCCAACTCCAAAAATCATGTGGAGGCAGTGGAGCTAGATATTTTAACTTGGAGTTACTTGCTAACAACTTCAAAAATCATGTGGAGCTAGTTATCTAAATCTTGAGGAGATTTGTATATGAAAAGGAAATTTCCCCACGGCTGCGCCAGCATAGTCTAGCTCTATTCGAAGATTGGCTGCCTTCACAAAAATACAATCTACACACATGACTCAAAGACTGCATCAAATTAACCTCCGCAAGCAAATTAGGTCGAGTATATTCACGCATAAATAATACATCTACTAATTAGGCATTCAATTCTTTTCAGTCCGGGAAAACAAGACAAACTTTTGCAAATTTCTCATCCAATTTTCATCCAAATTGAACCAAAATTTAATCGATTTTCCCTTGGATTTTCCCGTTAGCTCCACAAATTTTCAAATGTTTGATATATTTAGTTATCGTGCTAAGTTAACAAAAACACAAACACGCAGACCCAGGTGAAAACATCAACCTCCTGGCGGAGGGAAAATACGTTAGATATTTGAACTCAATTTAAAACTTGGGGGAAGAAAATACCGCATATAAAAAGTAAAGTGAAGTGACTATTCATATATTTACTTGTTATCAAATGTGAAACGCTACAAAATTTGAATATATCTTATGTATACAATCTATGTCATTATATTAAACATGTCACATTGAATATTCTTAAATAATGCAGGAACAATTGAACTCAAAAAGACGTTGAGCTCTCAAGCAATGAAGATAAACCCTCGTGCTTATATCCAGGTCCCGAAAACGGATTGCCGTTGCCACGGTAATGAGCTGAGATCAACCAAAAATGCACAAATTCCAAACTTCTTTAAAGACTAAGTTATCAATACGTCAATTTTAGTAAGCTTTAAAGCATTTCCATCTTGGAATTAAGCTCGGAATTGACTCTTTTAATGAAAGAAGCACTCCAGGTACAATGTTGAGTTCAATGCTATGACCCCTCTAATTCAAGTAGATTATCTTAAATAATTATCAATAAAATCAATAGATAAATCAATGTGTCAATGGATCAATCAGTCAATAAATCAATCAAGTATAGTCAAAAGTAGAATGCAAGCATTTCTACTGTCATGTTTTTTAAAGCTAAATATAAATTCCTCCAGTTGTCAGTAACAAGAAATAATGGATATGGTACATGGCTCATGTGGCATATCCAGTATTTCCAGTTTCTTGCTGTTCTACAAAGTAAAGAAGATACAAGTCTCATGCTGGTTGGACAATCTATCTAGATGTCACCTTGTTCCATTTTGCTATACAAGCACTGCCTGATTTTCTTGTGGTCTTCGTTTCCTCTTGAGGCAAAGTTTCCAAAATGTGAGCAACTTTTTGTCCAATATTCCATATATAAGAGGATTTACTGAATTTGATCCAGCAACTTGCAGAATGATTCCAAATTGAAAAATCCAATCATATTTTTGCTCAGCAACGATGTACCATATATTCCACACAGAATTAGGCAAAATACTTACTCCGTAACAAAGAACGGTAATGAGACAAACAAGAAAAGTTCGTCGATTTTGAACATATCTGCTTCTTACTGCGTTTGAACATACACGCTTCATGTGTTTGTTTTGTTTGACCAGTGCTCGACCTATCTTATAATAAGCTACTGCCATAAATATTGTTGGGAAAAAGTAACCGCAGGATACTATGTAGCCCTTATAAAATTTAGTGTAATCAACGTTCCACTCCATGAAACATGCCGAAATAATTGTTCCATAACCTGCAATCAAACCAAAAATGTACCCCAAACCACAAACGACTCTCAATTTCCGTCGACTGATGGCAGGTTTTAAAGGATGTACAGCTGCGCGATAACGAAGCACTGAAATTATCAACATCATGTATACTCCTGTGGCTCCAAAGAAGGAATCTATACGCTCGACAGGACAAGGTATGGCGTAATAACGGAAATGCTTGCCAATGACGTTCAAGAATATTACAACCAAACATCCTAGATCACAGATTGCAAGATGTAAAACAAGAAAGTAGTAGTTGTTCTTCAACAAGTTTTTTTGTCTTAATATGGAGATGATAACCAAAATGTTACCGAGAATTCCAAATGCAAGAACTGGAATATAAGAATATCTGTAAGCATCATATGTTGTCTTCTCCATTGTTTCTTTCAAGAAATTTGAACTGTGACTTTCGTTGCTGCTATATACAATGCAAGATCAAACTGGTTGCTCTCTTGGAAAACAAAACAAATAGCAAATTCAATTATTATAGTACGATATATCAGGCAATACCAGATGTATTCCGCCAATAAGAACCCTGCACATAACGACAATCGCGTCCATGGATAGAATGTCATAAGCATTGGCAAACATTAACAAAGTATGTAATATTGGCAAAGAAGAGCGTCAGATCATTTAGCATGAAAACTAAAGAAGGAATTAACATATGAAATTAAGTTGCGGTTATATCTGTTTTAAACTTACATAAACTATTGTATAATTCCTTCTGAATATAGAATAATCTCTAATAGCGAGCTTGCAACCTGGACAACCTGTGATTTTGATCTTCGTCGTTTGGGAGGCCAAGCCAAGAGAGAGGCAAAAGAGAATAATCTAAAATATTATTTTAACAGATATTGCACAGAAATTTATTTTTGTGAATAACAACACCCTTACTCAAGAGATAACAAACATTGACTCGTATTCTAGAGTTTTGAGAGTTTGTCAACCCATACTCTTGAATTTGTTGATATTAATAACTTGTAAGCTGTAAACTAGGCAGGTGTATCACGTTCATTGTAAAAGGCTTCATGCATATTACCAAATGAACTGACAGTCAAAACTTTAGATAGTTTTATTCCACACTATTAACATCAACTTCCCTTCAGTATTGTATGTATGTTTCGCGACATTTATCTATTATTGATAGCTGATGTAATGCCTCGATTGAAGGCTTATTTGAAATAATTTTCACCAAAACATGATAAGCCGTCTGAAATTCAAGCTAGGTCAGCTGTAGATTATATTTTTGTGGAGGCAGGCAATCTTGGAGAATGGCTGCAGAAGTTAGGGAGCCATGAAGCGACCAGCACGGTCTAAGGGGCTAACTCCAAATTCAAAATGTGTGCTTCAAAACTCAGTCGAACAAATAGTTCGGGGGAGTTACAGGCCAACTCCAAAAATCATGTGGAGGCAGTGGAGCTAGATATTTTAACCTGGAGTTACTTGCTAACAACTCCAAAAATCATGTGGAACCAGTTATCTAAACTTAGAAGGTTTACTAGCTAACTCCAAAACTTGTCATTAATCTTCAGGAGATTTGCCTATGAAAAGGAAATTTTCAGAGTAAAAGAAATTTAAAGGATATCTCATAGAGCCCAGGCCCCCACGGCTGCGCCAGCATAGTCTAGCTCTATTCGAAGATTGGCTACATCCACAAAAATACAATCTACACACATGACTCAAAGACTGCATCAAACCTCCGGAAGCAAATTAGGTCGAGTATATTCACGCATAAATAATACATCTACTAATTAGGCATTCAATTATTTTCACTCCGGGAAAACAAGACAAAATTTTGCAAATTTCTCATCCAATTTTCATCCAAATTGAACCAAAATTTAATCGATTTTTCCTTGGCCTATGGCCGTTAGCTTCACAAATTTTCTAATGTTTGATATTTTTAGTTATCGTGCTAAGTTAACAAAAACACAAACACACAGACCCAGGTGAAAACATCAACCTCCTGGCGGAGGGCAAATACGTTAGATATTTGAACTCAATTTAAAACTTGGGGGAAGAAAATGCCGCATATAAAAAGTAAAGTGAAGTGACTATTCATATATTTACTTGTTATCAAATGTGAAACGCTACAAAATTTGAATATATCTTATGTATACAATTTAAGATCTATGTCATTATATTAAACATGTCACATTGAATATTCTTAAAATAATGCTGGAATAATTGAACTCAAAATGACGTGGAGCGCTCAAGAAATGAAGATAAACCCTGGTACTTGCATCCAGCCCCCTAACACGGATTGCCGTTGCCACGGTCATGAACTGAGATCAACCAAAAATGCACAAATTCCAAACTTCTTTAATTTAAAGTCTAAGTTTTCAATACGTCAATTTTAGTAAGCTTTAAAGCATTTCGATCTTGGAATTAAGCTCGGATTTGACTCTTTTAATGAAAGCAGCACTCCATGTATATTGTTGAGTTCAATGGTATGACCCCTCTAAATCAAATAGATTATCTTAAATAATTATCAATAAAATCAACAGATAAATCATTGTGTACATATAATTGAATAATAACAACACCCTTAATCAAGAGATAACAAACATTGACTCGTATTCTAGAATAGTCATTGAATATTAATAACGTGTATTTTTGCAAACTAAACAGGTGTACCACGTTCGTTCAACTCTTGTTAGATGTTATAAGATGACCCAACCATTAAAAATTTCTTCCACACTTTTGACCATATTGAACTATAGTGTAGATGGATTTTCTAAAAACGAATCATTTATCAATCAGGCTTTCTGAAGGGGAAAGGAAACCCTGACACAAAAGGCCGCTTTTGAGCTTTCCGCCCTCTTGAAACGACATACATTTATTTTGGAATAGCAGCCGACATAAAATAAGTATTACTGACAGTCAAACAAATAATCTCACACGAATTTTGTGCTATTTGCCTATTTCAAAAAGATTGCATTACTTCACTCGTAGATTCGTAATATAATTTGTATTGTTTATTATAAAGTATATTTCCTGGCCCTGTATAAAAACTTTCACCTTTCCAGTAATTGAGTATTATATACCTGCAACAGAACTGATTCGCAGTGTCAGACAGTGTTTGTACCTTTTTATAATCGTAAATTTCTCTTTATATCAATATGCTTTCGTATTAAACTTTACAATTATTTGCACTGTTTTCCTTTTAATATATTATAAACTTGTTAAAGCCAACTGCAAATAATATTCTACGATCACGTTAATTTCTTAACGTTCAGGGGTATATTTTTCACAAGTATATTAATATTATTTTGGGAGGGGTATTTTCAACTCTTTGGCGGCCTTAGCTAGCGAAATATCACCTTAATGGCTGCGAATGAAGTATATATTTCACTTAAGTCCTCTAGTAAATGTTGTATATTACAATTTTAACGCATGAATATAGTAATAATGCTATGAATAACCTGCTCTGAAATCGATTCATGCTAAACACATACTCTGTAGTTTTTTTATTTACTAATTCGCCCAGATTGAAATTTACAATAATTCAATAGAAGAATAGTCAGTACAAGAATAGGATTAGGAACCTTCTAGAAACAATAAGGCTTTTACTATAAATGCATTTGTATAATCAAGATCATTTCCTTCCCACATTTTTCTCCCATAATACAAACCAAAACAGTTAAAACATTGTTTAATTGTTTGTGGGCTACATACGTATTAAATTTTATGTCGAGAAAGCCGATGAAATTTAATTGCCAATTCCCGATTAAAATATTAATTGATGTCGCAAAAGCGTCTTTAAACTCCCTCTAATTTATAGTTCTTATTGATAAAACAATAAAAATTTGTAAAATAGCACACTGAAAACGCCTAGAACTCTACCACTGTGAGCATATTGAAATCACCCTGACAAATGTCACCCCTATAGAGATGTCTGCGGAGGAGACTATAGAAGTTTTTTATTTGGGAGCAATATCCTCGAGTTTTGAGAGTTTGTCAACCCATACACTTGAATTTGTTGATATTAATAACTTCTATAATTAAGCTGTAAACTAGGCAGGTGTATGACGTTCATTGAAAAGGCTTCTTGCATATTACCAAATGAAATGACCGTCAAAACTTTGGATAGTTCTATTCCACGCTATTAACATCAACTTCCCTTCAGTATTGTATGTATGTTTCGCGACATTTATCCATTATTGATAGCTAATGTAATGCCTCGATTGAAGGCTTATTTGAAATAATTTCCCCCAAAACATGATAAACCGTCTGAAATTCAGGCTAACTCAGCTGTAGATTATATTTTTGTGGAGGTAGCCAATCTTAGACAATGCCTGCAGAGGTTAGGGAGCCATGAAGCGACCAGCATGGTCTAAGGGGCCAACTTCAAGTTCAAAATGTGCGCTTCAAAACTCAGTCGAACAAAGAATTCGGGGGAGCTGCAGGCCAACTCCAAAAATCATGTGGAGGCAGTGGAGCTAGATATTCTAACTTGGAGTTACTTGCTAACAACTCCAAAAATCACGCGGAGCCAGTTATCTAAACTTAGAAGATTTACTAGCTAACTCCAAAACTTGTCATTAATCTTGAGGAGATTTGCCTATGAAAAGGAAATTTTCAGAGTAAAAGAAATTTAAAGGATATCTCATAGATCCCAGACCCCTACGGCTGCGCCAGCGTAGTCTAGCTCTATTCGAAGATTGGCTGCCTTCACAAAAATACAATCTACACACATGACTCAAAGACTGCATCAAACCTCCGCAAGCAAATTAGGTCGAGTATATTCACGCATAAATAATACATCTACTAATTAGGCATTCAATTATTTTCACTCTGGGAAAACAAGACAAACTTTTGCAAATTTCTCATCCAATTTTCATCCAAATTGAATCAAAATTTAATCGATTTTTCCTTTGCCTATGGTCGTTATCTTCACAAATTTTCAAATGTTTGATATTTTTAGTTATCGTGCTAAGTTAACAAAAACACAAACACACAGACCCAGGTGAAAACATCAACCTCCTGGCGGAGGGCGAATACGTAAGATATTTGAACTCAATTTAAAACTTGGGGGAAGAAAATTCCGCATATAAAAAGTAAAATGAAGTGACTATTCATATATTTACTTGTTATCAAATGTCAAACGCTACAAAATTTGGATATATCTTATGTATACAATTTAAGATCTATGTCATTGCATTAAACATGCTATATTGAATATTCTTAAAATAATGCAGGAACAATTGAACTCAAAAAGATGTGGAGCTCTCAAAAAATGAAGATAAACCCTGGTACTTATATCCAGCCCCCTAAAACGGATTGCCGTTGCCACAGTCATGAGCTGAGATCAACCAAAAATGCACAAATTCCAAACTTCTTTAAAGACTAAGTTGTCAATACGTCAATTTTAGTAAGCTTTAAAGCATTTCGATCTTGGAATTAAGCTCGGATTTGACTCTTTTAATGAAAGAAGCACTCCAGGTATAATGTTGAGTTCAATGGTATGACCCCTCTAAATCAAATAGATTATCTTAAATAATTATCAATAAAATCAATAGATAAATCAATGTGTCAATGGATCAATCAATCAATAAATCAATCAAGTATAGTCGTCAAAAGTAGAATGGTAGTCAAAAGTAGAATGAAAGCATTTCTACTGTCATGTTTTTTAAAGCTAAATCTAAATTCCTCCAGTTGTCAGTAACAGGAAATAATGGATATGCCACATGACTCATGTGGCATATCCATTATTTCCTGTTTCTGGCTGTTCTACAAAGTAAAGAAGATACAAGTCTCATCCTGGTTGGACAATCTATCTAGATGTCACCATTTTCCATCTTGCTATTCAAGCACTGCCTGATTTTCTTGTGGTCTTCGTTTCCTCTTGAGGCAAAGTTTCCAAAATGTGAGCAACTTTTTGTCCAATATTCCATATATAAGAGGATTTACTGAATTTGATCCAGCAACTTGCAGAACGTGTCCAAAATACAAAATCCAAACATATTTTATTGGTAGACTTTGCTCAGCAACGATGTACCATATATACCACACAGAATTAGGCAAAATACTTACTCCGTAACAAAGAACGGTACTGAGACAAACAAGAAAAGTTCGTCGATTTTGAACATATCTGCTTCTTACCGCATTTGAACATACACGCTTCATGTGTTTGTTTTGTTTGACCAGTGCTCGACCTATCTTATAATAAGTTACTGCCATAAATATTGTTGGGAAAAAGTAAAAGCAGGATACTATGTAGCCATTATAAAATTTACGGTAAACAGCCCTGACATCGTTCATCTGCATGAAACATGCAGGAATAATTGTTCCATAACCTGCAATCAAACCAACGATGTACCCCAAACCACAAACGACTCTCAATTTCCGTCGACTGATGGCAGGTTTTAAAGGATGTACAGCAGCGCGATAACGAAGCAATGAAATGATCAACATCATGTATATTCCTGCGACTCAAAAGAAGGAATCTATCTTCACGACAGGACAAGGTATGACGAAATAACGGAAATCCTCGGCAATGAGGTCCAAGAATATTAAAATCAAACATCCCAGATCACAGATCGCAAGATGTAAAACAAGAAAGTAGTAGTTGTTCTTCAACAATTTTTTTTGTCTTAATATGGAGATGATGACCAAAATGTTACCGAGAATTCCAAATACAAGAACTGAAATATAAGAATATCTGTAAGCATCATATGTTGTCTTCTCCATTGTTTCTTTCAAGAAATTTGAACTGTGACTTTCGTTGCTGCTATATACAATGCAAGATCAGACTGGTAGCTCTCTTGGAAAACAAAACAAATGGCAAATGCAATTATTTTAGTACGCTATATCAGGCAATACCAGATGTATTCCGCCAATAAGAACCCTACACATAAGGGACCGTTCATTATTTAAGAGGGGGGGTCGGCCGGTAGATTTGGGGGGTGGGTCAAAGTTTTAAAAATGTTTTTTGGGGGTGGGCCAGGGTAATTATACCCAAGGAAAGGGGGTGGGCCTACCTGATTTTTAAATAAATTTTAAGGACCATAGTAAAATCGCACAAAGCCTGGGTACCAGGTTGAAGTCGCACGCTCTTTGAAATTTACTTAATAATGCAGCCATCTGGGAAAAATAAAAAGTACAAATATATTAATGAAGTTTTTCATATTAAAAAACGTTTTATTGAAATATCACTCAAAGATATTAGTTTCTATTTCTAAACAATTGGTCCAGTTTTATCATATTTTACAGTAATATTTTTCTTTCAAATGGATATACGTGTATCTTGATAGGGGGAAATTAATCAAACTATATTGGGGGTGGGCCATGAATTTGTGTTCAATGACATGGGGTGGGCCACAAAAATTTAACCGTTGTTCATGGGTGGGTCAAGAAAATATTATACATCAGTGCTGCAAAATTACCGGCCCACCCCCCCCCCCCCCCTTAAATAATGAACGGTCCCTAACGACAATGGCGTCCATGGATAGAATGTCATAAGCATTGGCAAACATTAACAAACCATTAAAAATTTCTACCACACTATTAACCATATTGAACTATAGTGTAGATGGATTTCTAAGAACGAATCATTAATGTTCGGGCTAGGATCTTGATTGAGCATATCGAAATCACCCTGACAAATGTCACCCCTATAGAGATGCGTGCGGAGGAGACTGTAGAAGTTTTTTATTTGTGAATTGTGTGCAATATCCTCGAGTTTTGAGAGTTTGTCAACCCATACTCTTGAATTTGTTGATATTAATAACTTCTAATTAAGCTGTAAACTAGGCAGGTGCATCATGTTCATTGTAAATGGCTTCTTGCATATTACCAAATGAACTGACCGTCAAAACTTTGGATAGTTCTATTTCACGCTATTAATATCAACTTCCCTTCAGTATTGTATGTATGTTTCGCGACATTTATCTATTATTTTAACCTCGATTGAAGGCTTATTTGAAATAATTTTTTCCCAAAACATGATAAGCCGTCTGAAATTCAGGCTAACTCAGCTGTAGATTATATTTTTGTGAAGGTAGACAATCTTGGAGAATGGCTGCAGAAGTTAGGGAGCCATGGAGCGACCAGCATGGTCTAAGAGGCTAACTCCAAATTCAAAATATGCGCTTCAAAACTCAGTTGAACAAAGAATTCTGGGGAGTTACAGGCCAACTCCAAAAATCATGTGGAGGCAGTGGAGCTAGATATTTTAACTTGAAGTTACTTGCTAACAACTCCAAAAATCATGTGGATCTAGTTATCTAAACTTGGAAGATTTACTAGCTAACTCCAAGACTTGTCATTAATCTTAAGGAGATTTGCCTATGAAAAGGAAATTTTCAGAGTGAAAACAATTTAAAGGATATCTCATAGACCCCAGACCCCCACGGCTGCGCCAGCGTAGTCTAGCTCTATTCGAAGATTGGCTGCCTTCACAAAAATACAATCTACACACATGACTCAAAGACTGCATCAAACCTCCGCAAGCAAATTAGGTCGAGTATATTCACGCATAAATAACACATCTACTAATTAGGCATTCAATTCTTTTCAGTCCGGGAAAGCAAGACAAATCCTGATCCAATTTTCTTCCAAATTGAACCAAAATTTCATCGATTTTTACTTGGCCTATGGCCGTTATCTCCACAAATTTTCAAATGTTTGATATTTTTAGTTATCGTGCTAAGTTAACAAAAACACAAACACACAGACCCAGGTGAAAACATCAACCTCCTGGCGGAGGGCAAATACGTTAGATATTTGAACTCAATTTAAAACTTGGGGGAAGAAAATGCGGCATATAAAAAGTAAAGTGAAGTGACTAGTCATATGTTTACTTGTTATCAAATGACAAACGCTACAAAATTTGAATATATCTTATGTATACAATTTAAGATCTATGTCATTATGTTAAACATGCTATATTGAATATTCTTAAATAATGCAGGAACTATTGAACTCAAAATGACGTGGAGCTCTGGTACTTATATCCAGCTCCCTAAAACGGATTGCCGTTGTCGCGGTCATGAACTGAGATCAAGCAAAAATTCAAAAATTCCAAACTTCTTAAAGACTCAGTTGTCAATACGTCAATTTTAGTAAGCTTTTAAAGCATTTTTATCTTGGTATTAACTCGGATTTGAGTCTTTTAATGAAAGAAGCACTCCAGGTATAATGTTGAGTTCAATGGTGTGACACCTCTATTATCTTAAATCATTATCAATAAAATCAATAGGTAAATCAATGTGTCAATGGATCAATCAATCTTTAAATCAATCAAGTGGTCAAAAGTAGAATGCAAGCATTTCTACTGTCATGTTTTTTAAAGCTAAATCTAAATTCCTCCAGTTGTCAGTAACAGGAAATAATGGATATGCCACATGACTCATGTGGCATATCCATTATTTCCTGTTTCTGGCTGTTCTACAAAGTAAAGAATATACAAATCTCATCCTGGTTGGACAATCTATCTAGATGTCACCATTTCCCATCTTGCTATACAAGCACTGCCTGATTTTCTTGTGGTCTTCGTTTCCTCTTGAAGCAAAGTTTCCAAAATGTGAGCAACTTTTTGTCGAATATTCCATATATAAGAGGATTTACTGAATTTGATCCAGCAACTCGCAGAATGATTTCAAATTGGAAAACCCAATAATATTTTATTGGTTGAGTTTGCTCAGCAACGATGAACCATGTATCCAACACAGAAATAGGCAAAATGCTTACTCCGTAACAAAGAACGGTAATGAGACAAACAAGAAAAGTTCGTCGATTTTGAACATATCTGCTTCTTACCGCATTTGAACATACACGCTTCATGTGCTCGTTTTGT
Source organism: Trachythela sp. YZ-2020 (assembly GCA_016169945.1). Lineage (NCBI taxonomy): Eukaryota > Metazoa > Cnidaria > Anthozoa > Malacalcyonacea > Clavulariidae > Trachythela > Trachythela sp. YZ-2020. The sequence goes on from JADLSH010000157.1 coordinate 1,593,712, forward strand.
TTGACCAGTGCTCGACCTATCTTATAATATGCTACTGCCATAAATATTGTTGGGAAAAAGTAAAAGCAGGATACTGCGTAAACACAATAAATTTTAAAGAAAACAACCAAGACGTTCCACTCATGCGTGAAACAATGCGGAATAACTGTTCCATAGCCTGCAATCAAAGCAACAATGTACCCCAAACCACAAACGACTCTCCATTTCCGTCGACTGATGGCAGGTTTTAAAGGATGTACAGCAGCGCGATAACGAAGCAATGAAATGGTCAACATCATGTATACTCCTGCGACTCCAAAGAAGGAATCTATACGCACGACAGGGCAAGGTATGACGGAATAACGGAAATGCTTGGCAATGATGTCCAAGAATATTACAACCAAACATCCCAGATCACAGATTGCAAGATGTAAAACAAGAAAGTAGTAGTTGTTCTTCAACAATTTTTTTTGGCTTAAAATGGAGATGATAACCAAAATATTACCGAGAATTCCGAATGCAAGAACAGAAATATAAGAATATCTGAAAGCATCATATGTTGTCTTCTCCATTGTTTCTTTCAAGAAATTTGAACTGTGACTTTCGTTGCTGCTATATGCAATGCAAGATCAAACTGGTAGCTTTCTTAGAAAACAAAACAAATGGCAACTGCAATTATTTTAGTACGATATATCAGGCAATACCAGATGTATTCCGCCAATAAGAACCCTACACATAACGACAATGGCGTCCATGGATAGAATGTCATAAGCATTGGCAAACATTAAAAAAGTATGTAATATTGGCAAAGAATTATGGCAACTTTACAAGTTTTACAAAATAAAGCTGCCAAGATCATTCTGGACAAGCCATTTTACTCGTATGCAACTGAGGCACTTGCTCTACTGAAGTGGATACCATTAGAGAAAAGACGATTTCAAAGAAGATGTATCTACATGTACAAGTGTTTAAACGGACTTGTCAATCATCACACGACATTAGAAACACGACAAGCATACCATGGATATAACACAAGGAACAAAGACAAATTGAGGCTCCCAAAAATCACAAGAAATTGGGGCAGACAAAGATTACATTACCAAGCAGCCGATGATTATAACAGATTAAGTTACGGATATTAAAGATTCTAGGAACATTCAAATTTTTAAACGAAAACTTTTTTATCAGAACAATCTACAGTAAATAGACTATTATGGGTTGTGCACCTGGTGTTAGCATTAGCATTAGCATTATAATTTTATTTTTATTGTATATAACTGTAGTATAATAATTAACTTTTTACCTTTAATATTAGTATGTTAGATATATTATGTTAAATTTTATGAAAGGTCCTTTTTGAAAATCATTATGTAATGAAAAAGTTTTCCTCAATAAAGATTACTACTACTAAAGAAGTGCGTCAGACCGTTTAGCATGAAAACTAAAGAAGGAATTAACGTATAAAATTAAGTTACGGTTATATCTGTTTTAAAATTACGTAAACTATTGTATAATTCCTTCTGATTATAGAACAATCTATAATAGCGAGCTTGCTACGTGGACAACCTATTTTTATCTTCGTTCGGGAAACCAAGCCAAGAGAGAGGCAAAAGAGAATAATCTAAAATATTATTTTAACCTGAATTGCGCTGAAATTTACTATTGTGAATAACAACACCCTTAGGGACTTGTCAGAAATTACCAGGGGGGGAGGGGGGGTTGGAGAAAGGGGGAGGGTCTTAATTTTTTCAGCCCATCAAAAGGGTGGGTCATCAAAAACTGAACCATTGAAAAGGGAGGGTCATAAAAATTTAAGCCATCATTTTCATAGGGGAGGATTTTGCGCAGCAGGAAAGTGGAGGGGTCATGAATTTTTTTGGCCACGGGGAGGGTCACGATATTTCATGCTCGTCCTTGCTGGGGGGTCACAGTTTTTCAACTTATTTTTTCAAGTCTCCATCCCCCCTTCCCCCCCTGGTAATTTTTGACAAGTCCCTTAAACAAGAGATAACAAACATTGAATAGTCATTGAATATTAATGACGTGTATTTTTGCAAACTAAACAGGTGAACCACGTTCGTTAAACTCTTGTTAGATGTTATAAGATGACCTAACAATTAATAATTTCTACCACACTTTTGACCATATTGAACTATAGTGTAGATGGATTTTCTAAAAACGAATCATTAATATTCGGGCAAGGATCTTGATTGAGCATACCGAAACCACCCTGACACAGGTCACCCCTATAGAGATGGCTGCGGAGGAGACTATAGAAGTTTTTTTATTTGTGAGCAATATCCTCGAGTTTTGAGAGTTTGTCAACCCATACTCTTGAATTTGTTGGATATTAATAACTTGTAAGCTGTAAACTAGGCAGGTGTATCACGTTCATTGTAAATGGCTTCTTGCATATTACCAAATGAACTGACCGTCAAAACTTTTGATAGTTCTATTCCGCACTATTAACATCAACTTCCATTCAGTATTGTATGTATGTTTCGCGACATTTATCTGTTATTGATAGCTGATGTAATGCCTCGATTGAAGGCTTATTTGAAATAATTTCCCACAAAACATGATAAGTTGTCTGAAATTCAGGCTAACTCAGCTGTAGATTATATTTAGTGGAGGTTGCCAATCTTGGACAATGGCTGCAGAAGTTAGGAAGCCATGAAGCGACCAGCATGGTCTAAGGGGCTAACTCCAAATTCAAAATGGGCGCTTCAAAACTCAGTCGAACCAAGAATTCGGGGGAGTTACAGGCCAACTCCAAAAATCATGCGGAGGCAGTGGAGCTAGATATTTTAACCTGGAGTTACTTGCTAAGAACTCCAAAAATCATGTGGAGCTAGTTATCTAAACTTAGAAGATTTACTAGCTAACTCCAAAACTTTTCATTAATCTTGAGGAGATTTGCCTATGAAAAGGAAATTTTCGGAGTAAAAGAAATTTAAAGGAAGTCTCGTGGACCACAGACCCCGACGGCTGTGCCAGCATAGTCTAGCTCTATTCGCAGATTGGCTGCCTTCACAAAAATATAATCTACACACATGACTCAAAGACTGCATCAATCCTCCGCAAGCAAATTGGGTCGAGTATATTCACGCATAAATAATACATCTACTATTTAGGCATTCAATTCTTTTCAGTCCGGGAAAACAAGACAAACTTTTGCAAATTTCTCATCCAATTTTCATCCAAATTGAACCAAAATTTAATCGATTGTCCCTTGGCCTATGGTCGTTAGCTCCACAAATTTTCTAATGTTTGATATTTTTAGTTATCGTGCTAAGTTAACAAAAACACAAACACACAGACCCAGGTGAAAACATCAACCTCCTGGCGGAGGGCAAATACGTTAGACATTTGAACTCAATTTAAAACTTGGGGAATGAAAATGGCGCATATGAAAAGTAAAGTGAAGTGACTATTCATATGTTTACTTGTTGTCAAATGTGAAACGCTACAAAATTTGAATATATCTTATGTATGAGGGGTGATCAGGGCCAAAATTAATCAATTCAGTTATGCAGTTCAGATAACATGTTATGCAGTTCATGTTTGTTATTATGCAGTTCAGATACGATGTTATGCAGTTGATTTGTTTTATTATGCAGTTGATTTGTTTTGTTATGCAATTTATTTTTTCTATTATGCAGTTGACTTGTTTTATTATGCAGTTCTGTTATGCCATTCAGATACGATGTTATGCAGTTGATTTGTTTTGTTATGCAGTTCAGTTGGGCACGTTTGATGTGTCATGCGCCCGCAATCTTTGCATACAATATGTACTTCATATTACAGAGATATTTGTTTCCACTCGAAATCGAAAATGGTGCCACGTCTATGGCAACAACACGAGTCTGGAAATATCTCAGAAACGGTAAGATGCTTACTTATTTTTACCACTGCCTATGCCAGCTAAAGTCTTTTCATATATAACCTTGTCGAATTTGCCAATTTGGGCTCTCATTTTCACTACTTCTTTCAAAAATATGATGGTGTGGATAGATATTATCGTTCATGGCAGTAAATATATAGTGTAATGCTGTATGTGTAATGCAAATATCACAGAAGTCAGATATCAGATTATGCATGACAAATATACTTAGTTTTAGTGATGATTGAATTATAATTCAGTCTATTTAATATACTGTTCTGTATCCTATGGCAAATCGACAAGGTTATAATGTGAAAAATACTTTAGCTGGCATAGGCAATGGTAAAAATAGGTAAGCATCTTACCGTTTCTGAGATATTTCCAGACTCGTGTTGTTGCCATAGACGTGGCATCCATTTTGTATAATTGTATTTCGAGTGGAGACAAATATCTCTGTAAGATGAAGTACACGTTGCATGCAAAGATTGCGGGCGCATGACACATCAAACGTGCCCAACTGAACTGCATAACAAAACAAATCAACTGCATAACATCGTATCTGAATTGCATAACAGAACTGCATAATAAAACAAATCAACTGCATAACAAATCAAATCAACTGCATAATAAAACAAATCAACTGCATAACATCGTTTCTGAACTGCATAATGACAAACATGAACTGCATAACATCGTATCTGAACTGCATAACTGAACTGATTAATTTTGGCCCTGATCACCCCTCATACTTATGTATACAATTTAAGATCTCTGTCATTCTATTAAACATGCTATATTGAATATTCTTAAAATAATGCAGGAACAATTGAACTCAAAAAGACGTGGAGCTCTCAAAATATTAAGATAATCCCTGGTACTTATATCCGGCCCCCTCAAACGGATTGCCGTTGCCACGGTCATGAGCTGAGATCAACTAAAAATGCACAAATTCCAAACTTCTTTAAAGACTAAGTTGTCAATACGTCAATTTTAGTAAGCTTTAAAGCATTTCGATCTTGGAATTAAGCTCGGATTGGTCTCTTTTAATGAAAGAAGCACTCCAGATACAATGTTGAGTTCAATGGTATGACCCCTCTAAATCAAATAGATTATCTTAAATAATTATCAATAAAATTAATGGATAAATCAATGTGTCAATGGATCAATCAATCAATAAATCAATCAAGTGGTCAGAAGTAGAATGCAAGCATTTCTACTGTCATCTTTTTTAAAGCTAAATCTAAATTCCTCCAGTTGTCAGCAACAGGAAATAATGGATTTGCCACATGACTCATGTGGCATATCTATTATTTCCTGTTTCTAGCTGTTCTACAAAGTAAAGAAGATACAAGTCTCATCCTGGTTGGACAATCTATCTAGATGTCACCTTTTTCCATCTTGCTATACAAGCACTGCCTGATTTTCTTGAGGCAAAGTTTCCAAAATGTGAGCAACTTTTTGTCCAATATTCCATATATAAGAGGATTTACTGAATTTGATCCAGCAACTCGAAGAATGAATCCAAATTGGAAAACCCAATACTATTTTATTGGTGGATATTGCTCAGCAACGATGTACCAGATATTCCTCACAGAATTAGGCAAAATATTTACTCCGTAGCAAAGAACGGTAATGAGACAAAGAAGAAAAGTTCGTCGATTTTGAACCTATCTGCTTCTTACTGCATTTGAACATACACGCTTCATGTGTTCGTTTTGTTTGACCAGTGCTCGACCTATCTTATAATATGCTACTGCCATAAATATTGTTGGGAAAAAGTAACCGCGGCATACTATGTAACCACTATAAAATTTACTGTAAACAACGTTCCACTCCATGAAACATGAGCAACTTTTTGTCCAATATTCCATATATAAGAGGATTTACTGAATTTGATCCAGCAGCACGCAGAATGAATCCAAATTGGAAAACCCAAACATATTTTATTGGTGGATATGCAACGATGTACCATATATACCACACAGAATTAGGCAAAATGCTTACTCCGTAACAAAGAACGGTAATGAGACAAACAAGAAAAGTTCGTCGATTTTGAACATATCTGCTTCTTACTGCGTTTGAGCATACACGCTTCATGTGTTCGTTTTGTTTGACCAGTGCTCGACCTATCTTATAATATGCTACTGCCATAAATATTGTTGGGAAAAAGTAACAGCAGGATACTATGTAGCCATTATAAAATTTACTGTAGACAACCCAGACATCGTTCCACTGCATGAAACATGTCGGAATAATTATTCCATAACCTGCAATCAAACCAATAAGGTACCCCAAACCACAAACGACTCTCCAATTCCGTCGACTGATGGCAGGTTTCAAAGGATGTACAGCAGCGCGATAACGAAGCAATGAAATGATCAACATCATGTAAATTCCTGCGACTCCAAAGAAGGAATCTATACGCACGACAGGACAAGGTATGGCGGAATAACGGAAATGCTTGTCAATGATGTCCAAGAATATTACAACCAAACATCCCAGATCACAGATTGCAAGATGTAAAACAAGAAAGTAGTAGTTGTTCTTCAACAATTTTTTTTGTCTTAATATGGAGATGATAACCAAAATGTTACCGAGAATTCCAAATGCAACAACTGAAATATAAGAATATCTGTAAGCATCATATGTTGTCTTCTCCATTGTTTCTTTCAAGAAATTTGAACTGTGACTTTCGTTGCTGCTATATACAATGCAAGATGAAACTGGTAGCTTTCTTGGAAAACAAAACAAATGGCAAATGCAATTATTTTAGTACGATATTTATTTATTTAATTATTTAACTTTGCCAAATAATATGCTACATATGACATACACAAGACATATATAAACAGATGGCAGGTACACGCAACAGCTTTTGCCTATTACAGCGACCCTATAATATATGATATATCAGGCAATACCAGATGTATTCCGCCAATAAGAACCCTACACATAACAACAATGGCGTCCATGGACAGAATGTCATAAGCATTGGCAAATATTAACAAAGTATGTAAGTACTATTTACAACATGAGCGGCAGTGTTGTATCGGATATACAAACTCGAGCCGAAGGCGAGCGTTGTATATCCGATACAACACTGCCGCTCATGTTGTAAATAGCTTGTGGAACGTCTTGATGAGAACATTCGTATTCTTCAACAATTTAAAATATATGAATGATATTTTGTGAGAAAATTGAACTTAAAGTTTATGTAAATCTGCATGATTCTGTATCAGATATACAACTCCTTCACGCTAATGATTTCTTTTGTGTTTTCTTCATGAATTATTAGATAGATAGATAGATAGATACATAGATTTATTAAGAAAACACTTTGCAGTTTACAATAACTGAATTGCGTGTTATTTTACATCCGTTGATTAATTTAAGTTCTATATATAGAGCAATAATTTACAAGAATTACTATTTTAATTCGTATAAGGTTAATAAAAATATTAAACTACAATTTTACTATATACTAATACTATATATATATATATTTTAACTTAAATTTATGAGCACTCTGCCCCCAAGACACTTCACGCATGTCTGGATGCGCATGTGTCTGAGTATTGTACCACATGCGCTTGTTGAGGGCAAGAGTATGGTGTATAAATACGAAGTCACTCGCATCTAGACTGCGTTACAAGCTGCACTGACGAGCCGTTGAACGGCGAAACATGCATGTCTGCAAATTTGACTATATACATATATATATATATATATATATATAAATTTAAGTTAAAAATGTATCAAAAGATTAACATCTAAGAAAATTCTTTGATGCAGGCCGGAATAAAAGTTTCTAAAAATCTATCTGTTTTTGTCTTTGGGCGGAGTTGAAACTCGGGAGTTTTCCTGAGATCATAGTTCGCAGAGTGACGGTCTGGCAGAAGGGATGATAATTTATGATGTGGATCGTTGATGAGGTGTTTGAAAAGTTTTGAGCAGGCGTTGTATCGACGTTTGCTGAGGGGAATAAGGTTGCACTTTTGCAAACGGACAGAATACGGCATGCCTGGGAAAATTATTGAGGTGACTCTTAATATTATTGAGGTGACTCTTAAATTATTGAGGTGACTCCAAGATAGTCAGGCAAGGCAAAATGGAAGACTTCAAAAATGTACTCCAGTACTGGCCTTACACATGTACAGTAAAAATTAATTATTTCTTTGGCGGGCACTTTTGCGCGTTTAAGTTGTATGATGAAATATTTTCGTTTGTTAACTTTCTTGATCATTTCCGCAACATGTTCGGTCCATTTCAAATCGTGAGTGATTGACAGTCCCAAAACTTTGGCATGTTCAACTAATTCAAGAATTCCAGAACTTAGAACAACACTGGGAAAAGGGCTTCTAACTCTCGTAAACTGAAACAGCAGTTCTTTACATTTTGGAATTTGAAGTTGGAGTTTATTCTGCACAGTCCAGTCTTCTAATTGATTTACACCTGTTTGGATAGCACTGTGACAGTCTTTTGATATTACTTCAGCAGCGGTAGTGTCGTCAATGTATCTCCACATTTGGAAATCAGTTAGATTCAAATTGTTTATCATGAGTATAAAGAGCCAAGGACCTAATTTTGTCCCTTGAGGAACTCCGGAAGGAACTTTCCCCCATTCGGAGAAACAATCCCTGGCGAGTTTAATTCGTTGTTTCCTTGAAGTTAAAAAGTCGATAATCCAATTGATAATAGGTAGTGGAATTGAAAGCTTCCGGATTTTGTTAACCAAAATGTTATGATCAATCAGGTTCGAAGGCTTTTCGGTAATCAAACAAGAGGACACGCACGGATGCGCCAGTTCCGTCAGTCGCTTGGGCGCATGTGTGAATAATGCTGATGAGGGCTAGGGTTGCTGATGATTTAGGAATTCCGCCAAATTGATCCTGATTGACTACCTCCAAAACTGCGTGAGAGACGTATTTTTCGATTACGATGTCTTCAGCTAACTTTGATAAGGCTGGAGTTAGTGAAATAGGTCGAAGATTCTTGTTTATATCACGGATTGGTTTATTTTTCGGGATGGGTATGATGTTAGCTTGTTTCCAAACGCGTTGTAGTTTTTGTTCTAGGTAAGAAGAGTTGAGAATGATGGAGATAGGATTTTATAAAATTTCTGTAAATTCTTTCAGGATCCAATTAGGAATGCCATCTGGGCCTGGTGCTTTAGAACGGTTAAGTAAATTGAGCTTATGATTTATTAACTCAGGTGTGGTTAATGCATTGATTGGAAGGTCTTCAGTCAGTGAAGCAGTTCCAATGATCGTGTCGCTAAGGGCGCAGAAGTCTTGCATAGGCTCGAGGAAGGTGTGTTGATTAGATTAGCTAAATCTAGTGGTGACAAATGATCTGTGTTTTCTAATTGGAGCTGGGAAGAGAAATCGGTAGGATTAGAAACTGGGGTCATGCCACAGAGGCGTTTCACCTCACGCCACCACTCTTTAGGTTTCAACTGTTCAAATGTTCTACTTTGGAGATGTAAAACTTAGCACGACAGGATTTTCTCACCTTATTTACTTTGTTCCGATATAACTTGAAAGCGATAGAGTTTCCAGAGGAAAAGGCGCGTTGTCGTTGTTTAATCAAGCGTTTGAGATCTTCAGTAATCCATGGTGGATCATTACGATGGAAGGTGACAGCTTTTTCAGGCATGATGTAGTTTAAACCTGTAATGATGATTCCGGTGAACAGGTCATTTTTTTCACTACAACTAGTGAGCTGGTCAAAGAGGTGCCAGCCGATTTGGCTCAGGTATTTGCAAAGCATTTGTTTTCGAGAAGGTCGAGTGTCTCTTTTATAGGTCACTTTCTTGGTAGCAGAATTGAGATCTCTTTGCTTTGGGTATAATGTTATGACATAGTGATCAGAAAGGCCAAATGGTGGGTGGGATGTGGCGGAGTTAGATTCGTAGAAAGAGTGTAGGTTTGTTAACACAAGGTCCAACGTATTCGTGCCACGAGTAGGCAGATGCACTAATTGCTTGAATTGAAACTGGCGAGACAAATTCTTGATATTTAAGTGGTTAAAATCTCCAGCAATGATATACCACATCCGGGGAAGAGACCCTCGATGTCAGTTAAAGATTTTGATAAATATTCCAACATTTCGTTATCATTTGCACTTGGGGGATGGTAAACTGTTGCAGCTACTATACATGGGATTCCTCTTGGGAGCCTGGAAGGTCTTAATTGCATCCAGAGAACTTCAAGGTTAGGACTTTCAAATTGTTGAAGTTGTTTAACCTTAATACACTCCTTAGAGAAAAAGCAAACACCTCCATGTTGGGCTGAGCTGCGGTCTCGTCTTCTAATATTATAACCCGGCAATTCGACATGATTGTTTCCGATAGATTCTTTGATCCACGTTTCTGTGATGAAAACGAGGTCTGGATTATGTTTGGAAACGAACAAACGGACTTCGTCGATTTTGGGGGCTAAGGACATGACGTTTGATAAAAGAAGGCTAGGCACAAACTCTTTGCTATCGTTAGCAGGTGAGCCTTGGCTCGCAGTTGAGTTCGTAACTTTTAAAGCGATATTTATTAGATTACTTCTGGTAGTGGAGAAATGTTTGGTTGTTGGGTTTTTACGGAGTTTTCTTTGAGATACAATTGTTCGAATGTTCATTCTCGTGTTGTGATCGGTGACCGTTATGATATCGTTACTTCGCTCACCATATCCGTATACTTCCAACGGCGAGATCTCCAACGAGTTTTCCGCCTTCCAAAATTTCCACAAAAATTCGAGTTGTTACTTGTTTCGTTATTCGGTATATCAATCAAAGGCAAGCATTTCAACAACTCCGGTGGTGACGGTCGCGGGGCAGTATCTCTAGTTTCTCCGTTGACAGTTTTGTGAGTGATTTTCTGACTGGCGGAACGGTGACCATTGTTCTGCTTATTATTTACGGAATCGGGGCTTAATTTATCGCTTAAACCTTTGTTGTTGATGACGCTTTTGTTAATTGTTTCGTATTTATTTTATTTGTTCGTTGTAGCTAATGTAGCTGTTTGTAAGCGTAAAGCGTATATAGGAGTTTGATGATATCATCAATTGATATTTTTTGTTCTGTCTTGTAGGGTCTTGTCTTTAGTAAGTTTATTACGTATGTGTTCACACGCTCTGTCAACCGGAGCAGAACAAAGATTAGCTGTTCTTCCCTACATCAAAGGCCTAACAGAACCTCTAAAGCGACTCCTTAAGCCATACGATATCCAAGTCACAACAAAGCCCTTCCGCACATTGCAGCAAATATTCCCATCAGTCAAAGACAGACCTTCCCCTGAAGATCAGACCAATGTCATTTATCAAATTTCCTGCTCAGATTGTTCAAGGAACTATATTGGCGAAACAGGAAGATCCTTTAACACCAGGAAGGAACATAAGAGAAATGTCGAGAAATGCAAAAGTGGATCAAATATCGCAAACCATGCTTGGACACATGACCACCTAATAGATTTAAAAAACGGCAAGATAATTGATAAAGGCAACTATCGGCACAGGGCTATTTTAGAATCCTGGCACACCGCAATTACGGAGAATGCAGACAATAACTCAAAACATTTGCCAGAACAATATCTCTTCTTAGTTAAGAAACTCTAATTTATATATACTTTTTTACCTATTAACATTTGCATACGTATAGGAAGTCACTATACAACACTTCTATTGTGTTTATATGTAATTGTATACTGTTGTTTGTGTCCAGTTGACACTTTTCATTATTAACTACCCGTCGAAGGCTGCAGACTGGCAGCCGAAAGCTTGTGAAAAATAAATATTTTAACCAGAGAACGTTTGAAAATTTAATCATGAATCCTGGTTTCGCCTCTAACATATTTAAAAGTATGTAATATTGGCAAAGAAGAGCGTCAAACCGTTTAGCATGAAAACAAAAGAAGGAATTAGAGCTAACTCAGCCGTAGAGTACATTGAAGCCTGAAATTCAGGCTAACTCAGCTGTAGATTGTATTTTTGTGGACATAGCCAATCTTGGACAATGCCTGCAGAAGTTAGGGAGCCATGAAGCGACCAGCATGGTCTAAGGGGCTAACTCCATATTCAAAATGGGCGCTTCAAAACTCAGTCGAACAAAGAATTCTGGGGAGTTACAGGCCAACTCCAAAAATCATGTGGAGGCAGTGGAGCTAGATATTTTAACCTGGAATTACTTGCTAACAACTCCAAAAATCATGTGGAGCTAGTTATCTAAGCTTAGAAGATTTACTTGCTAACTCCACAACTTGTCATTAATCTTGAGGAGATTTGCCTATGAAAAGGAAATTTTCATAGTAAAAGAAATTTAAAGGATACCTCATAGACCCTAGACCCCCACGGCCCCCCCTTTAATATTAGTATGTTAGATATATTATGTTAACTTTTATCTAAGGTCCTTTTTGAAAATCATTATGTAATGAAAAAGTTTTCCTCAATAAAGATTACTAATACTAAAGAAGTGCGTCAGACCGTTTAGCATGAAAACAAAAGAAAGAATTAACATATAAAATTTAAGTTAAGGTTGTATCTGTTTTAAACTTACATAAACTATTGTATAATTCCTTCTGATTATAGAATAATCTCTAATAGCGAAATTGCAACGTGGACAACCTATATTTATCTTCCTTCGGGAAGCCAAGCCAAGAGAGAGGCAAAAGAGAATAATCTAAATTAGTAAAATTACATAGGTGATTATTGTAAATTCTCAACGCTGATTGGTTGCGCTACCTCGGATTAATACGCGATAATCACTTAGAGCGTTTTAAGCCGCTTTTATCGTAAATATTCAATTAAAATATTTTTGAAATGTGCATTTTTTAATTTTTTCCAAATAATCACCTATGTAATTTTACTAAAACAATTATTCGCCTCAGGCTCGGTGAATATCGGTGAATAAAAACCTCGACTTCGTCTCGGTTTTTATTCACCGATATTCACCTCGCCTTCGGCGAATAATTTTTAAATATTATTTTAACAGAAATTGCACAGAAATTTACTATTGTGAATAACAACACCCTTGATCAAGGGATAACAAACATTGACTCGTATTCTAGAATTGTCACTGAATATTAATAACGTGTATTTTTGCAAACTAAACAGGTGTACCACGTTCGTTAAACTCTTGTTAGATGTTATAAGATAACCTAACCATTAAAAATTTCTACCACACTTTTGACCATATTGAACTATAGTGTAGATGGATTTTCTAAAAACGAATCATTCATGTTCGGGCAAGAATCTTGATTGAGCATAACGAAATCACCCTGACACAGGTCACCCCTATAAGAGATGGCTGCCGAGGAGACTATAGAAGTTTTTTTATTTGTGAGCAATATCCTCGAGTTTTGAGACTTGAGAGTTTGTCAACCCATACTCTTGAATTTGTTGGATATTAATAACTTGTAAGCTGTAAACTAGGCAGGTGTATCATGTTCATTGTAAATGGCTTCTTGCGTATTACCAAATGAACCGACCGTCAAAACTTTAGATAGTTCGATTCCACACTATTAACATCAACTTCCCTTCAGTATTGTATGTATGTTTCGCGACATTTATGTATTATTGATAGCTGATGTAATGCCTCGATTGAAGGCTTATTTGAAATAATTCCCCCCAAAAAATGATAAACCGTCTGAAATTCAGGCTAACTCAGCTGTAGATTATATTTTTGTGGAGGTAGCCAATCTTGGACAATGCCTGCAGAAGTTAGGGAGCCATGGAGCGACCAGCATGGTCTAAGGGGCTAACTCCATATTCAAAATGTCCGCTTCAAAACTCAGTCGAACAAAGAATTCGGGGCAGTGGAGCTAGATATTTTAACATTAGTTACTTGCTAACAACTCCAAAAGGAGTTCGTTATCTAAACTTAAAATATTTACTAGCTAACTCCAAAACTTGTCATTAATCTTAAGGAAATTTGCCTATGAAAAGGAAATTTTCGGATTGAAAGAAATTTAAAAGATAGCTCATAGACCCCAGACCCCCTCCGCCGCGCCAGCGTAGTCTAGCTCTATTCGAAGATTGGCTGCCTTCACAAAAATACAATCTACACAAATGACTCAAAGACTGCATCAAACCTCCGCAAGTAAATTAGGTCGAGTATATTCACGCATAAATAATACATCTACTAATTAGGCATTCAAATATTTTCAGTCCGGGAAAACAAGACAAACTTTTGCAAATTTCTCATCCAATTTTCAACCAAATTTAACCAAAATTTAATCGATTTTTCCTTGGCCTATGGCCGTTATCTCCACAAATTTTCAAATGTTTGATATTTTTAGTTATCGTGCTAAGTTAACAAAAACACAAACACACAGACCCAGGTGAAAACATCAACCTCCTGGCGGAGGGCAAATACGTTAGATATTTGAACTCAATTTAAAACTTGGGGAAAGAAAATGCCGCATATAAAATGTAAAGTGAAGTGACTATTCATATATTTACTTGTTATCAAATGTCAAACGCTACAAAATTTGAATATATCTTATGTATACAATTTAAAATCTATGTCATTATATTAAACATGTTATATTGAATATTCTTAAATAATGCAGGAACAATTGAACTCAAAATGACGTGGAGCTCTCAAAAAAATGAAGATAAACCCTGGTACTCACATCCAGCCCTTAAAACGGATTGCCGTTGCCACGGTCATGAGCTGAGATCAACCAAAAATGCACAAATTCCAAACTTCTTTAAAGACTAAGTTGTCAATACGTAAATTTAATAAGCTTTAAAGCATTTCGATCTTGGAATTAAGCTCGGATTTGAGTCTTAATGAAAGACGTACTCCAGGTATAATGTTGAGTTCAATGGTATGACCCCTCTAAATCAAATAGATTATCTTAAATAATTATCAATAAAATCAATAGTTAAATCATTGTGTCAATGGATCAATCAATCAATAAATCAATCAAGTGGTCAAAAGTAGAATGCAAGCATTTCTACTGTCATGTTTTTTAAAGCTAAATCTAAATTCCTCCAGTTGTCAGTAACAGGAAATAATGGATATGCCACATGACTCATGTGGCATATCCATTATTTCCTGTTTCTGGCTGTTCTACAAAGTAAAGAAGATACAAGTCTCATCCTGGTTGGACAATCTATCTAGATGTCACCTTTTCCATCTTGCTATACAAGCACTGCCTGATTTTCTTGTGGTCTTCGTTTCCTCTTGAGGCAAAGTTTCCAAAATGTGAGCAACTTTTTGTCCAATATTCCATATATAAGAGGATTTACTGAATTTGATCCAGCAGTTCGCAGAATGGCTCCAAAGTGAAAAACCCAAAGGTAATTTATTGGTGGATTTTGCTCAGCAACGATGTACCATGTATGCCTCACAGAATTAGGCAAAATACTTACTCCGTAACAAAGAACGGTACTGAGACAAACAAGAAAAGTTCGTCGATTTTGAACATATCTGCTTCTTACCGCATTTGAACATACACGCTTCATGTGTTCGTTTTGGTTGAACAGTGCTCGACCTATCTTATAATAAGTTACTGCCATAAATATTGTTGGGAAAAAGTAAATGCAGGAGACTATGTAGCCATTATAAAATTTACGGTAAACAGCCAAGACATCGTTCATCTGCATGAAACATGCAGGAATAATTGTTCCATAACCTGCAATCAAACCAACAATGTACCCCAAACCTCAAACGACTCTCAATTTCCGTCGACTGATGGCAGGTTTTAAAGGATGTACAGCAGCGCGATAACGAAGCAATGAAATGATCAACATCATGTATACTCCTGCGGCTCCAAAGAAGGAATCTATACGCTCGACAGGACAAGGTATGGCGGAATAACTGTAATCCTCGGCAATGACGTCCAAGAATATTACAACCAAACATCCCAGATCACAGATTGCAAGATGTAAAACAAGAAAGTAGTAGTTGTTCTTCAACAATTTTTTTTGTCTTAATATGGAGATGATGACCAAAATGTTACCGAGAGTTCCAAATGCAAGAACTAAAATATAAGAATATCTGTAGGCATCATATGTTGTCTTCTCCATTGTTTCTTTCAAGATATTTGAACTGTGACTTTCGTTGCTGCTATATGCAATGCAAGATCAAACTGGTAGCTCTCTTGGAAAAGAAAAAAAATAGCAAATGCAATTATTTTAGTACGATATTTATTTATTTAATTATTTAACTTTGCCAAATAATATGCTACATATGACATACACAAGACATATATAAACAGATGGCAGGTACACGCTACAGCTTTTGCCCATTACAGCGGCCCTATAATATATGATATATCATGGCAATACCAGATGTATTCCGCCAATAAGAACCCTACGCATAATAACAATGGCGTCCATGGATAGAATGTCATAAGCATTGGCAAACATTAACAAAGCATGTAATATTGGCAAAGAAGAGCGTCAGACCGTTTAGCATGAAAATAAAAGATTAAGGAATTAACATATAAAATTAAGTTACGGTTATATCTGTTTTAAACTTACATAAACTATTGTATAATTCCCATTTGATTATAGAATAATCTCTAATAGCGATCGAGCTTGCAACGTGGACAACTCATTTTGATCTTCGTTCGGGAAGCCAAGCCAAGAGAGAGGCAAAAGAGAATAATCTAAAATATTATTTTAAACGAAATTGCACAGAATTTACTTTTATGAATAACAACACCCTTAATCAAGAGATAAGAAAACATTGGCTCGTATTCTAGAATAGTCATTGATTAAGGATTAAAGCACTATGTGAGTGCGTTATTGGGATTTACATGCACGAGTTCACAAACAAGGAACGAGAAGTTTAATACTGCACGAGGCGAAGACGAGTGCAGTATTAAACTTCGAGTTCATTGTTCTGAACGAGTGCGTGTAAATCCCGAATTCGCACGAACAAAGAGTGCTTTAAAC
Source organism: Trachythela sp. YZ-2020 (assembly GCA_016169945.1). Lineage (NCBI taxonomy): Eukaryota > Metazoa > Cnidaria > Anthozoa > Malacalcyonacea > Clavulariidae > Trachythela > Trachythela sp. YZ-2020. The sequence continues at coordinate 1,610,467 of JADLSH010000157.1, forward strand.
GTTTTTAATATTTATTTTGAGTAAACACATATGTAGACATTTTTTCGGCTATAAAAGTATCAAAAAACGCACGTAAATCAGTTCAAATTTACAAGATTTTATTAACATTACAATCAATTTCGACAAGAATTAACAAATTAAGTAAGCCATATAAGTGCTTATTAAATTATTGATTTATGAATTTTCAACAGAGATAAACATATTTTCTGAACATCGTCCACTACAACCAAAACCTTTTTATATTTACCTCAGTTGTAAACACGCTTTCTACTTTTTAAAAATATTAAATGTGACATTGCAGTTATTGAATGCTGCATCGCGAAGAAAATTTAATGTCGGGGTCTGATCCACGTTGGACAATGTTGTTTAGAATTTGACTCCCGCCAATCTCGGTATGGCTTTCCGGAACGTCGCAATCCTGTTGGCGTTGTACTTGCAATTCGTTCCCAAATCTTGCAAGAATGTTAGAAGATTCCTTTTCTTTGTCCAATGTTTGCCTATCACAGTAGAATTTCACACTTGCCTTACTTCTATGGCCCGAGGTTTGCATAATTCTTTTGATGGGTATTCCCGCGTCGTCCAAAGCAGTAATGGTAGTCGACCTCACACAATGGTTGCTGTAAACTTGGCTTAATTCGCATCGATTGAAAATTTTTTCATCATTGTTGATATATTGTTTACGCCAATTGGGCTGTTTTCGAACAAGATCTGATCAGCTGTCGTGAAATTTGTTTTAGGTTTCTGGAATAGAGCCATTTGATTTGGATTTAGAACAGCGAGGAGCTTTTTGAAATATCTCACAGGGCACCGCGTTGTCCCAGTGCTGAACATTTTGGGATCTCCTTCGTCCGCCGCTTTATCTGCAAGCCCGCCTTGATGTTTTTTGTGCTTTCGCTACGTGCCATCGCCACATATTCAGCACCATTTGCATCCGCCCTAATCTCGAAGCTTTCTTTTGTAAGAGACCTTTGGTTTTCGCGGCCTCGGCGGCAAAAATGAAGGCTTATATTGAACCAGTTCACGCGAAGTAAACTTAACGGCGTTTCGTCGCCAAACACTTCCGTTTCGTAGCACTTTTTAATATCTTCTGCCGAAATAGACGAATGATGATGGACTTTGCCTTGTCCCTCGGACTTTATCAGCTTTACTTTGGCATTCAGAGATTTGTTTGCAGCCTTGAAATTCTGGTCTCGGATGATGGATATGTTGCTGAACGCTGGCAACGAGGAAAGGTGTCGGTCAAGTGCTGTACGAATGGACAGGGTGTGCTGAAGGACTGTAGTGTTCTTTGGGCGATTTTGTCAGCTCTTGATAAAAAAATTTTAGTCTCTGACAAAGAATGTCATGAGAAGAACTTTCCAACGTTTCTTGAGGGTATTTCCTTGATAGCCAATCTATTAAATCGAAAATATGTTTTTGTGTCTTTCTTTACTTCGCCTGCACTCTTCGCTACTTTTTTATATCATTTTTAGACTTAAATAAATAACACATGCTTACCTTTAAACACGGAAACACCCCAAGCAGTAGCTCTTTTTGTGTTTTTTTTTGGGGTCGACTCATCTATGATTCTCTCAATTTCGTCGTCGCTAAGCTCGGAATTTTTTTTGTTTATTTCGCTATTCGCCGCCATTTTAATATTTTCGCCGCGCGATAAATTTTATAACGGCACGGCCGTGGCTTTGTTGCTATATAAAATTAACTCAACGTGGTACAAATCGACCAACTAGAACACAAGTTTACGAAACATGAATAATAAATATTAATAACGTGTATTTTTGCAAACTAAACAGGTGTACCACGTTCGTTAAACTCTTGTTAGATGTTATAAGATGACCTAACCATTAAAAATTTCCACCACCCTTTTGACCATATTGAACTATAGTGTAGATGGATTTTCTAAAAACGAATCACTAATGTTCAAGCAAGGATCTTCATTGAGTATATCGAAATCACCTGACACAGGTCACCCCTATAGAGATACCTGCGGAGGAGACTATAGAAGTTTTTTTTATTTGTGAGCAATATCCTCGAATTTTGAGAGTTTGTCAACCCATACTCTTGAATTTATTGATATTAATAACTTCTAATTAAGCTGTAAACGAGGCAGGTGTATCACGTTCATTGTAAAAGGCTTCTTGCATATTACCAAATGAACGGATCGTCAAAACTTTAGATAGTTTTATTCCACACTATTAACATCAACTTCCCTTCAGTATTGTATGTATGTTTCGCGACATTTATCTATTATTGATGGCTGATGTAATGCCTCGATTGAAGGCTTATTTGAAATAATTTCCCCCAAAACATGACAAGGCGTCTGAAATTCAGGATAACTCAGCTGTAGATTATATTTTTGTGGAGGTAGCCAATCTTCGACAATGGCTGCAGAAATTAGGGAGCCATGGAGCGACCAGCGTGGTCTAAGAGGCTAACTCCAAATTCAAAATGTGCGCTTCAAAACTCAGTCAAACAAAGAATTCTGGAGAGTTACAGGCCAACTCCAAAAATCATGTGGAGGCAGTGGAGGTAGATATTTTAACCTGGAGTTTTTTTGGGGTTTTTTTTGAGGGTTTTTTAACAGATTTATTTGGATCAAATAATTACAGTATATGTTGACTATGTCGAAATATAACGATAAAAATATATACATTTGCTAAGAGAAACTTTAGTTAGTGAGTGATCCAAAATGGCAAGGTACGAACGGGACTCTAGGAATAGGACCCATGCAAGGCACCTGCCAGCAAAGTTGCAAAATTATTTTCACTATATGATATATGTTGCCAAATTAAGTATATATATTACCAAATTTACTAAAAACTTATAGTAGCCTATGATCGAAAAGGAGAAATTAATGAGTGAGAAAAGAGAGGGGAGAAGAAAGGGAGAAGGTAGACAAAAAGAGAAACATGAAAAAGACAGACGGACGGACGGACGGACGGAAGGAAGGAAGGAAGGACGGACGGACGGACGGACAGAGAGAGAGAGAGAGAGACAGACAGACGGACGGACGGACGGACGGACGGACGGACGGACGGACGGACGGACGGACGGACGGACGGACAGACAGACAGACCTACGTCCTATGGCAAGGACAGTCGCGTACCAAAGACCATGTACATGGTAATTCAGCATCGTAGACTGTGTGAACAAGATGGGAGTATTTGGTGTTAACAAAGTTCTTAAAAGAAATAGGACTGGAAAAAGTATCAGGATGAATCTCTTTACACACACTATTCCATAGTTTAACTATACGGTTAAAATATGATGATTTAAATGTAGTAGTTTTACACAAAGGTATTTGTAGGATAACACTACCGATCTGACTGAGACGGGTACGGCCATGATTAACGAAAGAGTCGTAATTGGAGTTACTTGCTAACAACTCCAAAATTCATGTGGAGCTACTTATCTAAACCGAGAAGATTTACTAGCTAACTCCACAACTTGTCATTAATCTTGAGGATATTTGCCTATGAAAAGGAAATTTTCAGAGCAAAAGAAATTTAAAGGATATCTCATAGACTCCAGACCCCACGGCTGCGCCAGCGTAGTCTAGGTCTATTCGAAGATTGGCTGCCTTCACAAAAATACAATCTGCACACATGACTCAAAGACTGCATCAAACCTCCGCAAGCAAATTAGGTCGAGTATATTCACGCATAAATAATACATCTACTAATTAGGCATTCAATTCTACAAGACAAACTTTTGCAAATTTCTCATCCAATTTTCATCCAAATTGAACCAAAATTTAGTCGATTTTATCTTAGCCTATGGTCGTTATCTTCACACATTTTCAAATGATTGATATTCTTTAGTTATCGTGCTAAGTTAACAAAAACACAAACACACAGACCCAGCTGAAAACATCAACCTCTGGCGGACGGCAAATAAGTTAGACATTTGAACTCATATGTTTACTTGTTATCAAATGTGAAACGCTACAAAATTTGAATATATCTTATGTATACAATTTAAGATCTATGTCATTATGTTAAACATGTTATATTGAATATTCATAATGCAGGAAGAATTGAGCTCAAAAAGACGTGGAGCTCTCAAAAAAATGAAGATAAACGCTGGTACTTATATCCAGCTACCTAAAACGGATTGCCGTTGCCACGGTCATGAGCTGAGATGAACCAAAAATACACAAATTCCAAACTTCTTTAAAGACTAAGTTGTCAATACGTCAATTTTAGTAAGCTTTTGCGTTTCGATCTTGGAATTAAGCTCGGATTTGACTCTTTTAATGAAATAAGCACTCCAAGTATAATGTTGTGTTAAATGGTATGACCGCTCTAAATCAAATAGATTATCTTAAATAATTATCAATAAATTCAATCAATCAATAAATCAATCAAGTGGTCAAAGTTAGAAAGCAAGCATTTCTACTGTCATGTTTTTTAAAGCTAAATCTAAATTCCTCCAGTTGTCATTAACAGGAAATAATGGATATGCCACATGACTCATGTGGCATACCCATTATTTCCTGTTTCTGGCTGTTCTACAAAGTAAAGAAGATACAAGTCTCGTCCTGGTTGGAAAATCTATCTAGATGTCACCTTTTCCCATCTTGCTATTCAAGCACTGCCTGATTTTCTTGTGGTCTTCGTTTCCTCTTGAGGCAAAGTTTCCAAAATGTGAGCAATTTTTTGTCCAATATTCCATATATAAGAGGATTTACTGAATTTGATCCAGCAGTTCGCAGAGTGATTCCAAAATGGAAAACCCATTTATAATTTATTGGTAGATTTTTCTCAGCAACGATGTACCATGTATACCTCACAAAATGAGGCAAAATACTTACTCCGTAACAAAGAACGGTACTGAGACAAACAAGAAAAGTTCGTCGATTTTGAACATATCTGCTTCTTACCGCATTTGAACATACACGCTTCATGTGTTCGTTTTGTTTGACCAGTGCTCGACCTATCTTATAATAAGCTACAGCCATAAATATTGTTGGGAAAAAGTAAAAGCAGGATACTATGTAACCGCAATAAAATTTACGGTACACAGCCAAGATGTTCGGCTGCATGAAACATGCCGGAATAATCATTCCATAACCTGCAATCAAACCAATAATGTACCCCAAACCACAAACGACTCTCAATTTCCGTCGACTGATGGCAAGTTTTAAAGGATGTACAGCAGCGCGATAACGAAGCAATGAAATGATCAACATCATGTATATTCCTGGGACTTCAAAGAAGACTTTTATACCGAAGACAGGACAAGTTATGGCGGAATAACGTAAATACGTGGCAATGAGGTCAAATAATCTCGCAAACAAACATCCGAGATCACAGATTGCAAGATGTAAAACAAGAAAGTAGTAGTTGTTCTTCAACAATTTTTTTTGTCTTAATATGGAGATGATAACCAAAATGTTACCGAGAATTCCAAATGCAACAACTGAAATATAAAAATGTCTGGAAGCATCATATGTTGTTTTCGCCATTGTTTCTTCAAGAAATTTGAACTGTGACTTTCGTTGCTGCTATATACAATGCAAGATCAGACTGGTAGCTCTCTTGGAAAACAAAACAAATGGCAAATGCAATTATTTTAGTACGATATATCAGGCAATACCAGATGTATTCCTCCAATAAGAAGCCTACACATAACGACAATGGCGTCCATGGATAGAATGTCAGAAGCATTGGCAAACATTAACAAAGTATGTAATATTGGCAAAGAAGAGCGTCAGACCATTTAGCATGAAAACTAAAGAAGGAATTAACATATAAAATTAAGTTACGGTTATATCTGTTTTAACCTTACATAAACTATTGTATAATTCCCATTTGATTATAGCCGGAATAATCTCTAATAGCGATCGAGCTTGCAACGTGGACAACCTATTTTGATCTTCGTTCGGGAAGCTTAGCCAAGAGAGAGGCAAAAGAGAATAATCTAAAATATTATTTAAACCGAAATTGCACAGAAATTTATTTTTGTGAATAACAACACCCTTAATCAAGCGATAACAAACATTGACTCGTATTCTAGAATAGTCATTGAATATTAATAACGTGTATTTTTGCAAACTAAACAGGTGTACCACGTTCGTTAAACTCTTGTTAGATGTTATAAGATGATCTAACCATTAATAATTTCTACCACACTTTTGACCATATTGAACTATAGTGTACGTGGATTTTCTAAAGACTAGTCACTGATGTTCGGGCAAGGATCTTGGTTGAGCATACCGAAATCACCGTGACACAGGTCACCCTTATAGAGATGCCTGCGGAGGAGACTATAGAAGTTTTTCATTTGTGAGCAATATCCTCGAGTTTTGAGAGTTTGTCAACTCATACTCTTGAATTTGTTGGATATTAATAACTTGTAAGTGGTAAACTAGGCAGGTGTGTCACGTTCAGTGTAAATGGCTTCTTGCATATTACCAAATGAACTGACCGTCAAAACTTTAGATAGTTTTATTCCACACTATTAACATCAACTTCCCATCAGTATTGTATGTATGTTTCGCGACATTTATCTATTATTGATAGCTGATGTAATGCCTCGATTGAAGGCTTATTTGAAATAATTTCCCCCAAAACATGATAAGCCGAATGAAATTCAGGCTCAATCAGCTGTAGATTATATTTTTGAGGAGATAGACAATCTTAGACAATGGCTGCAGAAGTTAGGGAGCCATGGAGCGACCACTCCGAGCAGCATGGTTTAAGGGGCTAACTCGATATTCAAAATGGGCGCTTCAAAACTCAGTCGAATAAATAATTCGAGGGATTTACAGGCCAACTCCAAAAATCACGTGGAGGCAGTTGAGCTAGATATTTAACCTGGAGTTACTTGCTAACAACTCCAATAGGAGTTCGTTATCTAAACTTAAAAGATTTACTAGCTAACTCCAAAACTTGTCATTAATCTTGAGGATATTTGCCCATGAAAAGGAAATTTTCGGAGTGAAAGAAATTTAAAAGATAGCTCATAGACCCCAGACCCCCCGGCTGCGCCAGCGTAGTCTAGCTCTATTCGAAGATTGGCTGCCTTCACAAAAATAGCATACACCGCATGACTCAAAGACTGCATCAAACCTCCGAAAGCAAATTAGGTCGAGTATATTCACGCATAAATAATACATCTACTAATTAGGTATTCAATTCTTTTCAGTCCGGGAAAACAAGACAAACTTTTGCAAATTTCTCATCCAATTTTCATCAAAATTTAATAGATTTTTCCTTGGCCTATGGTCGTTATCTTCACAAATTTTCAAATGTTTGATATTCTTTAGTTATCGTGCTAAGTTAACAAAAACACAAATACACAGACCCAGGTGAAAACATCAACCTCCTGGCGGAGGCAAATACGTTAGAAATTTGAACTCAATTTAAAACTTGGGGGAAGAAAATTCCGCATATAAAAAGTAAAGTGAAGTGACTATTCATATATTTACTTGTTATCAAATGTCAAACGCTACAAAATTTGAATATATCTTATGTATACAATTTAAGATCTATGTCATTATATTAAACATGTTATGTTGAATATTCTTAAATAATGCAGGAGCAATTGAGCTCAAAAAGACGCGGAGCTCCCAAAAAATGAAGATAAACCCTGGTACTTATATCCAGCCCCCTAAAACGGATTACCACGGTCATGAGCTGAGATTAACCAAAAAGACACAAATTCCAAACGACTAAGTTGTCAATACGTCAATTTTAGTAAGCTTTAAAGCATTTCGATCTTGGAATTAAGCTCGGATTTGACTCTTTTAATGAAAGAAGCACTCCATGTATAATGTTGAGTTCAATGGTATGACCCCTCAAAATCAAATAGATTATCTTAAATAATTATCAATAAAATCAATAGATAAATCAATGCGTCAATGGATCAATAAATCAATCAAGTATAGTCAAAAGTAGAATGCAAGCATTTCTACTGTCATGTTTTTTAAAGCTAAATCTAAATTCCTCCAGTTGTCAGTAACAAGAAATGACTCATGTGGCATATCCATTATTTCTTGTTTCGGGCTGTTCTACAAAGTAAAGAAGATACAAGTCTCGTTCTGGTTGGACAATGTATCTAGATGTCACCGTTTTCCATCTTGCTATTCAAGCACTGCCTGATTTTCTTGTGGTCTTCGTTTCCTCTTGAGGCAAAGTTTCCAAAATGTGAGCAACTTTTTGTCCAATATTCCATATATAAGAGGATTTACTGAATTTGATCCAGCAGCTCGCAGAATGAATCCAAAATGGAAAACCCAAACATATTTTATTGGTGGATATGCAAAGATGTACCATGTATACCACACAGAATTAGGCAAAATACTTACTCCGTAACAAAGAACGGTACTGAGACAAACAAGAAAAGTTCGTCGATTTTGAACATATCTGCTTCTTACCGCATTTGAACATACACGCTTCATGTGTTTGTTTTGTTTGACGAGTGCTCGACCTATTTTATAATAAGCTACTGCCATAAATATTGTTGGGAAAAAGTAACAGCAGGATACCATGTAGCCATTATAAAATTTACTGTAGACAACGTTCCACTTCATGAAACATGCCGGAATAGTTATTCCATAACCTGCAATCAAACCAACAATGTACCCCAAACCACAAACGACTCTCAATTTCCGTCGATTGATGGCAGGTTTTAAAGGATGTGCAACAGCGCGATAACGAAGCAATGAAATGATCAACATCATGTATACTCCTGCGACTCCAAAGAAGGAATCTATCTGCACGACAGGACAAGGTATGGCGTAATAACGGAAATCCTTGGCAATGACCTCCAAGAATATTAAAACCAAACATCCCAGATCACAGATTGCAAGATGTAAAACAAGAAAGTAGTAGTTGTTGCTCAACAATTTTTTTTGTCTTAATATGGAGATGACAACCAAAATGTTACCGAGAATTCCAAATGCAAGAACTGAAATATAAGAATATCTGTAAGCATCATATGTTGTCTTCTCCATTGTTTCTTTCAAGAAATTTGAACTGTGACTTTCGTTGCTGCTATATACAATGCAAGATCAAACTGGTAGCTCTCTTGGAAAACAAAACAAATGGCAAATACAATTATTTTAGTACGATATATCAGCCAATAACAGATGTATTCCGCCAATAAGAACCCTACCCATAACGACAATGGCGACGCCATTATAGAGATACTATATCGCCACTCTACCCATCGACCATATGGTCGCGACCGTCATGACGAAATGGACCAGGCCGCTTTAAGCCAGTTGGAAATAGTATTTATTTTTGGGGATCCCGAAAATGATATCATGTAATCTCTTCCGTGCACGTGTTATCGAGGGGTATTATCATCCAGAAATCCTCGTACACTTCCTCAAAAAGCCAGAAAAATCTTCCAGAAAAATTCCTAAATCCTGCAAAATTTGTCGAAATATATCCATAAAATCCCTAAAATTGCCATCCAAAAATCAAGCCAAAATGTCCTTTAAAATCCGCGGGAAATTTCGCACAAAATCCTTGGATATATTGCAGGAATTTTGAAATCCCAAAAATGTTCGTACGCTTTTTTCAGAGTAATACACCCCTCGCGTGTTATATCTTGTAGTTCACTGAGTTGATGAATGAGTTCGACTAACCTACTGACTATGCGTTGACTCTTATAGCCGAATGGTATAAGGAAGACAAGAGTATAGGGGTGCAATGAATCGAACTCCTTGCCCTTGGCCTTGTTAGGCGTGCAGTTGCGTGCAATTATTTTTCATTCCCAAAGCACTAAGCATTTATTTCCTACTTTTTGCAAGGCCTTTAGTACTAGGATGCAACTAACATATTTAGTTATCTCAAGAATTTATCTCAAGATGTTTAAATCTTAATTATTTAATATAGAATGCAAAAATATTGGGTGACTATCAGAAAGTCATTTAGCTTCCATTTTGTGTCACGAATTTAAAATGTTATATTGATCAACAGTTAGACTGATATGTTGGACTTAGATAGTCACTTATGCTTCATATTTTTATTGAAATATATTATGTATATAGTGTAGGAAATGTTGCATTGCACCTTAATCGAGGCGTGCAATAAAGCGCACTTCTTGATAAAAGGCTGAGGCGTTTCCCAGGCATGCGTCATTCCAGAATGCCCTGCATGTATAAAAGCCATTTGTCTCTTGATATAGGAATTAATATTCAGCTGATCTGTTCGTGAGCAAAGGGCTTAGAACTAGCGACAGAATAAAAAGATTCATGTATTTAATAATTACTTGTTTCTTTCTTTGACTTGCCCTGTCACTTAGTTATACAGCACGGTTAATACAGCTAAGAAGCAAATGGTCAGTGAAAATTTTTTAAACAAAATCAAACGCATTTCACGAGATATTGAGTAATTTGAAATCGAGAATTCTATTTGTATAAGTTATATAATGTATCGTGGATTTTAGTTCCCTGACCCTGTTGCCTTTTGTCTTTCATTTATATATTTTTTTCAAATTAATTATTAATTATAGTGGGATCATTAAGAAACTCGCCCGAGTTAATTACAATGAGCGCGTATCGTTCATAACAATAAACAAAACTTTAATCACAAAGAACAAGTAAAAGACACTTCCTGAATGCGTGATTCCACTGTAGGTAGCTTGAGAGGTTTGTAGGATCAAACTTAACGAGAAATTTAACTAGAAATTCGACGTTTCGACCAAAGCCCCTTCGTCTTTGCTCGAAACATCGCTGTTCTTGCGAAATTTATCAGGTAGTTTGACCATGGATTATAAAAACATGTGTTTTTATAATCCATGATTTGATCCTACAAAACCTCAAGTATAATGGACATTTCCAAATATAATTAAAAAGCTTTGTCTGGCTTCTGTCAATTGCTAAAATTGATTCATTCTCAAGTTAATCGGTTATGTTTTCATGCCAAAAAGACTCTAACGTCAACGTTTTATATAGAAACAATATACAAACAACACTCCATATTGATGTTTCACTGTAATATATTCAAACAATCTAAAATGAAAGCCAATATTTCAAGAGTTGTATGCCAGTAAAATAAAGAGGTTGTTGTTAATGTTTGGTTGTTACACAGTCACAGACAAAACAGGTTGATGTATTTTTCTTTTCACTCGCCTTAGAACAAGTCTAGGGCTGGATTTAGAAAGCCTTTAGTATAGGTAATCATATGATATCGAATAAAATTTAGGATTCGCAGTACTATATAGTGATATTTCAAAAATTTGCCAGAGTTAAACATGCCCGATCGTGTTTAAGTATTACCTTCTAGAATATTGCCTTAATTAAGAGTATTACCTTAATTAATCATTTTGACAAAGACCAGATACCTTAAGGTATCCTTGTTATATATCTACAAAAGAATAGAAGAGTTATTTTTATCGCGGAATAAGCCCTCCGAAACGAGGAATATTAAGGCCTGTTCACACAATCCTATCCTTCTCTTGACGTATGTGATTTACTGGATTTACTGACAAGGGTAAGGTTATTGGCTGATAGCTGACGAAAAGTGCAGCTGTTGCTGTATTGTGTAAAATCACATACGTCAGGTGGAGAATCGATCCAACAAACAGATTCTGTGAGCGCGGTAGCGTTCTGACTTGCACTGCAAGGGCCGTATGTTAGATAACTGTTATGGTTAATACGTTTCCCTCTTGAAATAAAGTTTTACTGCTACTACTGCCAAAACCGAGAACATATGGCTCCTGCACATAACTCAGCCTTGAAGTTCTGATCTAAAATTCTCTTTCTTTCATCTTTCTATTCAGCCTTATCTGATTGGTATTTTGATTTGCTGCTGAGGGCTATAAGGGACCGGTCATAAAGTATGTGTACTGGGGGGGTGGAGGGTATTCCAAAATACTACCATAAAATATGGTACCCCCCCGAAAAGCGTCGGAAAATATTTAATACCCCCCTCAAAGGTGATGAAATGTTTCGTACCCCCCCCCCCCACCCAACCAATCACCCTCCCCAAAAAACATGAAACAAATATAAATGGCAACAACATAATCTGTTACAAATTGTTATTGTTAATCCAAGTTTTGAGCATTTTTATAAATTTAACAGTGCTCTTTTACACATGTATCCAATCCGTACTTTTGTATGCTTGCCAGTATTCCCATTAATAGGACTTGCCTGACTATCTTTCCCGTACCTAATAACAGAGTCAAAAGAGGTCCCGGCCATGCGCATTATTTATGGGGATATATCAACAGAACGTCGTGACGTATTTCATATCTTTTTCAATATTTAAATCACTCTAAACGAGTAGGGGAGCTACCCGACGGTAAAATTACGTAATCAAAGACTGTTCAGGTTGCAGAGATGTCAAACTAATAGGTTCCAATCGAGACACTTTCCGATAAATGCTACTGTGCTACATTGCAATTTAATTATTATAAGAACATACACTCAATTTTATTAAAGTATTAAAGTATTAAAGTTTGTAGTTTTAATCATAGACATAGTATTAAACTCATTTTTTTGTTTCGTACCCCCCCACAAATGTCGTAATTCATCTCATACCCCCCCAAAGGTTAGATAATTTGTTTCGTACCCCCCCCAACTTACTCTCCACCCCCCCGGTACACATACTTTATGACCGGTCCCTAACTTGCGATTGAATATCTTGCCCATGACATATATGGGGGGATCAGTTATCCACCAAACCTTAAAGCACTGGTCAAACGAGGATGAGACTTGATGAGAGTTGGCAAGCGAGAGTTTCATCAACTCTCACGCCCCGGTCAAACGAGAACAAGAGCTGCATGCGGAGAATTGAGTGGATATTACCGCGCGTACTGGTCAAACAAGCAAAAACTCTCATCAACTCTCATCAAAATTTGAACCAGCTCAGAGCTGATGAGAGTGCATGAGAGTCGATGAGAGTTGGCGGTCAAACGCGAGCGAGAGTTGCAACTCTCATTGACTCTCATCAACTCTCATCCTCGTTTGACCCGGGGCTTATACAGAAACCACAGATAAGCGCTATCACAATGCGTCAATTGGCTTGTACATTTTGAGGGAACATCTTTCTAGGTAAATGTTCTTTATGTAGCCCTCCACGTGATGTAAAACACTTGGATTCCATATCTATTCCTGGTACCCTAACCATACACGATCTATGGTTTGATGTTCGAGCTCCATACACTTTTTCCCTGCAGGGTCTTAGCTCAAGGATCTGGAATTTGTGCGTCCAAATTTGAGATTTGGCTTACACTACCGTATTGAGTGTTTCCCTTTAGCCCAAAGTAAAGGCGAATCTCCAATTAACGGACACTCTATCCAGTGGACACCAGGAGACGAGGTTGGCTGACACTTCTAATTAACAGACACTTATAGAAGTTCTTAAAGAATACGCCATTATATTCCTCCGAACCCCATCCTGCGGACACCTCTAATAAATGGACAATGAAAAGGTTCCCCGTTTGTGTCCCTATTACAGGCTGGGCATTTGATTCCCTAATCACAACTTAACCGTGTAAGATTAAATTAGGAATTCAAGGAAACCATGATTGTCGCACGAACATGCTGTCCGAACATCCTACATATTTTCTCTGTATTCCCAATGTATATCCCAGTGTTCTTACTGTATTCCATAACCTAACCTAACCTAACCTAACCTAACCTAACCTAACCTAACCTAACCTAACCTAACCTAACCTAACCTAACCATGTATGAATAAAACCATGCATCATTAATAAGAACATGCTGTTCGAACACCCTACATGTTTATTCTGTATTCCCAATGCATTCCCACTAAAGGCCCCTGTGTTCTTACTGTGTTCCCTAACCTAACCTCACCTAACCTCACCTAACCTCACCTGACCTCACCTGACCTAACCTGACCTAACCTGACCTAACCTGACCTCACCTCACCTCACCCGAGCCGACCCGACCTCACCTCACCTAACCTAACCTAACCTAACCTAACCTAATCTAACCTCACCACCTAACCTAACCTATTAATGTAGGAATAAATTAGGAATTTAAGGAAACCCATGATTGCAAGAACATGGTGTTCGAACACCCTCCATGTTTTCTCTGTATTCCCACAAAACGTGCCTGTGTTCTTACTGTATATTCTCCAACCTAACCTTACACGAATAAATTAGGAATTCAAGGTAACCATCATTGTAAAACATGCCGTTTGAACACCCTATATATTTTCCCTGTATACTGTATTCCCGATGTGTTCCCATCAATTCATTCGCTCGCGTATAAATGCACCAATAGAGAATTTGACTTCACGTTCATCCGTCAAACGTCTGTAATGAGAGAGGATTCTATTGAAACAAGAAAGCCGAAAATACGTGGAAAAGAAAAAAAACTGAAGCTTCGCGAAGAGCATCCGACTCTGCCGTTTGCACGTCACTCTAGTCGTCCATCTTAAACCCCCTAGCCAACATACTTTTAACTCAAAGGTCAAGGAATTCTAGGAATTTGTAATACAAACAATTCCCTTGTATTTAAAAGACCCTGTGAAAGACGATAGGAATGAATTACAACATTACCTCTGCGACATTACATAATCCTTCAAATCACATGAAATGCAACCTGATTATCATAAGGCCATGAGTGTCAATCAGTTATTGGAGACTTAAATATAGATTGCTCGGGATTGCGCACTATTGAAGTTTCCTGGAAAAGGACTCCCCCGCGCGGCCACTCTGCGGATATTATTAAGAAAGTACAAAGCACGTGCAAGTAGTTGCAAGTCAAGAATAGTTATAGAGAAGTTATAAGCCGTCAAACATGGCGAACTTTGCCTTCGGACGTCGACATGCGCGGCAATTGGTATTTCAAAACAGTTTAACAATAAGACTTCTATTAATAAGTTGTATCAAAGTTATTGTAATAATTTCCGTTTTTGAGAAATTTGGCTAACGCTTGATCATACCAAATCCACAACTTTGAATAACTCGCATGCTTTGTTACTATTGACTATTCTTCTAGTTTGTGAAAACATAGAATAGAACAAAGGTAACTAAGCATTAGAATGATCTACATGAGTGAACAACTCTTATGCATAATTCTAATGCTTAGTTACCTTTGTTCCATTCAATAGTAACTAGGCATGCGAGTTATCCAAAGTTGTGAATTGTGTAGCAACGATGTAAAATTAGCTTTGCTTTTTAATAGTTTTGGGATTATCTTTGCTCATACAGTAGCGCGCAGTCCGCCATCTAAATACAACGTTCTTCAGTATGCTTGTTACGTCACAGCTGGCAAACTCTATTATATTGCTGAAATTATTGCAATATTATTGATTAAAAATAGTTTAAAATACGTTTTAGAACAGGAAGAAATCATATTTTTTCTACTATTTAAACTCGTACTATTTGCTCATCTTTATAAACCTGAGTATCTCTGTAGATTGATTTCACTAGGATCTCAAATTTGACCATATAAAACAGTAAAAACACTTAACTGAAACTCACTTATTGTCGTTATTGAGATGCCTGCGGTCAGGCTAACCTATTTTCATATTGGATGTTGAACATGAGAAAATTATCGATTTGTGTCAGGCCCTCTTCTCCCCCACTTGTGTCAGGGCTACTCTTGTCCCACCTCATGAGGGCCTTTCGTATTAAATTTTACAATTATTTGCACTGTTTTCCTTTTAATATATTATAAACTTGTTGAAGCCAACTGCAAATAATATTCTACGATCACGTTAATTTCTTAACGTTCAGGGGTGTATTTTTCACAAGTATATTAATATTATTTTGGGAGGGGTATTTTCAACTCCGTGGCGGCCGAAATATAACCTTAATGGCTTCGAATAAAGTATATATTTCACTTACGTTTTTAGTAAATGTTGTATATTACAATTTTAACGCATGAATACAGTGATAATGCCATTAATAACCTGCTCGGAAATCGAATAGAATAATTGAATAGAATAATATTTACAAGAATAGGATTAGGAACCTTCTAGAAACCATAATGCCTTTATTATAAATGCATTTGTATAATCAAAATCATTTCCTTCCTACAGTTTTTTCCCATACTACAAACCACAACTGTTAAAATTTTGTTTAATTGTTTGTGGTCTACATGCTATTAAATTTTATGTCGAGAAAGCCGATGAAGTTTAATATTATACGCGCTGCTGTCCATTTGATTATATTGCCAATTTCCGAATAAAATATTAATTGATGTCGCAAAAGCGTCTTTAAATTAACTCTAATTTATAGTTCTTATTGATAAAACAATAAAAATTGATAAAATAGCACACTGAAAACGCCTAGAACTCTACCACTGGGTTTTCACTGGGAACATAAATCATGAACATTCAACACGGCGTCATCTGATGCGCTCCTTTGTTTCTTTGGCCAATCAGCGTAACATCCAGATTCTGGATGTTGAACATGAGAAAATTATCGATTTGTGTCAGGCCTTCTTCTCCCCCACTTGTGTCAGGGCTACTCTTGTCCCCCACCTGAGGGCCTGATACTCAGGCTAGGATCTTGATTGAGCATATCGAAATCACCGTGACACAGTCACCCCTATAGAGATGCGTGCGGAGGAGACTATAGAAGTTTTTTATTTGTGAATTGTGTGCAATATCCTCGAGTTTTGAGAGTTTGTCAAGCCATACTCTTGAATTTGTTGATATTAATAACTTCTAATTAAGCTGTAAACTAGGCAGGTGTGTGACGTTCTTGTAAATGGCTTCTTGCATTATTACCAAATGAACTGACCGTCAAAACTTTAGATAGTTTTATTCCACACTATTAACATCAACTTCCCTTCAGTATTGTATGTATGTTTCGCGACATTTATCTATTATTGCTGGCTGATGTAATGCCTCGATTGAAGGCTTATTGGCAATAATTTCCCCCAAAACATGATAAACCGTCTGAAATTCAAGCTAGGTCAGCTGTAGATTATATTTTTGTGGAGGCAGGCAATCTTGGAGAATGGCTGCAGAAGTTAGGGAGCCATGGAGCGACCTGCATGGTCTAAGAGGCTAACTCCAAATTCAAAATGTGCGCTTCAAAACTCAGTAGAACAAAGAATTCGGGTGAGTTACAGGCCAACTCCAAAAATCATGTGCAGGAAGTGGAGCTAGATATTTTAACCTGGAGTTACTTGCTAACAACTCCAAAAATCATGTAGAGCTAGTTATCTAAACTTAGAAGATTTACTAGCTAACTCCAAAACTTGTCATTAATCTTAAGGAGATTTGCCTATGAAAAGGAAATTTTCAGAGTGAAGGAAATTTAAAGGATATCTCATAGACCCCAGACCCCCACGGCTGCGCCAGCGTAGTCTAGCTCTATTCGAAGATTGACTGCCTTCACAAAAATGCATTCTACACACATGACTCAAAGACTGCATCAAACCTCCGCAAGCAAATTAGGTCGAGTATATTCCCGCATAAATCATACATCTACTAATTAGGCATTCAATTATTTTCAGTCCGGGAAAACAAGACAAACCTTTGCAAATTTCTCATCCAATTTTCATCCAAATTGAACCAAAATTTAATCTACTTTTCCTTGGCCTATGATCATTATCTCCACAAATTTTCAAATGTTTGATATTTTTAGTTATCGTGCTAAGTTAACAAAAACACAAACACACAGACCCAGGTGAAAACATCAGCCTACCGGCGGAGGGCAAATACGTTAGATATTTGAACTCAATTTAAAACTTGGGTGAAGAAAATGCGGCATATAAAAAGTAAAATGAAGTGACTATTCATATGTTTACTTGTTATCAAATGTGAAACGCTATAAAATTTGAATATATCTTAACTATACAATTTAACATCTATGTCATTCTATTAAACATGTTACCTTGAATATTCTTAAAATAATGCAGGAACAATTGAACTCAAAATGACGTGGAGCTCTCAAAAAATGAAGATAAACACTGGTACTTATATCCAGCCCCGTAAAACGGATTACCGTTGCCACGGTCATGAGCTGAGATCAACTAAAAATGCACAAATTCCAAACTTCTTTAAAGTCTAAGTTGTCAATAAGTCAATTTTAGTAAGCTTTAAAACATTTCGATCTTGGAATTAAGCTCAGATTTGACTCTTTTAATGAAAGAAGCACTCCAGGGGCCGGTTGTTCAGAAGCCGGTTAACGCTAACCCAGGGTTAAATTTGCCTAACCTAGGGTTAAATTTTAACCTTAGGTTTGTTTGCGTTGTTCAAGGCTAGATTAACCGTAACCCAGGGTTAAACAGTGGGTTAAATTTAACCCACCTCGCTAGGTGGGTTAACTTGCTAATCGGCCGATTAACTCGTAAAAATGGACGTCGAAAGGAGTGGAAAACACGTAAACACACAAAAATCTCGACGAAACAAAGAGTGTACAAAGATTTTATGGATGAAAACCAACCTCAAACAGTAAATTCTAAGTCTTTGAATATTATTGAGATTCCTATTCGTCCTGTACGAGCCCATTGAGTTGCTTTACCTATACATGCTGGCGTTAAATTTTACGAGCATTAAAAACACAACAATTTAGATTGTCATGGTCTAAGCATGGACATCATAGTTAATACTGTAGACTACGTCGGTCTTCGGCCAATTTTACAATAGAAGTACTACGCCTATAGCTTAGTTAATAGCTATTAAAATGGTTTTCAAAATATAGTTTTCTGTTTGGCATAAAGCCGTAAACATGATATTGTGAAATGAAGTAAAACGAATTACCTCACGAAAGCTTTGAAATGCCATCTTTCGATATTGCCACCAAAAAACAACTTGCTGTTTGTACGCCTTCGGGTTCGTTCGAAGAATAAATTTACTCAGAACCCTTTTTCTTTTGCCAAACAATTCGGTTGCTAGCAGTTTTAATTTACAAGTTCCCATTTGCTTTTCTTGAACATCACAAGTTTTTGCACATCTAATGCCTGCAGACTCAGTGTATTACTAACAAACATTGTTTTTGAAAGCTGTAAAACAACTTTGCTTTGGCTTCTTTTTTCTATTTTCCTGTTTTGTTACGATCTTCTGCAATACGCATGCGTTGACAATTGTTTTTCAACTTCAAAAAAATGGAATTTCATTTGATTGGCTGCCATAAGTCTAATTTTGTTCTCAAATTTAATTATTCAAGCACTGCCTAAAATTCCAAAATTTATGACTTATAATGAGCAAATTTAATTTTATATATTTCTCATTTGTTTGGTCTATATAAACGGTTTTGATCAAGTATTATTTTATCTCGGAACTTTCTAAAATGCTCAAATTCATGTCTGAATAGTTCAATTTCAGTTGCTTCATGTTTTGACGCACGCTTTTCAGCCAATCAAAAACGTTCTTATATTAGATATATATTTTAACATAGATTTATTCTTGGGTTAAATGTCTTAACCCAGGGTTAACTAATCGCACCGTTAAAACCGACCTTTGAGCAACACCAAATTAACCCAGGATTAGCTAACCCAGGGTTAAGGATTTTTAACCCTGGGTTAGCGCTAATCCTGGGTTAAGTTAACCGGCTTTTGAACAACCGGCCCCAGGACTGTTTCCTGTTTCTGGCTGTTCTACAAAGTAAAGAAGATACAAGTCTCATGCTGGTTGGACAATCTATCTAGATGTCACCTTTTCCCATTTTGCTATTCAAGCACTGCCTCATTTTCTTGTGGTCTTCGTTTCCTCTTGAGGCAAAGTTTCCAAAATGTGAGCAACTTTTTGTCCAATATTCCATATATAAGAGGATTTACTGAATTTGATCCAGCAGCTCGGAGAATGACTCCAAAATGGAAAACCCAATAATATTTTATTGGTGAATTTTGCTCAGCAACGATGTACCATGTATACCTCACAGAATTAGGCAAAATGCTTACTCCGTAACAAAGAACGGTACTGAGACAAACAAGAAAAGTTCGTCGATTTTGAACATATCTGCTTCTTACCGCATTTGAACATACACGCTTCATGTGTTTGTTTTGTTTAACCAGTGCTCGACCTATCTTATAATAAGTTACTGACATAAATATTGTTGGGAAAAAGTTAAAGCAGGATACCATGTAGCCACTATAAAATTTACTGTAAACAGCCCAGACGTTCCACTGCACGAAACATTCCGGAATAATTATTCCATAACCTGCAATCAAACCAACGATGTACCCCAAACCACAAACGAATCTCAATTTCCTTCGACTGATGGCAGGTTTTAAAGGATGTACAGCAGCGCGATAACGAAGCAATGAAATGATCAACATCATATATACTCCTGCGGATCCAAAGAAGGTATCTATATGCACGACAGGACAAGGTATGGCGGAAAAAAGGAAATGCTTGGCAATGATGTCCAAGAATATTACGACCAAACATCCCAGATCACAGATTGTAAGATGTAAAACAAGAAAGTAGTAGTTGTTCTTCAACAATTTTTTTTGGCTTAATATGGAGATGATGACCAAAATGTTACCGAGAATTCCAAATGCAACAACTGAAATATAAGAATATTTGTAAGCATCATATGCTGTCTTCTCCATTGTTTCTTTCAAGAAATTTGAACTGTGACTTTCGTTGCTGTTATATGGAATGCAAGATCAAACTGGTAGCTCTCTTAGAAAACAAAACAAATGGCAACTGCAATTATTTTAGTACGATATATCAGGCAATACCAGATGTATTCCGCCAATTAGAACCCTACACATAACGACAATGGCGTCCATGGATAGAATGTCATAAGCATTGGCAAACATTAAAAAAGTATGTAATATTGGCAAAGAATTGTGGCAACTTTACAAGTTTTACAAAATAAAGCTGCCAAGATCATTCTGGACAAGCCATTTTACTCGTATGCAACTGAGGCACTTGCTATACTAAAGTGGATACCATTAGAGAAAAGACGATTTCAAAGAAGATGTATCTACATGTACAAGTGTTTAAACGGGCTTGTCAATCATCACACGACATTAGAAACACGACAAGCATACCATGGATATAACACAAGGAACAAAGACAAATTAAGGCTCCCAAAAATCACAAGAAATTGGGGCAGACAAAGATTACGTTACCAAGCAGCCGATGATTATAACAGATTAAGTAACGATATTAAAGATTCTAGGAACATTCAAATTTTTAAACGAAAATTTTTTTATCAGAACAATCTACAGTGAATAGACTATTATGGGTTGTGCACCTGGTGTTAGCATTAGCATTAGCATTATAATTTTATATTTATTGTATATAACTGCAGTATAATAATTAACTTTTTACCTTTAATATTAGTATGTTAGATATATTATGTTAACTTTTATCTAAGGTCCTTTTTGAAAATCATTATGTAATCAAAAAGTTTTCCTCAATAAAGATTACTACTACTAAAGAAGTGCGTCAGACCGTTTAGCATGAAAACAAAAGAAAGAATTAACATATAAAATTTAAGTTAAGGTTGTATCTGTTTTAAACTTACATAAACTATTGTATAATTCCTTCTGATTATAGAATAATCTCTAATAGCGAAATTGCAACGTGGACAACCTATATTTATCTTCGTTCGGGAAGCCAAGCCAAGAGAGAGGCAAAAGAGAATAATCTAAATTAGTAAAATTACATAGGTGATTATTGTAAATTTTCAACGCTGATTGGTTGCGCTACCTCGGATTAATACGCGATAATCACTTAGAGCGTTTTAAGCCGCTTTTATCGTAAATATTCAATTAAAATATTTTTGAAATGTGCATTTTTTAATTTTTTCCAAATAATCACCTATGTAATTTTACTAAAACAATTATTCGCCTCAGGCTCGGTGAATTCGGTGAATAAAAACCTCGACTTCGTCTCGGTTTTTATTCACCGATATTCACCTCGCCTTCGGCGAATAATTGTTAAATATTATTTTAACCGAAATTGCACAGAAATTTACTTTGTGAATAACAACACCCTTAATCAAGAGATAACAAACATTAACTCGTATTCTAGAATCGTCATTGAATATTAATAACGTGTATTTTTACAAACTAAGCAGGTGTACCACGTTCGTTAAACTCTTGTTAGATGTTATCAGATGACCTAACCATTAAACATTTCTACCACACTTTTGACCATATTGAACTATAGTGTAGATGGATTTTCTAAAAACGAATCATTAATGTTCTGCAAGGATCTTGATTGAACATATCGAAATCACCCTGAGACAGGTCACCCCTATAGAGATGCCTGCGGAGGAGACTATAGAAGTTTTTCATTTGTGAGCAATATCCTCGAGTTTTGACAGTTTGTCAAGCCATACTCTTGAATTTGTTGGATATTAATAACTTGTAAGCTGTAAACTAGGCAGGTGTATCACGTTCATTGTAAAAGGCTTCTTGCATATTACCAAATGAACTGACCGTCAAAACTTTAGATAGTTCTATTCCACACTATTAACATCAACTTCCCTTCAGTATTGTATGTATGTTTCGCGACATTTATCTATTATTGATAGCTGATGTAATGCCTCGATTGAAGGCTTATTTGAAATAATTTCCCCCGTTTGAAATTCAGGCTATCTCAGCTGTAGATTATATTTTTGCGGAGGTAGGCAATCTTGGACAATGGTGCAGAAGTTAGGGAGCCATGGAGCGACCAGCATCAGGTCTAAGGGGCTAACTCCAATTCAAAATGTGCGCTTCAAAATTCAGTCGAACAAAGAATTCTGGGGAGTTACAGGCCAACTCCGAAAATCATGTGGATGCAGTGGAGCTAGATATTTTAACCTGGAGTTACTTGCTAACAACTCCAAAAATCATGTGGAGCTAGTTATCTAAACTTAGAAGATTTACTAGCTAACTCCAAAACTTGTCATTAATCTTGAGCAGATTTGCCTATGAAAAGGAAACTTTCTGAGTAAAATAAATTTAAAGGATATCTCATAGAACCCAGACCCCCACGGCTGCGCCAGTGTAGTTTAGCTCTATTCGAAGATTGGCTGCCTTCACAAAAATACAATCAACACACATGACTAAAGACTTCATCAATCCTCCGCAAGCTAATTAGGTCGAGTATATTCACGCATAAATAATACATCTACTAGAAATACGTGCATGCAGAATCCCCTCGCCCATTTGAACCAAACAATTTACTCCCCATGCAAAAGTTATTGTAACATGAAGTACTGAGTCGACGAATGTAACCATGGTAACGCGCAACATTGTATATTTTATATATTTTAATTTGTACAAAATATTATTTTGTTTTTGACTATAAAATTATCAATTGCCCAACTATATAAAGTGGGTATGCTATTATGTACTCTTTTCGCTTTTACAGTTATTTACGGTAACATACTAACATTCAACCTTAGACGTTCACAAAACGTTTCGAAATTTTCAAAAAACTTCAAGAGATTTAATGGGGTTTTTTTCTATAACATATCTGAATAAATACTAAAATACTCTTAAAGATCAATCAATGTTGTATTCACCACACAGAATGATCTACACATTTTCAAATTCACAAACTATACTGCATGCTACGTTAAAAAATCGACAAAGCATGCAAAATAGACACTTGCCTGTTTAAAACGCTCCATTTTTGGTCTTTCGACTGTTTTTCCTCTTGTTAATTTATCTTCTAAATAATTTTCATTTATCTTGTTTTGGAGACTTAACATATAAACTTACTTACATAGAGACTTACTTATAAAATGAGTGAAAACTATTTTTGAAAAAAGTTTGCAAAATGGAAATCTTCTCTCGGCTTGAACTTGCGCATGCGCATAACTTACGAAAAGGTCCAGTCCAGTCGAGTCCATGACAAAAAAAAATGGCGGACGACTTTGCATTCCACAATGTTTTCACATACCCGGGTGTAAATCTCCGAGCGGAATTAGTACCCTCACACGGCGCTTCGCGCTGGCTCGAGGACTAATTAGGCATTCAATTATTTTCAAACTTTTGCAAATTTCTCATCCAATTTTCATCCAAACTGAACCTATGGCCGTTATCTCCACAAATTTTCAAATGTTTGATATTTTTAGTTATCCTGCTAAGTTAACAAAAACACAAACACACAGCCCCAGGTGAAAACATCAACCTCCTGGCGGACGGCAAATACGTTAGATATTTGAACTCAATTTAAAACTTGGGGGAAGAAAATGCCGCATATAAAAAGTAAAGTGAAGTGACTATTCATATATTTACTTGTTGTCAAATATGAAACGCTACAAAATTGGAATATATCTTATGTATACAATTTAAGATCTATATCATTATGTTAAACATGTTATATTGAATATTCTTAAATAATGCATGAGGAACAATTGAACTCAAAATGACGTGGAGCTCTCAAAAAATGTAGATAAACCCTCACTGGTACTTATATCCAGCTCCCTAAAACGGATTGCCGTTGCCATGGTCATGAGCTGAGATCAGCCAAAAATGCACAAATTCCAAACTTCTTTAAAGACTCAGTTGTCAATACGTCAATTTTAGTAAGCTTTAAAGCATTTCGATCTTGGAATTAAGCTCAGATTTGACTCTTTTAATGAAAGAAACACTCCAGGTATAATGTTGAGTTCAATGGTATGACCCCTCTAAATTAAATAGATTATCTTAAATAATTATCAATAAAATCAATAGATAAATCAATGTGTCAATGGATCAATCAATCAATCAATCAAGTCGTCAAAAGTAGAATGCAAGCATTTCTACTGTCATGTTTTTTATAGCTAAATCTAAATTCCTCCAGTTGTCAGTAACAAGAAATAATGGATATGGTACATGGCTCATGTGGCATATCCAGTATTTCCAGTTTCTTGCTGTTCTACAAAGTAAAGAAGATACAAGTCTCATGCTGGTTGGACAATCTATCTAGATGTCACCTTTTTCCATCTTGCTATACAAGCACTGCCTGATTTTCTTGTGGTCTTCGTTTCCTCTTGAGGCAAAGTTTCCAAAATGTGAGCAACTTTTTGTCCAATATTCCATATATAAGAGGATTTACTGAATTTGATCCAGCAACTTGCAGAATGATTCCAAATTGGAAAATCCAATCATATTTTATTGGTAGATTTTGCTCAGCAACGATGTACCATGTATACCACACAGAATTAGGCAAAATACTTACTCCGTAACAAAGAACGGTACTGATACAAACAAGAAAAGTTCGTCGATTTTGAACATATCTGCTTCTTACCGCATTTGAACATACACGCTTCATGTGTTTGTTTTGTTTGACCAGTGCTCGACCTATCTTATAATAAGCTACTGCCATAAATATTGTTGGGAAAAGGTAAACGCAGGATACTACGTAGGCAAAATGAAATTTAATGTAAACAGACGAGACGTTCCACTGCATGAGACATGACGGAATAATTCTTCCATAACCTGCAATCAAACCAACAATGTACCCCGAACCACAAACGACTCTCAATTTCCGGCGACTGATGGCAGGTTTTAAAGGATGTACAGCAGCGCGATAACGAAGCAATGAAATCATCAACATCATGTATATTCCTGCGACTTCAAAGAAGAATCTTATATTCCAGACAGGACAAGGTATGGCGGAATAACGGAAATGCTGGGGAATGATATCCAAGAATAACGCAACCAAACATCCCAGGTCACAGATTGCAAGATGTAAAGCAAGAAAGTAGTAGTTGTTCTTCAACAATTTTTTTTGTCTTAATATGGAGATGATAACCAAAATGTTACCGAGAATTCCAAATGCAACAACTGAAATATAAGAATAGCTGAAAGCATCATATGTTGTCTTCCCCATTGTTTCTTTCAAGAAATTTGAACTGTGACTTTCGTTGCTGCTATATACAACGCAAGATCAAACTGGTAGCTCTCTTGGAAAACAAATGGCAAATGCAATTATTTATTACGATATATCAGGCAATACCAGATGTATTCCGCCAATAAGAATCATACACATAACGACAATGGCGTCCTTGTATAGCATATCATAAGCATTGGCAAACATTAACAAAGTATGTAATATTGGCAAAGAAGAGCGTCAGACCATTTAGCATGAACACTAAAGAAGGAATTAACATATAGAATTAAATTACGGTTATATCTGTTTTAAAATTACATAAACTATTGTATAATTCCTTCTGATTATAGAATAATCCCTAATAGCGAGCTTGCAACGTGGACAACCTATTCTGATCTTCGTTCGGGAAGCCAAGCCAAGAGAGAGGCAAAAGAGAATAATCTAAAATATTATTTGAACCGAAATTGCACAGAAATTTACTTTTGTGAATAACACCCTTAATCAAGAGATAACAAACATTGACTCGTATTCTAGAATAGTCACTGAATATTAATAACGTTTATTTTTTCAAATTAAACTGGTGTACGACGTTCGTTAAACTCTTGCTAGATGTTATAAGATGACCTAACCATTAAAAATTTTTACCACACTAGTAACCATATTGAACTATAGTGTAGATGGATTTTCTAAAAACGATTCATTAATGTTCGGGCAAGGATCTTGATAGCCTGAGCATCAGGTATTCTGAAGGGGAAAGGAAAGACTGACACAAAAGGCCACTTTTGAGCTTTCCGCCCCCTTGAAACGACATACGCTTCTCTTGGAATAGCAGCCGACATAAAATAAGTATTACTGACAGTCAGACAAATAATCTTACACGAATTTTGTGCTATTTACCTATTTCAAAAAGATTGCATTACTTCACTCGTAGATTCGTAATATAATCTGTGTTGTTTATTATAAAGTACATTTCCTGACCCTGTATAAAAACTTTCACCTTTCCAGTAATTGAGTATTATATACCGGCAACAGAACTGATTCGCAGTGTCAGACAGTGTTTGTACCTTTTTATAATAGTACATTTCTCTTATATCAATATGCTTTCGTATTAAACTTTACAATTATTTGCACTGTTTTCCTTTTAATATATTTTATTATATAAAGTATAGTGCTTTATAGAGATTTCGAGCACTGATAAAACTGATAATCCTACATGTGAGATTATTTATGATAATCTCACATGTGAAAATTATCGCTTTTGAAGTTTAAGAAAATGGATATTTTATTTTATTTTATTTTATTTGAACATGATATCACACTCGTGTTGAACATGATATCTCACTCGTTCGCGGCGCTCACTCGTGAGATATCATGTTCAACACTCGAAATAAATCTGGTATTTCCGCGCACCCATGTATTATTCTCTATATAAACTTGTTAAAGCCAACTGCAAATAATATTCTACGATAACGTTAATTTCTTAACGTTCAGGGGTATATTTTTCACAAGTATATTAATATTATTTTGGGAGGGGTATATTTTCAACTCTGTGGCGGCCTTAGCTAGCCAAATATCACCTTAATGGCTACGAATGAAGTATATATTTCACTTAAGTCTTTAGTAAATGTTGTATATTACAATTTTAACGCATAAATACAGTAATAATGCCATGAATAACCTGCTCTGAAATCGATTCATGCTAAACACTATGTATTTTTTTTATTTACTAATTCGCATAGTACAAACCGCAACAGTTAAAACATTGTTTAATTGTTTGTGGGCTACATGCATACGTATTAAATTTTATATCGAGAAAGCCGATGAAATTTAATATTACGCGTTACTGTCCATTTGATTATATTGCCAATTCCCGATTAAAATATTAATTGATGTCGCAAAAGCGTCTTTAAACCAAGCCCGTAGCTGGCTCTCAATTTCTAGGGGGGCACTGCTGAAATAGTTAGCAGAGGGGATATTTTTGTGCTAGTTTCCGGTCGCAGCCCTGGAAAAATTGGTTAAAATACGTTCTTTTCGACCGTGAAGAACATTAGATTTGTCCTTTATTTCGTAATACTTTAAAGTAAACTATAAATGAACTTAACCAAAACAAAAATAACGTGACAGTGCTCGTGTTTGGGGGGGGGGGTGCATGATTCCAATTTTATTCGCCCCCCCCCCTCAGCTACGGACTTTCTTTAAATTTCCTCTAATTTATAGTTCTTATTGATAAAACAACAAAAAATATTAAAATAGCACACTGAAAACGCCTAGAACTCTACCACTGGATTTTCACTGGGAATATAAATCATGAATATTCAATACGGCGTCATGTGATGCGCTCCTTTGTTTCTTTGGCCGATTCAGCTATCATATCGAAATCACCCTGACACAGTCACCCCTATAGAGATTCCTGCGGAGGAGACTATATAGAAGTTTTTATTTGTGAGCAATATATATCCTCCAGTTTTGACAGTTTGTCAACCCATACTCTTGAATGTGTTGATATTAATAACTTCTAATTAAGCTGTAAACTAGGCAGCTGTATCACGTTCATTGTAAAAGGCTTCTTGCATATTACCAAATGAACTGACCGTCAAAACTTTAGATAGTTTTATTCCACACTATTAACATCAACTTCCCTTCAGTGTTGTATGCATGTTTCGCAACATTTATCTATTATTGATAGCTGATGTAATGCCTCGATTGAAGGCTTATTTGAAATAATTTCCGCCAAAACATGATAAGCCGTCTGAAATTCAGGCTTGAACTCAGCTGTAGATTATATTTTTGTGGAGGTAGACAATCTTGGACAATGGCTGCAGAAGTTAGGGAGCCATGAAGCGAACAGCATGGTCTAAGGGGCTAACTCCAAATTCAAAATGTGCGCTTCAAAACTCAGTCAAACAAAGAATTCGGGGGAGTTACAGACCAACTGCAAAAATCATGTGGAGGCAGTGGAGCTAGATATTTTAACCTAAAATCATGTGGAGCTAGTTATCTAAACTTGGAAGATTTACTAGCTAACTCCAAAACTTGTCATTAATCTTGAGGAGATTTGCCTGTCAAAAGGAAATTTTCAGAGTAAAAGAATTTTAAAGGAAGTCTCATAGACAACAGACCGCCCGGCTGCGCCAGCGTAGTCTAGCTCTATTCGAAGATTGGATGCCTTCACAAAAATACAATCTACACACATGACTCAAAGACTGCATCAAACCTCCGCAAGCAAATTAGGTCGAGTATATTCATGCGTAAATAATACATCTACTAATTAGGCATTCAATTCTTTTCAGTCCGGGAAAACAAGATCGACAAACTTTTGCAAATTTCTCATCCAATTTTCATCCAAATTGAACGAAAATTTAATCGATTTTTCCTTGGCCTATGGCCGTTATCAATGTTTGATATTTTGAGTTATCGTGCTAAGTTAACAAAAACACAAATACACAGACCCAGGTGAAAACATCAAAATCCTGGCGGAGGGCAAATACGTTAGACATTTGAACTCAATTTAAAACTTGGGGGAAGAAAATGCCGCATATAAAAAGTAAAGTGAAGTGACTAGTCATATATTTACTTGTTATCAAATGTCAAACGCTACAAAATTTGAATATATCTTATGTATACAATTTAAGATCTCTGTCATTCTATTAAACATGCTATATTGAATATTCTTAAAATAATGCGGGAACAATTGAACTCAAAAAGATGTGGAGCTCTCAAAAAATGAAGATAAACCCTGGTACTTATATCCAGCCCCCTAAAACGGATTGCCGTTGTCACAATCATGAGCTGAGATCAACAAAAAACGCACAAATTCCAAACTTCTTTAAAGACTAAGTTGTCAATACCTCAATTTTAGTAAGCTTTGAAGCATTTCGATCTTGGAATTAAGCTCGGATTTGACTCTTAATGAAAGAAGCACTCCACGTATAATGTTGAGTTCAATGGTATGACCCCTCTAAATCAAATAGATTATCTTAAATAATTATCAATAAAATCAATAGATAAATCAATGTGTCAATGGATCAATATCCATTATTTCCTGTTTCTGACTGTTCTACAAAGTATAGAAGATAACCCTGGTTGGACAATCTATCGAGATGTCACCTTTTCCCATCTTGCTATTCAAGCACTGCCTGATTAACTTGTTGTCTTCGTTTCCTCTTGAGGCAAAGTTTCCAAAATGTGAGCAACTTTTTATCCAATATTCCATATATAAGAGGATTTACTGAATTTGATCCAGCAACTCGCAGAATGATTCCAAATTGCAAAACCCAATAATATTTTATTGGTAGATTTTGCTCAGCAACGATGAACCATGTATACAACACAGAATTAGGAAAAATACTTACTCCGTAACAAAGAACGGTACTGAGACAAACAAGAAAAGTTCGTCGATTTTGAACATATCTGCTTCTTACCGCATTTGAACATACACGCTTCATGTGCTCGTTTTGTTTGACCAGTGCTCGACCTATCTTATAATAAGCTACAGCCATAAATATTGTTGGGAAAAAGTAACCGCAGGATACTATGTAGCCATGTATAAATTTACTGTAAACAGCCAAGACATCGTACGGCTGAATGAAACATTGCGGAATAATTATTCCATAACCTGCAATCAAACTAATAATGTACCCCAAACCACAAACGACTCTCAATTTCCGTCGACTGATGGCAGGTTTTAAAGGATGTACAGCAGCGCGATAACGAAGCA
Source organism: Trachythela sp. YZ-2020 (assembly GCA_016169945.1). Lineage (NCBI taxonomy): Eukaryota > Metazoa > Cnidaria > Anthozoa > Malacalcyonacea > Clavulariidae > Trachythela > Trachythela sp. YZ-2020. Next base: position 1,640,837 of record JADLSH010000157.1, read on the forward strand.
ATGAAATGATCAACATCATGTATACTCCTGCGGCTCCAAAGAAGTAATCTATACGCACGACAGGACAAGGTATGGCGGAATAACGGAAATGCTTGGCAATGATGTCCAAGAATATTAAAACCAAATATCCCAGATCACAGATGGCAAGATGTAAAGCAAGAAAGTAGTAGTTGTTCTTCAACAATTTTTTTTGTCTTAATATGGAGATGATAACCAAAATGTTACCGAGAATTCCAAATGCAACAACTGAAATATAAGAATATATGTAAGCATCATATGTTGTCTTGTCCATTGTTTCTTTCAAGAAATTTGAACTGTGACTTTCGTTGCTGCTATATACAATGCAAGATCAAACTGGTAGCTCTCTTGGAAAACAAAACAAATGGAAAATGCAATTATTTTAGTACGATATATCAAGCAATACCAGGGTGTATTCCGCCAATAAGAACCCTACACAGTCATAACGACAATGGCGTCCATGGATAGAATATCATAGGCATTGGCAAACATTAACAAAGTATGTAATATTGGCAAAGAAGAGCGTCAGACCGTTTAGCATGAAAACTAAAGAATAAATTAACATATAAAATTAAGTTACGGTTATATCTGTTTTAAACTTACATAAACTATTGTATAATTCCTTCTGATTATAGAATAATCTCCAATAGCGATCGTGCTTGCAACGTGGACAACCTATTTTGATCTTCGTTCGGGAAGCCAAGCCAATAAGAGAGAGGCAAAAGAGAGTAATCTAAAATATTATTTTATCTTAAATTGCACAGATGTTTACTTTTGTTAATAAGAACACCTTTATTCAAAAGATAACAAAGATCGGCTTGTATTCTAGAATCGTCATTGAATATTAATAACGTGTATTTTTGCAAACTAAACAGGTGTACCAAGTTCGTTAAACTCTTGTTAGATGTTATAAGATGACCTAACCATCAAAAATTTCTACCACACTTTTGACCATATTGAACTATAGTGTAGATGGATTTTCTAAAAACGAATAATTAATATTCGAGCAAGGATCTTTATAGCCTGAGGATCTGGCTTTCTGAAGGGGAAAGAAAAGCCTGACACAAAACGCCGCTTTTGAGTTTTCAGCCGCCTTGAAACGACATACATTGCTGTTTGAATAGCAGCCGACATAACATAAGTATTACTGACAGTCAAACAAATAATTTATTTAATTTTTTATTGACAAGCTTTGTCATAAATGACTGGTAATCCCTACCGGGCTTAATTGCCCCATTCACGGGTCCCTGAATATATACATCTGCATTAAATACAACACATTTTGTCTGCAAGACTGGACAACAGACGACACGAGTGACATTTAACACAGACAGTTTTAAACGTTTGTGGGACATTAATATCATATATAAGTTCAGTCATTGCGTGATAATATTTCAACAAGTTCTATTTAAATTGGCCAATGGTAACGTCAGCTTCGCGGATATGTGGTGGTAAGCAATTATAGGTTCTGGGAGTTCTATTGAAAAAACTATTTTGAAAAGTTAAAGTGTTTACTCTTGGAACGTTTATTGTTATATTGCTATTTGAACTACGCCTTGTGACACGATTATTTGACTTTACACTAATATTGGGATTATCTGACTTCATGGCTTTGAAAAAATACATGAAATCCAGGTACTCATGCCAGTAACAAAAAGGAAGTAACCCTGTTATTAGCAGCCGGTCTTTGTGACAAGTTTCAGGTCGAAACGGTAGGGACAAGATAAATCTCGTTGCATGCCGTTGAACTTTCTCGATATCAAGGATAAGTAAGACAGACTGTGGTGACCAGACTTGTGAGCTGTACGTGAAGTGACTTCGAACTAACGTTTTAAAAAGTGAAGCGCGTATACAGGGATCGTGCATGTCGATGGAAGATCTTCTTACAAACCCCAGCGTTCTGTTGGCTTTCGCACATACAGCAGCAACTTCCTGGCTCCATTTGAGATCCGCAGTGATCAAAACGCCGATATCTTTTTGCACAGCCTTTCTGATAAGCGAAGTGTTGGTATGATCATCTTTGGTCAAGTGATAGAATGACTGCACGGAATTCACATTTCTTGTCACTGTGAGAACACCACATTTGGACTGGTTTAGGGTCATATGCCACATCCGACACCACTGGTTGATTTTATCAAAATCGCATTGCAAATGTTTAACGTCTTCTGCTCTTCTTATGGCACGATAACACTTAATGCCATCAGCAAACAGTGCTACAGACGATGCCGTTGTCTGTTGAGGTAGGTCATTCACGTACATATGAAACAATAGAGGACCAAGGATTGAACCCTGAGGAACACCTGATAGTACGGGGATTGGTAGCGATGATTTGCCCAGGACGGTGACTTTCTGATGGCGGTCTGTAAGGTAGTTTTGAAACCAGTTAAGCAAATTTCCACAAACTCCAAAGTAGCTTAGTTTCTTGAGTAGAAGCTGATGATCAACCTTGTCGAAAGCTTTAGAAAAATCGAGATAAAGAATATCAGTTTGGATTCTTTGGTCGAGCGATTTCCCAATCTCATGAACAACTTGTAGCAACTGTGATGTCGTAGACCTTCCCCTAAGAAATCCAAATTGGAGATTATGCAGTTGACTTGACACATGGGTGATAAGTTGATTATAGGTACGACGTTCAAAGATTTTCGATACAATGGGAAGTAGCGATATGGGTCGAAAATTTGAGACGTCATTCTTTTGACCACCTTTAGGAATAGGTATTATGTTGGATATTTTCCATTCCGCTGGGACTCTGCCCGTACTCAAGCTTTTGTTGAAGAGATCACTAAGCGATGAAGAAATATAGGGAGCACAATATCTGAGCAACTTTGCTGGAATTCTGTCTGGACCTGTAGCTTTGTTGTCGTCGAGAGAGAGAAGAATGCGTTTAACATCATCAGATGAAATGTTGATATCACTTGTAGGATCACAGAAAGTGGCGGTCGAAACCGGATGCGCGTCATAATCTTCTTGGGAAAGAGTTTGATTAAACATATAATAGAAGAAGTCGTAGACTTCTTTAGTTTAAACTAAAGTACCTTTAGTTTTAACCTTTCATCCCTTCAATTTTAAGGGACATCATTTGCCGGAATTTTAATCTACTTAAAAATGACCCTGCAACGTCTTCCATTTTCTCCGAGACCCCACTAGTCTCTTTTCGACACAGTAAAAATATCCGGGAAACCCTAGTGCACAGCTCACTGCGACAGGACTCTGTGTCACCAGTTGGCACTGTTTCCTGTGGTCGTACTAAGTGCTACACTTGTAAGCATTTAAACCTCGCCACCTGTATTTCGGCTCCAAAATCTCAGTTTGTCATCAAGCACAGTTTCACGTGCATCTCCTCCAACCTCGTTTACTACATCTCTTGCAGCAAATGTGGCTTGCTCTACATCGGAGAGACTGGAAGACGTTTAGGCGATAGGTTTGCTGAGCACTTGCGTGATGTTAAGAACAATGTGCACAACAAACCGGTTGCTAGGCACTTCAACAGTGCCAACCACTCCTTTTCTGATATGAAAATATGCGCCATTCATCCCATTATTGGTGGCAATGATACCCGTCGGAAGTAAGAAAAGCGGCTCATTTTTAAACTTGGCACCATTCAGCCTGATGGTATCAATGAGCGCCTCTCATTCATCTAGCTCATTCTTTTCTCTTAAATACTTCTTATATACTTTCCTCTATATCCCCTCTTCCCTTCCCTTGTACGACATTTATAGCGCTTTGGTAAGTGTAACGCCTGTGCGCAGGCCTTCGACCCTATAATCGGGCCGAAGCCTGCACGTAGGCTATATCTTTACATATTAATTCTATTTTGTTATGATTGTTATGACTACTTTATTTTCATTGGTTAATATTTTGTTCACGTGACAGCTTTTATAGCGTTGCTATAAAAGCTGATGTAATGTGTTTATCTGTCTACTAATTTCTCCTGACGAAGGGCTTTAGCTCGAAACGTCGAGATTTTGTTTATATCTCTTAGGCACACGCGAAGCAACCCTCAATTTGTTCTTAGAATAGAAGAAGTTGTTTAAGAGGTTTTCAACGTCTTCCGGATTTTCAGCCGTGACAGTCCCTTCATCACGCTTCCAGCTCATTTTACTTGGTACACTTGATGAGTGTGAAACGGATTTAAACAACGACCAGAATCTTTTTGTGTTGGATTTCATTAGACCAGGCAAAGACTGGAAGAACTCTTTTCGCTTTCGCGATATAAGCGACTTAAACGAACGGCGAAGATCGCGGAAGTTTTCCCAGAGACTGTGATTTGAACTCTTTCAGCCTTTCTTCTAGCCGTTTCTTTCCTGTTCAACAGGTGGTGGATTTCACTGTCAAACCAGGGGGGGGGATTTGCGTTTCTTAACAATTTTGGTCGGAATATGATGGTACACGGCATCCATAAAACGATCGCACCACCGTTTCCAGTCCTTGTCGATATCTCCAGGATTAATATTGTCAAATTCATCTGAGACTGTCGATGGGGAGAGATTTGTTGATGAAAGAGTTTGGTATAAACCCTCCCAGTCTGCTGAACGGTAATCTAAGACAGTTCGCGTGTCACACGAAGATAACTTGACGAATACTTTAAATTCGAAAAACAGGAGATTATGGTCGTTAAAGAGGTCCATTGATTTTGGTGAAATGCTCGAAATATCAGTAACAGATTCAGGAGTGTTGGTGATATAATATATCCCACAGTAATTGGTGTTAAACTGTTGTGGTGTCCCCGCCTTTTTATTTTTATTTTGCATGTGTTTGGGAGTATTTAATTTTTCCCTAATTTGCAATATTGTTAGCATAGGCGAAGCTAAATAAATAAATAAATAAATAAAAATATCATACACGAGAAGGAGTTTATTATAGTGATTTGAAACACCGAAAAGTGTGTTGAAAAACAAGGCGCTAGCCGAGTTTTTTAACATACTTTGAGGTGTTTTTAAATCACTATAATAAACGACTTCGAGTGTATGATATAGCTTCTCAAACAAACCAGTATTTAAAGGGAAATTCAACGCGAATGTTGAGTTAATTTATGGGTGTTTATTACCGTGGTATCAAGACAACGATACGGTGGTGATTTCCTTTGTGTTTTGCTCATGAATTATTAATGAGTTTGAGAAGATTAGATCAAGGATGTTATTTAATTTCGTCGGATACGGGTTAACTTGTTCAAGGAAAAAGTCGTATATGAGATCCCTAAATTCTACAGAGCTGGATGAAAGAATTTGGGAAGCATTATCACAGTTCCAAATCAATTCGGCAAAATTAAAGTCCCCAGTTATAAGTATTTTTTCATATTTTTCAGCAACTTGAAGAAACACCGTAAAAAGATTAAGCCATTCGTTAAGATCACCGTTCGGTGGCCTGTAACAGACGCACAGAAGACATTTATTTGGTTCTTGAGTTTGAAGTTCAATTGCGAGGATTTCTAAATGGTCGGACCAAGTCCCTGAAGCAACTCTATTGTACTATATTCCTTCACGCAATGCTAACAATACACCTCCGCCATGTTTGTTGGATGGACGATCTTTTCTGATGAGGTTGTAACCAGAGGGCAATATTTCATCGTCACTGACATTGTCATTGAGCCATGTTTCTGTGACCAATATAACATCCTAATTGTCCGCATAAACAAGGTCTTGAAACGATTTTAGATTGCTAACAAATGTTCCACCTTCTCGCTTGTTCATGCTTCGGAGACTTTGTGCATTGAATGGTAGGAAACGTTGAACTTTAGACATAGGACCTGGGTTGGTAGCCATATCACCAGCAAGTCGGATACAAAGGATGACGTGCTTGATCTGAAATTGAAGGCCATCACGAAGGTTGATTCCTAATGTTGATTTCCTCAACAAGTTATCACGCGTAGAAGTCCACAAAAAGCATAATCTATCAGATAGGGTTGTTAGTTGCAAAGAAATCAAAACATTTTGAGGAACAGTTTTTGTGTTGAGATGACTGATGTCAGGTTTTGATCTTGTTGATAACCAGAAAGTTAAAATCAGAAGAAAGAACCAACCATGCAGCTACAACATTTAACGACTTTTCACGCGTTTTTAAATTCATTTTGCTAATTTTTGTTCCGATAAATTCTAAATAGTTAAGAAGTGGCTGAGAATGATTCCAATTATAAATGATATAGCGTGTATGGTTAAACGAGGAAACATTGACTTTGATCCATAGTGCTAAAAATGATGCAGGGAAAACCCATGACAGCTAGCCAAATATCACCTTAATGGCTGCGAATGAAGTATATATTTCACTTAAGTCTTTAGTAAATGTTGTATATTACAATTTTAACGCATGAATACAGTAATAATGCTATGAATAACCGGCTCTGAAATCGATTCATGCTAAACAGTATGTATTTTTTTATTTCCTAATTCGCCCAAATTAAAATTTACAATAATTGAATAGAATAATATTTACAATAATAGGATTAGGAACCTTCTAGAAACCATAAGGCCTTTATTATAAATTCATTTGTATAATCAAAATCATTTCCTTCCTACAGTTTTGTCCCATACTACAAACCACAACAGTTAAAATTTTGTTTAATTGTTTGTGGGCTACATGCATACGTATTAAATTTTATGTCGAGAAAGCCGATGAAATTTAATATTATACGCGCTACTGTCCATTTGATTATATTGCCAATTCCCGATTAAAATATTAATTGATGTCGCAAAAGCGTCTTTAAATTAACTCTAATTAATAGTTCTTATTGATAAAACAATAAAAATTGATAAAATAGCACACTGAAAACGCCTAGAACTCTACCACTGTGAGCATATCGAAATCACCCTGACAAATGTCACCCCTACAGAGATGCCTGCGGAGGAGACTGTATAAGTTTTTTATTTGTGAGCAATATCCTCGAATTTTGAGAGTTTGTCAACCCATACTCTTGAATTTGTTGATATTAATAACTTCTAATTAAGCTGTAAGCTAGGCAGGTGTACCACGTTCATTGTAAAAGGCTTCTTGCATATTACCAAATGAACTGACCGTCAAAACTTTAGATAGTTTTATTCCACACTATTAACATCAACTTCCCTTCATTACTGTATGTATGTTTCGCGACATTTATCTATTATTGATAGCTGATGTAATGCTTCGATTGAAGGCTTCTTTGAAATAATTTCCTCCCAAAACATGATAGGCCGTCTGAAATTCAGGCTAACTCAGCTGTAGATTATATTTTTGTGGAGATAGCCAATCTTGGACAATGGCTGCAGAAGTTAGGAAGCCATGGAGCGACCAATCCGACGACCTGCATCAGGTCTAAGGGGCTAACCCAAAATTCAAGATGTGCGCTTCAAAACTCAGTCGAACAGAGAATTCGGGGGAGTTACAGTGGAGCTAGGAGGAGGATGTGGAGGCAGTGGAGCTAGATATTTTAACCTGGAGTTACTTGTTAACAACTCCAGAAATTATGTGGAGCTAGTTATCTAAACTGAGAAGATTTACTAACTAACACCAAAATTTGTCATTAATCTTGAGGAGATTTGCCTATGAAAAGGAAATTTTCAGAGTAAAAGAAATTTAAAGGATATCTCATAGACCCCAGACCCCCACGGCTGCGCCAGCGTGGTCTATCTCTATTCGAAGATTGGCTGCCTTCACAAAAATGCAACTGATCTACACACATGACTCAAAGACTGCATCAAACCTCCGCAAGCAAATTAGGTCGAGTATATTCACGCATAAATAATACATCTGCTAATTCCGCATTCAGTTCTTTTCAGTCCGGAGAAAACATGACAAACTTTTGAAAATTTCTATCCTGTTTTTCTCCAAATTGAACCAATGGATATGCACATGACTCATGTGGTATATCCATTATTTCTTGTTTCTGGCTGTTCTACAAAGTAAGGAAGATAAAAGTCTCATCCTGGTTGGACAATCTATCTAGATGTCACCTTTTCCCGTCTTGCTATTCAAGCACTGCCTGATTAACTTATTGTCTTCGTTTCCTCTTGAGGCAAAGTTTCCAAAATGTGAGCAACTTTTTGTCCAATATTCCATATATAAGAGGATTTACTGAATTTGATCCAGCAGCTCGCAGAATGACTCCAAAATAGTAAATCCAAAAATATTTTATTGGTGGATTTTGCTCAGCAACGATGTTCCATGTAAACCACACAGAAATAGGCAAAATACTTACTCCGTAACAAAGAACGGTAATGAGACAAACAAGAAAAGTTCGTCGATTTTGAACATATCTGCTTCTTACCGCATTTGAACATACACGCTTCATGTGTTTGTTTTGTTTGACCAGTGCTCGACCTATCTTATAATAAGCTACTGCCATAAATATTGTTGGGAAAAAGTTAAAGCAGGATACTATGTAGCCATTATAAAACTTACGGTAAACAACCCAAACGTTCCACTGCATGAAACATGTCGGAATCATTGTTCCATAACCTGCAATCAAACCATAAATGTAGCCCAAAATACAAACGACTCTCAATTTCCGTTGACTGATGGCAGGTTTTAAAGGATGTACGGCAGCGCGATAACGAAGCAATGAAATGATCAACATCATGTACGTTGCTGCGACTTCAAAGAAGGAACCTATACACACGACAGGACAAGGTATGGCGGAATAACTGAAATGGTTGTCAATGGTGTTCAAGAATATTACAACCAAACATCCCAGATCACAGATTGCAAGATGTAAAACAAGAAAGTAGTAGTTGTTCTTCAACAATTTTTTTTGTCTTAATATGGAGATGATAACCAAAATGTTACCGAGAATTCCAAATACAACAACTGAAATATAAGAATATCTGAAAGCATCATATGTTGTCTTCTCCATTGTTTCTTTCAAGAAATTTGAACTGTGACTTTCGTTGCTGCTATATACAATGCAAGATCAAACTGGTAGCTCTCTTGGAAAACAAAACAAATGGCAAATGCAATTATTTTAGTACGATATATCAGGCAATACCAGATGTATTCCGCCAATAAGAACCCTACATATAACAACAATGGCGTCCATGGATAGAATGTCATAAGCATTGGCAAACATTAACAAAGTATGTAATATTGGCAAAGAAGAGCGTCAGACCATTTAGCATGAAAACTAAAGAAGGAATTAACATAAAAAATTAACTTACGGTTATGTCTGTTTTAAAATTACTTAAACTATTGTATAATTCCTTCTGATTATAGAATAATCTATATTATTATATACACAAGCTCTGGATATGAGGTATTCTGCAATCTGATTGGTTCTCTACTAGCAGGATATTAGCTCATATCCTGCTAGTAGAGAAAAGTAGAAAAAAGGCTGGCAGATTTGGACAATTAAATGAAGAGGATGTTCAAGTTTTACTTGAAAAAAGTAAATATCCAGATCCAGAGCTTGTGTATATAATAAAACAGTTATTCTACTCACTCTAGTCGTATATGACTGATAGCCGACTCGGCGCTATCGCGCCTCGTCGGCTATCAGCTCATATATAATATAATATAATATAATGGCTTTATTTCCCACATTTCAATAGCGGATACACTAAATTATAATGTGTTTACAAATTGGTTCAACTACTAGTTAAGATTACAACTAATTCTAAAATATTACATGTATATACAAATTTATATCTAAAATACGACTAAAATATACGACTATATATATAGAACGTTCTCAAATTAAAAACTACAGTTTTAGCCTATCGTTGTATTTATCTATTGCATATACTAACGGACTGCGTTTAAATCTTTCGGTTCTGTAGAAGAAGTTATCAAATTTGTTCGGATTTGTTCGAGTTTCTCTTCCTTTTACCTCAGAGCATTTCCTAGGAAGCAATGAATGTAATTTATGTGATGGCTCTGACATCTGCTTGATGAGACGAACACATAAATCATCTCTACGTTCCTGTAACGTTTTTAGTTCACATTCCTGAAGCGCACGATTGTACTCATATTCAGGAACAATTATCCTCAAAGCTCGTTTCTGTACTCTTTCAATATCATTACGCTGTGCTTGCGTCAAGTTGCCGTTCCATACCTGGGCACCATACTCCAAAGTTGATCTGATTACACAGCAATAAAAGGTCTTGAGGTCATTTTGGTGCGCCATAACCCTTAAGAACCTTCAAAAAATATAGACGTTTGGTCGCTTTCTTAATAATGTACTCTGTATTTGATTCCCAATTTAAATCATCGTCTATCCAGAGTCCCAATAACTTGTACGTTTTGACTCTAGACATTGGTTGTTGCCCAATGCAGACAGGAGGGAATACAGTCTTAATCTTTCTAAAATCTACTACCATTTCATTGCATTTCTTGGCGTTTAATTCCATTTGCTCATTTTCCGTGAACCGAATTATGTTATCAATATTATTTTGACTATTTCCGATACAATTTCCAGATACATGATCAGTGACATCAATCACCTCGGATAAAGTAGTGTCATCCATAAAAATAACAATGTCGTCTTGGTCAGAACCTCCATTCTGATCATCATTTGGTGTTTCAACAACATTGGCCAGCTGGTTAATCTTTATAATGAAGGCCAGGGCCCCCAATTTACTTCCTTGTGGGATCCCTCCTCTTATACTTTTACACTCTGATTTGTGGTTTCTAAACGTACACATTTGTAGTCTACCTTGTAGATACGTCGCAAACCATCTTACTAACGAAGGGCGCACACCAATGTCCATAAAATTTCCTAACAAAATGTTATGGTTGATCAAATCATAGGCTTTACGAAAGTCCAAAAAGGAGATTCTTACAACTTTTCCCGTGTTTTCCATGCACTTATACCAATTATGTACCAAATACACTAACGTCAAAACAGCTGAAGATCCCGCCAGGCCACCAAATTGAGAATCACTAATTTCTTCTTGAACGTCCTCAAGGATCCATTCAACAGCATACGATTCTTGCACTTTGGAGAGTACGCTAGTAAGGGAAATCGGTCTTAACTCCTCCACTCTATTGCATGGGGTTGTTTTGGGGATAGCACAGACGTTAGAAATTTTCCAAACTTCCGGGAATTTCATAGTTTGGAAGGATTGATTAAAAATATGTACTAAAGGTACCGCAAAATATTCAGCGAATAACTTTATTATCTTTAAACAGGGATCAAATGGCCCATGTGCTTTATTGGCATCTATGCCTTTTAATTTCTTTATGAGATTCGTCACAGAGATTTGAGGCAGAGTCTCATCTGCTGTAATCGTCAGCCACTCATCAGCCACTTCTGGGTAGTTCTTAGTTAGGTCTGTGAAAAAGGTGTTAATAAACTCAGCGGACTCTTTTGCGCTTAGTGGATTTTCAGTTTCCGGATCTATAATAGAGACTGAATCCTTCTTAGTTCCAACAACTTTCTTTATATACGACTCGAGTTCGTAGAATAACTGTTAAATAGCGAGCTTGCAACGTGGACAACCTATTTTGATCTTCGTTCGGGAAGCCAAGCCAAGAGAGAGGCAAAAGAGAATAATCTAAAATATTATTTTAACCGAAATTGTACAGAAATTTACTTTTGTGAATAACAACACCCTTAATCAAGAGATAACAAACATTGACTCGTATTCTAGAATAGTCAATGAATATTAATAACGTGTATTTTTGCAAACTAAACAGGTGTACTACGTTCGTTAAACTCTTGCTAGATGTTATAAGATGAACTAACCATTAAAAATTGCTACCACACTTTGACCATATTGAACTATAGTGTAGATGGGCAATCATTAATGTTCGGGCAAGGATCTTGATAGCCTGACTATCAGGCTTTCTGAAGGGGAAAGGAAAGCCTGACACAAAAGGCCGCTTTTGAGCTTTCCGCCCCCCTTGAAACGACATACGCTTCTCTTGGAATAGCAGCCGACATAAAATAAGTATTACTGACAGTCAAACAAATAATCTTACACGAATTTTGTGCTATTTGCCTATTTCGAAAAAATTACTTCACTCGTAGATTCGTAATATAATTTGTATTGTTTATTATAAAGTATATTTCCTGGGCCTGTATAAAAACTTTCACCTTTCCAGTAATTGAGTATTATATACCGGCAACAGAACTGATTCGCAGTGTCAGACAGTGTTTGTAGCTTTTCATAATCGTAAATTTCTCTTTATATCAAGATGCTTTCGCATTAAACTTTACAACTATTTGCACTGTTTTCCTTTTAATATATTATAAACTTGTTAAAGCCAACTGCAAATAATATTCTACGATCACGTTAATTTCTTAACGTTCAGGCGTATATTTTTCACAAGTATATTAATATTATTTTAGGAGGGTATTTTCAACTCTGTCGTGACCTTAGCTAGCGAAATATAACCTTAATGGCTTCGAATAAAGTATATATTTCACTTAAGTCTTTAGTAAATGTTGTATATTACAATTTTAACGCATGAATACAGTAATAATGCCGTGAATAACCTGCTCGGAAATCGATTCATGCTAAACACTATGTATTTTTGTTATTTATACTAATTCGCCCAAATTCAAATTTACAATAATTGAACAGAATAATATTTACAAGGTTAGGATAAGGAACCTTCTAGAAACCATAAGGCTTTTATTATAAATGCATTTGTATATAATCAAAATAATTTCCTTCCCACATTTTTCTCCTATAATACAAACCACAATAGTTAAAACATTGTTTAATTGTTTGTGGGCAACATGCATACGTATTAAATTTTATGTCGAGAAAGCCGATGAAATTTAATATTATACGCGCTATACTGTCTATTTGATTATATTGCAAATTCCCGATTAAAATATTAATTGATGTCGCAAAAGCGTCTTTAAACTTCCTCTAATTTATAGTTCTTATTGATAAAACAATAAAAATTGGTAAAATAGCACACTGAAAACGCCTAGAACTCTACCACTGTGAGCATATCGAAATCACTCTGACAAATGTCACCCCTACAGAGATGTCTGCGGAGGAGACTATAGAAGTATTTTATTTGTGAGCAATATCATCGAGTTTTGAGAGTTTTCAACCCATACACTTGAATTTGTTGAGATTAATAACTTGCAATTAAGCTGTAAACTAGGCAGGTGTATCACGTTCATTGAAAAGGCTTCTTGCATATTACCAAATGAACTGACCGTCAAAACTTTAGATAGTTCGATTCCACACTATTAACATCAACTTCCCTTCAGTATTGTATGTATGTTTCGCGACATTTATCTATTATTGCTGGCTGATGTAATGCCTCGATTGAAGGCTTATTTGAAATAATTTCCCCCAAAACATGATAAGCCGTCTGCAAATTCAGGCTAACTCAGCTGCAGATTATATTTTTTTGGAGGTAGACAATCTTGGATAATGACTGCAGAAGTTAGGGAGCCATGCAGCGACCAGCGTGGTCTAAGGGGCCAACTCCAAATTCAAAATGTGCGCTTCAAAACTCAGTCGAACAAAGAATTCGGGGGAGTTACAGGCCAACTCCAAAAATCATGTGGAGGCAGTGGAGCTAGATATTTTAACTTGGAGTTACTTGCTAACAACTTCAAAAATCATGTGGAGCTAGTTATCTAAACTTAGAAGATTTACTAGCTAACTCCAAAACTTTTCATTAATCGTGAGGAGATTTGCCTATGAAAAGGAAATTTTCAGAGTAAAATAAATATAAAGGATATCTCATGGACTCCAGACCCCCACGGCTGCGCCAGCCTGGTCTATCTTAGTATTCGAAGATTGGCTGCCTTCACAAAAATGCAATCTACACACATGACTCAAAGACTGCATCAAACCTCCGCAAGCAAATTAGGTCGAGTATATTCACGCATAAATAATACATCTACTAATTAGGCATTCAGTTCTTTTCAGTCCGGGAAAACAAGACTGACAAACTTTTGAAAATTTCTATCCCGTTTTCTCCAAATTGAACCAAAATCATCGATTTTTCCTTCGCCTATTACCACTAGCTTCACAAATTTTCAAATATTTGATATTTTTAGTTATCGTGCAAAGGAAATAAAAACACAAATACACGGACCTAGACCCAGGTGAAAACATCAACCTCCTGGCGGAGGCAAATATGTTAGATATTTGAACTCAGTTTAAAACTTGGGGGAAGAAAATGCCGCATATAAAAAGTAAAGTGAAGTGACTATTCATATATTTACTTGTTATCAAATGTGAAACGCTACAAAATTTGAATATATCTTATGTATACAATTTAAGATCTCTGTCATTCTATTAAACATGTTATATCACAGGTAGCCCGCTATTTGGTTGCTTCAGAGCTGTTTAATTCAATAGATTCTATTGTAAAAACCACATGAAGTATCACCTTTCTTTATTCAACTGCTGACATAATAGCGCGGGCGCCGTTTTTTCTTTCAGCGCACGCCAATTGATCACTATATGTATAATGTTTTCCTAAGGTTGGCAACTCTCAGCCAAATTTTCACATATACGGACTATACACACAAACTTACACATGAAAATACTCGTACTTAAATGCAAAAATATACAAAAAAAACTATATCTACGTGGGCATTGACTTCCCTAAAACGTTTCCCAAACATTTTTTTGTTTTCAAGCAATTGCGAACACGAGAACTTTGCGAAAATACAAACTTTTTTGGGTTGAATTTTGTGAAAAATCGCCAGGATCCAAAATCCTGCCTGACGTCAAAAAAACTGAAGTAATGATTGGTTGGTTGAAGTAAACAAAATTTTAGCAGGAACGTCAAAAATCTCACAAACCGGGGGGTTTTCCTTTGAAGTTTTTTAAACGAAAAGAGCTGGACAGCTAGACCGCGAAGGAGAAAATCAGTTTTTAAATTGGTTATATTCGACCGCGAATACAAATGTGAGGACATTTGGAAAGAAAGACTTTTGACCGGTAAGTAAATATTTGTTTTTTCGTATTTATTCTCACAAATATCTTTGAAATTTCACGAAGTTTGTCCTATTTCACTCGGGCAATGACATTAAAGTACGTCAAAAAGACCTACGTGCGGACGAGGAAGAAAGCCATAAAAACAAATTATTTTAACCAATTTTAATAGTATTTTTGATGGAAGACAACCTAGAACGAAGAAAAGAAGCTTTTCCGACGAGAAGGTGCTTTGTATGGTAAGTGAAATTACTGTATTTACCCAATTTATGTTGTTTTGTTTTTCATTTAATATAAAAAGCAAGAACAGTGTCGGACAATGCTAAATGCAACAATTTAATTAAAATTTACGCATGCAATGCAAGGTCAGGTCAAGAGCGCCAAGGCCAAGGCCAGGCCACTATCAAAGGTTACTTAGATGAGCCGTAAAAACTGTCAAAAATGTCAGCTACGAAGTGGGCAATATGTCAGTAAAATGCTGTCATGACGAACGTTAAGTCGAAAAAGCCAAAAAACTACAGTATTTTGACGGCTCCCTGCGATGGTTCGCATCAACATCCGACACTGTTCTTGCTTTTTATATTAAATGAAAAACAAAACAACATAAATTGGGTAAATACAGTAATTTCACTTACCATACAAAGCACCTTCTCGTCGGAAAAGCTTCTTTTCTTCGTTCTAGGTTGTCTTCCATCAAAAATACTATTAAAATTGGTTAAAATAATTTGTTTTTATGGCTTTCTTCCTCGTCCGCACGTAGGTCTTTTTGACGTACTTTAATGTCATTGCCCGAGTGAAATAGGACAAACTTCGTGAAATTTCAAAGATATTTGTGAGAATAAATACGAAAAAACAAATATTTACTTACCGGTCAAAAGTCTTTCTTTCCAAATGTCCTCACATTTGTATTCGCGGTCGAATATAACCAATTTAAAAACTGATTTTCTCCTTCGCGGTCTAGCTCTTTTCGTTTAAAAAACTTCAAAGGAAAACCCCGGTTTGTGAAGATTTTGACGTTCCTGCTAAAATTTTGTTTACTTCAACCAACCAATCATTACTTCAGTTTTTTTGACGTCAGGCAGGATTTTGGATCCTGGCGATTTTTCACAAAATTCAACCCAAAAAAGTTTGTATTTTCGCAAAGTTCTCGTGTTCGCAATTGCTTGAAAACAAAAAATGTTTGGGAAACGTTTTAGGAAGTCAACTGCATAGATATAGTTTTTGTATATTTTTGCATTTAAGTACGAGTATTTTCATGTGTAAGTTTGTGTGTATAGTCCGTATATGTGAAAATTTGGCTGAGAGTTGCCAACCTTAGGAAAACATTATACATATAGTGATCAATTGGCGTGCGCTGAAAGAAAAAACGGCGCCCGCGCTATTATGTCAGCAGTTGAATAAAGAAAGGTGATACTTCATGTGGTTTTTACAATAGAATCTATTGAATTAAACAGCTCTGAAGCAACCAAATAGCGGGCTACCTGTGGTTATATTGAATATTCTTAAATAATGCAGGAACAATTGAACTCAAAATGACGTGGGGCGCTCAAAAAATGATACTTGCATCCAGCCCCATAAAACGGATTGTAGTTGCCACGGTCATGAGCTGAGATCAACCAAAAATGCACAAATTCCAAACTTCTTTTTAATTTAAAGATTAAGTTGTCAATACGTCAATTTTAGTAAGCTTTAAAGCATTTCGATCTTGGAATTAAGCTCGGAATTGCTCCAGGAGTAATGTTGATTTCAATGCTATGACCCCTCTAATTCAAATAGATTATCTTAAATAATTATCAATAAAATCAATAGATAAATCAACGTGTCAATGGATCAATCAATCAATAAATCAATCAAGTATAGTCAAAAGTAGGATGCAAGCATGTCCTCCAGTTGTCAGTAACAAGAAATGACTCATGGTGGCATATCCAGTATTTCCTGTTCCTGGCTGTTCTACAAAGTAAAGAAGATACAAGTCTCATCCTGGTTGGACAATCTATCTAGATGTCACCTTTTCCCATCTTGCTATTTAAGCACCGCCTGATTAACTTGTAGTCTTCGTTTCCTGTTGAGGCAAAGTTTCCAAAATGTGAGCAACTTTTTGTCTAATATTCCATATATAAGAGGATTTACTGAATTTGATCCAGCAACTTGCAGAATGATTCCAAAATACAAAATCGAATCATATTTTATTTGTGAATTTTGCTCAGCAACGATGTACCAAGTATACATCACAGAAATAGGCAACATACTTACTCTGTAACAAAGAACGGTAATGAGACAAACAAGAAAAGTTCGTCGATTTTGAAGATAACTGCTTCTTACCGCATTTGAACATACACGCTTCATGTGTTTATTTTGTTTGACCAGTGCTCGACCTATCTTATAATAAGTTACTGCCATAAATATTGTTGGGAAAAAGTAAAAGCAGCATGCTTTGTAACCTATTTTAAATGTAACGTAAACAGCCCAGACATCGTTCAACTGCATGAAACATGTCGAAATAGTTATTCCATAACCTGCAATCAAACCAAAAATGTACCCCAAACCACAAACGACTCTCAATTTCCGTCGACTGATGGCAGGTTTTAAAGGATGTACAGCAGCGCGATAACGAAGCAATGAAATGATCAACATCATGTATACTCCTGCGGCTCCAAAGAAGGCAACTATATAACCACGATAGGACAAGGTATGGCGGAATAACGGAAATGCTTGGCAATGATGTTCAAGAATCTCACAACCAAAAATCCCAGATCACAGATTGCTAGATGTAAAACAAGAAAGTAGTAGCTGTTCTTCAACAACTTTTTTTGTCTTAATATGGAGATGATGACCAAAATGTTACCGAGAATTCCAAATACAAGAACTGAAAAATAAGAATATCTGTAAGCATCATATGTTGTCTTCTCCATTGTTTCTTTCAAGAAATTTGAACTGTGACTTTCGTTGCTGCTATATACAATGCAAGATCAAACTGGTAACTCTCTTGGAAAACAAATGGCAAATGCAATTATTTATTACAATATATCAGGCAATACCAGATGTATTCCGGCAATAAAAGCCCTACACATAACGACAATGGCGTCCATGGATAGAATGTCATAAGCATTGGCAAACATTAACAAAGTATGTAATATTGGCAAAGAAGAGCGTCAGACCATTTAGCATGAAAACTAAAGAAGGAATTAACATATAAAATTAACTTACGGTTAATCTGTTTTAAAATTACTTAAACTATTGTATAATTCCTTCTGATTATAGAATAATCTCTAATAGAGAGCTATTTTGATCTTCGTTCGGGAAGCCAAGCCAAGAGAGAGGCAAAAGAGAATAATCTAAAATATTATTTTAACCGAAATTGCACAGCAATTTAATTTTGTGAATAACAACACCCTTAATCAAGAGATAAACATTGACTAGTATTCTAGAATAGTCATTGAATATTAATAACGTGTATTTTTGCAAACTAAACAGGTGTACCACGTTCGTTAAACTCTTGTTAGATGTTATAAGATGACCTAACCATTATTTTTTCTACCGCACTTTTCACCAAATTAATTGAGCTATAGTGTACATGGATTTTCTAAAAACGAATTATTAATGTTCGAGCAAGGATCTTTATAGCCTGATTATCAAGCTTTCTGAAGGGGAAAGAAAAATCTGACACAATTGGCCGCTTTTGAGCTTTTCGCCCCCTTGCAACGACATACATTGCTCTTGGAATAGCAGCCGACATAAAATAAGTATTACTGACAGTCAGACAAATAATCTTGCACGAATTTTGTGCTATTTCCCTATTTCAAAAAAATTGCATTACTTCACTCGTACTCGTAGATTCGTAATATAATTTGTACTGTTTATTATAAAGTATACTTCCTGGTCCTGTATAAAGGCTTTCATCTTTCCAGTAATTGAGTAGGCCTATTATATACCGGCAACAGAACTGATTCGCAGTGTCAGACAGTGTTTGTATCTTTTTATAATCGTAAATTTCTCTTTATATCAAGATGCTTTCGTATTAAACTTTACAATTATTTGCACTGTTTTCCTTTTAATATATTATAAACTTATTAAAGCCAACTGCAAATTACGATTACGTTAATTTCTTAACGTTCAAGGTGTATTTTTCACAAGTAGCTATATTAATATTATTTTGGGAGGGTATTTTCAACTCTGTGGCGGCCTTAGCTAGCGAAATATCACCTTTTTAATGGCTTCGAATAAAGTATATATTTCACTTAAGTTTTTAGTAAATGTTGTATATTACAATTTTAACGCATGAATACAGTAATAATGCCATGAATAACCTGCTCTGAAATCGATTCATGCTAAACACTATGTATTTTTTTTATTTACTGATTCGCCCAAATTAAAATTTACAATAATTGAATAGAATAATATTTACAAGAACAGGGCTAGGAACCTTCTAGAAACCATAAGGCTTTTATTATAAATGCATTTGTATAATCAAAATAATTTCCTTCCTACAGTTTTCTCCTATACTACAAACCACAACAGTTAAAACATTGTTTAATTGTTTGTGGGCTACATGCATACGTATTAAATTTTATGTCGAGAAAGCCGATGGAATTTAATATACGCGCTACTGTCCATTTGATTATATTGCCAATTCCCGATTAAAATATTAATTGATGTCGCAAAAGCGTCTTTAAACTTGCTCTAATTTATAGTTCTTATTAATAAAACGATAAAAATTGATAAAATAGCACACTGAAAACGCCTAGAACTCCACCACTGGGTTTTCACTGGGAATATAGATCATGAACATTCAATACGGCGT
Source organism: Trachythela sp. YZ-2020 (assembly GCA_016169945.1). Classification (NCBI taxonomy): domain Eukaryota; kingdom Metazoa; phylum Cnidaria; class Anthozoa; order Malacalcyonacea; family Clavulariidae; genus Trachythela; species Trachythela sp. YZ-2020. The sequence continues at coordinate 1,660,478 of JADLSH010000157.1, forward strand.
CATCTGATGCGCTCCTTTGTTTCTTTGGCCAATCAGCGTAACATCCAGATTCTGGATGTTGAATATTAGAAAATTATCGATTTGTGTCAGGCCCTCTTCTCCCCCACCTGAGGGCCTGATACTCAGGCTAGGATCTTGAGTGAGCATATCGAAATCACCCTGATAAATGTCACCCCTATAGAGATGGCTGCGTAGGAGACTATAGAAGTTTTTTTATTTGTGAATTGTGTGCAATATCCTCGAGTTTTGAGAGTTGTCAAAAGCATACTTTGAATTTGTTGATATTATTAATAATTAAGCTAAAAGTAGGCTAAGGGTATGTATCACGTTCATTGTAAAAGGCTTCTTGCATATTACCAAATGAACTGACGGTCAAAACTTTAGATAGTTTTATTCCACACTATTAACATCAACTTCCCTTCAGTATTGTATGCATGTTTCGCAACATTTATCTATTATTGATAGCTGATGTAATGCCTCGATTGAAGGCTTATTTGAAATAATTTCCCCCAAAACATGATAAGCCGTCTGAAATTCAGGCTAATTCAGCTGTAGATTATATTTTGTGGAGGTAGACAATCTTGGACAATGACTGCAGAAGTTAGGGAGCCATGGAGCGACCAGCATGGTCTAAGGGGCTAACTCCAAATTCAAAATGTGCGCTTCAAAACTCAGTCGAACAAAGAATTCGGGGGAGTTACAGGCCAACTCCAAAAATCATGTGGAGGCAGTGGAGCTAGATATTTTAACCTGGAGTTACTTGCTAACAACTCCAAAAATCATGTGGAGCTAGTTATCTAAACTTAGAAGATTTACTAGCTAACTCCAAAACTTGTCATTAATCTTCAGGAGATTTGCCTATGAAAAGGAAATTTTCAGAGTAAAAGAAATTTAAAGGATATCTCATAGACCCCAGGCCCCCACGGCTGCGCCAGCGTAGTCTAGCTCTATTCGAAGATTGGCTGCCTTCACAAAAATGCAATCTACACACATGACTCAAAGACTGCATCAAACCTCCGCAAGCAAATTAGGTCGAGTATATTCACGCATAAATAATACATCTACTAATTAGGCATTCAATTCTTTTCAGTCCGGGAAAACAAGACAAACTTTTGCAAATTTCTCATCCAATTTTCATCCAAATTGAACCAATATTTAATAGATTTTTCCTTTGTCTATGGTCGTTATCTCCACAAATTTTCAAACGTTTGATATTCTTTGGTTATCGTGCTAAGTTAACAAAAACACAAACACAAAGACCCAGGTGAAAACATCAACCTCCTGGCGAAGGGCGAATACGTTAGATATTTGAACTCAATTTAAAACTTGGGGGAAGAAAATGCCGCGTATAAAAAGTAAAGCGAAGTGACTATTCATATGTTTACTTGTTATCAAATGACAAACGCTACAAAATTTGAATATATCTTACGTATACAATTTAAGATCTGTGTGATTCTATTAAACATGCTATATTGAATATTCTTAAAATAATGCAGGAACAATTGAACTCAAAAAGACGTGGAGCTCTCAAAAAATGAAGATAAACCCTGGTACTTATATCCAGCCGCCCAAAACGGATTGCCGTTGCCACAATCATGAGCTGAGATCAACCAAAAGTGCACATATTCCAAACTTCTTTAAAGACTAAGTTGTCAATACGTCAATTTTAGTGAGTTTTAAAGCATTTCGATCTTGGAATTAAGCTCAGATTTGACTCTTTTAATGAAAGAAGCACTCCAGGTATAATGTTGAGTTCAATGGTATCACCTTTCTAAATCAAATAGATTATCTTAAATAATTATCAATAAAATCAATAGATAAATCATTGTGTCAATGGATCAATCAATCAATAAATCAATCAAGTGGTCAAAGGTAGAATGCAAGCATTTCTTCTGTCATATTTTTTAAAACTAAATCTAAATTCCTCCAGTTGTCAGTAACAAGAAATAATGGATATATACCACATGACTCATGTGGTCTATCCATTATTTCCTGTTTCTGGCTGTTCTACAAAGTAAAGAAGATACAAGTCTCGTCCTGGTTGGACAATCTATCTAGATGTCACCTTTTTCAATCTTGCTACTCAAGCACTGCCTGATTTTCTTGAGGTCCTCATTTCCTCTTGAGGCAAAGTTTCCAAAATGTGAGCAACTTTTTGTCCAATATTCCATATATAAGAGGATTTGCTGAATTTGATCCAGCAACTTGCAGAGTGATTCCAAAATGCAAAATCCAATCATATTTTATTGGTGGATTTTGCTCAGCAACGATGTACCATGTATACCACACAAGTGTAGGCAAAATACTTACTCCATAACAAAGAACGGTACTGAGACAAACAAGAAAAGTTCGTCGATTTTGAACATATCTGCTTCTTACTGCGTTTGAACATACACGCTTCATGTGTTTGTTTTGTTTGACTAATGCTCGACCTATTTTATAATAAGTTACTGCCATAAATATTGTTGGGAAAAAGTAAACGAAGGATACTATGTAACCAATATAAAATTTACTGTTAACAACGTTCCACTCCATGAAACATGTCGGAATAATTATTCCATAACCTGCAATCAAACCATAAATGTACCCCAAACCACAAACGACTCTCAATTTCCGTCGACTGATGGCAGGTTTTAAAGGATGTACAGCAGCGCGATAACGAAGCAATGAAATGATCAACATCATGTATATTCCTGCGGCTCCAAAGAAGGAAACTATATGCACGACAAGACAAGGTATGGCGGAATAAAGGAAATGGTTGGCAATGATGTCCAAGAATATTAAAACCAAACATCCCAGATCACAGATTGCAAGATGTAAAACAAGAAAGTAGTAGTTGTTCTTCAACAACTTTTTTTGTCTTAATATGGAGATGATAACCAAAATGTTACCGAGAATTCCAAATACAAGAACTGAAATATAAGAATATCTGTAAGCATCATATGTTGTCTTCTCCATTCTTTCTTTCAAGAAATTTGAACTGTGACTTTCGTTGCTGCTATATACAATGCAAGATCAAACTGGTAGCTCTCTTGGAAAACAAAACAAATGGCAAATGCAATTATTTTAGTACAATATATCAGCCAACAACAGATGTATTCCACCTATAAGAACCCTACACATAACGACAATGGCGACGCCATTATAGAGATACTATATCGCCACTCTACCCATCGACCATATGGTCGCGACCGTCATGACGAAATGGACCAGGCCGCTTTAAGTCAGTTGGAAATAGTATTTATTTTTGGGGAACCCGAAAATGATATCATGTAATCTCTTCCGTGCACGTGTTATCAAGGGGTATTATCACTAAATTCCTAAATCCTGCAAAAATTTGTCGAAATATATCCATAAAATCCCTAAAATTGCCATCCAAAAATCAAGCCAAAATGTCCTTTAAAATCCGTGAGAAATTTCGCACAAAATCCTTGGATATATTGCAGGAATTTTCAAATCCCAAAAATGTTCGTACGCTTTTTTCAGAGTAATACACCCCTCGTGTGTTATATCTTGTAGTTCACTGACTTGATGAATGAGTTCGACTAACCTACTGACTATGCGTTGACTCTTATAGCCGACTATATATAGAAACTTATGGTATAAGGAAGACAAGAGTAGGGGTGCAATGAATCGAACTCGAACATTTATTTCCTACTTTTTGCAAGGCCTTTATTACTAGGATGCAACTAACATATTTAGTTATCTCAATAATTTATCTCAAGATGTTTAAATCTTAATTATTTATTATAGAATGCAAAAATATTGGGTGACTATCAGAAAGTCATTTAGCTTCCATTTTGTGTCACGAATTTAAAATGTTATATTGATCAACAGTTAGACTGATATGTTGGACTTAGATAGTCACTTATGCTTCATATTTTTATTGAAATATATTATGTATATAGTGTAGGAAATGGTGCATTGCACCTTAATCGAGGCGTGCAATAAATCGCATTTCGTTATAAAAAGCTGAGGCGTTTGCCCAGACTTGCGCCATTCCAGAATGCCCTGCATGTGTAAAAGCCATTTGTCTCTTGATATAGGAATTAATATTCAGCTGATCTGTTCGTGAGCAAAGGGCTTAGAACTAGCGACAGAATAAAAATATTCATGTATTTAATAATTACTTGTTTCTTTCTTTGACTTTGCCCTGTCACTTAGTTATACAGCACGGTTAATACAGCTAAGAAGCAAATGGTCAGTGAAAATTCAACAAAATCAAACGCATCTCACGAGATATTGAGTAATTTGAAATCGAGAATTCTATTTGTATAAGTTATATAATGTATCGTGGATTTTAGTTCCCTGACCCTGTCGCCTTTTGTCTTTCATTTATATATTTTTTTCAAATTAATTATTAATTATAGTGGGATCATTAAGAAACCCGCCCGAGTTAATTACAATGAGCGCGTATCGCTCATAACAATAAACAAAACTTTAATCACAAAGAAGAAGTAAAAGACACTTCCTGAATGCGTGATTCCACTGTAGGTAGCGATAAACGATATACTTGAGAGGTTTGTAGGATCAAACTTAACGAGAAATTTAACTAGAAATTCGACGTTTCGACCAAAGCCCCTTCGTCTTTGCTCGAAACATCGCTGTTCTTGCGAAATTTATCAGGTAGTTTGACCATGGATTATAAAAACATGTGTTTTTATAATCCATGATTTGATCCTACAAAACCTCAAGTATAATGGACATTTCCAAATATATTTAAAAAGCTTTGTTTAGCTTCTGTCAATTGCTAAAATTGATTCATTCTCAAGTTAATCGGTTATGTTTTCATGCCAAAAAGACTCTAACGTCAACGTTTTATATAGAAACAACATACAAACAACACTCCATATTGATGTTTCACTGTAATATATTCAAACAATCTAAAATGAAAGCCAATATTTCAAGAGTTGTAAGCCAGTAAAATAAAGAGGTTGTTGTTAATGTTTGGTTGTTACACAGTCACAGACAAAACATGTTGATGTATTTTTCTTTTCACTCGCCTTAGAAGTTAGAACAAGTCTAGGGCTGGATTTATAAAGCCTTTAGTATAGGTAATCATATGATATCGAATAAAATTTAGGATTCGCAGTACTATGTAGTGATATTTCAAAAATTTACCAGAGTTAAACATGCCCGATCGTGTTTAAGTATTACCTTCTAGAAGACACTTAATTAATCATTTTGACAAAGATCAGATACCTTAAGGTATCCTTGTTATATATCTACAAAAGAATAGAAGAGTTATGTTTGTCGCGGAATAAGCCCTCCGAAACGAGGAATATTAAGGCCTGTTCACACAATCCTATTCTTCTCTTGACGTATGTGATTTACTGGATTTACTGACAAGGGTAACTATCAGCGTTCATTTTTCGTGCAAACTTAAGACTCGAGAACATAACTTTAAGCCATTTCAAATCTTTATTGCGGGAATACTCCTCTAACGCCCAGAACAATTTTTTTTGAAGCTGATGATCCAAGAACTTGGAAGACTGTGTGGTTGAAATGTAACAGTGCTCGCAGTTTGAACTGTGAAACAATTTATTGCTGCTAGTTAGTTTTTAGATATGTTGACAAGGGCACACAGTAATTCGTTTATGCTGTTGTGGTGTCCCCGCCAATTGTCTATATGTTTTTATTGTTTGTAGGTTGTGGTGTCACGTTTGTGTGTTTGTATCATGTTTGTGTTTGGCGAAGTTAAATAAATAAATAAGTAAATAAATAAACAAAACGTAGCTAGTCGAGTAGTTAACTAATCACACAGTTAACTGCGCGTGGAGTTGGTGTGGGGTGATTAAACATAAAATAACATAAAGTAAGCATTGATTAGCGCCCGCTGACAAGCATTTTGAACACGACTGCGGACTCGTATTTACTAAAATGGCGGTATTTTTATTCAAAATATTGAAAAATACACAAAAAAGACATAAAGACCGATAAAGTCTACGAAAAAGGCGTATTTACCATGAAAGTAAAACTGGACCTCTTTGGTTAAAATTACATCTTTGTTTATCTTTGTTATGGCGCCCCTCGTCATCGATAAATCTTTCTATGCAAAAAATATTCCGCTTTCGTCGAAAAGACCAAAATAATAGCGTTTTCACGAGGTCAGAGAAACATTCCTAGGGAAGATGGCGATTGAAAACCCTTGGTAAGCGTTTCTTTTAATATTATCTTACAGTAAGCTAAAAACACCATTTTAACTACGTTTTGGAAAGCTAACGATACCCTTAAGAGGCATAGTTAACTTTAACTACGTTTTAACAGCAGACTTAACTACGTGATTAATAAAGTTAACGACGATTTAACTGGAAAACGGGTAGTTAAAAAGTAGACTTTAATTCAGCGTCGCCCACGGACATATAGAAAAAATAGAGGGTTGCTTCGCGTGTGCCTAAAAGATATAAACAAAATCTCGACGTTTCAAGCTAAAGCCCTTCGTCAGGAGAAATTAGTAGACAGAATGACAGATAAACACATTACATCAGCTTTTATAGCAACGCTATGAAAGCTATCACGTGAACAAAATATTAACCAATGAAAATAAAGTAGTCATAACAATCATAACAAAATAGAATTAATATGTAAAGATATAGACTGTGTGTAGGCTTCGGCCCGATTATAGGGTCAAAGGCCTGCGCACAGGCGTTACACTTACCAAAGTGCTATAAATGTCGTACAAGGGAAGGGAAGAGGGGATATAGAGGAAAGTATATAAGAAGTATTTAAGAGAAAAGAATGAGCTAGATGAAGGAGAGGCGCTCATTGATACCATCAGGCTGAATGGTGCCAAGTTTAAAAATGAGACGCTTTTCTTGCTTCCGACGGGTATCATTGCCACCAATAATGGGATGAATGGCGCATATTTTCATATCAGAAAAGGAGTGGTTGGCACTGTTGAAGTGCCTAGCAACTGGTTAAAAAGTAGTTAAGAGTTTTATACAACCGGCCCCTGGTCTATTCGTCTGCCTTATTTTTTTGTTTGTTTCACTTATTTTGAACGTGTACATGGTCATGTTTTTGTTTTCAACGTTGGAAATTAAATTTCTCGCAATTTCTTAGTTCGTGCGCATGCGCAGACGTTTTTCCGAGGTGTTCGGGTTATCACTGTGGAGTACTGCCAGTTAGTGGGTTAACCGTGCCATTGTCTCTTGTTAACCCATTAGCTGGCAATGTGCCGGGATGCGTCCTGCTTTAGTATTTTACTCTGTCTAAGGCAGATGATTTTACTCGTCAGTGGTAGAGTACTAAAGTAGCCAGTTAATGGGTTAATCCAAATTATTGTTATGCCAAATTCTGCATAGGTAGCATTCACTACCAAGGAAAAGCTTGGAAAATGAACTGAAGCCAAAGATGGTATTACATATAAAATAATTATTTGAAATTTTAAGGATATTTTAAAGATCTTGATATAGTTTCTTTTGCTTTGCCCTTCGGGTATTAATAGAACTGCTTTAACAGAAATTAAACTGCTGCAGAAAATTTCACATGAAAACATTATTGGTGTAAGTGACAAATACATTTTGGTTTATTGGGGTGCTTAATAAATGTGTTTCTCCAAAAGGTGGGTGTGGGGTGGGGGACTTAATGACACTGGGCAAGGGATTTTGCAAGCCCTGAATTATTCCTCAGGAGTCATCCATAATTATCAACATTTTCACAAGCATACAGAGAGTACTCTTTTTTCAACCCCCTCCCCCCAGGACGTACACTGAAAATGTTGAAGTTTAATGATGATAGATCATTCATTTGGTCCATGGCTGCTTCTAGGGAGCAATGGAGCGACGCTACCTAGTCCATGGCCTAAGGGGCTAACTCCAAGTTCAAAATGTGTGCTTCAAAATTTGGTTGAAAAAATAATTCCAGAATTACAGGCCAACTCCAAAAATCATGATGTGGAGGCAGTGGAGCTAGATATTTTAACCTGGAGTTACTTGATAACAACTCCAAAAATCATGTAGAGCTAGTTATCTAAACTTGGAAGATTTACTGGCTAACTCCAAAACTTGTCATTAATCTTGAGGAGATTTGCCCATGAAAAGGAAATTTTCAGAGTGAAAAAAAATTAAAAGATATCTCATAGACCCCAGACCACCACGGCTGTGCCAGCGTAGTCTAGCTCTATTCACAAAAATACAATCGACACACATGACTCAAAGACTGCATCAAACCTCCGCAAGCAAATTAGGTCGAGTATATTCACGCATAAATAATACATCTACTAATTAGGCATTCAATTCTTTTCAGTCCGGGAAAGCAAGACAAACTTTTGAAAATTTCTCATCCAATTTCCATCCAAATTGAACCAAAATTTAATCGATTTTATCTTAGCCTATGGTCGTTATCTTCACAAATTTTCAAATGTTTGATATTTTTTAGTTATCGTGCTAAGTTAACAAAAACACAAACACACAGAGCCAGGTGAAAACATCAACCTCCTGCCGGAGGGCAAATACGTTAGATATTTGAACTCAATTTAAAACTTGGGGGAAGAAAATGCCGCATATAAAAGTAAAGTGAAGTGACTATTCATATATTTACTTGTTATCAAATGACAAGCGCTACAAAATTTGAATATATCTTATGTATACAATTTAACATCTACGTCATTATGCTAAACATGTTATATTATATAATGCAGGAACAATTGAACTCAAAATGACGTGGAGCTCTCAATAAATGAAGATAAACCCTGGTACTTATATCCAGCCCCTAAAACGGATTGCCGTTGCCACGGTCATCAGCTGAGATGAACCAAAAATACACAAATTCCAAACTTCTTTAATGACTAAGTTGTCAATACGTCAATTTAGTAAGCTTTAAAGCATTTCAATCTTGGAATTAAGCTTGGATTTGACTATTTTAATGAAAGAAGCACTCCAGATATAATGTTGAGTCCAATGGTATGACCCCTTTAAATCAAATAGATTATCTTAAATAATTATCAATAAAATCAATGGATAAGTCAATGTGTCAATGGATCAATAAATCAACAAATCGATCAAGTGGTCAAAAGTAGAATGCAAACATTTCTACTGTCATGTTTTTTAAAGCTAAACCTAAATTCTCCCAGTTGTCAGTAACAGGAAATAATGGATATGCCACATGACTCAAGATAACCCTGGTTGGACAATCTATCTAGATGTCACATTTTCCCATCTTGCTATTCAAGCACTGCCTGATTTTCTTGTTGTCTTCGTTTCCTCTTGAGGCAAAGTTTCCAAAATGTGAGCAACTTTTTATCCAATATTCCATATATAAGAGGATTTACTGAATTTGATCCAGCAGCTCGCAGAATGTATCCAAATTCGAAAACCCAATAATTTTTTATTGGTAGATTTTGCTCAGCAACGATGTACCATGTATACAATACAGAATTAGGCAAAATACTTACTCCGTAACAAAGAACGGTACTGAGACAAACAAGAAAAGTTCGTCGATTTTGAACATATCTGCTTCTTACCGCATTTGAACATACACGCTTCATGTGTTTGTTTTGTTTGACCAATGCTCGACCTATCTTATAATAAGCTACTGCCATAAATATTGTTGGGAAAAAGTAAAAGCAGGATACTATGTAACCTCTATAAAATTTACGGTAAACATCCCTGACATCGTTCGACTGCATGAAACATACCGGAATAATTGATCCATAACCTGCAATCAAACCAACAATGTACCCCAAACCACAAACGACTCTCAATTTCCGTCGACTGATGGCAGGTTTTAAAGGATGTGCAACAGCGCGATAACGAAGCAATGAAATGATCAACATCATGTATACTCCTGCGACTCCAAAGAAGGAATCTATCTCCGCGACAGGACAAGGTATGGCGTAATAACGAAAATCCTTGGCAATGACCTCCAAGAATATTAAAACCAAACATCCCAGATCACAGATTGCAAGATGTAAAACAAGAAAGTAGTAGTTGTTGCTCAACAATTTTTTTTGTCTTAATATGGAGATGACAACCAAAATGTTACCGAGAATTCCAAATGCAAGAACTGAAATATAAGAATATCTGTGAGCATCATATGTTGTCTTCTCCATTGTTTCTTTCAAGAAATTTGAACTGTGACTTTCGTTGCTGCTATATGCAATGCAAGATCAAACTGGTAGCTCTCTTGGCAAACAAAACAAATGGCAAATGCAATTATTTTAGTACGATATATCAGGCAATACCAGATGTATTCCGCCAATAAGAACCCTACACATAACGACAATGGCGTCCATGGATAGAATGTCATAAGCATTGGCAAACATTAACAAAGTATGTAATATTGGCAAAGAAGAGCGTCAGACCGTTTAGCATGAAAGTAAAAGATTAAGGAATTAACATATAAAATTAAGTTACGGTTATATCTGTTTTAAACTTACATAAACTATTGTATAATTCCTTCTGATTATAGAATAATCTCTAATAGCGAGCTTGCAACGTGGACAACGTATTTTGATCTTCGTTCGGGAAGCCAAGCCAAGAGAGAGGCAAAAGAGAATTATCTAAAATATCGTTTTAACCGAAATTGCACAGAAATTTACTTTTGCGAATAACAAAACCCTTAATCAAGAGATAAGAAAACATTGGCTCGTATTCTAGAATAGTCATTGATTAAGGATTAAAGCACTATGTGAGTGCGTTATCGGGATTTACATGCACGAGTTCATAAACAAGGAACTCGAAGTTTAATACTGCACGAGGCGAAGACGAGTGCAGTATTAAACTTCGAGTTCCTTGTTGTGAACGAGTGCATGTAAATCCCGAATACGCACCAACAAAGAGTGCTTTAAACGTTTTAATATTCATTTTGAGTAAACACATATGTAGACATTTTTTCGGCTATAAAAGTATCAAAAAACGCACGTAAATCAGGCATGTATTCAAATTTACAAGATTTTATTAAAATTTTATTTATAAATTATATATTTACAATCAATTTCGACAAGAATTAACAAATTAAGTAAGCCATATATAAGTGCTTATTAAATTATTGATTTATGAGTTTTTCAACAGAGATAAACATATTTTCTGAACATCGTCCACCACAACCAAAACCTTTTTATATTTACCTCAGTTGTAAACACGCTTTCTACTTTTTAACAATATTAAATGTGACATTGCAGTTATTGAATGCTGCATCGCGAAGAAAATTTAATGTCGGGGACTGATCCACGTTGGCGACAATGTTGTTTTGAATTTGACTCCCGCCAATCTCGGTATGGCTTTCCGGAACGTCGCAATCCTGTTGGCGTTGTACTTGCAATTCGTTCCCAAATCTTGCAAGAATGTTAGAAGATTCCTTTTCTTTGTCCAATGTTTGCCTATCACAGTAGAATTTCACACTTGCCTTACTTCTATGGCCCGAGGTTTGCATAATTCTTTTGATGGGTATTCCCGCGTCGTCCAAAGCAGTAATGGTAGTCGACCTCACACAATGGTTGCTGTAAACTTGGCTTAATTCGCATCGATTGAAATTTTTTCATCATTGTTGATATATTGTTTACGCCAATTGGGCTGTTTTCGAACAAGATCTGATCAGCTGTCGTGAAATTTGTTTTAGGTTTCTGGAATAGAGCCATTTGATTTGGATTTAGAACAGCGAGGAGCTTTTTGAAAAATCTAACAGGGCACTGCGTTGTCCCCAGTGCTGAACATTTTGGGATCTCCTTCGCCAGCCGCTTTATCTGCAAGCCTGCCTTGATGGTTTTTTTGTGCTTTCGCTACGTGCCATCGCCACATATTCAGCACCATTTGCATCCGCCCTAATCTCGAAGCTTTCTTTTGTAAGAGACCTTTGGTTTTCGCGGCCTCGGCGGCAAAAATGAAAGCTTATATTGAACCAGTTCACGCGAAGTAAACTTAACGGCGTTTCGTCGCGAAACACTTTCCGTAGCACTTTTTAATATCTTCTGCCGAAATAGACGAATGATGATGGACTTTGCCTTGTCCCTCGGACTTTATCAGCTTTAGTTTGGCATTCGAATTCAGAGATTTGTTTGCAGCCTTGAAATTCTTGTCTCGGATGATTGATATGTTGCTGAACGCTGGCAACGAGGAAAGGTGTCGGTCAAGTGCTGTACGAATGGACAGGGTGTGCTGAAGGACTGTAGTGTTCTTTGGGCGATTTTGTCAGCTCTTGATAAAAAATTTTTTAGTCTCTGACAAAGAATGTCATGAGAAGAACTTTCCAACGTTTCTTGAGGGTATTTCCTTGATAGCCAATCTATTAAATCGAAAATATGTTTTTGTGTCTTTCTTTACTTCGCCTGCACTCTTCGCTACTTTTTTATATCATTTTTAGACTTAAATAAATAACACAGCTTACCTTTAAACACGGAAACACCCCAAGCAGTAGCTCTTTTTGTGTTGTTTTTTTGGGGGTCGACTCATCTATGATTCTCTCAATTTCGTCGTCGCTAAGCTCGGCAAATTTTTTTGTTTATTTCGCTATTCGCCGCCATTTTAATATTTTCGCCGCGCGATAAATTTTATAACGGCACGGCCGTGGCGTTGTTGCTATATAAAATTAACTCACGTGGTACAAATCGACCAACTAGAACACAAGTTTACGAAACATGAATAAGAAATATTAATAACGTGTATTTTTGCAAACTAAACAGGTGTACCACGTTCGTTAAACTCTTGTTAGATGTTATAAGATGACCTAACCATTAAAAATCTCCAACACCCTTTTGACCATATTGAACTATAGTGTAGATGGATTTTCTAAAAACGAATCATTCATGTTCGGGCAAGGATCTTGATTGAGCATATCGAAATCACCCTGACACAGGTCACCCCTATAGAGATGCCTGCGGAGGAGACTATAGAAGTTTTTCATTTGTGAGCAATATCCTCGAGTTTTGAGAGTTTGTCAACCCATACTCTTGAATTTGTTGATATTAATAACTTCTAATTAAGCTGTAAACGAGGCAGGTGTATCACGTTCATTGTAAAAGGCTTCTTGCATATTACCAAATGAACTGACCGTCAAAACTTTAGATAGTTTTATTCCACACTATTAACATCAACTTCCCTTCAGTATTGTATGTATGTTTCGCGACATTTATCTATTATTGATAGCTGATGTAATGCCTCGATTGAAGGCTTATTTGAAATAATTTCCCCCAAAACATGACAAGGCGTCTGAAATTCAGGATAACTCAGCTGTAGATTATATTTTTGTGGAGGTAGCCAATCTTCGACAATGGCTGCAGAAATTAGGGAGCCATGGAGCGACCAGCGTGGTCTAAGAGGCTAACTCCAAATTCAAAATGTGCGCTTCAAAACTCAGTCAAACAAAGAATTCTGGAGAGTTACAGGCCAACTCCAAAAATCATGTGGAGGCAGTGGAGGTAGATATTTTAACCTGGAGTTTTTTTGGGGTTTTTTTTGAGGGTTTTTTAACAGATTTATTTGGATCAAATAATTACAGTATATGTTGACTATGTCGAAATATAACGATAAAAATATATACATTTGCTAAGAGAAACTTTAGTTAGTGAGTGATCCAAAATGGCAAGGTACGAACGGGACTCTAGGAATAGGACCCATGCAAGGCATCTGCCAGAAAAGTTGCAAAATTATTTTCACTATATATATGTTGCCAAATTAAGTATATATATTACCAAATTTACTAAAAACTTATAGTAGCCTATGATCGAAAAGGAGAAATTAATGAGTGAGAAAAGAGAGGGGAGAAGAAAGGGAGAAGGTAGACAAAAAGAGAAACATGAAAAAGACAGACAGACGGACGGACGGACGGACGGAAGGAAGGAAGGAAGGACGGACGGACGGACAGAGAGAGAGAGAGAGAGAGACAGACAGACGGACGGACGGACGGACGGACAGACGGACGGACGGACAGACAGACAGACCTACGTCCTATGGCAAGGACAGTCGCGTACCAAAGACCATGTACATGGTAATTCAGCATCGTAGACTGTGTGAACAAGATGGGAGTATTTGGTGTTAACAAAGTTCTTAAAAGAAATAGGACTGGAAAAAGTATCAGGATGAATCTCTTTACACACACTATTCCATAGTTTAACTATACGGTTAAAATATGATGATTTAAATGTAGTAGTTTTACACAAAGGTATTTGTAGGATAACACTACCGATCTGACTGAGACGGGTACGGCCATGATTAACGAAAGAGTCGTAATTGGAGTTACTTGCTAACAACTCCAAAATTCATGTGGAGCTACTTATCTAAACCGAGAAGATTTACTAGCTAACTCCACAACTTGTCATTAATCTTGAGGATATTTGCCTATGAAAAGGAAATTTTCAGAGCAAAAGAAATTTAAAGGATATCTCATAGACTCCAGACCCCCACGGCTGCGCCAGCGTAGTCTAGGTCTATTCGAAGATTGGCTGCCTTCACAAAAATACAATCTGCACACATGACTCAAAGACTGCATCAAACCTCCGCAAGCAAATTAGGTCGAGTATATTCACGCATAAATAATACATCTACTAATTAGGCATTCAATTCTACAAGACAAACTTTTGCAAATTTCTCATCCAATTTTCATCCAAATTGAACCAAAATTTAGTCGATTTTATCTTAGCCTATGGTCGTTATCTTCACACATTTTCAAATGATTGATATTCTTTAGTTATCGTGCTAAGTTAACAAAAACACAAACACACAGACCCAGCTGAAAACATCAACCTCCTGGCGGACGGCAAATAAGTTAGACATTTGAACTCATATGTTTACTTGTTATCAAATGTGAAACGCTACAAAATTTGAATATATCTTATGTATACAATTTAAGATCTATGTCATTATGTTAAACATGTTATATTGAATATTCATAATGCAGGAAGAATTGAGCTCAAAAAGACGTGGAGCTCTCAAAAAAATGAAGATAAACGCTGGTACTTATATCCAGCTACCTAAAACGGATTGCCGTTGCCACGGTCATGAGCTGAGATGAACCAAAAATACACAAATTCCAAACTTCTTTAAAGACTAAGTTGTCAATACGTCAATTTTAGTAAGCTTTTGCGTTTCGATCTTGGAATTAAGCTCGGATTTGACTCTTTTAATGAAATAAGCACTCCAAGTATAATGTTGTGTTAAATGGTATGACCGCTCTAAATCAAATAGATTATCTTAAATAATTATCAATAAATTCAATCAATCAATAAATCAATCAAGTGGTCAAAGTTAGAAAGCAAGCATTTCTACTGTCATGTTTTTTAAAGCTAAATCTAAATTCCTCCAGTTGTCATTAACAGGAAATAATGGATATGCCACATGACTCATGTGGCATACCCATTATTTCCTGTTTCTGGCTGTTCTACAAAGTAAAGAAGATACAAGTCTCATCCTGGTTGGACAATCTATCTAGATGTCACCTTTTCCCATCTTGCTATTCAAGCACTGCCTGATTTTCTTGTGGTCTTCGTTTCCTCTTGAGGCAAAGTTTCCAAAATGTGAGCAACTTTTTGTCCAATATTCCATATATAAGAGGATTTACTGAATTTGATCCAGCAGTTCGCAGAGTGATTCCAAAATGGAAAACCCATTTATAATTTATTGGTAGATTTTTCTCAGCAACGATGTACCATGTATACCTCACAAAATGAGGCAAAATACTTACTCCGTAACAAAGAACGGTACTGAGACAAACAAGAAAAGTTCGTCGATTTTGAACATATCTGCTTCTTACCGCATTTGAACATACACGCTTCATGTGTTCGTTTTGTTTGACCAGTGCTCGATCTATCTTATAATAAGCTACAGCCATAAATATTGTTGGGAAAAAGTAAAAGCAGGATACTATGTAACCGCAATAAAATTTACGGTACACAGCCAAGATGTTCGGCTGCATGAAACATGCCGGAATAATCATTCCATAACCTGCAATCAAACCAATAATGTACCCGAAACCACAAACGACTCTCAATTTCCGTCGACTGATGGCAAGTTTTAAAGGATGTACAGCAGCGCGATAACGAAGCAATGAAATGATCAACATCATGTATATTCCTGGGACTTCAAAGAAGATTTTTATACCGAAGACAGGACAAGTTATGGCGGAATAACGTAAATACGTGGCAATGAGGTCAAATAATCTCGCAAACAAACATCCGAGATCACAGATTGCAAGATGTAAAACAAGAAAGTAGTAGTTGTTCTTCAACAATTTTTTTTGTCTTAATATGGAGATGATAACCAAAATGTTACCGAGAATTCCAAATGCAACAACTGAAATATAAAAATGTCTGGAAGCATCATATGTTGTTTTCGCCATTGTTTCTTCAAGAAATTTGAACTGTGACTTTCGTTGCTGCTATATGCAATGCAAGATCAGACTGGTAGCTCTCTTGGAAAACAAAACAAATGGCAAATGCAATTATTTTAGTACGATATATCAGGCAATACCAGATGTATTCCTCCAATAAGAAGCCTACACATAACGACAATGGCGTCCATGGATAGAATGTCATAAGCATTGGCAAACATTAACAAAGTATGTAATATTGGCAAAGAAGAGCGTCAGACCATTTAGCATGAAAACTAAAGAAGGAATTAACATATAAAATTAAGTTACGGTTATATCTGTTTTAACCTTACATAAACTATTGTATAATTCCCATTTGATTATAGCCGGAATAATCTCTAATAGCGATCGAGCTTGCAACGTGGACAACCTATTTTGATCTTCGTTCGGCAGGCTAAGCCAAGAGAGAGGCAAAAGAGAATAATCTAAAATATTATTTTAACCGAAATTGCACAGAAATTTATTTTTGTGAATAACAACACCCTTAATCAAGCGATAACAAACATTGACTCGTATTCTAGAATAGTCATTGAATATTAATAACGTGTATTTTTGCAAACTAAACAGGTGTACCACGTTCGTTAAACTCTTGTTAGATGTTATAAGATGATCTAACCATTAATAATTTCTACCACACTTTTGACCATATTGAACTATAGTGTACGTGGATTTTCTAAAGACTAGTCACTGATGTTCGGGCAAGGATCTTGGTTGAGCATACCGAAATCACCGTGACACAGGTCACCCTTATAGAGATGCCTGCGGAGGAGACTATAGAAGTTTTTCATTTGTGAGCAATATCCTCGAGTTTTGAGAGTTTGTCAACTCATACTCTTGAATTTGTTGGATATTAATAACTTGTAAGTGGTAAACTAGGCAGGTGTGTCACGTTCAGTGTAAATGGCTTCTTGCATATTACCAAATGAACTGACCGTCAAAACTTTAGATAGTTTTATTCCACACTATTAACATCCACTTCCCTTCAGTATTGTATGTATGTTTCGCGACATTTATCCATTATTGATAGCTGATGTAATGCCTCGATTGAAGGCTTATTTGAAATAATTTCCCCCAAAACATAATAAGCCGTCTGAAATTCAGGCTAATTCAGCTGTAGATTATATTTTTGTGGAGGTAGACAATCTTGGACAATGTCTGCAGAAGTTAGGGAGCCATGGAGCGACCACTCCGAGCAGCATGGTTTAAGGGGCTAACTCGATATTCAAAATGGGCGCTTCAAAACTCAGTCGAATAAATAATTCGAGGGATTTACAGGCCAACTCCAAAAATCACGTGGAGGCAGTTGAGCTAGATATTTAACCTGGAGTTACTTGCTAACAACTCCAATAGGAGTTCGTTATCTAAACTTAAAAGATTTACTAGCTAACTCCAAAACTTGTCATTAATCTTGAGGATATTTGCCCATGAAAAGGAAATTTTCGGAGTGAAAGAAATTTAAAAGATAGCTCATAGACCCCAGACCCCCCGGCTGCGCCAGCGTAGTCTAGCTCTATTCGAAGATTGGCTGCCTTCACAAAAATAGCATACACCGCATGACTCAAAGACTGCATCAAACCTCCGAAAGCAAATTAGGTCGAGTATATTCACGCATAAATAATACATCTACTAATTAGGTATTCAATTCTTTTCAGTCCGGGAAAACAAGACAAACTTTTGCAAATTTCTCATCCAATTTTCATCAAAATTTAATAGATTTTTCCTTGGCCTATGGTCGTTATCTTCACAAATTTTCAAATGTTTGATATTCTTTAGTTATCGTGCTAAGTTAACAAAAACACAAATACACAGACCCAGGTGAAAACATCAACCTCCTGGCGGAGGCAAATACGTTAGAAATTTGAACTCAATTTAAAACTTGGGGGAAGAAAATTCCGCACATAAAAAGTAAAGTGAAGTGACTATTCATATATTTACTTGTTATCAAATGTCAAACGCTACAAAATTTGAATATATATTATGTATACAATTTAAGATCTCTGTGATTCTATTAAACAAGCTATATTGAATATTATTAAAACAATGCAAGAGCAATTGAACTCAAAAAGACGTGGAGCTCTCAAAAAATGAAGATAAACCCTGGTACTTATATCCAGCCCCCTAAAACAGATTGCCGTTGCCACGGTCACGAGCTGAGATCAAGCAAACAATTCACAAATTCCAAACGACTAAGTTGTCAATACGTCAATTTTAGTAAGTTTTAAGGCATTTCGATCTTGGAATTAAGCTCGGAATTGACTCTTTTAATGAAAGAAGCACTCCAGGTATAATGTTGAGTTCAATGGTATGACCCCTCTAAATCAAATAGATTATCTTAAATAATTATCAATAAAATCAATAGATAAATCAATGTGTCAATGGATCAATCAATCAATAAATCAATCAAGTTGTCAAAAGTAGAATGCAAGCATTTCTACTGTCATGTTTTTTAAAGCTAAATCTAAATTCCTCCAGTTGTCAGTAACAGGAAATAATGGATATGCCACATGACTCATGTGGCATATCCATTATTTCCTGTTTCTGGCTGTTCTACAAAGTAAAGAAGATACAAGTCTCATCCTGGTTGGACAATCTATCTAGATGTCACCATTTTCCATCTTTCTATACAAGCACTGCCTGATTTTCTTGTGGTCTTCGTTTCCTCTTGAGGCAAAGTTTCCAAAATGTGAGCAACTTTTTGTCCAATACTCCATATATAAGAGGATTTGCTGAATTTGATCCAGCAACTTGCAGAACGTGTCCAAAATCCAAAATCCAAACATATTTTATTGGTAGACTTTGCTCAGCAACGATGTACCATATATGCCACACAGAATTAGGCAAAATAGTTACTCCGTAACAAAGAACGGTACTGAGACAAACAAGAAAAGTTCGTCGATTTTGAACATACCTGCTTCTTACCGCGTTTGAACATACACGCTTCATGTGTTTGTTTTGTTTGACCAGTGCTCGACCAATCTTATAATAAGTTACTGCCATAAATATTGTTGGGAAAAAGTAAAAGCAGGATACCATGTAACCTCTATAAAATTTACTGTAAACAGCCGAGACATCGTTCGGCTGCATGAAACATGTCGGAATAATTATTCCATAACCTGCAATCAAACCAATAATGTACCCCAAACCACAAACGACTCTCAATTTCCGTCGACTGATGGCAGGTTTTAAAGGATGTACAGCAGCGCGATAACGAAGCGATGAAATGATCAACATCATGTATACTCCTGCGGCTCCAAAGAAGTAATCTATACGCAGAACTGGACAAGGTATGGCGGAATAACGGAAATGCTTGGCAATGATGTCCAAGAATATTAAAACCAAATATCCCAGATCACAGATTGCAAGATGTAAAGCAAGAAAGTAGTAGTTGCTCTTCAACAATTTTTTTTGTCTTAATATGGAGATGATAACCAAAATGTTACCGAGAATTCCAAATGCAACAACTGAAATATAAGAATATCTGTAAGCATCATATGTTGTCTTCTCCATTGTTTCTTTCACGAAATTTGAACTGTGACTTTCGTTGCTGCTATATACAACGCAAGATCAAACTGGTAGCTCTCTTGGAAAACAAATGGCAAATGCAATTATTTATTACGATATATCAGGCAATACCAGATGTCTTCCGGCAATAAAAGCCCTACACATAACGACGATGGCGTCCATGGATAGAATATCATAAGCATTGGCAAACATTAACAAAGTATGTTATATTAGCAAAGAAGAGCGTCAGACCATTTAGCATGAAAACTAAAGAAGGAATTAACATATAAAATTAACTTACGGTTAATCTGTTTTAAAATTACTTAAACTATTGTATAATTCCTTCTGATTATAGAATAATCTCTAATAGAGAGCTTGCAACGTGGACAATCTATTTTGATCTTCGTTCGGGAAGCCAAGCCAAGAGAGAGGCAAAAGAGAATAATCTAAAATATTATTTTAACCGAAATTGCACAGTAATTTAATTTTGTGAATAACAACACCCTTAATCAAGATATAAACATTGACTCGTATTCTAGAATAGTCATTGAATATTAATAACGTGTATTTTTGCAAACTAAACAGGTGTACCACGTTCGTTAAACTCTTGTTAGATGTTATAAGATGACCTAACCATTATTTTTTCTACCGCACTTTTCACCAAATTAATTGAGCTATAGTGTACATGGATTTTCTAAAAACGAATTATTAATGTTCGAGCAAGGATCTTTATAGCCTGATTATCAAGCTTTCTGAAGGGGAAAGAAAAATCTGACACAATTGGCCGCTTTTGAGCTTTTCGCCCCCTTGCAACGACATACATTGCTCTTGGAATAGCAGCCGACATAAAATAAGTATTACTGACAGTCAGACAAATAATCTTACACGAATTTTGTGCTATTTGCCTATTTCAAAAAAATTGCATTACTTCACTCGTACTCGTAGATTCGTAATATAATTTGTACTTTTTATTATAAAGTATATTTCCTGGCCCTGTATAAAAACTTTCATCTTTCCAGTAATTGAGTATTATATACCGGCAACAGAACTGATTCGCAGTGTCAGACAGTGTTTGTACCTTTTTATAATCGTAAATTTCTCTTTATATCAATATGCTTTCGTATTAAACTTTACAATTATTTGCACTGTTTTCCTTTTAATATATTATAAACTTATTAAAGCCAACTGCAAATTACGATTACGTTAATTTCTTAACGTTCAAGGGTGTATTTTTCACAAGTATATTAATATTATTTTGGGAGGGGTATTTTCAACTCTGTGGCGGCCATAGCTAGCGAAATATCACCTTTTTAATGGCTTCGAATAAAGTATATATTTCACTTAAGTTTTTAGTAAATGTTGTATATTACAATTTTAACGCATGAATACAGTAATAATGCCATGAATAACCTGCTCTGAAATCGATTCATGCTAAACACTATAAAATTTACAATAATTGAATAGAATAATATTTACAAGAATAGGGCTAGGAGCCTTCTAGAAACCATAAAGCTTTTATTATAAATGCATTTGTATAATCAAAATAATTTCCTTCCTACAGTTTTCTCCTATACTACAAACCACAACAGTTAAAACATTGTTTAATTGTTTGTGGGCTACATGCATACGTATTAAATTTTATGTCGAGAAAGCCGATGAAATTTAATATTATACACGCTACTGTCCATTTGATTATATTGCCAATTCCCGATTAAAATATTAATTGATGTCGCAAAAGCGTCTTTAAACTTCCTCTAATTTAGAGTTCTTATTGATAAAACAATAAAAATTGATAAAATAGCACACTGAAAACGCCTAGAACTCTACCACTGGGTTTTCACTGGGAATATAAATGATGAACATTCAATACGGCGTCATGTGATGCGCTCCTTTGTTTCTTTGGCCAATCAGCGTAACATCCAGATTCTGGATGTTGAACATGAGAAAATTATCGATTTGTGTCAGGCCCTCTTCTCCCCCACTTGTGTCAGGGCTACTCTTGTCCCCCACCTGAGGGCCTGATACTCAGGCTAGGATCTTGATTGAGCATATCGAAATCACCCTGATAAATGTCACCCCTATAGAGATGCGTGCGGAGGAGACTATAGAAGTTTTTTATTTGTGAATTGTGAGCTATATCCTCGAGTTTTGAGAGTTTGTCAACGCATACTCTTGAATTTGTTGATATTAATAACTTCTAATTAAGCTGTAAACTAGGCAGGTGTACCACGTTCATTGTAAAAGGCTTCTTGCGTATTACCAAATGAACTGACCGTCAAAACTTTAGATAGTTCTATTTCACGCTATTAATATCAACTTCCCTTCAGTATTGTATGTATGTTTCGCGATATTTATCTATTATTTTAACCTCGATTGAAGGCTTATTTGAAATAATTTTTTCCCAAAAAAATGATAAACCGTCTGAAATTCAGGCTAACTCAGCTGTAGATTATATTTTTGTGCAGGTAGCCAATCTTGGACAATGGTGCAGAAGTTAGGGAGCCATGGAGCGACCAGCATGGTCTAAGGGGCTAACTCCAAATTCAATATGTGCGCTTCAAAACTCAGTCGAACAAAGAATTCGGGGGAGTTACAGGCCAACTCCCAAAATTCATGTGGAGGCAGTGGAGCTAGATATTTTAACTTGGAGTTACTTGCTAACAACTCTAAAAGAGTTCGTTATCCAAATTTAGAAGATTTACTAGCTAACTCCAAAACTTGTCGTTAATCTTGAGGAGATTTGCCTATGAAAAGGAAATTTTCAGAGTAAAAGAAATTTAAAGGATATCTCATAGACCCCAGACCCCCACGGCTGCGCCACCGTAGTCTAGCTCTATTCGAAGATTGGCTGCCTTCACAAAAATACAATCTACACACATGACTCAAAGACTGCATCAAACCTCCGAAAGCAAATTAGGTCGAGTATATTCACGCATAAATAATACATCTACTAATTAGGCATTCAATTATTTTCAGTCCTGGAAAGCAAGTCCACAAATTTTCAAATGTTTGATATTTTTAGTTATCGTGCTAAGTTAACAAGAATACAAACACACAGACCCACGTGAAAACATCAACCTCCTGGCGGAGGAAAATACGTTAGATATTTGAACTCAATTTAAAACTTGGGGGAAGAAAATGCCTCATATAAAAAGTAAAATGAAGTAACTATTCATAGGTTTATTGTTATCAAAGGTGAAACGCTACAAAATTTGAATATATCTTATGTATACAATTTAAGATCTATGTCATTATATTAAACATGTTATATTGAATATTCTTAAATAATGCAGGAACAATTGAACTCAAAATGACGTGGAGCGCTCAAGAAATGAAGATAAACCCCGGTACTCACATCCAGGCCCTGCTGTCATGTTTTTTAAAGTCAAATCTAAATTTCTCCAGTTGTCAGTAAAAGGAAATAATGGCGTTGCCACATCACTCCATTATTTCCTGTTTCTGGCTGTACTACAAAGTAAAGAAGATAAAAGTCTCATCCTGGTTGGACAATCGTCTATCTACGAGTTGAACAATCTATGAAGATGTCACGTTTTTCCATCTTGCTATTCAAGCACTGCCTGATTTTCTTGTGGTCTTCGTTTCCTCTTGAGGCAAAGTTTCCAAAATGTGAGCAACATTTTATCCAATATTCCATATATAAGAGGATTTACTGAAATTTGATCCAGCATCGCGCTGAAGAAAACCAAAATATCCAATCCAGACATATTTTATTGGTAGATGTTGCTCAGCAACGATGTACCATATTAACGTCACAGAATTAGGCAAAATACTTACTCCCTAACAAAGAACGGTACTAATACAAACAAGAAAAGTTCGTCGATTTCCGAACGTGTCTGCTTCTTACTGTGTTTGAACATACACGCTTCAGGTGTTCGTTTTGTTTGATGAGTGCTCGACTTATTTTATAATAAACTACTGCCATAAATATTGTTGATAACCATAATGGAATTTCAGCTCTGACATCGTTCCTCTACATGAACCAGGCCAGCATAGATGTTCCATAACCTGCAATCAAACCAACAATGTAGCCCAAACCACAAACGACTCTCCATTTCCGTCGACTGATGGCAGGTTTTAAAGGATGTACAGCAGCGCGATAACGATGCACTGCAATGATCAACATCGTGTATATTCCTGCGACTAGAAAGACGTAAGCTATACCCATGACAAGACAATATATGACGGAATACTAAAAAAGCTCGGCAAAATAGAGGTTAAAAACGTACAAGACTTACAAACAAACATCACAAATCACAGATCACTTAACTATGGTTAAACAAGGCGTGCGGTGATAGGAAAGAATGCTTCATAGTTAAACAGCGAAATGACGTCATGCTGCGATTGCGACAGATCGAAACATCAAGTTCCGAGAATAATCCACTAGTGACCATTGGTGGTCACTCCAATATGGCCGCCTGATCCAAAACTGCATGGCTTCAATTTCCGTATGTATAGAAGCTCAAACCAGGTACTTTATTTTCAGATCAGTGGAATAATCATGGTACACGTGCATATATTTGGAATGGATAAAGAGGTTTTATTGCTTATTTCAAGTTATTTTTTTCTACGCAGGTAGGCGAACAGAAAACCCTTGCTCCACCCCCACTAGAGGCGTTTATACGTAATCACGTGCGTGAAATAAATACAGGACTGGAGATAGCCACTGATCTGGAAATAATACTGGATTTAGTATCTATTGTGTCTAAAATGAAGACGGAAGTCAGGCATTACTAAGGAACCAACTGACAACATTTTTAGCGTATTATGGCACATATTTATTGCTTGAGATGCTCCTTATGTTAAAATGATGCAGTAAACTGGTATTTCTAAGGTTTGCAGACGTTTTGAAAACGACACTCCGTATGTTTATTGGAATATTGCCATTGTGGACTTATAAAAACATCAATTTGACAGGGAAAATATTACAAATTACCTTCGATTTACGCTGATTTAAGTTCGGCGAAATAAGCCGCCAGCTAGCTCGTAATACCGAAGTTTGTCGCCCTAAACCACTTGATTTTGTTTAGAAATTATCCAGGAATAACTCGTTCAACTTTCTATTGGACATCATTGTTCCAAAGGACAAATATATTGCAAAACGTCAATCCGTGAGCTCACGGAAACCAGCCAAATGTTTGTTATTCCAAAGAAAAACCGTCCACAACACTTCTATATTAAATACACTCCACGGTAATGTGAAATTAATGCTGTGATTATCCAGCAAATGCTCGATTAACCTTCGTTCATCGAGTCACTTGAGGCACCATCATACAAAATGGCTGCTCATCCGGGCAAATTTTGTTTCAATTTTGGCGCATTTGTCAATATAGTGACGTATTACGAGTCAGCAATCTACGACTCCTATATCTGTGTTTAACCCTTCAATGGCTTAACCTAACTGTGGTTTAACTAGCTTCATTTTCTGCACCAGTACACAATGGGTTTCGCTATCTAGTCTATTTTTCAGATCAGTAGAGACAGCCCAGTAAGGTCGTTCGTCACGTTTTGCAGCGACGGTTTTGATGAATGTTATAATCATTCACGTGGCTAAAATCTTTAACGTGCAATTTATAAAGCTGGCTGTTAAGTAGTATTTAAAACACGAGCAGGAGTGCTTTATCAGATATAAAACGCGAGGCGAAGCCGAGTATTTTCTATCTGATAAAACACGTTCTGCGAGTGTTTGAATAGCTTAAAAAACGATCACCATTTGGTAAGTTCGTTGGCGTAGTAATTTTGAAAAATAACGTTGTCTAAGCCGAGAAAATAGAAGCTAAAGTTTATGTAAATCAGGAGGATTTTTTATCACATATAAAACCACGATACGGTCATGATTTTTCTTTGTGTTTTCCTCATGAATTATTAATGAGTTTTTTAAACATGTTTTGTATGTCATTATAACAAGTATTCATAACAAATTTCAAGTCGATACAATTATTCCCTCGCGAGTTACGAAGGTTTGAATAATTCATATTGCTGACGTCAGCATTATTTTCAAATGCCGTTAAAAACTACGTTTTTTTTTCAAACCTAACGCGAAAGATTCAATTTAGCTTTTAAAAGCGATATATAGCATCATAAACAGAATATACTAGACATATGTAATAAAACGCGTCTTTCCTTAATCATTTATTTTTTGGCGGCCATGTTGGATGGCATCCATCTGCTTTGTTTTGAATACTTGTTATGACATGTTAAACAGCCAGGTTGCACGTGATGGTGCAAAACCTCTATACAGTGCAAGATTTCGAGGCAAGTAAATTATTTTTAAGGCAAGCAATCTATTATGAAGCCAGTGGTATTATTATTATTATTATTAAAAGGTACATTAAATCACTGAGTAAAACCATCTTTATTGAATCTCATTACGTAGCAGTCGTTAAAACACTTAAAGAAATTAATATGCAATTTACATGGTAGAAAGATTAAAACAGAACCCTAACCAGTTATATATAATATGTAACGTACGAGCTTGAATAAGCTAAAGTTCTTGACATCCATAGATTGGTTGTGGAGTATACTGTGCTTGAATGCGAAGTATATTACAAGTCCTTTTCTTACGTTGTACTGTCATGTCATTCATCATTCACTGTCTGTTGTGAGCAGATTACTTTTTGTTGGCTTGTACGAATGTCCACAGGTCTTTGACAACCTTAAAGAATAGATATATGTTAAATACAGACACTAAAACAAGACACAAAGCAGTATCCCCAATTCAGTGCTCGAAATATGGCCTAGCAAAATGTTTTCTTTTTGACAGGTCAAATATATTATGGCATGCAAATTCGATTTTTGGAACTGCCAAAATGGTCCCATTCGATCGACCAGAGTTGCACAAAAGCTGCGGGTATGTTGGTACCACCCGTGAGGAACGTTTACGCCAATTGAGGAAGGTTGAAAGTGAAACACGGAATAAAACATTGCAAAGCAGTAAGTACTAGACTAGTCAGGCTAGTATTAGTAGCAACAGTCAGCACTCAGTCAGGCTAGCAGTACTGCAATGGCGGACTGGCAAACCTACCCAGGCAAAAGTCTGCATGTCGGAAAAACTCGACTATGAAAGACATGTTAATTTTCTCATGCTTTCATATATATATTTGACTTACTGAACTGTTCTATTGAACTATTAACTCTGGTATCAACACTCTATCTCCACTTCTCTAATCATTATTAACGCAACACAGGATTGTATAGTATGCGATAGGCAAATGAAATGAAACGATCTGTAGAATTTTGCCTGCCATTTTATTTTCGACTTGGCAGGTCAAAACCTTTTTCGTAGAAGGTATTTGTAGACGGAAATTTCGAGCAAAAAATTAAATACATATTTTAGACCGAAACATACAACAATAGGCCATCTGGCAGGAATCGCACAGGTGATCCAGCGCTCGGAGCTACAGAGTCCAAATCAATCAAGTGGTCAAAAGTAGAATGCAAGCATTTCTACTGCCATGTTTTTAAAGCTAAATCTAAATTCCTGCAGTTGTCAGTAACAGGAAATAATGGATATGCCACATGACTCATATGGCATATCCATTATTTCCTGTTTCCGGCTGTTCTACAAAGTAAAGAAGATACAAGTCTCATCCTGGTTGGACAATCTATCTAGATGTCACCTTTTCCCATCTTGCTATTCAAGCACTGCCTGATTTTCTTGTGGTCTTCGTTTCCTCTTGAGGCAAAGTTTCCAAAATGTGAGCAACTTTTTGTCCAATACCCCATATATAAGAGGATTTACTGAATTTGATCCAGCAGCTCGCAGAATGAATCCAAATTGTAAAACCCAGGAATATTTTATTGGTAGATTTTGCTCAGCAACGACGTACCATGTATACCACACAGAAATAGGCAAAATACTCACCCCGTAACAAAGAACGGTACTGAGACAAACAAGAAAAGTTCGTCGATTTTTAACATATCTGCTTCTTACCGCATTTGAACATACATGCTGCATGTGTTTGTTTTGTTTGACCAGTGCTCGACCTATCTTATAGTAAGTTACTGCCATAAATATGGTTGGGAAAATGTAACCGCAGGATACTCTGTAACCACTATAAAATTTACTGTAAACAACGTTCCACTCCATGAAACATGTCGGAATAATTGGTCCATAACCTGCAATCAAACCAAAAATGTACCCCAAACAACAAACGACTCTCAATTTCCGTCGACTGATGGCAGGTTTCAAAGGATGTACAGCAGCGCGATAACGAAGTACTGAAATGGTCAACATCATGTATACTCCTGCGGCTGCAAGGAAGTAATGTATAAGCAGGACTGGACAAAGTATGGTGGAATACCTGTCAATGATGTCCAAGAATAACGCAACCAAACATCCCAGATCACAGATGGCAAGATGTAAAGCAAGAAAGTAGTAGTTGCTCTTCAACAATTTTTTTTGTCTTAATATGGAGATGATAACCAAAATGTTACCGAGAATTCCAAATACAGCAACTGAAATATAAGAATATCTGTAAACATCATATGTTGTCTTCTCCATTGTTTCTTTCAAGAAATTTGAACTGTGACTTTCGTTGCTGCTATATACAATGCAAGATCAAACTGGTAGCTCTCTTGGAAAACAAAACAAATGGAAAATGCAATTATTTTAGTACGATATATCAAGCAATACCAGGGTGTATTCCGCCAATAAGAACCCTACACAGTCATAACGAGAATAGCGTCCATGGATAGAATGTCATAAGCATAGGCAAACATTAACAAAGTATGTAATATTGGCAAAGAAGAGCGTCAGACCGTTTAGCATGAAAACTAAAGAATAAATTAACATATAAAATTAAGTTACGGTTATATCTGTTTTAAACTTACATAGACTATTGTATAATTCCTTCTGATTATAGAATAATCTCCAATAGCGATCGAGCTTGCAACGTGGACAACCTATTTTGATCTTCGTTCGGGAAGCCAAGCCAATAAGAGATCGGAGAGCCGGCAAAAGAGAGTTATCTAAAATATTATTTTATCTGAAATTGCACAGATGTTTACTTTTGTGAATAAGAACACCCTTAATCAAAAGATAACAAAGATCGGCTCGTATTCTAGAATCGTCATTGAATATTAATAACGTGTATTTTTGCAAACTAAACAGGTGTACCACGTTCGTTAAACTCTTGTTAGATGTTATAAGATGACCCAACCATCAAAAATTTCTACCACACTTTTGACCATATTGAACTATAGTGTAGATGGATTTTCTAAAAACGAATAATTAATGTTCGAGCAAGGATCTTTATAGCCTGAGGATCAGGCTTTCTGAAGGGGAAAGAAAAGCCTGACACAAAACGCCGCTTTTGAGTTTTCAGGCCCCTTGAAACGACATACATTGCTCTTTGAATAGCAGCCGACATAACATAAGTATTACTGACAGTCAAACAAATAATTTATTTAATTTTTTATTGACAAGCTTTGTCGTAAATGACTTTGCCCCATGACAACAGACGACACGAGTGACATTTAACACAGACAGTTTTAAACGTTTGTGGGACATTAATATCATATATAAGTTCAGTCATTGCGTGATAATATTTCAACAAGTTCTATTTAAATTGGCCAATGGTAACGTCAGCTTCGCGGATATGTGGTGGTAAGCAATTATAGGTTCTGGGAGTTCTATTGAAAAAAATATTTTGAAAAGTTAAAGTGTTTACTCTTGGAACGTTTATTGTTATATTGCTATTTGAACTACGCCTTGTGACACGATTATTTGACTTTACACTAATATTGGGATTATCTGACTTCATGGCTTTGAAAAAATACATGAAATCCAGGTACTCATGCCAGTAACACAAAGGAAGTAACCCTGTTATTAGCAGCCGGTCTTTGTGACAAGTTTCAGGTCGAAACGGTAGGGACAAGATAAATCTCGTTGCATGCCGTTGAACTTTCTCGATATCAAGGATAAGTAAGACAGACTGTGGTGACCAGACTTGTGAGCTGTACGTGAAGTGACTTCGAACTAACGTTTTAAAAAGTGAAGCGCGTATACAGGGATCGTGCATGACGATGGAAGATCTTCTTACAAACCTCAGCGTTCTGTTGGCTTTCGCACATACAACAGCAACTTGCTGGCTCCATTTGAGATCCGCAGTGACCAAAACGCCGATATCTTTTTGCACAGCCTTTCTGATAAGCGAAGTGTTGGTATGATCATCTTTGGTCAAGTGATAGAATGACTGCACGGAATTCACATTTCTTGTCACTGTGAGAACACCACATTTGGACTGGTTTAGGGTCATACGCCACATCCGACACCACTGGTTGATTTTATCAAAATCGCATTGCAAATGTTTAACGTCTTCTGCTCTTCTTATGGCACGATAACACTTAATGCCATCAGCAAACAGTGCTACAGACGATGCCGTTGTCTGTTGAGGTAGGTCATTCACGTACATAAGAAACAATAGAGGACCAAGGATTGAACCCTGAGGAACACCTGATAGTACGGGGATTGGTAGCGATGATTTGCCCAGGACGGTGACTTTCTGATGGCGGTCTGTAAGGTAGTTTTGAAACCAGTTAAGCAAATTTCCACAAACTCCAAAGTAGCTTAGTTTCTTGAGTAGAAGCTGATGATCAACCTTGTCGAAAGCTTTAGAAAAATCGAGATAAAGAATATCAGTTTGGATTCTTTGGTCGAGCGATTTCCCAATCTCATGAACAACTTGTAGCAACTGTGATGTCGTAGACCTTCCCCTAAGAAATCCAAATTGGAGATTATGCAGTTGACTTGACACATGGGTGATAAGTTGATTATAGGTACGACGTTCAAAGATTTTCGATACAATGGGAAGTAGCGATATGGGTCGAAAATTTGAGACGTCATTCTTTTGACCACCTTTAGGAATAGGTATTATGTTGGATATTTTCCATTCCGCTGGGACTCTGCCCGTACTCAAGCTTTTGTTGAAGAGATCACTAAGCGATGAAGAAATATAGGGAGCACAATATCTGAGCAACTTTGCTGGAATTCTGTCTGGACCTGTAGCTTTGTTGTCGTCGAGAGAGAGAAGAATGCGTTTAACATCATCAGATGAAATGTTGATATCACTTGTAGGATCACAGAAAGTGGCGGTCGAAACCGGATGCGCGTCATAATCTTCTTGGGAAAGAGGTTGATTAAACATAGAATAGAAGAAGTCGTAGACTTCTTTAGTTTAAACTAAAGTACCTTTAGTTTTAACCTTTCATCCCTTCAATTTTAAGGGAGGCGTAACCTGCAATCAAACCAACAATGTTGAGTCCAAACCACAAACGACTGTCAATTTCCGTCGATTGATGACAGGTTTTAAGGGATGTACAGTGGCGCGATAACGAAGCACTGAAATGATCAACATCGTGTATATTCCTGCGACTAGAAAGACGTAAGCTATACCAATGACAAGACAATATATCACGGAATACTCAAAAAGCTCGGCAAAATAGAGGTTAAAGACGTACAAGAATCTCACAAACAAACATCCCAGATCACAGATTGCAAGATGTAATTACAAGAAAGTAGTAGTTGTTCTTCAACAATTTTTTTTGTCTTAATATGGAGATGATAACCAAAATGTTACCGAGAATTCCAAATACAAGAACTGAAATATAAGAATATCTGATGATATCATATGTTGTCTTCTGCATTGTTTCGTTCAAGGTATTTCAACTGTAACTTTCGTTTCTGTTTTATAAAATTCAAGATCAAACTGGTAGTTCGTTTGTGCAGTCCTCTCGAAGAACAGAGAAAATGGCAAATGCAATTATTTTAGTACGTAATATCAGGCAATACCAATACGAACCCTACACATGGCGTCATATTACCGCCCATATTTATGAGTTCAATATGTTTCCGACATTGAAGCTATTTAGGACATTGAAGTTGTTCATTATTCCATAGTTAATATAGAAAATTTTCTATTAACTATGGTTAAACAAGGAGTGCGGTGACTGACTCGTCCCCAGTCGCTCATGCCGGGTTTCGTGCCGTGTTGAATGATGGGAATGCATTGGCCTGCGAACGGGCATATAGCGAGGGCTGTGGAAGAGTCAGGTGCGGTGATACGAAAGAATGCTGCATAGTTAAGCAGCGAAATGACGTCATGCTGCGATTGCGACAGAAACATTAAGTTCCGAGAAAAATCCACTAGTGGCCATTGGTGGTCACTCCAATATGGCCGCCAAATCCAAAACTGGCTTCAATTTCCGTAGGTATAGAAGCTCGATCCAGGTACTATATTTTCAGATCAGTGGAATAATCACGGTACACATGCATATATTTGGAATGGATAAAGAGGTTTTATTGCTTGTTTCAAGTTATTTTTTTCTACGCACGTATGCGAACAGAAAACCCTAGCCCTACCCCCACTAGAGGCGTTTATACGTAATCACGTGCGTGAAATAAATACAGGACTGGAGATAGCCACTGATCTGGAAATAAACTGGATTTAGTATCTATTGTGTCTAAAATGAAGCCGGAAGTCAGGCATTACTAAGGAACCAAGTGACAACATTTTTAGCGTATTATGGCACATATTTATTGCTTGAGAAGCTTCATGTTAAAATGATGCAGTAAACTGGTATTTCTAAAGTTTGAAGACGTTTTGAAAACGATGCTCCGTATGTTTATTGCCCTTGTGGACTTATAAAAACATCAATTTGACAGGGAAAATATTACAAATTACCTTCGATTCATGCTGATTAAGTTCGGCGAAATCACATATTTGGGCCGCCAGCTCGTAATACACAAGTTTGTCGCCCTGATTCCACCCTGATTTTGTTTAGGAATTATCCAGGAATAACTCTTTCAACTTTCTATTAGACATCATTGCTCCAAAGGAGAAAAATATTGCAAAACGTCAATCCGTGAGCTCACCGAAACCAGCCAAATGCTTGTTATTCCAAAGAAAAACCGTCCACAACACTTCTATTTTGAATACACTCCACGGTAATGTGAAATTAATGCTGTGATTATCAAGCAAATGCTCCCATTAAGCTTCGTTCATCAAGTCACTCGAGGCACCATCGTACAAAATGGCTGCTCAACCGGGCAAATTTTGTTTCAATTTTGGCGCATTTGTCAATATAGTGACGTATTACGAGTCAGCAATCTATGACTCCTATATCTATCTGTTTAACTAGCTTCATTTTCTGCACCAGTACACAATGGGTTTCGCGTTCCAGTCTACTTTGCAGATCAGTAGAGGCAACCCAGTAAGGCCCTTTGCCCGTTTTGCAGCGACGGTTTTGATGAATGTTATAATCATTCACGTGGCTAAAATCGTGCAATCTATAAAGCTGGCTGTTAAAGATGTTTTGTTTGTCATTATAACAAGTATTCATAACAAATTTCAAGTCGATACGATTATTCCCTCGCGAGTTAGGAAGGTTTGAATAATTCATATTGCTGACGTCACAGCATTATTTTCAAATGCCGTTAAAGACTACGTGTTTTTTTAAACCTAACGCGAAAACTCAATTTAGCTTTTAAAAGCAATATATAGTATCATCATAAACAGAATATAGACATATGTTTTAAAACACGTCTTTCTTTAAGCATTTGTTTTTTGGCGGCCATGTTGGATGGCATCCATCTGCTTTGTTTTGAATACTTGTTATGACATGTTAAACAGCCAGGTTGCACGTTAAAGTTCTAGAATTTAGTCACGTGATGGTGCAAAACCTCTATACAGTGCAAAACCTCTATACAGTGCAAGATCTCGAGGCAAGTAAATTCTTTTTAAGGCAAGCAATTTTTTATGAAGCCAGTGGTATTATTATTAAAAGGTACATTAAATCATCGAGTAAAACCATCTTTATTGAATCTCATTACGTAGCAGTCGTTAAAACACTTAAAGAAATTAATATGCAATTTACATGGTAGAAAGATTAAAACAGAACACTAACCAGTTATATATAATATGTAACGTACGAGCTTGAATAAGCTAAAGTTCTTGACATCCATAGTTTGGTGGTTGAGTATACTTGTGTTTGAATGCGAAGTACATTACAAGTCATTTTGTTATGTTGTACTGTCATGTCATTCATCATTCGCTGTCTGTTGTGAGCAGATTACTTTTTGTTGGCTTGTACGAATGTCCACAGGTCTTTGACAACCTTAAAGAATAGATATATGTTAAATACAGACACTAAAACAAGACACAAAGCAGTATCCCCAATTCAGTGCTCGAAATATGGCCTAGCAAAATGTTTTCTTTTTGACAGGTCAAATATATTATGGCATGCAAATTCGATTTTTGGAACTGCCAAAATGGTCCCATTCGATCGACCAGAGTTGCACAAAAGTTGCGGGTATGCGGGTACCACCACCCGTGAGGAAGGTTTACTGGCATTGAGGAAGGTTGAAAGTGAAACACTGAATAAAACATTGCAAAGCAGTAAGTACTAGACTAGTCAGGCTAGTATTAGTAGCAACAGTCAGCACTCAGTCAGGCTAGCAGTACTGCACTGGCGGACTGGCAAACCTACCCAGGCAAAAGCCTGCATGTCGGAAAAATTCAAGCTATTTTGAGGAAGGTTGGGAAAACCCAAAACCCTACCCGGAGGAGAGTTGAAAATGTTTTGCAACTCTGCGCTCGACTGTGAAAGACATGTTAATTTTTCTCATGCTTTCATATATATTTGACTTATACTGAACTGTTCTATTCAACTATTCACTCTGGTATCAACACTCTATCTCCACTTCTCCACTGCGCTGATCATTATTAACGCAACACAGGATAGTATAGTATGCGATAGGCAAATGAAATGAAACGATCTGTAGAATTTTGCCTGCCATTTTATTTTCGACTTGGCAGGTCAAAAATTTTTCGTAGAAGGTATTTGTAGACGGAAATTTCGAGCCAAAAATTCAATAAATATTTTAGATGCAACTATAGGTCCTCTAGCAGGAATCGAACCGGTGATGCAGCGCTCTGAGCTACAAAGTCCAGTTGCCAAAAGCTAATCACAAGTTCGTGTATACATACTAGCTTTAATGGTGATGCAAGTGTATTTTCGCCAGCAATTTTTCAAAGACGGCGTGTTTTTGGTCATTGGCAGGCCGCTATATTTAAAGCCCTGCCCATATTAACATTGCTGGTAAACAAATAACTCCGCAATAGTCCGTTGCTGAGTATCTTGGCTAGCAGGGAAGCTCGTCTTCATAAGTACTGTATCCAAAAGAACAGCAATGCCTTTGTAATTGTACAAACCTTTTCCTCTGTAATTTTCATATTTGTCTTCATAAAATTTTTAAATTTGTCCATTTTCTTCGGCAAATTTGGGGACTAAAAACAACAAAGATATATTTTCTAAAAAAGGAATTGAATACTCAAATACTGCACCGATCATAAAAGCAAAGCACAGATCATAAAAGTACGAGGAATTATTGGAGTTATCAGGCAAGCGTTTACGAGAGAGTACCCACATGCAACTCTTGTTTCTAGCTGTTCATCTCGTATTTATATTAGTCGCACTTAACACAAGATGTTTAATACGTCCAGACGTCTCGTAATACAAATACTGACCGGCCATTGGCTCGCATTGCTACCGCATTGACAATGCCTCCCTCCAGCTCTTGGGCGTGGCTTTTGGCACAGGTTTCAGAAGTCAAGAACAATTCGTCTACACGAAAATCCTCTGCGGAGGAGACTCAGGAGAGAGGACTAGAACTACAATAGCTACTCGGAATATTATATTCACTCATTCGAGGACTGATAAATACAAACAAACCTTTAAAAGTTTCTGTTTCACCGTGTTCAGGTCGGGTGTCTTTGGAAGGTTTACCGAAGCATCCATGTTGCCCTGTTTGGAAGAATTAAATCCTTGCTATCTCATTGCAAAAAATATAGAATTTTTATATTACTATTCCCAGAGCCATCGCCAGGGGAATACAAGTAGAAATGCGGGTACAAGTATACAGTGGTTTTCGATCAGAATTTCTAAGGGCGAGCACCAGATCCGAATGACACAAAAAATCCGCGAAAAAATGATACCGTTTAACAATTAGATTATGAGCTCAAGATTTCTATGAGGTGATAGTTGATGAGGGCGAAACCCGAATGAACTATCATCTCACAGAAATCGAGAGCGAATAATCTAATTGTGTTAGTAGAAACCAGCAAGAAAACAGTATTTCAAAGCGATTTTCATAATTTATTGAAATAAATTCGTTAAAAATCGCGCCGAGGAGATGGCTGTTTCGCTACTCGCTATCTATCGACAATTAGATAGCGAGTAGCGTAGCCAATCAAATTACAGCATTTGCAATAGTATACTAGTATGATTCTACTAAATACCCATAGCACAAACTCATACATTTCATCGTTTGAGCGCCGTGGCACTCTTTAAATTTTTAGTGTTTCTGATGCGGCGCTTATCCGATGACGGCGCTTATTCGAGGACGGCGATCTTTAAAAATTATTCTATTTGTATGCGGCTTTACGACGGAATTGCGCATTTCCAAAGTTCTAGAGAGAGTGTTAAACAACCGAGCTAAATACTGTAGTCCGTGGTTTACTATACCTTCTTAGGCGTTTGTCTCTTCGCAGCGGCTTTGTTATCTTCATTCTTCTTACCAGGTGTGTTCTTTCCAGGCTTGCCTTTGCTCTATATAGAAAAATGTTTATTGTAGGACAGTGTCAAAGCAGAAAACAACATCCTTTGTCACAAAGTAGGTAGGATACTGAAGGCATTTTTTGTTGCAAGCAGTGTTTCCACTTTTAAAAATTAAAGTTTCTTCAAACTTTCCTTAAAATTTTAAGGAAATTTACGAACCCTGATAATCACATTCAGCAGTGCGTCCACTTTTTTATATCAAAATTAAAAAATATTTAAGGAAATTAGCAAACCTTGATAATTATGATTGCACCATATTGATTAATGCTTCCACGTTTGCGAACCTCG
Organism: Trachythela sp. YZ-2020; assembly: GCA_016169945.1. Classification (NCBI taxonomy): domain Eukaryota; kingdom Metazoa; phylum Cnidaria; class Anthozoa; order Malacalcyonacea; family Clavulariidae; genus Trachythela; species Trachythela sp. YZ-2020. Next base: position 1,697,201 of record JADLSH010000157.1, read on the forward strand.
AAAAATAATCGCGCGCAATATTCAGAAGTGCTTCCACTTTTCAAAAATAAAACTCCCTTAAATTTCCTTAGGAAATTGCAAACCCTGATAATCGCGCGCAGTATATTTTGAGTTGGAAATCCTTGCATTATATAGGATTTACATACTGGACTGCTTTTCGTGGTGTAATCATCACTGTCTGAATCCTCGTAATCTAAATCACCGTCATCATCATCATCATCATCATCGTCGTCATCATCATCATCGTCACTGTCAGTTTCACCATCATCATCATCATCATCATCGTCGTCACTGTCTACATCCAAATCATCATCATCGTCATCTTCAGAATCATCATCATCGTCGTCGTCGTCACCAGCATCTAGCTTCGCTCTCTACAAATTAAACAATATCACCAATCATCCTTGGGATATAGAATTACAATTACGTGAGTTGTACTAGGCATTAAATCATGGGTTAAAAAATAGGCGTACGGACGTACGATGGTACGCCGAAAAATGCTTGGCGTACGTCAAGTATCTAAGAAGACGTACGATAACGTACACTTACTACAGCTCCTTTGTATTAGCCTACAAGGACTTCAGACAACGAGCATTCTCGGTCCGAGATAGCGTCATCAATTTTCCTATTCTGCAGCGCTTTTTAGTCTTGCCAAAAATTTCACGTTGTTTAACGGTTAACTCGCGAGTAACAACGTTTTGAAACCTCGGTAAACGCCAGCGAAAATGTTCTATTTCTAACAAACAGGAAATATACATGTATACAACAGAGAACATGGTTAAAACTATAGTTCAGAAAATCGTACGTCAACATCGATAAACCGTACGCCAACCGTACGACCTCGTACGGCATTTCTCAAGCATTTTTTAACCCCTGATTAATTTTCAATAAGATTATGATTTTGGCCTGGATATTTTCTTGCAACTTTAAGAACCCGTTTACACTACAGCGAAAGAGTTCGGATTCATCATAAATCCGAAACGTTTTAGTAACGGATTCATGTTGCGTTTCTCACGCAGCGACAAATCCGATATGAAATCATCTCGGTTTTGAGTTTTATCCGGAAACATTGAATCCGGAAAAAAAAGTAGAAACTCTAAACATTTGAATCCGAGAGAATGCAACGTGTAAACGGTTACCTCAACCAATCTGATCGACGTGTGATGCGGCAGTGGCCTGGGGCGAGCATGTTTTCGCGCGAAAATCCAAGCAAAACAGATTTTCATTTTTTGACAGTATTTGGCGATTTTTTCTCATTTCTTTACTTATGAGAAGAAAATTATTCAAGTTTCAAAGTAAAATATTCGTTTTCTTATGGATACGATATATTTTTGGTGTAGAAACCGTTGTGAGAGAGATTTAATGTGGAATATTGTCGTTGATAGGTCTTTGGCTTCCCGATTTCCATGGCGTCGAAACTGAATATATTTTTACAACGATGATGATAATAACAGCACCTTAGAATGCGGGTATGTCGAAGTTTATTTGCTTAATATCTCATGCTTATATTTTAAGAGTTTGTTCCAAATCGAAGTCTATTCTTAGCAATCTTAGGACATATCAAGGCTAAAACGATTGTTTTTAATGCGAAATATTTTCCAATAGACCACATCAGTCTGAGAACACAATGTTCAGCAGTATATAGCTGTGTGTTTTTGATAAAATATTAGCCAAACTGATCGATTAAATTTTTTAATGACTTGCTTATGGCATTGCACAGCAAAGGACTGGGGTTTTGTTGTCAAAAAATGTGTTTATTTTGAAAACTAACACGCATAACCATTGACCTTTGTTAGCGTTCGATAGAAGAAACATCAACCTCAAAATGTTATATTTAAGCAAAAATTAAGATTATTACGGAGGGGGCAAACTTTTAACCAACAATGCGCTCAGTATATTTGCAAGAATTGGATTTTTCATAAATTGAGCTACAAAGAGGATCGGTTTGGTATTAATCGAAGTGACCAAACACACGCGCATTATCGATAATAAATTCTCTCTGACAGCAAAATATTTGCTAAATTCAAACTGACTACGTACTCAGAGTGATATTACACGTAAATATTCCGTTAGTTTGTAATTTGTAACTTTTTTTTATATTCGTTCTCCAATTAGGTTTGAGTGTATTTTGAGTTGTTCAACGACTTCCGATTTTTTAACAGCAAACCTGGCACGCGGATATATTTTTGCCAAATTTTGTCATTCGCTCACGGATTTTAGAGCGAATTTAAGCTCTTCGATTAAAGCATCGTTGTTTTTCGAGTTGTACGGTATCATTATTGCAGGGGATATCGATTAATCTCGAAAGAAATGCATTTAAAGGCGAAAAATCGAGGATAGTTTCGTGTAACATATGCCAAGTCTGGGCTATTTTGGTCTCAATGTTTCCTTCCTTCCCTCGTTATAAGGAAGTCACAGGCGGGCGCGGGCAAGTGATCCGGCCACTTTAGCGAATCCGGAATTTTTTGTTCTAGTAGCTATAAACGCGGGGTCTAAATCATCCCACAATTTACAAGGAATTCTGCTGCTTTACAGGGATTTTCAGCAAGGTTTGTACATATATGATAAACTTTAAACGTATTTATACTTATGAAAGCGATTAAATAAAAAATTGCCGCAGGACAGTTTTTTTTTGAAAGTTAAGTTTTAATTACCTTGGCAGCAGCAGAAATTGGTGCTTTCGTTGACTTTGTTTCAACAACCGGCTTCTTTGCTTTGTCGTCCTTTCCTTTCGCCGCTTTTGCTTTGTCATTCTTCATACTTATTGGGATGAGTTCGTCCGGTTCATCTTCGCTGGATTCATCCTCACCTAGATTTGGTAGAAGGCGACCAAAATATTTAATATTTTGTGTTTAAAATACCGGGTGTCCCAGAAAACGTACGGTGTTTGATTTAATGTAACGCGAAAACTACAACAGGTATTTCACTCAAATAAGTTTTATTGTATTCAGAAAGGGCTAACTTAAATTTTGATGCAATATTGACCGAGATATAGAGGTTTGAAGTTGCGGTACGTTTTCAAATTAGTGAAAAAAACGAGGAGAAAACGGCTTATTAAACTAATTTGAAAACAGCTTATCAAGATTGCAAGCTACTGTGCGCGAGGGGCAATTCACTCCAAAAAAGTGTACGGGATTTTTCGTATTCCCAGGTTTTTTTGTGGATTTTTTGGAATTCTTTGAACGAAATTGTCATTTCGGATTTTTCTGGACTTTTTTCACGTTCTCACACCGGTCACGCTAAAGACAATTTACGATGAAATTACACCAAGCACTTCGTTATTGTTTACTGATTTTTGAAGGATTCTTTGAGTGATTTGCCCCTCGACGGTGCATTGATTCAACACATCTTACCATTCGCAATTTCAAGCTTTGCCTTTTTGGCTGGCGGTCGTTGTTCTTTGCCTGACGTACCGGTATTCGGGCGTTTTTCTTTTGTTGGCTAAAACACAATGCATTAACATACAGTAAAATATACATGTTGATGTATTTTGTACCACTGCTCTAGTGCTGGGATGTTTTGTTAATTGAAGCTATCAAGTAAAGCCGTCAAAGCTATAAAAAAGCCGTCTTTTCAAGTGGCCATCTAAAATACGACTGGACGAATGAAGGCCATGTAAACACGAGGCAATTTTTTCTGCATTTTGCAACGCAATTTCGGACACAGAGCGATGTTATGTGAAACGTATATTCGCTGAGAAATTGTGAGCATGAATCTCGTTTTACTTTGCCGATATTTTTCTTGCTAAACATGCCCAGAAGGCAACAAAGAAATGAATGAGAATGATAATATCGGTGGAGTGAAACGCGGGCCATGCCATGTTCACTGTTTTTTTGTGCGTACATTTCTACCATAACGTGGCTCTGTGCAGAAATTGCGTTGCAAGTAACAGCAAAAGTTGCCCTGTGGAACATTTTTCATATTCAATGATGAATAAATGTATTACCGATTGCTTAATAATGGATGATATGCCTTCATCTGAAAGAGAGAAAACATGAGTTTCGGTCAAAAATAGCTTACATACAATGTGATATGTATATATACTGCAAAACTTGTATGTTCGGCCATTTTTAAATAATCGATAATCGGCAAAATAATCGGCCCAAAAGACTTATTTGCACAGTTGCCAAGCACATGCTAAAATACTAAATACAAGCGAATAGATAGGTTGTTTTTCACAGGCTTTTTTATGAACATATTGCGAAAGAACTCACAAAATTAAAAAGCTTCCATACAATGCGTTTCTGCTATGCCTACGTCCATCAAAGTTTCTGTGATCAAAGTCTTTGGTCAAAGAACTTGAAAGCAACCGCCGTCTTTGAAAGGTTTTTACACCGCCGCCTTGCTACTTACAGTAATCGGCAGATACCGATTAATCGGCCGATAAGTTGAGATAATCGGCCTACAAATAATCGGCCTCAGTAATCGTCAGTTTTCGTTATCGGCTCATCCCTAGTTGATTTCAAGTTAAATGGTACAACACAAGAGCTTACCAATGCTCTCGTCGTCTTCATCGCTATCTTCATAACCTCCTGATAACACTAAATATTTTAACAGAGAAAATGATATTATTATCATCATTAAACCTGTCAATGCACAAAATGTGTCGAGTATGATATACTGTGATGCAGGTTACGAATTTAGGTGCGGCACCAGTGGCCGTGGGCAGTCAATGCCCTTGCTTTTTGGCCAGTATAGTGGCCTGCCCTCGATTGACATTCAAATCAATAGCAAGAGATTTTGAGAAACTCTATGACCTTAGAAACTTAAAGTGAAAAATTCAAACACAACACAATGAATTGAGTTGTTGAATAATTTCTGCTCTGTTTGAAAAACATGCAACACATCTTTCGGTTATGAAGACTTTATTTACGGTCTTTACTGACTATAAGTTTTTCTGCATGGAAACTAAAACGATATATTAGAACTGTACAACAGTCTGTGGTAAGGTATAGTGAACATTCAAGGCAAGTTTGGCCTTGCCTTTCCAAATTCGAGGCCTGTACTGTATTATACAAGTGTCAATTACAATAAGTCAAAACGTCAATTATTAAGACTGCTGTGATTGACTAAATAGTTCAATGAACTGCAAGACTTAAGAGAAGGGAATATGGTAAATAATGATGCACAAAAAAACCTTGAATATGACTTCCAGATAGATGAACAGGTCCAGCCCCTAGAAAGAGTATTTATTTAGCATTAACTAGAATATTTACCCGTATAATACCACAGTATATATATACATGAACTTGTGGTTAGCTCTTGACAACTGGACTCAGAGCGCTGCACCGGGATCGCAGGGCCACAGGTTCAATTCCTGCCAGAGGGCCTAAAGTTGCACTTTTCGCAACTGCTCCTGGCGTGGGCTAAAATATGTATATAATTTTTGCTCGAAATTTCCATCTACAAACAGCGAGACAGCTGTCTAACAGTAAAACTAACTTCTCAATAACTGCACAATGCAGTTGGACCTTGTTAATTCTCAGTTGACGATATGCCGCACACATCCGTTGGTCACCTGATTATGAAGCAGTAAACATCGCTACCATAAAATATTTTTATCAAAAACTGTGAATTCCGATTGGTTGGAGGGACCGATAAAAATTGGTACACACCTCACATGGAACGAATTGGCCAATAAAAACCAGACAATATTATAACAGCTCGATATTGTCCAATAAAAATCGGCGAACAAAAATCACTTTAAAATTACACATGACACGCAAGGGCTTAATCAATTTTAGTTGCCCATTTAAAACCAAGTGACTTAAATTGTACCGTGTGCGGTGTGCGCCAGTCATTTCTCATGGCAGGCAAAATCTGTGCATCTTTATTATGTAGGTTATTTGCAATAGTTGCACATTCTGATGTACAGTGGAACCCCGCCTTATGGCCACCCCGTTAATACGGTCCCCTCGATAATACGGTCACTTTTTTTGTCCCAGCAAAACACTAATACATTTGATCTTACCCCGTTAATACGGCCATATTATTTCGGCCCGTTGGTGACCGTATTAACGGGGTTCCACTGTAAATGACAATGTAATTCCTCCAGAAGAGCATTGTAGTGGCAATTAATTACAGTATTACTTTCTCATTAAAAACAACTACATTCCTGCCAGAGGGCTTATAGTTGCATATTTCGCAACCGCTCCTGGTTGATAAGGTCTAAAATATGTGCATAACTTTTTGCTCAAATTTTCCACCTACAAACACCATCAACATTTATACCTTCAATAAGTTTGAATGTCGCTGCTGAGGAAAATTCAAGTCGACATTGAACCTATTGGAAAATTCAAGAAACACATGACATAGTTAAAGCGTTTCTTGTACTATTTGAGGTCTGATATGACAGTCACCAATTTATACCATTTGGGGGGGCGCGGGTGGCAGATGCGGTTAGCACGCTGCCCCTTACCCCTGAGTTAAGCCTGCTATACACTATACAGCAGGTCGAGGGCAGGGATTTACTCAGGTTGGGTAACGCCAGTGCGCTTGATAAACTCAAATGTAAGTTGAGATTCGTTGGTTCTCTCCTGTGCTTCGAGGGTTTTTCTCCTGGTACTTCAGTTTTCATCCCTCACTAAAAACTAACCCTGAGGTATTAACCATAATTAACTAACTAGCAAGTTAACTAATTTAATTTAATAGCTTAGCCCTTGTACAAATATAAACTATTAGCACATGGCAGGGAATCCGCAACATCGCAAGCCAATTACTGCGGCCCCTTTAACAACAATAAACATAATGATAATATAGGAACAACTAAGTTGTTTCCTTGTCCTCAGAGGCAAGTCGTAAGATACTATTTCAACACTAAACCAACTTTTAAACTCATATAATAACGAGAGAAACGATTAACCGAAGAATACTGCTTTGAGGACAACGAACTAACTCTTTCCGAAACATGCAACAAACGAAAACACAATATCTACATGCAACACGAGATCGGATAGGTAACACACGGTCTATCCGTCCAACCCGTTAAGGTATATCCGTCCACATCAGAGTGGTAAACCCAAATTAAACATAAAATTTGACACTATACCTGTCTAACTCCAGAACCAAGAACGATGATTGGCTGTGTGATGCTGTTATCATTTACACCTTGTGTTGTGACCTGCACAACATGGGAGCTATCTTTTGCTTTTGGTCCTAGGCATGCCTGGAGAAATTTGAGCAGAGAAGAACTCAGTAAGGGACCATTGACAAATAAATTTAGTCCCGTTTCCCGGGCTTGCTCCACGAAGGGGGTTAGCTCAGAATCTGCGATTATTGATTTTTTAACTTTTTGTTCGACCAAATATTCTGGAATAAATTCTTGTGACATTTCTCTCAAATCGACTCCCAAAGTGCATAAAATGGCATTTCAGAGGCTGTACATTTCAAAATTTTCTGGGGGAGCATGCCCCTGTATCCCCATAAAGGTCTCGCTCCCTCAGCATTCGATACTAGTGTCCCTGCACTCTCGGAGATCTTTAGTCTCTCAATCCAAAATTAGCTCTGCGGTCCCTCATAGCGCTGCAGGGCATCATAGGTTTTGGCAGGGCGATTCTACCAGAAACCCCCCCAACAAAAAGGTGGTAGTTTTGCCCCTGGGTGCTGGCAAGGTTCAGGTTAATTTATTCGCTATGACAACAACTCTATGTTGTATGTACTCAAGCGTAATATTGCATCGGACGAACAGTGGTAACATGTTGAGATCCAGTGTTGGATATGTATCCACGGCATATTTGATATGTTGGGTGAAGCTAGAGCTGCTCCCATCGGCATATTTTTGTAATCGATTAATCGCTGTCAACAATCAATTAATCGTATTGAAATGATGATATGTAAAAAACATGACGTAATCAGAGAGAAAACGTAACGTTTCGAAACGTAAACATTGTGAAAAATTTTGCACGCTCAACGCTTGCTTGCAAATGGTATTATAGACGATGTGAAATTGACAACGCAGCATTATTTCATCAGCAAATGAGATCAATGCGTTTTTTCACAGGTTTACTACATCCCGGGCGTGAGAGTGTGAGTGCGATGAGAGCGCCAGAATAGAAAGTTTAGGTAAATATCATGCTGTGCATGTTTGTTGTCAATGATCCGATTATTGTTAAGAATAATCGATTTCCAAAAAAATAATCGATATATCGGGAGCAGCTCTAGATCAAGCCACTCCCTGAAATATGTAGCAAATAGTTTGATGTTTTGAGTGTATTGCCCTTCGTCTGGAAGTTGGTTTAACTTTCAGCTGAAGTACATTCATTTGAAACGTCAAAGTATTTTCTATATTTTGCACGTAATTGCATCGTTCAACCAACATGTGAATACCGCTCAAAACCAGCTACGCTGTAACCTCATATTATCTTAATTCATATTTGAAAACAGATTTCCGTTTAAGATGGGTAACTCATCTGTTCGATTTCCCTCCGATATGAAACGAAAACCATCGGACAAATAAACCTGAAAAATCTTTTCGATGTTATGCTTCAGTCATTTGAAACCACGGCCCCCCCACCCCCGGGGACATAGCGGGGGATTAACAAAATTTAGCGGGGATTTAACGCTATTTAACAATTTGTTATGGTGGAATTATGGCGGTGGAATTAACTAAATGTTTTTATAACCGGGGAATTGACCCGGGATTTAACAGCCGCTATATATAAATACACCGGGGATAACCGGGGACTTATTAAACATTTTGCTTGATCGTTTTCAGATCTCAGTTTTTCTATCGCTCCTTAAAAACCTCACAGCAAGCTGAGGCAGACTTGGTGACTAATCTGTAGGTAGGGCCATGTAATTGATAGGTATATACAGTATTTAAACACTGACTTCGAATACTTGACGGAAATTCAATCTGGAAGTTGCGGAAGACAGGTAACTCAAATGCATATTATGCATGCATGCAAGATAATTTGTCTTGTATTTATAGTTTAGGTATACTGAAGCCCGGCTGTACGGGGGTTTTAACAGACCAGTTTGCCCCAGGGGCGGGGGAATTAATGTTTTTTAACACTTGGTTAGTGTTAAATTACCCGCTATGTCCCGAGGGTGGGGGAGCCGTGGTTTCAAATGACTGAAGCATTACTAGCCGAAACCCATCGTGATTTATTCATCTTCTCATCCTAGGCTGGAAACTCATCTAAATTTGCTGTCGTTTGCATGGGAAAGTCAGATGGAAATGTACAGAAAACCTGAGACCTGCCCCAACACTCAAGGTAAAATAACTAAAATGTATATTATTTGCAACCTTTTTAAATCAACATTCAAGGGAACCGCATAAAATATCAACTTTAAACAGCTCAGAAATGATGAATACGCTACCAGAAATAAGCAAAATATCACTGGATCACACAAAGCAATCGAAAGCCTAGCATATATGCGACGTTTTATGCCTCTTATACGAACCTGACTGAGGGCAAGTTGGTTCAGAATGTCCACTTCTACAGCGCTGTCCTGATCTTCTGTACCGAGCCATTTCAATTCTGGGTTAGCCTTACTCAGTGTAAGGAAGTTGCGGAAGACAGGTAACTCAAATGCATATTATGCATGCATGCAAGATAATTTGTCTTGTATTTATAGTTTAGGTATACTGAAGCCCGGCTGTACGGGGGTTTTAACAGACCAGTTTGCCCCAGGGGCGGGGGAATTAATGTTTTTTAACACTTGGTTAGTGTTAAATTACCCGCTATGTCCCGAGGGTGGGGGAGCCGTGGTTTCAAATGACTGAAGCATTACTAGCTGAAACCCATCGTGATTTATTCATCTTCTCGTCCTAGGCTGGAAACTCATCTAAATTGCATGGGAAAGTCAGATGGAAATGTACAGAAAACCTGAGACCTGCCCCAACACTCAAGGTAAAATCACTAAAATGTATATTATTTGCAACCTTTTTAAATCAACATTGAAGGGAACCGCATAAAATATCAACTTTAAACAGCTAAGAAATGATGAATACGCTACCAGAAATAAGCAAAATATCACTGGATCACACAAAGCAATCGAAAGCCTAGCATATATGCGACGTTTTATGCCTCTATATACGAACCTGACTGAGGGCAAGTTGGTTCAGAATGTCCACTTCTACAGCGCTGTCCTGATCTTCTGTACCGAGCCATTTCAATTCTGGGTTAGCCTTACTCAGTGTACAACCTAAATAGCAAGTTAGCATTAAGAAATGTCCACGTTTTGGGATGCAAAGAAGCAAAAATCTTACCCCAAAAGTAATTTCTTTCCAAAGAAGCCATTCTGTATTTCTGTGTATATTTCAAACACGTGCTGCAATTAACAGTTCGTTGCGATGTGTGCGTAAAAAGGGACAAATTTTTCGAACGGCGTACTTTTATATGGCGATAAACCGCGATGGCCTGGGCTCTAGCGTTTTTGGCATTGATCTCAAAATGAAACTGGAGTGAGTATTTCTTACCGGCGAACGTCAGGGGTGCGGAGTCTTACAAGAGGTGCTTTCCTGATTTTGTTTGTTGTTTTTTTGGTGACTCATTCAAAATGGGCGATTGAAAAGAAAATGCTTCGTTGCATTTATGCGTGAATGTAGTGTTTTTCCTTGAATTATAATAATAATAATAATAATAATAACTTTATTTACCACGGTACTATTTCACTATAAGGTTAAGAATATTTACAAAGCCGAAGAGTGATCTTCCAATAGGCCGTGCACATTAGATATATAAAAGAAATATATTAAAGCATAAATTATATCAAGTAGAAGTTAAAAATATCACGCTAAATTACACACTATTTGAAGCTAAATTATTTTTGAAAGATGTTAACATACCCAATCTTTTCAGATTAGGTGGTAAATTGTTCCAAAAACGATTTTTTACAAAAGTTTGTATTTGGCTTCGGAGGCACAAAATTAAAATTGGCCTGTCTAGTTCATAACCATGTACCATACTTGTGTTGGTAAATAGGTCGATTAGATAGTCCGGTACCGTGTTATTATTTACCTGATACATTATGGTACATAATTGATTTTACAACACAAAGCTACAATGTGCTCTTAAGGTTACAATTGGTAAAATCATTGAAACGATGCAAGGAAAGTCCAAGTTTACATGCGATATTTACGATTTTACTAGTTATCGACTAATTCAGTTAACCAGTTGTACGCTTCCGTGCCTTTTACTAAACGCGGACATGACAATGATCTATAGCGGTACAGAACGAAAAAAATAGAAAATTTGGGAGTTTTATTATTGTTTCATTTATGTCAAAAAGGGCACGTTTTCCCCCCTTAGGAATGAGCACGAGGGGCGCTTCCCCCCCCCCCCGTCCCCCCGTAGATAATTTTTCCCATTTAAGTTCTTCAAGAAGGGAACTTGACGAAATATAATAACTAGATGAGCAGGTTATATCATAAGATGACACGGGCGGCCCTATTCTGTAGTTTTTGTAGTTTCTCACTCAAATTACAGGCCATGCCAAACAAGAGCACAATAGGAAAAATAGAGTTCAACCAAATCCTGATAAATTCTGATTGCAGTTTCTTTGCTGATGAAACCTCTCATTCTCTTAAGTGCACTGATACCTGAAGAAACCTTTTTCGTTATGCTATCAATATGATATTTCCAAGTCAAGTTCTCGTCAATTGTTAAACCCAATAATTTAGACTTAGAGACTCTGTTAATCTGTTCGTTATTAACATGTACTTCTACTTCATGGTTATCAAAGGTTGAGAGTCTTTGTCAAGATATCATCCAATAACCATGAATTCGGTTTTTACAATGTTTAAACTCAACTTATTTACTTCCAAGCCATGTTGTTAAATTAGCTAATTCAGCATTCATAAGATTTTCAAGATCTGAAAGATTATTACTTTGCAGACTGATGTTGGTATCATCAGCATACATTCTGGGCAATCCCTCGTTCAAGCAGTTCGGCAGGTCATTGATATAGATCAAAAACAAAAGTGGGCCTATAATAGAGCCTTGAGGAACCCCATAGGAGATAGAACGACTGCAGAAGATGTATTGTCCCAGACGATTTCTTCTCCAAATACTAATGGTACGATGTACAGATCGAATTCTTAGGTAATAATAAGGCTCTGCCAGCTGGGTATAATCTCATGCGTTATGCGTAGTGAACCAGTGAAACTGTAAAGCAGTCATATTTTCATAAAATGCAGTGAAGATTATAGGATGCTTTATACATCCGTATATCGAGTTCTTTATTTAAATAGAATAAATATGAAAAATGAATATGATAATTGTATTCACCCATGTACAGAATCAAATTAATGAAAATGTCAATTTAATTGTATGATAATTTCAAATCAGAATATGATGAACAGTTCTACTTTAATTATAACCAATTCAAATCATTATTTAACCTGAAAACAGGGCTAAAAGTGACCACCATCTGATGCTCTGACCCTCAGTGAAACCCATAGATATTCATACACAGTGGCGGATTACCCAATAGGCAGAGTAGGCTGAAGCCTACAGGCCCGGGCTTTCAAGAGGCCCGTGATTTTCAGAGAATGCACTTTTTATTAGAGTTATTACTATTTTTTGACATTAGTTCAGCAAAGCAGCGTCAGAAAGCAGCTAGGAAATAGCATTTCCGAGACCTGAAATTTCCAAATATTTAGGCGGAACATGGCCCGGACCTCGCTAGAAGATGTGTCACCGTTTACAGGCGTGAAAATATCATTCTCAAGGCCCGCGAATTTTACTTAGCCTACAAGCCCCGCAACTGGTAATCCGCCACTGATCATACATCAGTGTGTTGTGCGCAGTTCATTTCAACCCCCGAGTGTCCTTCATCACCACTCGCTTTATCACTTTCAAGGCGAGTTTCATCGGAGATATAATCAGATGGAGACGCTGAGATTTCCCGGATGTTAAGGAACGGAGTACTGCCTGGTTCTGAAGCCGTATCAGCCCATCTTACATGAGGTACCCTGGGAACATTGGGTCTCGGTATAAGACTATCTCGTTCAGGACTTGTGCTGTAGTTTACAGCGATATCAGTGCTAGCATAATGGCCAGCGCCACTAGCCTGGCTATCGTCATCAAAAGATTGATCTGTAATGTCTGTTCCTTGACTACTGCTACTAAAATCATCTTCACAAATAGACGGACGATTCTCGTGGCCTTCTTTCCTGATTTTTGTACTACTGTCACGGCTACTCGCATCCGATTCCGAGCTCCCACCGTGGCTACTCCCAGATGCGCAAAGGAATGGTGTCTTTGGTGGTTGAAGACGTCTGTGAGATCGTTTGGTGTGATTTGGATTCATTTTTGTCTGGTTTGATCCTTGATTTGGCGGAGATAGCCGTTGTTCAGTATTGTTTGAAATAACACTCATTTGACTGGAGCTGAATCCATTCTCATCGCAAGTGGTGTTACCATCTGTGCTACTGGTCGACAAAATGCTGGTTCCTTCATAGCGTGCATTTTGTCGCTCAGAATTAATCGAAGCTTGGTCTACCGTCAATTGGTTTGGAGATTGGACGGGCGTGTGCACGGTAACTTCATCGGACGTGTATAGATCTAGCGAGCTGTGTCGCGTTTCATCAGCCTCGTTTTCAAACTGAGAGAGAACGGGAGAACAAGCTCGGTTCAAAATTCCGTGTTTACATTGAGTATTAACCGTCCTATCTCCGGATTCTGAATTATTTTGAACTTCATTAATCTCGCTGTCTGTTTCTAGCAAACGTTCAACCGATTCTCTACCTCCCGCGCTTCCTGCGACAAGCGCTTTTCCGTTTATCGTGAAATTCAACTTTCCGTTCTTTATTGATTCTTTCATTAAATTCAGAATGACGTCAAGTTGTCTTTGTATCTTTTGATTGGTTAATCCTCCCTCGTTCCAATCGTCCGAAAGTTGCGAAGAAACCGACGAACTCGTAGACGCAGCACTTTCGGTACTTTTCTGTTGTTCAATATTTCCCTTGCTTTTGTCATGCTTTCGTTTATGGACCTTGAGCTTTTCGTCGCAGTGTATATTCTTACTTAGTAATTCTTCGCTTTTTAATGCTACTCCGTTTAGAATTGGGTTCTCTCCGTTTGGCTGATCTAAAATAATGTTCAAATTAATCGAACCAGGTCTAGTTAAGGTGACGCCGGTGTGTTGCACTCGTGAAGCTAAAATTTCGTTCAATTTATCCACGCCTGCTAATAACTTGTCCATATCTGATTTTGCGGTACCGATCTTCGGCCCAAAACGGTCGTTCATGACAGTGTGAATTTCTTCGACGCTTTGAAGTAGTTTTTCCTTTGTTCGTTTCTTGTCTCGTCTTCCTAAGTTCATGTCTTCAGAAAGGCTAGATACCTCAGGGCTGCATTCCTTTTGGACGTGTTCGCAGTACTCTCTCCAGACAGAAGATGATAGTTTTTGTTCTAAGTACAATATAGTCTTCGCTCGTTGCATCGTTGCCGTCTCCAACGAGTTTTCGTACATCCTTTATAAAGATAAAAAATATTTTTTAGGGTATTTTCTACATTCATTACTGTAGTAGGAATTGTGAAATGAACCATTTCATTATGCAAACTAGTAACAAATAATCGTGTTTGTTCCAGACTAACAGTTATGTTTCAACTACTGGTGATTGACGGGCCAATCCTTTCCAGGCGGTCACTCTAAAGTTTGACCGAATTTTTACAGAGGATTGTAATGAAATAACCTGAATTTAACATATTTAATAATAAATTTGCCCGAATCTCTCTATTTTTCCAGTATTTTCTGTTTGGTATTCTAACCGCCCGCCTGTCTGGTACGCCTATGCTTATGAAGGGTTTACATGGGTATGCATTGATTGGGTGCAAAACGCATTAATTATATTATTCATGATTTCATAACTAATGTTTACAACAAACAACGACAAGCAACAAGCAACAAGCAACAAGCAACAAGCAACAAGCAACAAGCAACAAGCAACAAGCAACAAGCAACAAGCAACAAGCAACAAGCAACAAGCAACAAGCAACAAGCAACAAGCAACAAGCAACAAGCAACGAGCAACGAGCAACGAGCAACAAACAACAAACAACCAACAACAAAAAACCAAAAACAAACAACAAGCAACAAACAAACAAACAAACAAACAAACAAACAAACAAACAAACAAACAAACAAACAAACAAACCTTTGTCTTCGAGCATTAAATCTAAAGAAAATATTATCTTAAAGGAATTTATACCTTGTAAAGGTGTCTGCAAGCATTGCGATGAGAAGATTCAGAATTACTATTGTGGACACAGCAACGAAACTTCCTACAAGAATTCGAGCCATGTTTTGATCGATGCTCACCAGATCGTCCACCATTGACAGATTACTGAAAGCAGCCATGCTGAAAACGGTGAAGATTAGTCCTGGAATGTCGGACAAGAACGGCGCGTTGTTTTCATTTGTCGGCCCAAAAATCATCCAAAAAATCGCGGCATACGGAACGAAGAGAAGAAAGAACAACACGGACCATTTCATGAAGTCTTTTAACATCGGTGCAATGGACGCAACGAACGGACCAGGACCTAAAGAATACGATGTAAAACTAAGGGCTTGTTCATATGATCCCGCTTACAGAAACGTCTCGCCTAACGGGACGGATATTTCCGTGTGTTCATATGGAGTTTGTAAATGAAATTACAATGTGTTCTATAATTAGCGCTGCAAAATATGTACATTTCATGCACGCAACGTAAATATTTTAACGATTTTGTTGTTTTTCTTAATTTTTTGCAACAAGAAGCATTAGTTTAGCAACATATTTGATGCTTGTTTGTAAAACGTTTATAAAACTACGTAAAAATCGTCAAATTATAAGCAGAAAAATCCGAAATTTGGTTTCTTGACTTCATCCCGCGGTAAACGGGCGCCAGACTGGCTCACAGAGGCGGGATCTCGCCAAGCGGGCCAGCCCGCTTTCTCATATGAACGCGATGTAAATCAGTTTTATAGTAAAATTACTAGGAGGCGAGAGCATAGGTTGGCGGGACGTCTCGGTGAGCGGGATCATATGAACAATACAGGTAGCTGTGCTTGAATTTGTTTGGTTTCATGTGTCCTGTGCCGTGAACGCGAAAGGCTAAATCGTATAAATTCCGATCGAGTACGATCCGGAACTCATCCTTTCTCGACTTTCCGTGTGAAAGTATCAGTTATGCCATCATTTGGAGGTGAACCGCAATTGATCTCCAATGGAAAATCGATGTCCGATGGCTTTGATGTCTGCCGAGCGAAGCAACATTGCAACTACAGGGCCTCTGGCAGGAGTCGAAGCTGCGGCCGGCCCTGCGATTCCCCCAAAATTTAGAATGCCCTTGTACCAAACACAGCTAGGCGTCGCTCTAGCATATATACATGAACTTGCGGTTAGCTTTTGAAAAGTGGACTTTGTAGCTCAGTTGGCAGAGTGCTGCACCAGAATCCCAGGGCCGGTTAGGTATAAAAATAGTGCTTTATAGAGATATCGAGCACTGATAAAACTGATAATCTCACATGTGAGATTATGTATGATAATCTCACATGTGAAAATTATCGCTTTTGAAGTTTATGAAAATGGATATTTTATCTTATTTTATTTTGTTTGAAAAGACTGTCCTTTATATAATAAACAGAAAAATACATGGATGCTTGGAAATACCAGATATATTTCTCGTGTTGAACATGATATCTCACTCGTTCGCTGCGCTCACTCGTGAGATATCATGTTCAACACTCGAAATAAATCTGGTATTCCCGCGCACCCATGTATTATTCTCTATATAATTTTCGCTCGAGATTTTTATCTGATTCAGAACTATTGCCAGTACAGATCGCACTATTTTAGCTAGCTAGTTCGGTTATACAGTTCGTCTTGTGTTTATACTAAGATGGGTGCGTCTTGACATTATGCAAAAGTTTTACACATATTTACATACCTTCGAAAGGACGCGTGAATTTCAACAACCTCACATACAGAACTATCAATACGAACGACACGATGCGAACGTGGACATCGCGTGACAGCTTGGAGCCAACCACGAGGAAGGCGATATGTGACGAAATGCCAGATAATATGAGAAGAAAAGTACTCCAGTCTAGAAAGATCCATCCATCTTGTCTGGTAAAGAATCGCTCATCTCTCGCGTCCTTAATCTCCTTGTCCAAGTATTCGTTTTCGTCGCGCCATTTTGGATGACAAAAACGTTTATCGTTCCACAAACTTTTTTCACGAAACGTTTTCCAGCGTCTTATGGCCTTGTTCACGTAAATGAAGCTCGATACATGCTTATAACACTCGAAACAAGTCAACAACACGGCAACGATGGCAAAAAGCAGACGCCACCACGCGTATCTGAGGAAAGGAATTGAATAGTTGAGCAAAATCGTAAAGGCATTGGCGCCACTTGGGCTGTAAAAGTGGCAGGGCCAAAGCCCCCCAGCCCCCATGTTGGCTCCCCAGTAAGCTATTTTGGCCCTCCCCCCCAGTGAAGGTCCCTTTTGTCCAAAGTATAAGCAAAAAAGTGGGAAACTGAGTTTAGAGGAAAGTTATGGCATTCTCACAACAAAACCTGGCTCCGTTTAGATGGGGTATATCAAAAATTGTCTCTGAAAATGCAGGAAATCAAGCCACAGAGACTCAAGAATACAAACATTTTCTGGGGTGGATCCACAGATCCCCCTTCACCTTCCCACACCTTAGACGGCCGGCCAACTCTTAAAAATGTGCTCAGAAAAAGTGTTTGATGGCATTGTTTGTTACAAGCTGCCAACAGGCATTTTCTTAAAGCTCAGGCATTGACGAACAAGACTATATATGTTGCCATCTCTGATTTTGAATTTACAGCCAAAAATTTGAGAATTTAAAAATTTTTCCTATTGAATTACTATAACAGCAAAAAATTCAAAATTTCATATTGACGTTTTACAAAAATAAATTATATCATTAGAAAGTTCACAAAAAAGTATATATAAGACATTTAAACGTTTGTTGTACGTTTTTCATACCGTATTTTGAGTTGTTGACGCTCAAAAATGCAGAAAATGCACTAATATAATTAATGCTATTCAGCTACTATTTGCCAACTTTAACCTTCTTTAACTCAAAACGAGCTTGAAAAATCGCATTAGCCATTTAATTGTCTTATGTATACTTTTTCGTGAACGTTCTATTGGCATAGTTTATTTTTGTTAAAAGTTAACTTGAAATTCTGCATTTTTTGCTATTATAGTAATTCAATAGGCAAAACTCTAAAATTCTCAAATTTTTGGCGGTAAATTCAAAATCAGAGGTGGCAACATATATAGTCTTGTTCGCCAACGCATAAGCTTTAAGAAAATGCCTGTTGGCAACTTGTAACAAAAAACGCCATCGGAGTCTACTAACTTTTATAACTTTGGACGGTCGTCTACCTGTAATACACCACATACTTGTTACGTCCCCTTTCGATGATGCCCTCCCCTCACTAACGATTTCTTAAAAAAGGTCCTGAAAAGTGGGGAGGACTTTTCGAGAGCCAAAGGCTCCAGACGCCGCTAGGGGGATCTGGGGCACGCTTTTCCGAAAAACACAGAATTTTTCATGACTATTCGTATATATAAGGCGTGGAAATATACAATGATGGACAGCTACTTAAAACTAGTATCAATAATATTTTTCAAAAGTCAAGTCTTGTATCGAGTCTTGAAAATTTACACTCTCCTGATTCTTTAACTTGCCTTTATTCACACCATAATTAGAAAAATGACCTTGAAGTGAGCTGGCGGGCGGGGGGGGGGGGCGTGTCCTCCCCGTGGCACCACCTCTGTGTAAAGGCTTTAGAAACTAGGAAACATTGTTTCGGAAATGTTCGCCCATGCACCTTCAAAAATATCGTTGTAAAAACACGCGAATTCATGTCTTGATGTTTCCCCAAATGCTGTCCTTTCCAAGGAGCAAAAATTTTTGCCAACTAATTCAAAAATTCGCAAATGCGTTTCTTGTCTCCAAACATGGATTATTTACTTAGTTTTCAATTTTCTGCGTGACGTATGTCTAGACATACTACTTTGCGAGTATTTGTAATAAGTCAGCAATTTACTTGGAAATAACTTATCTTGCAGGCAAATGCTGTTGAAAAATTACGTTCTGGAACGTAGCTAGCGGAGGAGGGGTGTGGGGGTGTAACCACCCCCCTCAGGTAAAAATTTGTGTGATAAAGTCAGAATGTCAAATTACTTGAAAGAACCTGATCTGTTTAAAAACCTCCACATGCGTAACTGAAATTTTGTGGAAACAGTCAATTTGAACGCGATTCGTTTGCGAATTCCTCTTCAGAAAACGCCAGAAATTCAGTACGGGAGCTTCAAAAATATAGAAATTTTCTGGGGGAACACCGCCAACCCCCCCCCCCCTGTCTTTTTCGACAACTCAATGTTACAATGTTAGCCATTCAGAGAAAAGTTCTATTACAATTATTACACTTCAGGTTAATTTTTAACACTGAAGTTTAAATTTCAGGTAAATCCTTTGACACGCCCAACTCGAGGCTAAGCCTTCCCCCCTCCCAAATATAGATCAGAACAGGAGCTCCTAAATACGAAGGTGTCGGATTCTTCGTTTCCAAAAATGCAAAATGAACAAAATCACGTGGTTTCTGCATGTCAAATCTTTCCCAGAACGCAGGAAATGGCATTCCAGAGACTCCACATTTTTCCCGTTCCCTCTAGAGTTTGTCTAGCCCCCTCCCCCCAACCACCACCGCCACTATTATCACCACACTTTTCGGTGTTGCAAATTACTGTAATATTAACTTCTTGTACGACACATCACACAAAAAAAACACAAATACATATACCTCAAGGGCCAGTATAATTGAGCAGCTTGCAATGGCATTGTAATACCAAGGATCGTCCACACAAACGCAAAGGCGACGTTGACGACCAGATCCATTTGCGCACCTTTCTTACCAAAAAACTCCCATTTAACATTAATAAGTCTCTTCATAACCGGGTGCATAACAATGCTGTATTGTTCGTACTGAATAGCGATCTCCAGGGGGGAGCGGGCTTTGTTTTTACGCGGGTCGTCTTCCAAAATCCGCGGCCCTTCGATGTAGTTTAGAAAATTATACTCCTTTCTGTTGATCATATCTTGGGAACGGAATTGATCCAAAGCACTGGTGGCTACCTCGGGCATTTTCAGGATTAACAAAGAAAGAGCCATCTCTCCGTTGTGATCGTACACACCAGTTGGTGTACCAAGTTCCACCAAATATCTCGCCGCTTTCGTTCTGCTCATTGAAGCTGCAACCTAACATTGAATAAGTGTGTCAGATTAAAACCCCGCTCACACGAGAATGAGAGTTGATGAGAGTTAGCAAGCGAGAGTTTGCCTGAGAGTTTCATCAACTCTTCGATGTACTCTCATCAAAATTTGAACCAGCTCAAAGTTAATTGTTGAGAGTGCATGAGAGTCGATAAGAGTTGGCGGTCAAACGCTAGAGAAAGTTGTAACTCTCATTAGGGAACTTTAGATTTGACGACGGCTACGAGAACGAGTACGACTACGAGATTTTTCCGTTAAATATCTGCTAATACAAACTTCAATAGTTCAATTTCCTATTTTTCCATTCGTGGTTGTTATTTTCTCCGTTTTTGAGTATTTAAAAAGAGTTCTTGAGCTCATTTCCTTGTCTAAAACTCGGCTTTTCTTCGCAGGGCAATAAAAATTGCGTATTGCCCGTGGGCAATACGGGAAAATCCTGCCTCGTCAGCGACCAATCAGATTGCGTGATTCACCAAAACAAGCACTTGCCATATAATAAGTAATATATAATATTTTCGTAATGAAACTACAACTATTAATGATGCATTAATAATATTGAAGCCATATTTATTGCAATGAAAACGGATGCAATGAACTACCTCAAGTTCAAACATTATTTTAGTTTTGGCGTATTATTTACTTTAGCATCAATTTATAGATTGTTCCCTGCAACATACTATAACTAGTTCTCAAAGTCATTAATAATTCATGAGCAAAACACAAAGGAAATCACCACCGTATCGTTGTCTTGATACCACTGTAATAAACACCCATAAATTAACTCAACTTTCGCGTTGAATTTCTCTTTAAATACCGGTTTGTTTGAGAAGCTATATCATACACTCGAAGTCGTTTATTATAGTGATTTAAAAACACCTCAAAGTATGTTAAAAAACTCGGCTAGCGCCTTGTTTTTCAACACACTTTTCGGTGTTTCAAATCACTATAATAAACTCCTTCTCGTGTATGATATATTACTTTTAAGTGTTTTTGCCATTAAGAAACATATCAGTTCAGTTCGCATATAGTCGAGTTTTGAGCGCCAGCTACGTGACTGATGGAGAAAGATTTCCACTTCAGTAATCAGTTTGTCTTACAGGGCAATGCCAATGACAACAAAATTCAAATGTGTTCAGAAGGAGATAACTCGCAAAACTGTAAAATAAGTTACCATTTTTTGCCACTTTCCTCATCTCATTTCGTTCTCGATATATTTCAGTTTGTGTGGTTTGAATGTTTGATATGTAAACGCAATCAGGGCTTGTAGTCACGTGGAAATTTACATCATGCGAAATAATATATTCGCCATTTAGGGTGGCAAAAATCATGGCGTCAACTCCGGACAGCAGCGGAAATGTCTGACTGAAAATGACTTCTCTAAATTCTCAAGCAAAGGAAACAATCAAGCCTACGACGGCTAATTGACGCCATATTTGTTTTTAGTTAGTTACAAGAATTTGCCACCCAAAATGGCGCATGGAAGCCAAACAACACGTCATACTAATATGTCGAAGCGTTGGGTCGTGAATGTAATTTGTTCGGGGATTGCATTCAATCCATTCACTTACTTAAATCAGAGTACCCAAAACATGTCTAATACTACATCTGGCTTCAGTGAAATTATAAATTTAAACAGCATTAAAATACAAAGACGACCAAGAATACAAAATATCCAACCTGAATTGGTGTCCTATTCTGATAATCTCGACAGTTGACATTAGCGCCGTAGTCTGTGAGTAACTTTAGAGCCTGACAAGCATCGTTCTTTGCAGCAAAGTGAATGGGCGTTTGTAGTTCACCAAATGTAGTGATATCCATATCAGCTTTGTGGTGAAGCAGAAACTCGATCATTTCAGTATAATCTACAGCCGCGGCAACGTGAAGTGGGGCACGACCATATTTGTCTTGTTTGTTGATCTTTGCTCCTATGAATTTCGAAGAAATTGATGGAAAAAAGATTAGTCTTTGTGCGACGAGTAGAAAAAACTAAAAATATTTTGAGGGTGTTGTATGGTCAGGGACCGTGGAGCTGGGGCAGCCACCGCGACCTCCTCTTCGGCACATAAAGATAAAATCGCTCATTGAATTTGAAATACGGAATTGAAACACCAAATACGGGATTCTGCCAGCGGCTCCTTCATCTCTGCAAGGTGCACCTGAATTCGATTTCAGTAATATACTTTGACTTCACGAAACATCGCACAGGTTTTCTCCGAATACTTGAGTTTTCTTCTGCATACAGGGGCCCAATAATGAATTGCTTTAATTTACTGTTCCTCCAGTAACGACAGTTTAAAACTCTTGGAGCTATCCAGATTAAAGAAAGTGAGAACGTCAGTTTAGTTTTGCTTTGTAAACAGGACCACACACGATAATGAGATATACTCCACCTCTCTAATACGGCCACCTCTCTACTACGGAAACCTCTCTAATACGGACACCTCTCTAATACGGACACCTCTCTACTACGGAAACCTCTCTAAAACGGACACCTCTCTAATACGGACACCTCTCCAATACAGACACCTCTCCAATACGAACACCTCTCTAATACGGACACATCTAATACGTACACCTCTCTAATACGGACACCTCTCTAATACGGACACCTCTCTAATACGGAAACCTCTCTAATACGGACACCTCTCTAATATGGTCATCTCTCTAATACGGACGCCTCTCTAATACGGAAACCTCTCTAATACGGACATCTCTCTAATATGGACACCTCTCTAATACGGACACCTCTCTAATACGAACAACAGACACTATATCTCCTCTCCAGAGAGCAAATACAATTAAACTCCATGAAATATATTTGTATACCTCTGTTAAGTAGAAAACGAGCAACGTCGATATTCCACGATCTCGCCACTTCGTGAAACATCGTCTGTCCATACTTGTCAGCGGTGTTAATGTCGGCCCCATTCTCCAAGAGCGACTCGACAAAAGAAAAATCAAATTCGTCGTCATCGTTGTTCGAGCTCGCCAGCCGCGCAATGTAATGAATAAGAGCCTGGTTACGAATTTCTGTAGTCGCCCCCATTCCCCTGGTTTGGTTCTCGCCCGCGGCCGTAGTGACGTCAATCACGGCATGCATTGCGACATTGGTACGATCTGCTGCTCCAGGGATTTCCTTCAAAAGTTGCTCTTGATAATCTTTGAATTTTCTTCGTTTTTGTCGTTTGGATTTGAGAGCTCGCCAGTCCAAGACGATGTCTTTCAAGATATCCTCATTCGTCTTACTTTTCCCCATGCTTGTCTCTGACATGATGTCTTGATGTTGAACTAGCTTTAAGACTAAATATACAAAGAAAACAAGTAATTGTTAAGTGTTACGTATTGCAATAGAGAGCTTAAAGCTAGGCCTATGGCTAGGAAAAACATGGAAACATTGTTTCCTAGCCATGCATTTTCCCCAAAGCCAAAGTGCAGGACAAACCAGGAATGATTTGTCAGAAACAAATTATTTGGCAGGCTAATTATCATACTGATTTAGCTCTCCCAAAACCCGAAAAGGGGATTTTTGAAAAATAGTTTTAATTGATTAAGCGGGACCAAATTTTGGGATAGCCTTCTTCGGGAACAAACCGTTTGCTCTTTCAAAATGAATATTAGCATATTATCTCTGGGACCGCGAGCATGAGGGCTGGGGGACTTTAGCCCCCCCCCTCCAATAATTTGTCATACATATTGTGATTTCGAGTAGAATACAAATAGGTTAAAGATATTATAGTTTTTCACAACCGTAAGGAAGTTAAACGGCTAAAGAAAAAGTTTTCATATAAATACGCCAGCTTAGCTAACTAGAAAGGGCTTTTGTTAACGATCAGGGGCCGGTTGTATGGTACTTATGTTTATTGCATTATTATATATAAAGGATGTTGACTTATAAACATAATTATTGCATTTCTGTCTCAATCCGACCCTCTTTCATCCGAAATATTTACTATTTTGTCTTGGAACTTCGAGTTTATCCACCGGATAGAGAATTTAAACTACCTCCGGACCTCGGATAAATTTATCCTACGGATAGTGCTTTTTTGTCCGCTGGATAACGCTATCCAAGCTTGGTACAACGCAATTTTTACTCTGGATAAAATTTATCCGCCGGATAGCGACTTATCCACCTTTGATACAACCGGCCCCAGGTGGTGCTTGTTCGAAATCTGAATTGAATGGCTAGATAAGAAACAAACCGCGGATAAATATTTTCCGAACTTAATCTAGATAAGGTGATGAACGGGTTTCAGAGAAGAAGCCATTTCATAACTCGTTGCGAAGGTATGATCGTCAGGTATGGTAGTCAGTTGCTTTTCGTTCGACCAAATATTTGCAAAGAATCCCTGTGACATTGCTCTTAAATCTTCCCCCAAAGTGCACGAAATGGCATTTCAGAGACTGTAGATTGTAATTTTTTGTGGGGGGTGCATGCTCCTATACCTATAAAAGTTAGGCAGAAACGTCAAGATTTTCAGACAATATTCGTGCGGGTGGAGAAACATTGAAATATATTTGAAGAAACATCAAGATTTTCAGATGTTTCTACAACAATTGTTTCAAGGGTGGACAAACGGTGAAATATTTGAGAAAGCATCAAGATTCTCAGAAATTTCTACAACAATGCCCCAGTTTGCAACATTTTTTGTCAATAAGCACAGACATTACGCGTACGCAATCATTAAAAATTGCCATCAAAGATGGCGACAGCCGTAACCAGTGAACTCTAAGTAAACTGGAACGCTAACTCCTATGATCAAGTCCTATGATTCGTTGAAGCCAAGCTAGTTTTTCTGAGGTTTGAGTTGAAATACTTAACGCCGAACATTGGGCTGTATATGAAATAGAAGCTATTAAAAAGTTCTATTTTATATAAAAACTTCAAGACTTTAGGCAAAATGGAAATACTTAAAAAATACAAAAACAATCGCAATTTTGTAAAATACGGCAAATTTTCCCTCAAAGTTTTAAGTATTTCCTTTTTACCTAAAGTCTTGAAGTTTTTATATCAAATATAACTTTTTAATAGCTTCAATTTCATATACAGCCCAATGTTCGGCGTTAAGTATTTCAACTTAATTAAGCTGGCTTCAATTTCCCCCCCTGAGTTATCGTTCCCGTTTATTTATAGTTCAATGGCCGTAACTGCCATCCTTAATTTATGCTATAGTTTTAGTAAAATCTGCTGACGCCACAATTGAGCGGTTGATTATGTATGCAGCCATTTTCACACTAGAAGACGGACAAGTCGTCTTGACGAACAAATCGTCTGGCAATTTGTTTGTCTAATATGAATTCTAGACAGACAAAAACATAGCTGTGTGCCATTTTGTTTTCCCAAAATACCGCTATTTCCATTCTCCTCGCGATTGAGATACCGCAATATTTTAATTTGTTCGTGTACTTTGTTCGACGTGTATGAATCCAAGACGTTTTTCGACGACTTGTTCGTCCAGACGATTAAATCGTCTTCGAAAAATCGTCTTAACTGACGGACAGAGGGTCGGACAAATTTAGACGATTTGTTCGTCTGAAATGTTGTCCGACTCGTTTTCACATCAGACGATTTGTCCGACTGAGACGATTTGTTCGTCTAGACGACTTGTTCGTCTTCTAGTGTGAAAACGGCTAATATGTTCACAGTTACAATTCGAACTTCTAGAAAGCTTTATATATCGACGTTTTGTCAACACGGATGTCACACACGCGTATACAAAATCGAGCCGTAGACGATGGCACGAAATTCGTTCGCTCTAATATGAAAAAATCTATAAACAAACTACTTCATGCGCGGGTTTTGTTTAAGCCACATCCATAAATGACGTGAGATGGCGTATTTATCTTATCAAAATAGAGTTCAAAAGTTGTCAACGCATAAATCGGCAAAATTAAAATTATCTTGGAAGTCAGGCAAAACCGAAAGCTCATAAAACTAATTACTAAGCGGCTTTTCATTTTTCTAAATCGATTAAGCATCTTTTTTTATGTCAGAACAAGCATAAATTTTGTTTCCTTTAAATGTGTCTCCTTTCCAACCGAAAGCTTCTACCGAAAGCATGCTTCATCAATTTTGTAGCCAAAATATTTCTACAAGCATTTGCTTTGGTGCAATTTAAATGTGGTAATATCTTAATAAAATCTCATCGATAAATGCCGACCGGTATATTATATGTAATTTATTATTTATTTAAAAAATTCCTGGTTTCTGATTGGCTAACAGCCAACTGTGAAATCGTCATATCAACTCAACAACCTCGTGTCCAGGCTCTTTACGCGGCGACAGCTTGCCAAATATGGTCAAGCGAGTCAATATGATAATTATTGACGCGTCAATATGACTTCGTTGTCATGGTTATGGCGACGACAATCATATTGATTCGTTGACAATACAATGACAAACTGCCAACACTGCCGTGGAAAAACAAATGGCTTCCTCAAAGTTCGCCAACCTTGTCTAGCACGCAAGATATTTTTAATTTTTTAAATAAATAATAAAACAATTATTGAACTCGGTTTTCGCGTGATATGAAGAATTATCATGCCCTCAGTTTGCCGTTATCAACCTCAGCCTGCGGCTTCGGTTGATAACGGCAAACTTCGGGCATGATAATTCTTCATATCACGCTCAACCTCGTTCAATAATTGCTAAATGATGATATCAATACTTTTTGTTGCGAAATGACAACGCTAGGCTAAGATGGAATAAGTTGAGTAGATTATAAAACATTTGCAAAGTGCTCAATAATTAGCAATTATTGAACGAGGTTGAGCGTGATATGAAGAATTATCATGCCCGAAGTTTGCCGTTATCAACCGAAGCCGCAGGCTGAGGTTGATAACGGCAAACTTCGGGCATGATAATTCTTCATATCACGCTCAACCTCGTTCAATAATTGCTAATTATTATATACACAAGCTCTGGATATGAGGTATTCTGCAATCTGATTGGTTCTCTACTAGCAGGATATTAGCTCTTATAATATAGCCAGCCACAATGCTGCAATCTGATTGGTTGTCTACTAGCAGGATATTTTGTGATATCCTACTAGTAGAGCAATATCCTACTAGTAGGGAAAAAAACCAAAATGGCTTCCAGATTTGTAAGCATGAATGATGAAGAAATTGGAGTTTTGCTTCAAAATAGCACGCCTAAGAACACAAAAAAGGAAACAAAATTTGGAATGAAGGTTTTTGACGGTAAGCCAAATGTAAATGTGTATAAAATTTATACTTAAAAAGAAATTACGAAAAGTAAACATGTATCGCAAAATAATCGCTTTTTAATTTGCATTTGCCTGATTTGGCCATAAAAACAAAACAAAACATGAAAACATCTTTTATTTTTCGTTTAATTTTATAGAATGGAGCATTGTGGCTGGCTATATTATAAGTGAAATATTATATTCGCTCTCGTCGGATATTGGCTGATAGCCAACTCGGCGAAGCGCCTCGTTGGCTATCAGCCAATATCCGACTCGAGCTCATATAATATTTCTTACATATCCTGCTAGTAGAGAAAAGTAGAAAAATGGCTGGCAGATTTGGACAATTAAATGAAGAGGAAATTCAAGTTTTACTTGAAAAAAGTAAATATCCAGATCCCTCTCGTCGTATATGACTGACAGCTCAGTATACGAATATCCATGCCGAGCGGCATAATTTAAATAATTGGCTGGAACGACTCAACATGCAAATTTGGACAGGAATATTTGTTATACTATTAATAGGTCCATATATACGTCATATACCGATCGTCTTATCTGTATGCATGCACACACTATCTCTGTGTAGTATACATCTATATATATATATTCACAAGTGCTTTTATATCATGACCTAAGCATTTTTGTGCATCTTTTGCTAGGCCTGCATGTATTCAATAAATCACTTTAATGACTTTAAAAAGACTTCAATGTTTCGATTAAGATGGGATAGAGTTAATGTCTTTTATACTTGAAAGTGCAATTCAATATCTAATACGGTAGTATAGCTACAAGCTAGTAGTACTGCCTCGGTATAATAGACAGGATAAAAAATCGTATTATTAATTCACTATTTATTTATTTAAAGATACGTCCAGATATTAAACGTCCAGATGTTAAAATTTCTATATAAATTCTATAAATCATCTAATCGATTATTTCGTTATGATCTAAACTAACTTACCTTATAGAAAATCCTTAAAATGGCCTATTCCATGTGCTGCATGAGTTGCTACATCAAGATATGCGATGATTCATGCGAATTGCTGAACTTCAGTTAAACTGATATACCGTACATCTCATGTTGCAATCGTTCCCTCGACTGGCATATTATCATTTAACAAGCGTTTTTCGCGGTCTATTAAACGCGATAGCAATCTTCAGCCAATGTATGGACAGATATCGCCTGATAACAACGACATACGCATATACCTTTTGGTTTTTTGTTTGCATTTGCGGTTTGCAAAATAATTTATTGATTTTTTTGAACATTATAGCTGTAGGCAATCCCTTTGATGTTTATTCCGCCCTAATCATGTATTCGTAACGGTTCACAGTAAGGGACTGCGTTGAACAGTCCATGTTAATTATCTCATCCTCAAAACTGATGTGTTGCCATTATGAATATAGCAAGCAATAGGGAAATTATTAATTGATTATAGGAATATTCCAGTTTTGAAATAGATTTCAAATTTGGCCACAGGCACAGCAGGATGTTCAGTTAATATTCTCAATTTCCACAAGTCACTAAGTGTCTGCATGTCGCCAAAAACATTAAATATACGAGTGAACAATACCGGTCGATGGGAGAAATTTACGAATCAGTTCCATTTTTGAAATAGATTTAAAATTTGGCCACTGAGTCTGAGACACATGCAAGACGTTATATACTCAGTTATAATATTCTCAATTTCCATAAGTGTCTGTCTGTAAAACAAATAAATAAGCTATTTGTTATTATGAAGTAAACAATAGTCAATAGAAGAAATTACTAATTCATGTTAAGAATCATCCAGTTTAATTAAATGAAATAAGTAAGCACAGCACGTTGTTACTAAATATTGTCATTTTCCAGAAGCGTTTGGCGAGAAAATATGTATTATATTTAAATCAAAGTTTATTATTTTATGAGCTGACCGAGAATAAGTGCAAATGTTCCTCAAAGTTTGGTAAAGACATGCAATGGAAGCTTTGACTGTATTAACTCTACATCATTGATGTAATTTACGGATTTATTGTATGATTTGTCCATAATATTTTTGAAAGATAAAAATCTGGTTGCTAATAATAATAATGCATATTATGTTGTCCTGGGGCCGATTGTACGAAGGCCGTTTAGCTTAAACGGTGGATAAGCCAAAATTAAAAAACACTTTCACACATTTGGTGAATGACTGAATTTAAATCTTATGCCCTTAATATGTAGTTGCAAATATAATTGTTCTATTCAAGTTGAAATATTTTAGCTTGGTTGTTTGATGAATGTATAGACTTGATCTATATTTTCGAGTTATCCACCGTTTAAGCTAAACGGGCTTCGTACAACCGGCCCCAGGTCCATGCAAAATCCATCTTTTCACGAGGGCCGGTTAAGTGCAATTTAAAACTCTTAACTATACTTTTTGGCTACGCCTGTTGTAGCTAAATAGTAGTTAACACTGCATGCAATCGTGAGTAACTAACAAGCAATCCTAATTGGTTACTCTTCACACAAACTATAGTTAACTTTAACTACCTTTTTACATACAACCGGCCCCAAGTCTGTTCATCGATTACATCGATTGCACACGCCTGGATTCATATTGTGATGTTTTTATTTCTTAAATTATTTTTGATTATTTTGTGATCTTTTTCCGAAGGTGTACATGGTTTAAGCAGTGAATACAGATTTCTCTAAGATATAGTATAGGTGATATCGAGAATTTAATGCGTTATCGAGAAGCATGGACTATTCTATACAACACCGATAGATATTTAAGTCACGGGAAAGCAAGGCGGCACAATATACCCACAGTAAAGATACGTATTGAAGAGTTGCTAAAAATAAATGCACTTAAGATATATTTTGAACTGAAACCAAATTAAAAGGACTATCTATATATAACGAAGTGAGGTTTATTAAACTTTAAACATTTAAAATTGTACATCTACTGTGAATTAGAAAGGAAGTGAAATGCGGTTTTCTTCACTAAAACAATAAGTTGAACTTTTTTTAAAAGAAACAGAACCCATTATAAAAATTCACTCAAATCAGTTCATTAATGATGAAATGTAGTTGTATATATATATATTCAGTCAATTAAGGTTGTCATAGACAATAGTCAAATGTACAATATGATGGGGACATTTTGGGGAGGACATGCATCTTGTACAAAATAGTTAAAACGGACACTAAATGAATGATGGGAATAATCATAGTTTTAAATAGGTTTAACACATCAGTAGCCTCGTGATCTCAGTAGCCATTTGAGGCTATACTGATGTGTTAAACTTATTTAAAACTGTGATTATTCCCATAATTCATTTAGTGTCCGTTTTAACTATTTTGTACAAGATGCATGTCCTCCCCAAAATGTCCCCATCATATTTTGTACTATTCCTATATAATTAGGTAGTAGTATTGTATTAAAGGTTATATACAGGATGAAAGAACTATATAAATTATTATCTTTATAAATGACTGACATACATACCGGATTAAAATGACTAATTCACTTTTTGCTTTCTATAGTCATTTAAAGTGGCGACATGCACCAATATTCCAACGTGTCCCTGTTAAGGCTGATGTCCATTCAGTGCAAAATGTCGCGCGATCTACCTTTTGCGATCGTTTTCCTTTGAATTATGAGCCCTCGACCGGATCCGTTCCAGTCGACTGCTTAATAATTTTAGAAGGGATTGTTAAAGCAATGTCTATCTCTACAGGGTGTCCCAAAGAAAAGTGACACTATAGAAATTATCCTATTGTTATAATTTGAATGTCTGAGCACTATGCTAAACCCACAAGTGCATAAACTTCTGATTTTGGATTTAAAATAACTCCTATTACCATAAAAATCAAATTACATGTAAATCATACGATCAGTTGGAGTAACAATAATGGTTCAATTGACTACAGAGCAACGAGCATTTGTTGTAACACAATTTACCATAATACCGAATGTAACCGCAGTGCAATAATCGAGGAATTCAACGCTTTACGGCAGCAGCCTGAAATGATTCGAAATGTGATGCGCGGAATGCACAGGCGAACCATTCTTTGTCTCGAAAGAAATGGGGGACATGTTGAAGGGCACGGCCCATAGCTTAAACATTAATTTAATCAATTGTTGTTACGTGTAAAATAAAAAGCAAACCGTTTATTAGTGCAATCGTTTTGCTTGACTCGGGCGTTAAAATATTTGGACGAAGCGAAAACGTTTTAAAATGCTTAAATGTAAATACGATTTCATTAAATTCCGAGGTGTGTAATCACGCGCGTTTAAGAGCGATTTAAGAACAATGAGATAATTTCTATAGTTAATTTCTATAGATAATTTCTATTGTTATAATTTGAATGTCTGAGCACTATGCTAAACCCACAAGTGCATAAACTTCTGATTTTGGAATTTAAAATAACTCCTATTACCATAAAAATCAAATTACATGTAAATCATACGATCAGTTGGAGTAACAATAATGGTTCAAATTTGACTACAGAGCAACGAGTATTTGTTGTAACACAATTTACCATAATACCGAATGTAACCGCAGTGCAAAACGCATTTAGCGAAAACGTTTTGGACGAAGCGAAAACGTTTTAAAATGCTTAAATGTAAATACAATTTCATTAAATTCCGAGGTGTGTAATCACGCGCGTTTAAGAGCGGTTTAAGAACAATGAGATAATTTCTATAGTGTCACTTCTGTTTGGGACACCCTGTACAGGGTGTCCCCCAAAAAAGTCCCCCTTTAGAAATCGCTCTTGTGCGTTATTATACCTCTGGGAATTTAATTGAATTGTACATGAACGGCGGAAGTATTTACAACTTCCCTTCGTCCAAATAATTTAACGCGACGTTTAAGTTGTTACGATAAATACTCGTTGCTCTGTAGTCAATTGAACCATTCTTACTCGAACTGATGGTAAGACATTTGACATTTGACATTTTTGTGTTGCTGTTCGTTTTAGAAGCTATTTTAAATTCCCTGGGGTATAACAACGCACGTTTAACAACAAAAGAGTGATTTCTATAGGGGGACTTTTTTGGGAGCACCTTGTACAGGGTGTATCAAAAAAAACGCAACCACTTAATATTCTAAGATATTCACTTTGTTTTCAAGCACAATAGATTTTAGGCCCCTGGGAATTTAAAATGGCTTCTAATCGCACAAATCAGCTAACAACCGAACAACGAATTTTCATAGTTTTACAGTACAACCGAAATCAAAACACAACTGAAGTGCAAAACCTTTTTCGAGCAGGATTTCCTGATCGGGACCCTCCTCACAAAGCGACAATCTTGAGGAACGTCAGGAAATATTCGAGTGAAGGAACGAGCCTTAATCTCAACAAAGGTAATTCTGGCAGGCGAAGAACAGCACGATCGGAGGAAAACATTGCCGCTGAATTCCCAGGGGCCTAAAATCTATTGTGCTTGAAAACAAAGTGAATATCGTAGAATATTAAGTGGTTGCGTTTTTTTTTATACATCTGTAGATCGTTTTCACGGAACACGTGACAAATTCTAAAATCTGAACTACTAAAGCTACAGTGCAGGGGCCGGTTGTATAAAAGTCTTAACTACATTTTAACTACCCGTTTTGTAGTTAAATGGTAGTTAACTGTAAAACTCGCCATTCTGATTGGTTAACTTTCGCACTAACTATAGTTAACTTTAACTACTTTTTTATACAACCGGCCACTGGCTATTTTAAATGTTCCGCATATCGTTACGAGTGTTCACTAACCTTTTGAGTTGATGCAATTATTTCTCCTTAGTTGACATCAGCATTATTTGCTGAAATCAGCATTATTTTCAAAGGCTGTTAAAACTATGTTAATATGTTATAAACACAATTTAGTTTGAAAATGCTTGGTTAAGGTTAAGGTTAAGGTTAAGAAGTGATGTCTAATCTAAACTTAACAAGATTCAAAACATTTGGGTTAAAATTCGGCTTCATTTGAGCACTTGCTTTTTGACGGCCATGTTGGTGTACATGCAGAATTGCGCCGAATTTGTTCACCAATATGGTGGCCAAAAATCAAGTGCTAACACGGTATGTGGGAGAGTTAAGCAAAATGTATAGATTCTTTATAAGGTTGGATTAGGCGTCACTCTTCGCCTAGACTCATCGAAGAGAACTTAAAGACGTTCTGTACAAGTTTAAATCTGGTACTATGTCTATTGAATGTAGTAATTTCTTCAATCCTGCGACTATATAGTGGCTATAGTGTCACTCGAAACTTTGATCCCGCTAACAACTTTAATGTCAAGTCAAATCATAAGCAAAACTACTTTAGATTTTCTTATTTTCCGCGTGCTGTAAAATCATGGAACAGCCTTCCTATGGACTTTCAAGAACAGTACTACAGTGTGTATAAAAAAAGGTAATCCAACTTTAGCGTGCAATAACGCGAACAATATTTGACGCATTCATTTGGTTTTTATACCATTGTAATGTTCAATCATTTAGCTTTAAAATGACATGTTTTATGTGTCATTTGGTAAAAAAATGAAGGAGTATGGCTTTGGCAAAAAAATCACCAAAAATCACATTTTTCCGCCGATGGGAATTGAACATTTTTTCTTTGAAATTTAGTCCCACAAGGCTTTGAAAACTAATCAGCAATGATAACTAAAATGCAAATTCAACGCAAGCTTGATTAATCACTCAACCTGACAAACAAGATGGCCAATTAACCATTATCAAATATGCATTATCTTTGTTTTTACGTCTCACTTGGAATTCCCATCGGCGGAAAAATGTGATTTCGACCGACAATTTTTAACAGACGATTACTCGGTTATTTCTGTCCGTAATGATATGAGAAAGGTATCATCGGAAAGATAAAAGGCTATTCGTTCTTACTATTAATACTGAGTTAAACCGTTTAACTCAGTATTTTATGCACAGCAACCTGCCAAAGTTGTATTACTTTTTTTATATACACTGTACAATGAAATCTCTTAAAACTAGACTCTTAGGCCATTATAAAGGTTTACTTCCATCATACAGTCCACCATGACAATAGTTTCCACTTGTCAATGGTTATTCTTGTACATACTATTTACTGTTTTAATGTTTCACACCTTTTATACTGCTTCATATTATATATTTTTACATTTATGCAATACATAGAATAGTTAAAGGAAGGTTAGTTGACGTCACATGAAAACGTATATCTAATCTAACTGTAAAATTAACCTTTTTAAAACTTAACAAACTTTCCCTAACCATGTTTTTAATTTCAGACTTTTACGCAATTCGCATATTTGGACAAATGAGAATATTGACGCGGCCAAGTTAAGTAACTCTAAAAAGCAAAGACACCATTCGTAAGAAAAGGTCCTTTGCTTGAAACGTTCAAATCGGTTTTTCTTCTATTTCAGGCAGTTCATGCAGACACCAACCACGAAATTTAATTCACATACTAAAATATAGTTAGTTCATGAAAAAGAATATTTAAGTCTATCACCCGAAGGTGTTTTAAGAGATGTGCTTAAGTTTATTGTTTTCAACTTTGGTTGTTCGTTCGGTAGTATTTATATATTATCTAATAAAGCCGCCCTGAACCGTCGTTTTATAACTCTATATTTAATCATCATAATCACGACCTCTGTGTTTTCTGCGCGAGACATCTTTGGCGGACAGTGATTTGCTACGATCTCTTGCTCTTTGTTCAATCCTACCGATGTTTCCAGCAGATTTGCTTCGAGCTTTCCTTCTTCGAACATTCTCCTCTTTATCTACATTCTCCTCATATCTTTCTTGGTATTCCTCCTCCCTACCTACAGGGTTTTTTAAAGAAAAAATTAGAACTGCGCATAATATACTGCATTCAAACAGTCATAATATGTGAAGAAATTGAACGCCTGCGTTACAAATGTCTATACGCCGTCGGCGTTATTAGAGAGTTAAAGATCTAAGACGTTTGAAATGTTTGAAAATGATTTAACTAAGCCTACAAACAGGTGCGTAACTTGGGTCTAAACATTAGAGTGGTGTGGGTCATTCTGCCCGACGAAAGGGCGTGGTCAGGATATAACGTAAAGAGTCGGCCAAAACCAATAAAGTTTATGGGGCCCATGTCGCCAGCAGTAACGCAAAGGGGGGCGGGGGTTATGCCCTGGACATAGACAGGGATTTATTAACGAGCTTATTAACCTCTGACAAATTGATTGAATACAAATAGTCGTCGTGTTATTGCAGGAAATGCATCAATAATATAGACAGCTTCCGCACCTGCAGCGTTGTAAAGATATACAAATGCTAGCAGAAAAGTATATAGCTTGAGATTCGTCTTGATGAAATATCAATATTGACAATATTGAATGATATTTGGTGGGAAGAACGTATTTATGTAAATCTGTAGGATTTTGAATCAGATACACAAGCTCCTTCGCGGTCATAATTTCCTATGTGTTTTCTCATATACAAGTCTCGCATACAAATTAACACATATATACCATTATTCAATATAAATGGATCAAAATGCATTATCCATTCAATGATTTTAAATTCGTACAAAAATAATTCTTCTGAATATTCTCGATTTCGTCATTGCATATTAACATTTTTTAGAGATGCGCAAATATATTTAATTACAACTAGACATTTTGAGTGAAATTGAACATTAACAAAACTATGCCTACCTTTGGACCTCTTCTTCAACGCACGATCTTTCTTCGACTTCTCCCGGACCCCAATCTGACTTGTGGATTTGCTCATGGACTTGAGCTTTTGTTTCACACGGTCTTTCATATTCCCAGGTTCACTTTTTATCGAATATCTTCTTTTGGAAGATGCTTCACCCGATCGCGGATTGACCCCAGCATCACTTGCTGAATCAAATTGATCATCCGGTGGAATGAGATTCCTAGATTTTTCATCAAAATCTGCCACCGGATTCTTGGAAAATTGGTCTGGGGCGACGCCCTTAGGCATTATAAGCTCTTCTAGTGATTTCAACTCGTTAAAAATCGTTCCTAACATTTCTTTGGATTCGGCGTAATTGTTGACGATTTCATTTGCGAATTTCACCATATCTTCCATTGTGGATTTCTTGTTTTCTCCAAACTGCTTTCCAAAGCGAGACTCGACAAGCTGATGCGTATCTCGTATTCGGTCGTTCATGTGTATCTGAAATAGACGCCTCGACAATTATATTCATATAACCATGACAAGGAAATTCACGAATATAACACAAGAATTGTACCATAATGTTGTAAGAGAACAAGTTATGCAAAACATACAGACATAAGGATCGCACATCTTGACAACAAGATGTGTTCGCAACAGACTCAGAGCAACAGACTTGTAGCAAGCTTGTCAACAAGTTGTATATCAAGTTGCTACAAGACTGTCAATCACAACTTGTTGACAAGTTGTCGAATTGCAGGACTATCACATATGTTGTTGGAACAACTTGTAACAAGTCTGTTGAGTCAACAACACATTGTAGTGAACACATCCTGATACAAGTCTGCTGCAGGTTTTTGACCAGTTGTGCGTTTTTACGTGTGCACTCTTCATAACAGAAGAGTTGATATTCGTACCGTTGCACGTATAAACATTAGTTATTTGTATACTATATTTACACTAAAATACGATAGATTTGTAATCTTTCCGTTTTAAAAGTTTAGCATAACATTGTATAGGGATCTTAAGCAAAAGCCTTACAGGAATATAGGTTTCCAATACGCCCTTTAGCGCTATTATTCATAGCTATATGTAATAATTGTATTGTATATTTATACAGACAAATCTTTCTAATACGGAAAATGGAGGGACATGTCAAAGTATCCGTATTAGGGGCCGATTACATGGGCCGAGTTGTTCCGGCTAACCGAGTTGACCCGCTAAGGCGAGACGAGTTATAAATTGCAATTACATGAGCCGGGCTAGCTCGGCAAACCGGGCTGAAGTGAGCTCATTAAATTGAAAATTTTCAACAATTAAATAAGTTTTCCTAGTTTTAGAAAGAAAATTGTTTACATACTGCAATTAAGGGGTTCTTCACGTATAGGCTGGAGTTAGATGCTGTATTTACAATGAGAAATGCCCATAACATAGTTTTCTTCGCTTTTATCTGGTAAAATGCAGTCGCTTCGCTCTTGAAAACTTTGAATCGCTTACTAAAGCACAAAAACATAATTTTGATACTAATTTGAGTTTCTTGTAACGTTATTTATCAATATTTTTAACAAAATGACCGCGCGTTGACCATATCTCAGCCCGGTTTGCCGAGTTGAAGCGATTACATGGCAATTTTCATCCCGCATAAGCGAGTGACTCGGCAAGCCACAAGCGGGATCCCGGCTAGGCGGGACAACTCGCTAGCCATGTAATCGTAATGTCGAAACAATAGGGAATACATATACGAAGCGGGTCAACTCGCTTAGTCGGGACAACTCGCCCATGTAATCGGCCCCTTAGAGAGGTGCACATAAGGAGAGGTTGCCCTGTAAAGATAAATAAAATAACTTAATACAATACCATTTCGGAAAATATTGTCTGACCATGTCCGTTGAGACGATTCATAGTAACCGGACTACACTGGCTACGGACATACTCCCAGTAAAGCTTCCTTGTTTTTTCGCGCATCGAATCTTCGATATTTAAAATGGTCTTCGCTCTTTCTATCGCGGCGTGTTCCCGAGCGTAGCTAAATACGCGTTTGAAAGTATCGGTGATCATAGCTATGATAAGGTTGAGGACAATCACGAAGGAGATAAATACATAGGTGCACGATAATAATCTGGCCATGAAGGGATCAACTTTTAAGAACGGAGCGATGTCGTGGTTTGTATCCAATACAGACATCTGGAATACCTATAAAGATAATAATGCGCGTTAAGACTACACGCGTAAAAACGCACAAGTTGTAACAAACCTGCAGCAGACTTGTACCAATGCTGTTTCAACAACTTGTTATCAGGATGTGTTCGCACCGCTTGTTCTCAGCTTGTTAACAAGTTGTCAACGGCTTGTCGACTCAACAGATTTGTTGACAAATTGTCGACCGCTTGTAGACTCAACAGACTTGTTACAAGCTGTTCCAACAGCTTGTTACTGTCCTGCAATTCAACAACTTGCGTTAACAAGTTGTGAGTGACAACCTTGTAGCAACTTGATAAAATTATACAACTTGTCGACAATCTTGCTACAAGTCTGTTGCGAACACATCTTGTTGACAAGATGTGAGATTTTTACGTGCGTAGAAGGCACTCAGAGACCGCATACCTCCGCTAGCAAATTAAATCAAGTAAGTATTCATGCGTAAATTATAGATGCACTAATTATACGCATTCATTTCTTTTAACCTCGGAAAGCAAGACAATTTTGTAAATTTCTCACCAACATTTAATCGGTTTGTCCATGGGCTTTGGCCATTAGGTCCACAAATTTTCGTTTTAAATGTTTGATACTTTTTAAAGTTATCGTGCTTTATACAGACAAACAAACAAACAAACAAACAAACAAACAAACAAACAAACAAACAAACAAACAAACAAACAAACAAACAAACAAACAAACAAACAAACAAACAAACAAACAAACAAACAAACACACACACAGACAAACCGCGGTTAAAACATAACCAGTGACTTGAGAAATATTGGAGAGGCAAAGTAATAAATCATCAAGTTCTTAGTGGAGGATTTTTAGTGTAGTTTATCGATATATTTTCTTCCTATAGACTTAAATATTTTTTTAATTGAACATTCTGTGGAACAAATCTAATGTACAAAAGTATCAAAACATAGAATGTTATTTTTTGTTAATCCTGATTATTTTTAAGAATTTTTATGAAAATATTCATTTTTTGTTTTTTATATGTCAATTAAAACTAAAACTAATATATATTCACAAGAATAAAGTATAGAGTATGTTTCCTCCAAATGTTATAAGATCAATAAATAAGACTGGTATTCTGTGGTACCGTGGTATTCTGTGGTACGTACACCTGTAATAGCAAATGTGAAATATTGGAAGATGTATGCTACTCAGATGCAGGCTCCACACGAGAAAATAAAGAAATAGAAAGCATTTACGTTTCTCTAGCAGGCAAACGTTTATCAAAGCTCCCAAGAGAGCTTCGTTATTGTGATATGCATTGTTGAACCACAATGGAGAACATAATCTGTTGAATAATCGCAATTTGCCTGGCAGCAAAAACAATTGCACGCACGTACGTGTTTTTACTTTCGTGAAATGTGATTGGTTAAAAACTTGAACGCAAAATCGGCCGCACATAAAGTAGAATACAGTTCTACTGTCATACGTACAAAAAGTTAGCCGCGACAGTCACAGAGCACTTGCACGTACGGCCAGCGCGGCCGATTTTGCGCATGCTCTGTGACTCTGACCGTCGCGGCTAACTTTTTGTACGTATGGCAGTAGAACTGTATTCTACTTTCTGTGCGGCCGTCAAGTTTTTAACCAATCACATTTCACGAAAGTATAAACACATACGTGCGTGCAATTGTGCGTACGTACGTGCAAGTGGAGCCCGGCCTTAAGGTCTCTAATGCGACGTAAGGCGACGTAAGGCTTGATTTAAGGCGATTTAAGGAACAATTGGGATTTTAAGCGATGCGATTTAAGGCGAATTGAGGTCCCAGAGCAGGCCTTAAAATACACCAAAATTTAATCAATTTGTACTTGGTCCCTGAGCATTAGCTCCACAAATTTTCGTATTAAAATGTTTGATATTTTTTTAGTTATCGTGCCCACGGACCAACACATATACATACACACTTACATACATAAAAACACACCCAGGTGAAAATACAGCCTTCAGGCCGACGTAATAATAAAAAATTACCTCATACAAGACAGCAGACATCGTTCTGAAACCTTTTGCTGGTAATGGACTTAGACCTCCGAACAGGATCCAAAAACTCGAAGCGTAGGGCAGAAATATAATGACGACCAAGAACAGCGATAGCATGATATCACCAAGCATTTTGGTAAAGGACGCAACGAATGCCCCGGTGCCTTCGAACGGTCGCACGAACTTCAATATGCGCACCCAGATGACAATCAATAGCGCGCACATGATGCGCACGTGAACAGTGTGTGCCTCTTGCGTGCCTTGCGAGAAGAATACCACGTGGGAGATTGCCGAGGCCACGATCAAGGATAATGCCAACCAATCGATGTAGACCCATCCATCGTGCGTTGCAAGCCAACGATGTTCGTGAACGCTCTTAATTTCGCTATCTACGTATCTTGCTTCATCAGGCCATTGTGGGTGACAAAAGGGCTTATCGAGAGATAACGATTTCTCGCGGTAATTTTTCCATTGTGCTAGAGAACGATTGGTACGGATTGTTATAATCACCTGCCTCAGTAGCTCGTAGAAGGTTAGCAGGAGAGCCAGACAAGCTAGCACCATACGCCACCAATTTTCACGAGGAGGATTGTACAATGTATCATGTTCTAAAGGTAGGGTCACGCCCATAGTTGTCCAGATTATGGCAGAGATCATATTCAAGACGAAATCAAACCACGCCCAACGCCGACCAAATTTTTCCCACTTTGTCGAAATCAGGCATTGCATGACGGGATGCATGATTATATTCACACTGTGACTTGCCACGGCGGCTTCCAGGGGGGTGCGGGCTGAAGATCTTCCATCCACCACACGGCTGCCCTCAAGGTAGTTCAGGAAGTAATAGCGCTTGTGGTTGATATTATCTTCGGAGTAGAACTGATCGAGAGCTAGTTTGGCGACATCTGGCATCTTAATAATGAGCAAGGAGACGACCATTTCTCCATCTTTGTCATAAACTCCTGCTGGAACACCAAGTTCGATCAACATTCGAGCAGCCTTTGATCTACTCATGGCAGCAGCAAGCTAAACATGAAAATACACTCCACTAAAGTAACGGTGAAAATATTTCTCTTTGGGAGTCCAGCAAGTGTCTCAGGTCCTTGCAGGACTACAGAAGGGAACCTAACTAAACTGACGTTATTTATACTAGACATCCCCATCACTTTTATCTAAACTGCTTTCCATAAAAGTCCATTTAGGGCCATACCTTCTAAAGTCCTGTGTTACTGATCTTGAAATCTACTCTAAAACAGTAGAAGGTGTTTTATAGATGGAATACTCGAACGAAAATTATATACATTTTTAGACCTAACCAGGAACAGTTCTAAAACACCCTGTTTTACTCATTCCCTTTCTGGTTGGAACTTGAGTGTTACTACAGGAGAAAACCTAAACTAAACTAAACTAAACTAACGATATTTATATTAGATAGCTCTATCAGATCTACCCTTTTATTGGGTGGGACTTGAGTGTCAGGAGAAAAAGTAAATTGAACTATCTTTATTTATCCTGGGTAGCGCTATCAGATCTGAACTGTTCGCCGTATAGAGGTCCAATAAGGGCCTAATTCTTTTAGTTTTAGTTCCAATGTTACTAAAACTGCATATTACAAGAATCGAACCCCAGTC
Source organism: Trachythela sp. YZ-2020 (assembly GCA_016169945.1). Lineage (NCBI taxonomy): Eukaryota > Metazoa > Cnidaria > Anthozoa > Malacalcyonacea > Clavulariidae > Trachythela > Trachythela sp. YZ-2020. The sequence goes on from JADLSH010000157.1 coordinate 1,739,102, forward strand.
TCACTTCTCAGAGGTTAATGCATGCATTACAGTAAAGCCCCGCATAAAAGAACCAGCGGAATTTTGACTTCAGGCTGAAGTGGTTGTTATATAACGGGTACTTAGAAAGAAATCAGGCTGAAGTGGTTCTTAACTGGTTCTTATTTCCAGTCAAAAACAATTGTTCCTGGTTTAGAGTTTTAAACCTCTTGAGCGAACAAAGGGCCATCATGATGTAAGTTTTTTGAATATAGTTATGCAAGTTGAATTATGTTGTGAATTGATCGCTGTTTTGATCAAATAAATGCATGCATGATGTGGTTGAAAGACATAATTCCTGCTAGCAAGATTACAGTATTTTGTTTTCTTCCTAGTACCTGCTTACTATAATTCAGCTAAAAGTTTAATAAGGTTTTTTAAGAACCAGTTTAATTTGTCAGCCTGAAGTGGTTCTTGTATTTTGGGTGCTTAATTGCCCAAATTTCAGGCTGCTGGTTCTTAACTCACTGGTTCTTTTATGCGAGGCTTTACTGTATCACTGTACCACCTATGCCCATTATCTGAGAACATTCATTGACATAGAGAAAAATCAGTTACAAATTCATAGGGTACACGCGTAAAAATCTCACACCCTGTCAACAAGTTGTAACAATGTTGTCATGCATTTTGTCACGTTGCTACGAGGTTGTCTCTCACAACTTGTAACAAGTTGTAGAATTGCAGAACGATGACAATTTTTGGAACAACTTGTAACAAGTCTGTTGGGTTAACAACCTTGTAGCAAGTTGTGAACAAGCCGTTGACAACTTGTCAACAAGCTGGGAACAAGCAGTGCGAACACATCCTGATAACAAGCTGTTGAAACATGCAGCATTGGTACAAGTCTGCTGCAGGTTTGTTACAACTTGTCCGTTTTACGTGTGTAAGTCAAGGCCTCAAGCGAAATGGATTGCCTCTTAATGAATACATTTTGGTCTTAGCAAATGTTAGGCATGTATATTTTTTCAGGCGGGAAAGAGACACGGTAGTGTACTAATATACAGTAGCAGGTGTGCTTACTAGTAAATAAGATAAATCCAAAGGCAAAGTCCTGACAATACATACTTGAAGGGGTGTCCTTTCTTGGTAATCTCTACAACTAACATCCACTCCATAAGCCATCAAAGCCTTCAAACTTTTACAAGCGTCATTCTTGGCGGCAAAGTGTATGGGTGTCTGTTCCTCGCCTGTCGTGCGTATATTGACATCAGCTCCTTTGGTTACCAGAAACTCTACCATTTCAACGTAATCTACTGCGGCAGCAACGTGAAGTGGGGCTCGGCCATATTTGTCTTGCCGGTTCATGTTGGCACCTGGGATGGAATGGAATGATATACATACAATATACATACATAAATTTTATTTCAACACGCTAGCCTCAACAACGTTATGTTGGTTTCCATGGGGGGCGTGCTAGAATATATAAAGAATACAAAACCAAAGATAAAATGAAAATAAATACAAAATAGAAAATAATAGAAACAGAATATGCAAATATAACTATATTACAAATTATCAAATTTAATAATCAAGCCATAATAAGCCTTTCCTAATCTATGGAACAGGACGTCGGAATCGTATAAGCCTTTTAAATGAATATAAGGTATTGGCCTTTTTGGCATCATTAGGTAAAGTTTTCCAAATAAAGGTACCATTATATTTAAAACTTCTCTTCATAAATTAGTCTTAGGCATTGGTAGCACTAAATCTGTGTCCCTATTTCGAAGATTGTATGAAACAGGGCAATTACTATAAATTTTTGAAACGATTCATTCAAATTAGGTGCAGTGAGATTATTTAAGATTTTATATATAAAAACCTTCACAATGGAATTGCGCATTTCCAAAGTTCTAGAGAGAGAGTTAAACAACAGAGCATTGAAATATACTCGCTTTGAACTTAAAAACAATGTAGTACAGGATAATAAATGTCCTAGGCTGATTAAAGATTGAGATATACTGTCGTTTTTTTCAGCTCGAACAATTCCGTCTAACTATTGCTAAGAAGGTTAAGAAAGGTCTTGGTGTCCTAAGAAAAATACGGGATTGTATACGCCACTTGAGTCATTACTAAACGTGTACTATGCAATTATTCAACCGCACTTTGACTATACTGTTCGTCTGTGTGGGATATTTGTAATAAAGGCCTTAGAGAAAAACTTCAAAAATTGCCATATCAAACTCTTCCTATACAAATAGTCTTATCGGGTTACAAGCGAAGATACCCCCAACGGTGCGCTATACAAAATCGTTCAAAATATGCGGTTTTTCTGTTCGTGTGCTTCGGATTATAAAATTTAGATTTATGCTGCACATTCTTCAATGATTTTGATAAAGATTCGTCGCATTCTGGAGTCGGACTCGGGGGGTTGAATGTTGCGCGCTATATAAGAATATTGCTCCAAAATCGCCGTGTAGAGCGGAAGTTGCGGGAAAACAGGTTCTAGCGCGCTTCCACTTTGGCATACGACTTTCACTTAGATTCGGAATTCTTCATACATATAGAACGCAATTTGACGTCGGACTGCTGGGTCTATATCTTAATCATTTTGGAACTTTTTACTCTATTTTGGCATTATTTACCTCATTAATTCACTCAGTCATGCCCTTGGCGACAACTGCGCGAGCAAAAATCATCTTTTGTACGCTTATTCCTTCTTAAAATCGCGACATAAGCAAGTAATATAATACTAAATTGTTAGTAAATGTTATCATGGTATTTCTGAGCTGTTTGTTTTCGTTATATGAAAACCGTGCTGGACGAATTATCACCCGCTCTGGCTATGAAACGCAGGTCAGCAGAGATCATAGATAAACTAGGCTGGCAAACGTTAGAGCGCCGTTGGGATATGAATAAGGCATTTGATGTTTAAATTAAGGTAGTAAACAATGCCGCACCTTCCTATTTGACATCCCAGTTTTCGAAGAGGGATGAAATGCATGACTATGACGTGAGAGGTAGCAATTTGAGTTTGTGGATACCTAGGCCAAATACCAACTTTCTTAAAAATAGTCTTGCCAATAGTGGAGCAGTTGCCTGGAATTCGCTTGATAACGCAACAAAAGCATGCAAAAATACTTCTGTTTTTAAAAACATACTTTTTTATATATATACACGGCTCTCAGGAAGAGCATTTTGTAATGATGAGACATCGTGTTTAAATAAAGTTTAATTCGTGTGAAAGTGTAGAAAAAGTCGTCAAGAAGTGAAAATTTACATTGCTAATATCCGCCGCCGCCATGTTGATTTTTCTTGCCTCGTTTCCAGGCTCTGCTCTTGTTTTGTTAATTTGCACTGCTGTAATTGCACTGCTCTTAGCCAATCAGAATTGAGTAATTTTTTCATCTATATTATTACACTAGTAACAGTCGTATCAATGGGTCATTGGATCAGCCATGTTAATTTAATTTAATTTAATATTTATTTTATTAATTATCCTTTTGCAAATGGGCCAGAATAGCGAGCGAACACTTGTCAGTCAGGTTCTATTATACTCACCATTTCTTAATAAAAACTCGGCGACATCAGAATGCCACGATCTTGCTACCTCGTGAAACACGGTCTGACCATATTTGTCAGTCGCGTTTATATCCGCGCCGTTTTTTAGCAGCGACTGAACGAACGCGAAATCAAACGTATCGTTATCGTGATTCGAGACGGCCAACTTCGCGATGTAATGTATCAATGCGTGATTACGAACACGCATTCCCGTGTCCACAGTTCGCCCATCCACTTTATAATCTTCGCTGTCAATTTCACTGGTCAGCGCCGCATGCATGACCGTCCCAGTCTTTTTGGACGCGCCAGGGATTTCCTTCAATTGTTGCTCTTGGTAATTCTTCAATGTGTTGCGCTTGTGCCGTTTTGGAGTGAGGCTCTTCCAGTTGGAGACGACCATTTGTAAGATGTTTTTGCTAGACTGAACTGCACGCTCCCTTTCCTTCTGGTCTCCGACCATGTTATCTTGACATTCGCCATCTGTCAATACCTAACAAAAATGACATAACATTCATTTTATATTATTTACAAAAAGATAGAAACATATATATAATATATTGACGACCACGTCATAAACTCGTTACTAGAGAACTTTTAGATTTGACGACGGCTACGAGAACGACTACGAGATTTTGCCGTTAAATATCTGCTAATATAAACTCAAAGTTGTACTCGCTTTGGCTCAACTGTTGTTATAAAGATGTGCTGTGCCAAAGAGAGGATGATAACAAGTTTGTATTAGCAGATATTTAAATCTCGTAGTCGCATGGTCACGAACTGTATTTATGAACTGGAAAATGATGTTCGATTATATCGAAACGTCGTTCAAATAAAATAGATTTCATATCGCTTTCATTTGTATTAAAATGTAAAAATTGAAGTATAGAAAGAATTGAAGTGTGTATATGCCCATGCATGGGTCGAAGTAGTTGTAGCTTTCGAGCGTCTGAAACATTAACAATATTATTTTATTATTATTATTAGTATACTCTTATTTACAAACGGTAACCCTTCAAAGCTCACAAGGCATTTGATTTTCAAGGGGCCGTTTACACTATTAATTTACATGAATATAAAAGAAATTAAGTTAAAATCTCTGCTAATTATTTACTATATTGACAAACATTCACACATAATATATTACAAGAAACCACTATCCTGGAGAATTGCCTTAAATTGAAATAAGTTAAGCTTTTACCATAACATTTTAAAGATAGTTTAGAGCATTAATTCTGATTTGTAATCTGCATATATTTATATATGCAGTATTACTTTTTAAAAAACAAAAAGTATCTTACTGATGTAAAACAACATCTGAAGGGTTTGAATTTTTTCACAAAAATTACGCAAATGCCGTTGCTATGGCAACAATGACGTTTCAAGATGGCGGATATTTTGGCTTTAAAGTAATTTAACTCGAAAACGACATCGATGACCCCAAAATTTTATTTCATAAAATGATTTCTCTTAGTATACTCAATTATTTTGACAATTTTAAAAAAATTCTGTCGAGCCAAAATTTTCAAATTAAGTAATTGCAAATGGCAAGAAGGACTCGTCATTATTTTGAAGAATTTAACCCAAAGGTGCGGATGTCTTTTATATCTTTTAAATAAATAATCAAACAATTATTGAATTCGGTTTTCGCATGATGTTGAAGAATTATCAAGGCCTCTCTGTGTGTTATCCGCATCAGTTTTCAACTTTGTTCATATCATGCGAAAACCTCATTCAATAATTGTTAATTGTGACATTTGGTCTTACAAGCAGGGCATATTTTAAGGATTTCTAAGTGGGGGGCCATTTGTGAAAAAGGGCCCTTAATCTGAGTGCTGAAGGCGCGAGCCCTGTAGGGGTCCGGGGGAGCTTTTCCCCAGGAAAATTTTGAAATCTGGAGCTCTGAAATTGCCAATTCTGAATACTATAAGATTGAATATTTTACTTGTAATCCAATAGTAGTTCAATGTTTTAACTAAAACTTTAAAAATGTCTAACTATATAAGCCATAAAAACAATATTTCGTTAAACACAGACAAATCATTTACTCTGTAAATGACCCAATGTATAAAGGGCCCAGGGAGTGGGGGGCAATTTTGTGTGAGTGGGGGGCCATCAAGAGGGCCTGGGGGGCCAAGTGGCCCCCCAGTATATATGTTAAAATATGCCTTGCTTACAAGATTCATTCGAGTAGCCGAGATCTAGTAATACGCATTAGCACGCAGCTATAGTGTCCATTACATAACAAAGACAAATGGAAATTATTTAAAGCTATCAGCCACAAACCACGAAGGCACGCGAGTCGAAACATTGAATATGGGCTTGGGACTTTGGGAGTGCAAATATAGAGTCATTAAAATCATATACTTATGCCAGGTGGATCTAAAAGGTTATACATACAAGCATATGTCAAATGGATAGTGCGGTTGCATATATCTATTTAACTTTTAAAACATTTTACAGTGTTTTACATCTAAACTCGGGGTTAGGCGAATTTACACCTCAAACAACAAACCCGGGTCGTTTGCGAACTCCAACATTAATTACAATTAACAGTGTTTTATACGCCTAGTAACTAGATTAATTAAGAGTAAGTAAAATATGACTGAATTAAGTAACAGGATTACAAACGCTCGTAATAAAAAATACAAAAAGTACAAGATATAGCTTATCTAAAATATTGTGGGGGTTCAATGTATATAGCTTATAACAATATAACGCCGCCGTGGTTTGTGTCTGAACTCCCAGATTCCAGAAAGATTAAAAACGTTTCGACGTTTAGAATTAGTGAAATTTGGCAGTGTCATTGATCGATGATCCTTACTGGACGTCTATAGGGAGATCATTTTATTAAACAGAAAATAAAACTATCTAGTAATGTAACATAAATTAAGTTTATACGCATGTTTATAACTAAAAATTAGTTAAAATTGTAACAAACCTTGTTCTTGGAATCCATGTCCTGTCAATATTTACTCGAAGACTTGAAATTTAGTCTTAATTCAACATTTGCAGCTGCACTCAACGAGTTCTCAGCGTTGTTCTCAAACATTGTGCGTACGATGATAATGATAACGTATTTTTCATATTTTATTAATGTGTGTACGGCAATTTTTACTGTGTTTTCAACTCAATCACAACAAGGGAGACTTCATGTCGTGTCATTTCCGTGGAGAAAAGTAATTAAAGCTCAAAGTGACAAAGATAAAAGCCAAACAGATCTGACCCATTATCAAGATAAGCTTGATAAGTTGAATATAAATACTGGGAAAATATACAAAAATAAAACAATACGGGGATTTGATTGGTAAACAAAACCTCGTTTATCTTGCAGCTCTTAACATAATAACAATTGTAATAGTCTGTTTTTCATTTCGACTTATCTAAAGGCCATGTTATATACACGAAGCAATTTCGGACACAGGCGATGTTAGGTAAAAAGTATATTCGCAGAGAAATCGTGAGCATGAATCTCGTTTTACTTTGCCGATATTTTTCTTGCTAAACATGCCCAGAAGGCAACAAAGAAATGAATGAGAATGATAATATCGGTGAAGTGAAACGCGAGTCATGTTCACTGTTTTTCTGTGCGTATATTTCTTTTCATAACATGACACTTTGCAGAAATTGCGTTGCAAGTTGTCAGCAAAAATTTACACGTGTAACATAGTCTTAAGTTTCGGTACGATGTCGATATGGTTGAAGTGGAAAGCATTTCTATAAATATAGTGCATCAGAAATTCTCGATTATATAGAGAATAATACATGGGTGCGCGGAAATACCACGATATCTCACGAGTGAGCGCAGCGAACGAGTGAGATATCATGTTCAACACGAGAAATAAATCTGGTATTTCCAAGCATCTATGTATTTTCTGTTTGTTATATAAAGGACAGTCTTTTCAAACAAAATAAAATAAAATATCCATTTTCACAAACTTCAAAAGTGATAATTTTCACATGTGAGATTATCAGTTTTATCAGTGCTCGAAATCTCTATAAAGCACTATACTTTATATAATAAAGTAATATATTGAGACTATATACAGTTGTAAAAAGCATAGTCAGTTTGAGTAGCTCTTGGCTTTAATATCTAACAATTTCGTGAGATAATATTCAAATCGTCATGTCACAGCAACAGGGCCTCTCTAAAACTCGAGCAAGCATGAGATTGGAGTTGTTTCATGTCAATCTAAAGATTATATTATTAATTCATGCTATGAAACTGTCTGTGAATTTGAACTAATTGACTCGGTGAATAATGTACACGCTTGGAAAACACAAAGGGAATTGTGAAAAAACTGATTATTTTTTATTTGGGCTTGGGCCAGTTGGGGGTTCAACATCGACCGCAGGCGCAGTGTGTAGATATGGTGAAACTCGTCGTGAATATATAAGATTAAAAAACCCTGCATGGGCGTTTCGAGCCTTTCGTCCTGCTAATTCTCCTGACGAAAGGCCTCGAGACACGATTTTCTGAAATGTTGGCATAAGTTTTTCGACTTCAATACTGTAGATTCAAAACATTTGTATGGAGTTGTAGGATATGACAAGATTGTCAGGTATACACCGCATTGAACTTTAATTTTGTCGAAAATTTTATTAGATCTTAACTTTGTTTTTGATTCACCTTATATGACGTACAATGAATTCATATCAACCGCTCATAGTCACTGATCTGAAAACAAGGACTGGATAGTGCATCTTCCATGCATTAATGAAGCCAATGGCGGCCATATCGGTGTGACCACAACAAATCTACTGTGGTGTTGGGGACATGTTTAAAGAGGTTCTAACATGTTCTAGTTATTGGTGGGAAAGGAAAAATATTGTCACGATAAGAATTTGTCATCAGTGGCCTCTCTTTCTTCCTAAATTTGCCGGTGAATAACTAATGAGGGCACACCGATGTGGCCGCCATAAGCCTCATTATGTGGTGTTTAAAACGTTCTAAAACTCATTAGAAGAGATGTTGGAAGCTATATTTTTCACGTTGCATAGAAAAATATATTTGCTTCATAACATAACTAATTTAAACAGCTAACGATTTGACTAGTCAAGAATTTGACAGATTTAAAAATCTGATCTCATTAAAAATATTCTGGCTCAAAATTGGCTCATTGAATTCAATAGGATGCTCTATCCAGTTCTAGTTTCAGATCAGTGCTCATAGTTTATATACTTGAGCCGGACACGAGAGCTCTTGGCTGAGCTCACCACCACGAGAGGTCGTAGCTTAGCAAGTTAAGGCCATTTTCCATTACGGTCGTTTTGCCCGCGCGGGCGAAGCGACCGATTCGAATCACGTGAATAATTAGTCGCGCGGGCACGTCAAGAAAGTTGAATGTAGTTCAACTTTCAGGCGTGTCCGCGAGGTGTAAAGCGGACAAAAAAATCTCATGCTAGACACCTATAGCGAAAGTTGAAACATGGTCGCTCCGCCCGCGCGGGCAAAGCGGCTGTAATGGAAAATTGCCTTTACTCACGCTTGCCTTTCAAGCTGGGAAACCCGGGTTCAATCCTTGGTCGGACCTCTACTCATGGTCTTAAAATAATTGAGGAGAAAGTGCTACCTTTACATTGACATCAGTAAATGGTTAGACTTTCGCGTCTTCTCGGATAAGGACGTTAAAATCGTAGGTACCTCGGATCCCCTATCAATTGGGCAATAGCCTGTTGGGAAATCCGCTCACCAATGAGTGAGAAACTCAATAAACTCAATAAACTCACTCACCAATGAGTGAGAAACTCAATAAACCCCGAAAACATTCAAAATGGCGGGCATTTTTAGACGTAAAAATACCGCAACAATTCGAGTTAACTATTTAATGTTGTTAATCACAACTTCAGTCAAGGTAAACCGTTATAAAGAAAATAACAAGGGTTTCTTATGCCGGTTGTTTTCCGAAAATATCGGCCGCCATCTTGTTCGGGGGGAGTGAATGCCTCTCGTCACCGTACTGGCTAAGAACATGGCGGCCGGCCGACAATTTAAGAAAATAAAGCAAGAAACAAATTCCGAAGAATAATGTCATTTTGAAATTCAAAATATGAATAAAACAAGACGAGTTTGAGAGACTGTAAATTTTCGACTCTATTTTAAAGTCGTCATCAGACAGAATAGCGGCATTTTGCCTGAAGTGAGACCTCTGTATGTATCTACTCTGTGCCAATATGACAGATCTTTGTCTCACGGCCTTGCGAGGTGAAATTCTCAGCACACGAGACACTGTGACTGCATGCTAAAACATTATTTTGATTTATTAACACTAAACCATAATTTTATTTCTGGTGTGAGAAGTCTATTTGGCACAAGGTCCACATTTCAAAACGTGTGATTAAAAGAGGTAATTGTAATGAGTCTTGGTGATATTAATTACTTTTTGAAGCAAGAAATTGTAATCGTAATTAATTCCTAAGCAGTAATTTTGCAGCTCTCGTGGACAGAATGATAGATTTAAATTAGGTCTATAAATGTAATATATCTTTGTTGGAAAAGATCTGATCCTATGGCTATGCAAATCTATAATATATCAGTAAGTCTATGCTAAATTGCTAATTTCCTTTGTTTTGGTGCTAAAATTCACCTAGTGTCAGTAGTGATATCATACCCAGCAACTTTTAAAGTGAAAAAGTTGATCAAGATGAACTTTTTACCAGAAAAATATTATATCTAATTTTTCTTCCAATGACCCATACGTAAAAATCTCACATCTTTTCAACAATATGTGTTCGCGACAGACTTGTAGCAAGCTTCAGTCAACGAGTTGCAACAATGTTGTCATTTTATCAAGTTGCTACAAGGTTGTCACTCACAACTTGTTAACAAGTTGTTGAATTGCAGGACGATAACAATTTGTTGGAACAACTTGTAACAAGTCTGTTGGATCAACAACCTTGTAGCAAGTTGTTAACAAGCCGTTGACAACTTGTCAACAAGCTGGGAATAAGCAGTGCGAACACATTCTGATAACAAGTTGTTGAAACAGCAAAACACTCAAAGCCACTTGGAAAGATTGAGACAAAAATTAAAGATTATTTAAATTAAAGCTTTTTGGCAATGCGGTGAATGACCAATTATACTAATCTCATATCAACTGCCGTGCATATTATTAAAGAGCACTGATCATATTAGCGTTTTTCTCATATAGTTCAACTTTGTATTTTCCATTCACCATTGCCATAACATTACAACAACAACAGGGCCACTTGGATGGGACGTAATTTGGGGATAATATTCATATCATACGAATCGTTTTCCTCAACATAGGTTAAGACAATTATTTTACAAATGACATAGTGAAATGCAACACCACAGACCATGTGACCTTCTGGTAGTTCTATTGTTGACTTCGGATTTCCTTCCTCGGAGAATACCCACACAGCTCTAACATTGTGTGATGATGTCATGGTATCATTTTTCTCGGAAATACCCAAGCTGGTTAGCCAACCTGAGTCTAGTTCAAACTTGTATTACAACTGCCCAATGTTGTCACAGATATACACATGAGGATCAATGAATTTGATAATCGGGAAACTCGTCTTAGACGGGAAACTCGTCTTAGACGGGAAACTCGTCTAATATGAATCCGGGGGCAGACGAGTTTCCCGTCTAACTTTCCCGTCCAACGGGAATCTCATCTAGACGGGAAACTCGTCTTAAATCCGTCCCTAAATTCACAGTTCAGACGGGTTCTCACAGACGAGTTTCCCGTCCCTAATATGAATTCGGCTATTGATGATATCATTGCTGTTGTTTATAGCGACTCTCGTCGGAGTATATTTACTTGTTCTCTTGATGAAATCCAATGTGCAGTCGTGATTTACATTGAACTTTTCATCTAATACGTACAACACTTCTTGACTTCCCACATCGCCATTTCCCGTACGTGTTTTAATAAGCCATCTAATAACATAAATATTGTTATACTTATCAACGGCAAGTCCAACAAGACGTTGTTCGATTTATGTTTTCTGCGCATACGTCAATTCATTTCGTGCGAAATTTTTCGCCTTTCGCTGAGAAAAAACACTAGTGGAATCAGACCTTTATTGGGAAAAAAACTACGATTGCACGCTCAATTGTTGGCCAGGCGTGTGCGGAACAATACTTTGTGCTGAATTTTGAAACAAATCGAAATAGCACATAGTTAATCAACATAACAGACTTGACGTTCTCTACTCGTTCGGCTTTATATAATATAGATATGACTCCGCCATTAAGATACACCGAGAATATCTCTTGAATGGCACGTAAGCTATGTAGCTTTTTCAAAAACGACAGACATCCTGTGATTACGGTTTCAGGACTATCGAGACACTCCAGTATTTCGGAGCTTCTCGGCGAAGATTCTATCTTCAATACTTAACGCCTCATTACAGAAAGCATCGGTTGCTCTTACGGGCATCTTTGAATCGTTCTTTAGCGGATTCAAACTCTTTATCTGAGTTGGTTTTTAGCTTTCCCATGGCGTGAGAAAGTTCCAACGCTTCGATTAAGGCACCAAACTCAACATCGCTCGGAATTTTTTTTGTTCCATCTCGAATTTCGCCGTTCACCAAAGCTTTCTGCTCGGGTTTTGTCTTATCAAGAGAAACATTCAGTAAATCTACTCCTTCCTGTAGAAAACTGTAGCTGCTGAGCGGATCTTTGCGTGAAAGATCATCAATTTTTGTTTAAACGTCTCGCAGGACTATCGCACGAATTTTTGCGTCTGTAACATCGCCGTTCTTCAGTTTAGCTGCGGTCGTATCTCGCGCTTTGTTCCACAATAAACCCACTGTTGAAATTAAAATGCTTGTCACGATAGACGACATACAGCTGAACTGCTTTAAGTGGTTTACTCAAACAACAAAGCGATACTGAACTTAAACTAAACAGACAATATGCCCAAGGACATTCACTAGCGGAATTTATGACTTGAACTGCGAATTTCGTAGTTGTACTGATATAAATATGGTATCTATGACGTGATTGCATGCTATTCCATCCTGACACTCAGTGTTAATATCTATGGTATGTTCTTCCTGTCAATTATAGTAGTGGTGTTTGAGGATGATGTTCAAAAATATAAACGGAGAATAAAAATAAACTTTGTTCAATTGACTCGCAAATTTGATCCAAAGCAACTATTTTTGTAGAATTACTGTGCTAGCTTTAATGGAAGTTTCAGATTTTTATATTGGATGCAATAACTATCATATCATGCCAATACATTGATATTTGACTGATAAAAATAACCAACGTTAACGATTTGCCTTCTAGAGTCACTTAAGGTGGCACTATCAATTTTGTAACCCGTCCAAATTATGGAAATTTGGTTAAAAGTATTTCAATATTTTTACAAGGATTTTAGAAGAGAATACCTAGCTAACATTCTCTAAAACTTATAATTTGTGATCGATCCCTTATCATCAAGATTTTGTTTCATGTAAAAATTAGTAATAAGGAAGCACAAGCCCTGGCAAGGTGGGGAAAATGCCCAGAATTTGCTTTTAGGGTCGATAGTTAGCCATTTGTTTTAAAAATCTTTTCTAAAAGTCTTGAAACATGTTAAACCTAATTTCCATAATTTGGACAAATCGCGATATTGGTGTCGTCATCTTAGGTGATTCTAGAAGGAAAATGGTTAGATATTTTGATCAGTCAAATATCAATTGATTAACATGATATATTTGTTATTCAACCCAGTGTAAAAGTTTGAATCTTTGATTAAAGGTAATGATGTAATACCACAAAATATGATGGGTGGCATTTTTTTAGACACCCTTTATAGTCAGAAAAACTGCAGTTCGTAAATAACGCTTAATAAGCGTACATGTTGACCTACGCGTACCTTTTTGTCACTGTTGTCGTTGTTCTTACTGTTGTTGTGGTTGGTGGAATTGTTAATTTGTTATGGTTGTTGCATAATTGGTAGTTTAAGATGGTCAGGGGCATACCGAGCTGGGCATTATGGGGGTGGTGCACCCACATTTTGCCGAAAATATAGTTGGTATATTTTGGTGAATTAAATATAACTGAATTACTCATTTAAGTACTCTTTGAAAACTTGATCTGTGAAACAGTGAAATTGACTAGAGGTACCCCCTTTTCAGCCCACCCCCAAAAGAGGTACCCCCTCATTTCTCAAATATGGCAGGCTGCTATTTCCAGCCCTGCTTTAAAATATAATAGATGTTCGATGTGCTCCAGTTTATAGGTTGCGAACAAAATTCTCCAAATAAAGTATCCAAATACTGAATTGAGAATGTTATTTAAATGTTCAAAACGAAAGGAAAGGGCGTAATCCAGCTGAATGTCCAAAAAGTTCTAGAATATTGAAATAACTAGGGTCCATAGTTACTGATTTGCCCCGGGCCCTCAAACCTCTCTACGCGGCTATGCTTATAAACTGAAGTTGGACATCTTAAAATTCCATTATTAAATAGATATGGAATAAATCAAGGCAAGTTTTGAAGTTTAAACATGAGTTCGTGGTCAGATTGCCAAATTTTGTGACGTAGCCCGCATGCAGGCTCACTGATGGAGAGGAATAGTGGGCCTGCACGGAAGACCGGGTAAAATCTAAAACACCCCTTTTCTAAACACGCCCCCTTCGCGCGTCAAGTGTCAAAAAATAACCAATGACAGCAAAGCAAAAAATAAACAAACTCGCATGAAAACATTGCGGGATTTTCTCTGAGTATCCAAAATAAAAATAAAGTATGAATGGATATATCAACTCCAAAAAAGCAAGCAAACAAGTCTGATTTAAATAACTTTTGCCGAATTTGCAAGTGCTCATTCTCAACTAAATTCAGAACAGGCAAGTTAGGACGAATTTCGACAGAAAATATATTTAAAACGTCAAATCGTGAGGGAAGCCGTGGTACCACATTAGCATTGATTTGCGCTTCCATCGGCATTGTTATAAATAAATCGTCACGTTTATCAGATCGCGTGTGCAATGCTTGTGGGCGGAAAGTACGAAATTTGTATCAATTATTCAATTTGGTAAAGAACACGACAAACGAAGAGAATGTTGAGAGTCCCGCTCGTTTCAAACGGCAATTTCAAACGGCGTTTCAAACAGCCAATCAGAATGCTGCGTTCGTGTACGAACGCGGAAAACATAAAATACCCGGTCTTCCGTGCAGGCCCACTATTCCTCTCCATCAGTGGGCCTGCACGCGGGCTATTTGTGACGATGATCTTGACATGACCACGGACTTGTATTAGTTAGCAAGCTAGTCATTGTTCTGGATTTCTCAAAATTTTTCATCTTCGGTTGAAGATATGGACCAGGTATTTAGATATTATCTTGGCCTAGTTCCTGGCATTCACGTCCGCAATGTTTGGCGCGCTGGAGTGAGAAGTCTGGGGATTTGGCTGTTTACCCGTAAATTTCCAATTATACTCATGGCTCTGGGTACGAGATTGGTAAATTTCACGCTCGCGTCTGGAAGGCTAGGCTAGTATGATCTTATGTATCTTTGTCATGCAGCTGATCCCAAACCTGATTTTTGGCAAATCAAAGTTATTTCCTAGGCTTACGTTGTGATATTGCACATTGAAGCAAAAATTCCCACTAACAGTGTTTTTATCATTATTGGAGTGGTAAATGTTAAGTTTTTAAAGTTTCACAAAATTATATGGACAGTTAAACTGCCCGAAAGCCATGTATATGTGCATGGAGTGCACGTGCGCCGTGAGATATTGCGCAAGTCCGTGTTTGTTGAGGTCGCCACTTGTTTCCATCTACCAAAATGACGTTACGTTATTTTTTCAACTTTGAAGTAAAGTTAAAAACTTTGTAACTGACCCTAACCCTAAAACCTACCCTAACCCCTAACGCAAAACCTAACCCTAACCTCTATTAACTATGCCCTAACCTAACCCTAACCAAATTGATGAAGAAATATCAAGAAAAACGAGTATGAAAATCTTTGAAAATCGGGAAAATTGCGTAACGTCAGTTTGATAGATGGAAACTAAGTGAAAACCGTTTGTTGATACAGTAAGGAGGTCTGGCACTAGTGAGTTTGACCAAATTTAATCAGGGAGGAATTTATTTCGAGGGTTTACAAATACTTTCGGTTTACTTTATCATTTGTGGTTGATTTCCTCAAAATTGCACCGTATTTTGTCCATACAAGTATGGGTAAGCATGCTATAATTATTCTCACTGTATTTTTACAGCTTTTATGATATTTTTAAAGAAACTATGCTTGCAGAAAGGTGTTATTTCGAAGGCCCCTAATTGCTGTGTTTACATTCGATTTGTATCCCCCAACGAACGCTAAACCCTTTGCTATTTTTAAACATTTTTGTCTCTTTTTCTCTGCAGGAACCGAGCGAATAACGTGTGGAAAGTGTCACAGAAAGTGCAACGGACAAGTGCTGAGTGTTGGCGACACTTATTTTCACCATTATTGCTTTACTTGCCAAAGTAAGCCTTTTGAGTTTTGCATGTACTTATTTTAATATCTTTGTCTATTCGTTTGCGGTTATTAGATAGCGCTTGGTTAAGGCTGACCACAATGTATCGGTAATTCAGGGTACTAATTTTTGTACAAAGCTGCTTCATTAACCTTTGGAGAACGATTATAAAACGAGTGTTTAACTAAATCTTGTCTGCGCGACAAGTGGCAAATAATTTTAGTTTGGGCTTGCATATTTTCGTTCGACAACAATAACTCGAGAATATAAACAGGAGATGCATTCGCGCATTCGGCTTTAAACATGATTTATTGCAAAAGCAAGTCTGAACAGATTGAAAATTTATGGTGCATACAATATTTTAGTACCCTATAGCATTATACTTTGTATTCGTGTAATATAGAAACCTTTGGGAATGTTTACATATAAAGCTGATATTTTTGAAGCACTATAATGCACTCGAACGAACAGCAACAAACGTGCATTGTTTAAATATTTTGCTAAAAGCCTGATAAAACGTGTCGAAAGATATGTCCCTGCCTTCAAAATTGCGTGTCCCAATCGTTATTCATACGAAGTTTTACCAACAAATCGTTATAATGCCGAATAATATAATAAATTAAAAAACAATTTGTCTCGGTCTATGGAATTTAAGAGATATGTTCTGATTGGCTGAATAATATTCGAATTGCTCATTAGAATTTTTTTGGAATTTAGATGCTTCCATATATGGTTGTGATAGTAACATTCTAATAAATTTCAATATTCAAATTTGGAATCCTTGACAACAAGATCTGATCTGAACAGCTGATAAGAACATTTTTTATGTGTAGACAAGCAGATTGTGAACCTATTCCTGAGAAAAATAGTGAGGTCTGTGTTTTGTCTCAAAAGTATGAGAAACAATAAAAATTGTGGAATAGCTGGTAAACTGTATAAAACAGAAGATCGTCCACCTATTTACCCCTTCAAAATGGCTGTGGAGCCCTGATTTTAAAGTGTTAATCTGATTTTAAAATTTTAAAAGCATTATAAACTTTGAATCGGAAATTTATCATTGAGAAAATGTAAGTGATCAGTCATAAGGCTCATAAGTCATGTTTAAACATGCTACATGGTGGACCAGAGTTGTTTTGACCATTTTGGTGCTTTAGCTCTACATAGGCGTATACAAGTACAGTTCAACCCCTATAAGCGGACACCTCTCTTAGGAGGACACCTCTTTTAAGCGGACACATATCTCCGGTCCCATTCGTTTTCTTTAATAAAATACTATTATCATAACTCCTATTAAGCAGACACCCCTCTTTAACGGACGCAGACACCCCTCTTTAACGGACGCAGACACCTTACTTGGGGTCCCAATGGGCAAATTAACCTCTCTTAAGTGGACAGATGACGGATTGTGTAATAAAATTTATTCAATATTCAACAGTAAATAACAATTGAGATCAATTTACATGGCATGTTAAAGTTCTGCAGTTTTCTATAGATAAATATATTAGACTAATCTAATTTAATCTTCAAGGTCAAACTTTTCTTTCTTTAATTTGTCTTTTAACCAACTGCAAGAGAAACTATCTCCTTTAAAGGTAAACTTACAAGGGAGTTCGACGCCATAACCAGCCCCTCTGTTGACACGTTTACCCTTGATTATTACTGTTCCTGATTGGTTGCGCATTTCAAAAATCGCACCATCAACTTCCATATCATTTGTCATTTCATTCGGATGAACGAAAGACTTCATCTGCAATCTTTTCGTCTGTAATCTGGTAGATCTCACAGAAGCGCTTGAGCTTTGCCTTTTACGAACAACAGCGACAGCATTATCATCTTCCTTATTATTGGGCTCCCCCTTAAGACAGTGTTCATCACCAATTTTCCGTTCCCATACTTCCAAATATATGTGATATCCTCGAACAAATGATGTCACTTGTGCGATTTCCATTGGCACACAATCACGGTACTTAAGACTCGATTTTTCAAACAAACTGTGCGCAAGCAGGATATTTCGTACAAACAAAAGTGTAAAACGCAGTGACATGCTATTCGGTAGATTAGCTGGATGTCGGTTACGACTATTCTTTCACTAGCTGTTGTTACTCTATGCTGTAGAAATCTGAGACATATGTAATTTGGGCCTGAGATTTCTTATGTTGACTAAAGGGCATGGTTTTTAAACTGTTAGAAACAAATCGCTGTGTTTATAGATGGTGAATTATTTACGTTTCTTATATTATCTCATGCAGAGGTATGTTTTACCTAAGAATAAAGATAGTGTGTATACCGGCCAGGAGTATATATAGCTCAGCTTGCTAATTATTTGCTAGATATTTTTTTACCCCTTTTAAGCGGACACCCTTTTAAGCGGACACTTAGGCGAGGTCCTGAAGGTGTCCGCTTAATAGGGGTTCGACTGTAATAAATCACGAAATTGCGATTGAGTCTCATGATAAAAGTGTGATATTTCGCATGTATGAAATGCAGAAGTCCGGACATGTTAATGTATAGAATAAACAAGAATGCATTGCAGATCAAACTAAAAAAACAAACTTATTTTTTCTATTTTATACTTGTCTTCAAAAGCATAGATTTGCAATTTTTATAATTTTGGTATTTTACTCTGTCTAATGCCAGACAATTTTACTTGTCAGTGGTAGGGTACTGCCAGTAAATGGGTTAACATATTTTACTACAGGAAAGTAGCGACCTCCCATAGGTAGTGCCACCAGGAAGAAGTGGCACCAAACAGCGGGTTAAACCAAAAGTAAGGGGGGGGACAATACTTTTGGGATTCTACACTACTGCCATTTCTGACTCGATTATACTAAATCGTCCCACAATCAAATCATGTAAAGCTTGTTGTCAATGGTGTAGAAGAGGGGGGTACCCCGAATGTGTTCACCCTTGGTAACATGCTCGTCTAGAGAGGCCCCGTAGTTATGAATTTAGTTCTACAGCACTGCTTGCTGTATATGAGGATTGGATATCATGCATTGAGTGTATGTAATATATCATACACGAGAAGGAGTTTATTATAGTGATTTGAAACACCGAAAAGTGTGTTGAAAAACAAGGCGCTGGTCGAGTTTTTTAACATACTTTGAGGTGTTTTTAAATCACTATAATAAACGACTTCGAGTGTATGATATAGCTTCTCAAACTAGCCTGAAAACAGACCTACGTTTCGCCCGCCCTAAAATTCACGGGTCAAGGAATGGCGAAACGTAGGTCTGATGAAAATGTTGTCAAAAGTGCATTCCGCCCACTTTACATTTTGTAATAATTAACAATGAGATTGACACATTTAACACCTAAAAATAGAAGTTTAGAATAGTTTTTTGTAAACAATATCGAATATGTCGGCCGAGTGTGCCTTTTGTTTTGGCAATTTTAAAATTCGCGGCAATAAACACACAAGTGTTCCGCTATTCACTGGCACTAATAATAAAGAAATTGTCGCTCTAATAAAAGGGTTAAATGTAGATACAGTTACATTGAGTGTTCTTTTGTCACATATCGGCATAAAACTTCAAAAAGATAAGTTCAACCGCAGATCCGTGTGCAAGAAATGTGCGCGGAAAGTTACAAGTATGTATAATACATTTATGGAAATATGTGAAGCAGTAAAAAAGAATGACTCACTTTCCTCTCAAGTCGGAACGTCTCCGTCGTCATCAATAACACTAACAATAACAACAATAACAGTGTGAGTATCGTTACACTGGCCGTATTCAAGCACATCCATTTCGGTGAACACTAATGGTAATATCTGATAAATTAGACTCTTTCCGTAGCCAGTTGGCAACACAGCAAATACATCCTCACGATCCACCACAAGCTTTTTAATACACGTTTCTTGTTCGGTTTTTAACGAACGGTAGTTAAATTGTGCTACAGTTAAATCCAATGCCTTCTTAAACAACTCGTCCTTCGACATGTCCACACGCAACAGCTATTGTTATGTAGATTTATATTCAAATTTTGATTCATAAACTCGTAGCATAATTTTGTCAACTTGACCTTCTTGCTGAAAATTGCTGACCTTTCCAAACTAATTCTAAACCTTTCATGTAAGCGACCGACCAATCAAACACCTTATCGGCGAGAATTATCCAATCAGCTATTCCGACCGCCAGGCGGTCGGATTCCACAGCGTTTTGACAACATTTTCATCAGACCTACGTTTCGCCATTCCTTGACCCGTGAATTTTAGGGCGGGCGAAACGTAGGTCTGTTTTCAGGCTATTCTCAAACAAACTAGTATTTAAAGCGAAAGTTGAGTTAATTTATGGGTGTTTATTACCGTGGTATCAAGACAACGATACGGTGGTGATTTCCTTTGTGTTTTGCTCATGAATTATTAATGAGTTTGAGAAGGTCATATAATATTTCTGAGTGTCTCATTCAGGCATCTTAATAGTGCTGTGGTCATCTGGAGCGGTGGTATGTTACAGCAGATCTTAAGTAGGGGGTGGGATAAGGGTGCTATTCATCCTTTATTGCAGACGAGTTCTAAATTGCAAGGGATGCAGTTCAGTTTAATTGTGTGGAACTCTCAACTTAGTCCACCCATCCTAAACCTTCCATCCTCTGACAGTAGCAGGCTTAACGCAGCTGTAAGGGGTTGCATGCTAATCACATCTGTCAGACATGCTTCCTTTGAGTATGGGCTTAGCCAGAGGCCGTCCCAGTGGCTTGGTACATTCAGAAATGATTTATTTTGACCAGTGATTGAAGCACCAACAATTTTGTTCTTTTGTTCCAGAATGTGGGTATGAATTGGGCGAAGAGGCATTTTACAACAAGGATGGATCATATTATTGCGCAAAGGACTACCTCGACAATTTTGGTGAACATTGCTTCAAATGTCGTGAGTTTCTCGAAGGAGAAGTCATCACTGCTTTGGGAAATACCTTTCATCTTGACTGCTTTACATGTGGCCATTGCAAGTAAGTGCTGGTTTTTCCACAGAGCATGGCCAGTGTGGCACTTTAACTATCCGTTTTGTAGTTAATTCTAAAATACGCAATTCTCAGGCCTTCCTGGGAATGGCGTGCGATCGCACGCGCACGCCTTGACACACGCCAGGGCTTCTCAAGAAGTGCGATTGATCGCACGCCTCGATAAGCTCGATTAGGGCCTGTTCATATGATCCCACTTGCCGAGACGTCTCGTCTAGCGGGACAAATATTTGTGTGTGTTCATATGGAGTTTTTCATCCCTCTTGCCGAGATGAAATTACAATGTTGTTCTATAATTAGCGTTGCAAAACATGTACATTTCATGCAGGCAACACAAATATTTTAGCGATTTTGTTGTTGCTTTTTATTTTTTGCGATAAAAAGCATTGGTTTAGCAACATATTTCATGCTTGATTCTAAAACAAACATAAAACTACGTAAAAATCGTCAAATTAAGCAGGCTGGCGTGTTCATATGGAATATTTTTCATCCCGCCTATCTATGATCTCGGCTCTCACAGGCGAGATCTCGCCAAGCGGGCCAGTCCGCTTTCTCATATGAACACGATGTAAATTTTTATAGTAAAAGTACTAGGAGGCGAGATCATAGGTAGGCGAGACGTCTCGGTAAGCGGGATCATATGAACAGGCCCTTAGGCAACAACGCAAAACAACAAAACTATTAATAATATTTTATCATTTCAGCGCAAATCGCCAGAAATTAGACGTCTTCTAAGCTCTTCTATTTTGTTTAGTGTTTACTTTGTCATATTCTCTGGTAGCTGTGCGTCATATTTTAACATTCTATAACCAGATTTTAGTCTAGTCGCTAACCATTATTAAACACTTTTTAAAAAGCTGCGCGGCCTGCTGACCATGCAGGGAATGAAAAATTGATCACACTCCACTGCACGCCTAGATAGCTGCTCAAGGAGTGTGATTGGTTGCACCCCTACCATATTCTTCATGGGAAGGCCTATTCTTCATGGGAAGGCCTATTCTTCATGGGAAGGCCTATTCTTCATGGGAAGGCCTATTCTTCATGGGAAGGCCTATTCTTCATGGGAAGGCCTATTCTTCATGGGAAGGCCTATTCTTCATGGGAAGGCCTATTCTTCATGGGAAGGCCTATTCTTCATGGGAAGGCCTATTCTTCATGGGAAGGCCTATTCTTCATGGGAAGGCCTATTCTTCATGGGAAGGCCTATTCTTCATGGGAAGGCCTATTCTTCATGGAAGGCCTATTCCTCATGGGAAGGCCTATTCTTCATGGGAAGGCCTATTCTTCATGGGAAGGCCTATTCTTCATGGGAAGGCCTATTCTTCATGGGAAGGCCTATTCTTCATGGGAAGGCCTATTCTTCATGGGAAGGCCTATTCTTCATGGGAAGGCCTATTCTTCATGGGAAGGCCTATTCTTCATGGGAAGGCCTATTCTTCATGGGAAGGCCTAACAAGGTATTATTCACCTTGTATTAACTACATGGAATCGAGGAACAGGGAATCGAGGAACGGGACAAGGAACGAGAAAAAGCTGAAATCTGCAAAACCACTGTAATTTTATGGGGCTTCATTTCTTAAACAAATACAAGTCCCACACGGGAATCTGACTGTGTCCCTGCTAGGAAGTAGAAGGGAATGGAATTGAAATATTTGCGCTCTGCTATTTATATTTATGATACATTGTGCAATATTTAAGTATAAAATGTATGCTATATTATTATCTAACTAAATTTTTCCTACTTAAATTTTTATTCTTCTTTAGGAAACCCTTTCCTCCCGGCGAGACTGTTGTATTTGAAGGGCAAGATTACGTGTGTGAAGATTGTGATTATGGTGTTGATCCCTCGTCACGACAACCGATGCACAGTATGTACTCTATATCCTACTGTATTTGTCTTTCTACTCTTTCATAAATGCGATGTTACAAGGGCATGTTATGTTATGTAGAAATATACGCACAGAAAAACAGTGAACATGGGCATGGCCCGCGTTTCACTCCACCGATATTATCATTCACCGATTCATTTCTTTGTTGACTTCTGGGCATGTTTAGCAAGAAAAATATCGGCAAAGTAACACGAGATTCATGCTCACAATTTCTCTGCGAATATACTTTTTACCTAACATCGCTCTGTGTCCGAAATTACGTTGAAAGTTGCAGCAAGGATTGTGATTTGTCTCGTTTAACATGGCCTAAACTCTAAAGAAAACCAATTCATGCAACGCAGAAGAAAGCCTTAAATTATAACGGTCAAAATTGTCAGGAAAAAAGTTCCGCCCAACAAGGCAACGTGAATTTTGATAGGAATTTTTCAAGTTAGACATTTTGTCGACTTCATTTTAACTCCCGCCCTCCATTCGTAAGATCAAGTCAAGCAGTATAGAAAACGTTAGTCGTTATGGTAAGCACGACACGGTATAGTAATGTTGATTTATAACTGTGAAACCCTTCCTATGACTTATGTGGATGATGTATCCCGCACATGTCATATGATATTTAACGATTCTTGAATTATCAAGGCCGAAGTTTGTGTTATCTGTCGAAACTAAAAGCTGGGGCGATAACATCGACAGAGGCCTTGATAATTCCTCATATCATGCGAAAACCGAAATAAATAATTGATTTATTATCTATTTAAAACGGATATATAAAAGACATCCGCACCTGTGGGTTAAATCTACAAAATAATGACGAGTTCTTCTTGCCATTTACAGCTAGTTAATGTGTGCTCTTTCTTTCGAATATACGTCAACAATATTTCAGAGCCTTTCGTCGCTGTTTTGGTTTTTGCTTAATCTTTATTTTTTTTTAAATTCTCCTTCCCTTAAGTCTGGAACGGCCGAAGGCAACACCATATTGTTTTTCTTCGTGTTTAACATGACGTCAAACGTGTGATATTATTTTTTCATATCACCTGTATGACGTCAAATCGTGCGACATGATGTCACAACTTATTATTATATTATATTAGCTTTGCCATATACAAACAACGTTAGCACAAACAATTGACAGAAACATCTGGCAGGGCAATCGCAACAGCTTACGCCAATTACTGCGGTCCCTTAATTTAGACAAATATAAAACACATATTAAACTATAAAAGTTACTTTTACGCATTGCGACCCACAGGACCGCTTCCAGATTCCCAGAGGCTGACTAAATTTAGATGAATTCTCTCAAACCTGTGCCTTCAGCAAAACCGAAATCGGCCCTACAAATAGCAATGTGCAAAATTAAGCACTACTGAACTTTAAGACTCTAAAACTAAAAACAACAAGTTATCGGTCTAGTCAGGTCTCGAGCTGGTTGCATTTGATGCAAACCGATTTCCATGTTCGCGGATCGTCAATATCATAATATTTATCTAATGCTACTTTATAGTAGTCGTATAGTTTCTTTCTAAACTCCTTTAAAGTTATCTTGGTTTCATATTTGGTCAGCCATTGAGTTGATATGACGATTTCACCGTTGGCTGTTAGCCAATCAGAAATCATGAATTATTTTAATAAAATAAGTAATAATTCAGATTGTCCCACATATAATATTTGAGATTGTTTTAACCGGGAATTCCACTACCTCAATGATCATATACAGTATAAGACGGGTATGTTAAACCTGACGTTGGCGTCGATTCCCGGTCAGGACATTCCGATATTGATTTTTCGTCAAGTACTTCGACTCTACATCATTTGGACACCCCAAATAACGAATAATTTGTTAGTTGATTGCCAGGGGTAGAAGCCTTTTCGTTCTTTCCAGGTCGTTATTTAGCCGTGATGCCATTTTCCTGATGAAAGGACTGTATTTTTGTTAGAATGTGCTGGATGTCACAAAGATATTGAACATGGTCAGGCCTTGATGGCGTTAGATCAACATTGGCATCCGAACTGTTTCACATGTCAGAAATGTGGCGTCGTTCTTCATGGGGAATACATGGGAAAGTAAGTTAAGTTCGCCAGGGTCGGGTGTGCTCATTGAACTATATACAAACTGGAACGCTAACTCAATACGGCAACCCTGATAATAGGATGAAGCCAAGCTAGTTTTTCTGAGTTTTGAGTTGAAATACTTAACGCCGAACATTGGACTGTATATGAAATTGAAGCTATTAAAAAGTTCTATTTGATATAAAAACTTCAAGACTTTAGGTAAAATGGAAATACTTAAAAAATACAAAAATAACCACAATTTTGTAAAATACGGCAGATTTCCCCTCAAAGTTTTAAGTATTTCCCTTTTACCTAAAGTCTTGAAGTTTTTATATCAAATAGAACTTTTTAATAGCTTCAATTTCATATACAGCCCAATGTTCGGCGTTAAGTATTTCAACTCAAAACTCAGAAAAACTGAATTAAGCTGGCTTCAAATTCCCCCCTGCGTTAGCGTTCCAGTCTATTATGTAGTTCAATGGGTGTGCTACACTGCTGAAGCACATGTTGATTCAAACAGCCGTGCTTTACGGTACATGAGCCGTACCAAATGCATAAATATACAGTATAATAACGTACGATTTTAGATATTTCTACTTTTTAAAATTTTTGCCCAAGTTCGATCAAAAGCAGAGCAAATAACTAAGTAGAAGGTGTTAGTAGATGGAATACTCGAACGGAAATTTATATACATTTTAAAGACCTAGCCAGGAGCAGTTGCGAAAAATGCAACTTAGGTCCTCTGGCAGGAATTGAATCTGCGGCCCTGCGATTCCGGTGCAGCGCTCTAACCAACTGAGCTACAGAGTCCAGTTGCTGAGCATTCACCGCAAGTTCGGTATATAAGATGGGAGTGATGCCAGCATATGCATGGTGTATGGGTGAATATCTAGATTTTTCTCGGCATCTCGTTCGATAGGATTAATAGTAGAAGGTGTTAGTAGATGGAATACTCGCCTAAGTTGCATTTTCGCAACTGCTCCTGGCTAGGTCTAAAAATGTATATAAATTTCCGTTCGAGTATTCCATCTACTAACACCTTCTATACTATTAATCCTATCGAACGAGATGCCGAACGAACGAATGAGAAGCACGCCCATTTGTATCGAACATAAAAATACGTCTATATGAATTAAGTTCGCCTCATGAGAAGTGCAGCATATATGACGTCTAAACTGGGCCTAAGCTGTTAGTTTATTTCTTTACTTTTTGTTCGAACAATTTTTGAATTTCTCCGTTGAAGGGATGGATTTGCATTTTGTGAGAAAGATTATCAGACTGAGTTTGGCGTGACTTGTGCTGGATGTCAAGGCTACATCACTGGCAAAGTACTGCAGGTACATAAACTTTCTTATTATATAGTAGACAGTAAGATATGGAAAATATGCCGTGACATATTTTCCATATCTTCACTAGTGAGGATATCGATCACGTGATCATTTCCCGCCAATGGCTTTTTGTGTTGTGAAGTTGTCAATTTCGCGATGACTATATAATAAAAAGAACATTACACGGTGGCTTGAAGATATGAATTTTATCTTCTCGTGTTGGAAACAATATTTTACTCATTCGCTGCGCTCATTCGTAAAATATTGATTTCACCACTCGAAGATAAAATTCATATCTTCGGCCTCTATTTATTAATTCTATCATACTGTAAAAGTCATTAAAAAAAAATGTTTGTTGAAGGTTTTTGTACATGGAAATTTTGAGCGAAAATTATATACATATTTTTAGACCTAGCCAGGAGCAGTTGCGAAAAATGCAACTTTAGGCCCTCTGGCAGGAATCGAACCTGCGGCCCTGCGATTCCGGTGCAGCGCTCTAACCAACTGAGTGGTATACTAACTATTATTAGTATGCCACTGAGTGGTATACTAACTATTGCATGCAAAAATATTTTAGGCCGGGATTTTAACACTTGAGAAATGTTTAAACACGCACGACGTAGTCCCGGGGCCCCGCGGGTTCTTGGAAAGGGTTCAAATGTTCAATTGACTAGTGAATCATAAACTCGTACTGAAATTTCTGTATTTTCTTTAAGGCTGGCGACAAGCATTATCATCCACAATGTTCTCGTTGTGCCAAGTGCGGTCAAATGTTTGGGGAAGGAGAAGAGATGTACTTACAAGGTTTGTTAGTTGATGGGTTTTTGACAGACATTACATCGGATGAATTCGGTCTAAGAATGAATCACATCGATGACTTACAACTGCTGTAGAGTCGTGTCTTCCGCGAATTGATACCATAGCCCCACTAGATTGCAGATTAGCCCGGCTACCCCATTTCTTATCGATATCACTGAAAGATGGACAACGTTTTCTTTATACACCCTTTTCGATTTGTTTTATATATCAGGCTCTGAGATCTGGCATCCACAATGCAGTGAGATGGTGCGAGAAATGGAGAGAGCTGAGAAGGAACGCCAAGAAATGGAACAACGTGAAGCAGAGCGTAGAGAAATGGAAGAAGAGGCGAGAAGACCGGAAACTGACCAGCGGGAAGCGGAAGGACAAGACGCGGAGAGACGGGAAGCCGAGAGACGGGATGCGGAGAGACGGGAAGCTGAAATGAGAGAGGTTGAACGACGGGATGTGGAGCGCAGAGATGCGGAACGCAGGGATGCGGAACGCAGAGATGCGGAACGCAGAGATGCGGAACGCAGAGATGTGGAACACAGGGATGCGGAACGCAGAGATGGGGAACGCAGAGATGCGGAACGCAGGGATGTGGAACGCAGGGATGCGGAACGCAGGGATGTGGAACGTAGGGATGTGGAACGCAAGGATGTGGAACGCAGGGATGTGGAACGTAGGGATGTGGAACGCAAGGATGTGGAACGCAGGGATGCGGAACGCAGGGATGTGGAACGTAGGGATGTGGAACGCAAGGATGTGGAACAGCGGGAAGCAGAGCGTTTGGAAGCAGAACATCGTGAGGCGGAGCAAAGAGAACGTGACAAAAGGGAAAGGGAAATTGAAGGTGAGCGGCGTGAGGCCGAACGTCGAGAGATGGAACAAAGAGAAATAGAAAGAAGAGATCGAGAGAGAAGAGAAATTGAGTACAGAGAGTCGCAACGACGAGACACTGAAAGACGAGATGCTGATAGAAAGGTTAGTGAAAGCATTGCCTGCTTTTCTTAACTAAACAACAACAACGACAACGACAACAACAACAACAACGGCAACGACAACGACAAAGATTTCTATGCACTTCAACTTTTACATAATCATTTAACACAAAAAAGAAACTTTTACTAGCGTAGAAGTACAATGTCATCTGTAATAACCATTAGAGGCTAGCCTAGACAGATGACATTTAAAATTACTTGCTGCAAAGTTTGATGGTCAGTGAAATGCAAAATAAAACACAGTTACAGACAAAATAGAAAAATAAAAAATAAAAGCCATATTGGCAAAAAAACTAAACTAAACTAACTGCTGTGCCACCGACACTCCTTTCGTTTCAGTATTAGCCAGCTTCTGGAATAAACGAAATTGATAAGCGCCATTGATAAACGAAAAAAGCCAATAGAATTCGCTATTATATTGTGCGTCTACGTTGAACGGTTGAAGGGTAAAAATGTAGACATCTTTTAGATCTAACCTGGAGCAGTTGCGAAAAAAGGCCCTCTGGCAGGAATCGAACCTGCGGTCCTGCGATTCCGGTGCACCGCTCTGTGTCTACGTTCGGCATTTTGGATGAAAATTCTCATTTCGTTTTAGAGGGAATATTACGAACAAGGCAATCCTGGCCAACAAGTTGACGTCGGTAAGTGAAATTCATCGATACATTCATAATTAGTGGGATTTTTAAATAACAGTTATTTGCCATTTCATTCTAAAAATATAGATCTACCGAAAATACCGAAATACAGTATGTGAACTCGATTCACGGATTTCACGCCTCGCAAAATTGTCAAAAGAGTGCTTTTTACCACGTGTGGCACCACGCGCTCTCTGAAACTTGCTTATACAGCAAGTTCTACATTTGGTTTACACTTGAAATGTTTATTTTTGGATTTTCAAACCAGGACTTTACATTTAAAGCTATTTAAACACAAATATATGGTTCTCATCAATCACATCACATCATTTGTATAAGCAACGTTGTATTTTATAAACCTACACGGCTTCAACTTCAAGTCGTGTTCGTTTTGTTTGTTGCCGTGACTGTCGGTTTTTGGGGTGACACGGCATTCTAGCGAAGACCCTGCGCGGGCCTTACAATGACAGTTTCGAGGATGCTGAGTTTTAGAAACATCCCCATTATCTTAAGCGACCGTTGGAAGGGGCTGGTGGAATTTAGTGAGCCCTCTTAAATCTTTAGCATGGCCCACTCCTTCATACTCAACTTTTTCCCAGTAACCCACTGCTAAATCATGATATTTTTTAGACCCCCCCCCCCACTTTCTCTCCTAAAAATTCCAAAGTACATGTAACCTGACTATGAATACTGTTAATATATTTTCAAGTTCTACCTATAAACAGATAGAACAAGTTGTAACTATGTTGTAAATATCTTGCTCCAGATGTGTCAGGGGTTATCTAAGCAGCACTTGCAATGCTGAGCCCAATTGCGTTGTTATTCTATGGGTCTTGCATAGGTATGGGGGTTCGGGGGCACGCTCCCCCGGAAAATTTAGAATTTTAGTAGCCCAGAATTGCCATTTCGTGCGCTTTCAGGGTGACATTCTTGCAGCAGAACAACAAAACATGTATCATTTTTGCGTGCCCTCTACCCCCCCCATTGCCAATATTTTTTCGCGTGACCCACCCTTTTAAGGCCATTTTTGGATGGCCCATCCCCTAACTCCACCAGCCCCCTCCTTGATTAAAAATAAGCGGTCCCTAAGTCTTGATCAAACGAGAATGAGAGTTGGCTCGGTCAAACGAGCAAAAACCAGCTCTCAAAGTTGATGAGAGTGTATTAGAGCCGAGTCGATGAGAGTTGGCGGTCGAGCGCGACCGATAATTGCCACTTTCATTAGGGACCTTAAGATCTACGACGACGAGGCAGTCGACAACGCCATATAAATATGTGAATATAAGGAGACCGTGATTGAACAACGTTCTTGTTTTAGCTCACAGCTTTTTATTCATGACTTTTAAAACGTTTCAACTGCAGTTATCGACTGCAATGCAGGCTGTAAAAACAAACGTGAAATGCAGCTATTCATCCTTCTGACTTGCCGTCGTCCTGAGGACGTAAAAATGCTCTAGTTGGCGTCGTTAACAAGACAGAGACGACGTCGAGAATTCTCTTGGGACTACAAGTTTTTCCATTGCTTTATTACAAGCGAAAAACTTCATTGTTAGAAGGGCCGCGTCGTCGACGTTGGCGTTGTAGATCTTAAGCTCGCTATTAACTCTCATCAACTCTCATTCTCATTTGATCGGAGCTTTATAATATATATTCACACATGCATAAATTCCAGCATCAGTAATGAGTGGCCCTCGATATATTGACCCGATCATTTCAAAAATGTCTGGGAGATCATGAAATATCAACCTGTACTGCAGCTCGTGAAAATCTCGTCCTGATGACATAAAATAAAAGATCGTGTGTTCACATAAATCTTCAGTTCGATATTGAACGACCTGTGGGTCTGCACGCTTGGCGTCTTAGCTGTTGATCTTGTACTCGAAAGTGTTTGAACAGGGATTACTTTTTAAAATACTTGCTGCATACCCAGACTGTAGACACGCTTCCATGTTGTCGTCGTGTAAATATGGTTGACATGATATAGCGTGGTGTTTTAAACCATGGCACGGAAGAAAGTCTGTATAACTGCGTACATTGTTCATATATATGGTAATGTATATTATAAGTACAATAGTTCTCTTATTGTCACGAACATTTGCTTCTGGAGTAAAGTACTTAGGATATAAATGTAGCTATTGGTATACACTAGGCGCAAATCGTAGTTTAGAAATAAAAGATCCCAGCTGCGAATTGCTTTTAAACCACACGTATATTAAAAGTACAATTGGGTAACGTTTTTATTGGGTAACGTTTCGTTTGCAGTCCAACACCTTCAGAGCATTTAAATGAATTTTACACGGTATGCTTTTCATACATTTAGAATAAAGCTTAGTTATGAAAACGGTTACAAAATTAAGAAATTCAGTAGAGCAAATGAACGTGAAGAAACAAAGGAAAACAACTTATCAGTATATGTTGTTGGTGTTTGGTCAATTGACAAAGGATTATTGTAAATGTATATAATTTTTATACAGCTATTTCAATTTAGGCTGTCACAACAATAGTGAAATGCTCAATTGATGCACTATATTCAATGCCTCGTTTGCATCATATATTCTTTGACTTTGCCGTTAGCATTGCACATTTGCCTGTTGACTTTGACAACCTTAATTGAAATTGCTGTATAGCATACCACGTAAAATACATTTAAATGCTCTTATCCAATAAAACTATATTGAGTATTGTGTGTTTTTAAAATCATTTGCTGGACTCTTTTACTTAGGAGTAATTTTGGCAATAACAACAAATACTGGCTGTTGCTAAGTATATAGGAAAACAATGTTTGCAAGACAATAATCGCAATTGCTAAACAAACTGTTTCTGAATTTGTTGGAAAGGGCGTTTTGTGTACGTAACCATTTTGAGGGTTGGCAAACAGAGAAACATTGGTCATTTGAGAAAACATCGAGATGTTCGGTTGTTTCCGCGGCAATATTCTCTATAGTTTGCACAATGCAAATGTCTTAAGACTGAGTGAAAATATGCATTATACACAAATATAAATACAAGTAAACACTGCTTGCAGATGCGGTTAGCGCGCTGGCTCTTACCTTTGAGTTAAGCTTGCTATATTATACTGAAGGTCGAGGTCTTTGGTTTGGGTGACCATATATACCATCCTCTGAAATGATGTGCTTGAAACCTCACCACAAACGAACCCTTCCACCTCGGCTGTGCTCCGTGATCGGACATGGGTCGTATATATATATAGTGGTAGCCAGGGGCGCCCTTGTGAGCCTTCGACTCTGTCACGTTTGAGTCGCGTCCCTTGCAATTTAGCTGCAACAAAGGATGCATGCACGTTAACACTTTACCAATTCGATATTTTCTTGTTTAGGTCGCCAGCCATCTCCAGATTTTGATGATTTGCCACCACCACCCAGACCAGAAGAATTGCCTAAAGGTATGTAGCATATTCTGAGTAAATAGATTCCCAGGCAATCACATGCAGCTTGCTTCTTTGTCAACATATTTCACTTGGTATATGATACGAAAATATCCACGAGAGCTTGAAATAGAAAAAAATATTGCCTGTCAAACTGTTTTCTTTTTGGCATGTCAAATAGATTATGGCCTGCATTTTCTATTTTTGAACTGCCAAAATTGTCCCACTCGGCTGTTAAATAAATGAATATTAATTTTCTACATGCATTTCAATCATTTATCTATTAGCCCTACTAAACTGTCCTACTTGACTATTAACTCTGGTATTAGCCCTTTGAAGAAAATTAAGGATGCCAGTATGTGTTAAGTAAATGAAATGAAACAATCTGTGGAATTTCGTCAGCCATTTTATTTTTCACTTGGCAGTTCAAAATTATTTTCACCAGTTCTCAAATATAGCCTAATTTTGGCCATTGATAGGCCGCTAATTCGAGACCTGAAAGATATCATACTTGTTAATGACATCACAGTCCATGACAATTTGACAGACCATCGTTCAATACATCATTTTTAAAAAGGTAAACGTATATTAAACTCAAATACAACGGCGCCAGCCAAAAACTCGTGCAATATTGGTGTAAACATTGGGATAAATACTCTGTAAGAAAACCACACTCTTCTAAGAACTCATAATGAAGTGTGATGACATAAGTATGATATTTGCGTATCAAATAATTCAGTCATTTTTGGACAGTGTTCTTGACAATGATATCAGAAAGTGGAGTGAAATTTCGTTGCATAGGAATTTTACAAATTGAAAGGGTTTTTTAAGGGTTTTATCGACTTGATATATTGACTATCCCACTTACTGACTTACTGAAGAATGGTTTTGCTTGACGTCACGAAATTCTAAAAGTAAACCTACAATGCTGGCTGTTTTAAATGAGTCGATACAATTATTTCTTCTAGAGTTACAGAGCTTTGAAGAATACTATCTGTGACCTCAGCACGATTGTCAAAAGCTGTTAAGACTATGTTATAAACACAATTTAGTTCAAGAATGTTTTGTTAAGGTTACGAAGTGATTTATAATCCGGCCATAAAAATAATTTACTAAAACGGCAACCATGTTGATTGACAGAGTGAGTATAGTTTCATGTACACAGATTTGAGTCCATGCATGACAGAATGTTTGACATTTAATTGGCTCGTATCTAGGCCCTCCAGCTCCGCCAACCAGAACAGACAGTCGCGCGAAGGACTGGAAAGCACGTTATGGATCACTCCCAAGAAGTGGCTCTGGATCTGTGAACGGTGACGCTCCTGAAGTCCAGGTGAGGGTAAGTTGAGATTACTACGAAACCGTATAAGTGGCCTTTTGTGGTCTAATGTGCAAACTGTCTCGAATATATTTTGCATTAAATGGTAAATTTGCACATGAATGTTGCTTTTGTTTGCTTGTTTTTTTTGTTTGCTTGTTTTTTTGTTTGCTTGTTTTTTTGTTTGCTTGTTTGTTGTTGTTGTTGTTGTCGTTGTCGTTGTCGTTGTCGTTGTCGTTGTCGTTGTCGTTGTCGTTGTCGTTGTCGTTGTCGTTGTCGTTGTCGTTGTCGTTGTCGTTGTCGTTGCCGTTGCCGTTGCTGCTGCCGCCGCCGCCGTTGCCGTTGCCGTTGTCGTTGTCGTTGTCGTTGTCGTTGTCGTTGTCGTTGCTGCTGTTGTTGTTGCTGCTGTTGTTGTTATTGCTGTTGTTGTGTTGCTGTTGCTGTTGCTGTTGCTGTTGATGTTGCTGCTGCTGCAGTTGCTGTTGTTGTTGTTGTTGTTGTTGTTGTTGTTGTTGTTGTTGTTGTTGTTGCTGTTGTTGTAGCTGTTGATGTTGTAGCTGTCGCTGTTGTTTTCATCGTTGTATACATGATTGTATTGTTCTTTATCATAGAATGGCCCATCTCGACCAAGACCTTATTCATATCATGAATCAAGTCACAGTAAGTGTTCATTGTTCCATGCTTTTCAAACACGTCGTTTTCCCAATCTTCCTCAAAATAACTGGAATTTTCTGACATGCAGGCTTTTGCCTGGGTAGGTTTGCCAGTGGGTCATTGCAGTACTGCCAGTCTGACTGAATACTGGCTGTTGCTACTAATAATAGCCTGACTAGTCTAGTACTTACTGCTTTGCAATGTTTTATTCAGTGTTTCATTTTCAACCTTCCTCAATGTCAGTAAACCTTCCTCACGGGTGGTTTCGAGCAAATTTTCCTTGACAAGTTTTCATTGATAAAATGACAAGTCTCCTTGTCTAAAAGCATGTCACGGCTGCTTTTGAACAAAGTAAACTTGTTCGCGGAGCTTTACTCGGCGATGTTTAATTGTACAAGTAACCAACTGTCGTATTATTCAATTTTCCAGATAGTTATGACGAAACCACTCAATCAACATCAGTCTCGTCGGTATGAGCCGCACATAATATTTAAATAAACTAACTTTATTTAAAGATGTTTTTTATCTACATCTCACTCGATTGAAATTGGTTTAGGTGGATGGATATTTCGAGTGAATAGGCCGCAGATTCAATTCCTGTCGGAGGACTTAGAGTTGCATTTTTCGCAGCCGTTCCCGTTCAGGTCTAAAATATTGTATTTATTGGTCTCTAGTTTTATAACAAGAGCAATATCTGAACACCAGGTATTGTTTATTTCTTAGGGTGGCGATCAAAAGTACAAGACAAGTGTGCAGTTAAAGATTGGCAAGAGCACTGACGACAGCTCAATCGGTAGAGCAACTACTGCCAGAAGTCCGACATCTTCACCTGCGAAATCTCCAAATGCAGAAGCCAAGGTTAGCAACATATCTCTTCTTCTCAGGTTGTTTCAGTCAGTTTCATGTGCCCCGCTTCCAGAGGTTTATCTCCTCAGCTTCGTATTCCTCATTTTTGTAAGAAAAAATCGTCTATCTAATTTTGGTCTCGAGGGAATATCATCTCCATTCTCGAAAGTAACCACTATGATCAGTGGCGGACACTAGGGGGCAACCCCCCCCACCCCCCAATAATCTCTGAAAAGCCTTTGAATGGTAGGCGAATAACTATGTAAAGAACTGCAACAAAAGGGTGGTAATATGGTGGCGACCTAAATGCCCCCCCCCCGTCCAATATTTCGCGAAGTGTCCGCTACTGGACATGATGTTTTCAACCTCTGCATATCTTGTGTCGTTCTTGAGATATTCCCCTTTTTAAGAAATGCAAATGACCTGTCTTCTGAAATACTAGAGAAATATGAAATGGACCATTTCTTTGCACGAAATAGGCAGTGGAGTGTTTTCGTACTCCGATGCTATCCTTGTGCAAAGCTTGAATGAATTCTGTTTACTTAGTAGCGAAGACATTCATGGTTTGGTAAATCTTTCGTGAGTATATGACGTCACAAGATATGGAGAAATTGAAAGCGTCGTCGTGTTTTATTTCGTAGAAGTAATTTATTTCGTAGAAGTGATTTATTTCGTAGAAGTGATTTATTTCGTAGAAGTGATTTATTTCGTAGAAGTGACTTATTTCGTAGAAGTGACTTATTTCGTAGAAGTGACTTATTTCGTAGAAGTGACTTATTTCGTAGAAGTGATTTATTTCGTAGAAGTGATTTATTAAGATTTAAATAACAAATTGATTTTCTCATGACAGTGGTACTTCAACATTGAATTTATTCAAATAACAAAAAAATTTCCTATAAAATTGTTAAATTTTTGTTATTACAGATTTTCCAATACCGAGAGCTTAAGGTGGATAATTATCGTTCACCTAGAGGAGTTGATAAGGGGAATTTGGAGGTAAAAATTTGATTCTTTGTCGCACGAGGACCCTATATAATGCTCTAAAAGCTTATTGGCTAAGGTCCGGTTTAGACGACGTGCTTTTCCTGAGCCAAACTTAATTCATATTTTAGTCGTCTAAAATAGGCATATTTTTTTATATTAGATGGTGTTAGTAGATGGAATACTCGAACGGAAATGTATATACATTTTTTAGACCTAGCCAGGAGCAGTTGCGAAAAATGCAACTTAGGCCCTCTGGCAGGAATTGAATCTGTGGCCCTGCGATTCCGGTGCAGCGCTCTAACCAACTGAGCTACAGAGTCCAGTTGCTGAGCATTAACCGCAAGTTCGGTATACATTATGGGAGTGATGCCAGTATATGGTGTATGGGTAAATATCAAGATTTTTCTCGGCATCTCGTTCGATGGGATTAATAGTAGGTGTTAGTAGATGGAATACTCGAACGGAAATTTATATTTCAAACGGGCTTGCTGATTCACACGGGCTTGCTTCTCATGGGCCGTGCTTTGTTAGTGGTTCTGCTTTTGGTTGCAATCGGCCAAAAGTTTTTAGAGTAGAAATATCTAAAATAATACATTATCAAAAATTATGCACGGCTGTTTGAATCAACATGTGCTCTGCAGCCGTATAGCACGCTTGAACCAGTGTTATATAGCGTTTAGCCGCGTCGTTCTTAATTGATTCGAACGCCGTGCTTCGCATTCTGCTGAATTCATCAAATTGCGTACGGCTATGAAAAATACGCCGTCTAAACCAGACCCAAAGAAGCCTTGGTAGCAACGTCATCATGTAGAGCACTGTGATCAGAGCGATCGGATTTCGCGTCTGAGATTGTGGATTCCATTTTCACTCAACACCCGAAACACTCGTGTGGAAAGAGATACAAATGTTTACAGTACCGAAAGCTATATAAAAATACAATCGTACGAGAATATTGTTTTTCTTGTAATAAGTGAAAAAGAATTCATAGCCATTCCATATTTTTACGTTCTTTTTCAATTTCCTAGAAACATTTAAATGATGATGACTTTCGTGAAGTGTTCAGGATGACGCGAAACGAGTTCTATGAATTGCCAAAGTGGAAGCAGATTGATCACAAGAAGAAAGCTAAGTTGTTCTGATTCAATTCTCTCTGATTTCATGCAGTTTTGTCGTAGTAAAGATTGATTAATTTCTATATCTGACTTCATACAGTAGTTTGTAGTATAGATTGATTCATTCTGAGTTCATAGTTATTAACATACCGGGTGACCCCAAAACACGCACGGTGTTTGATTTAATGTAGCGCAAAAACTACAACAGGTATTTCACTCACAAAAGTTCTATTGTATTCGAAAAGGGCTAACTTAAATTTTGGTATATAACGCTTGAGTTTTGATGCAGTATTGACCGACATACAGATGTTTGAAGTGGCTGTACGTTTTTAAAATTAGTGATAAAACGAGAAAAAACGGCTTATTAAATTAAGTTGAAAACATGCAGTTGCCATTCTTTCACGAGTATTGTCAATTTCAATGAAGTTAACTTTAACTTCAGATTATTTCCTAGTAGATTTATTATTTTGTTAATCTTTTGTAACCCTTGGCCTTGGGAATAAAAATGGAATAGTAATGTACACATTGACAGAAAATTTAGTTGAAAACATTAAAGACAGCTTCGTTAGGCAATTGTTTTGGCATGTGAAACTTCGGATGAAGAACTGATCCAAAATTCCTTTGATGGCATGATTTCCAGAGCAAGACGATGTATTCATGCTCAAGGCAAGCTTTACCAGATGAATAAATCTTGATCTTTGGACCATTAACGTTGTACATGCGTTCTTTGACCAAAATAGAAATATTTATCAAGTTTAACCAAACAGCTTTTTGATCGGGCCGTTTTATGCTAACTTTTGGCAATTTCAAAAATGCTTATTCAACTTCAAACATCTGTAGCTCGGTCAATATTGCATCAAAATTCTCAAACTCATTAATAATTCATGAACCAAAAACAAAGAGAATCATAAGCGTAGAAGATGGTTTGAAATCAGAGGAAGAAATTACATAAATTAAGTGAACTTTCACGTCGGTTTTCTCGCAAAATACACGTTCGTTTGAGAAGTAAGTTCAAACACTCGTAAGGAGGACTTCCTCCGATTTCTAAACACCTCGAAATTCGTTAAAATATACTCTGCTTCGCCTCGTATATATATTCAACTTTTCTCGGTGTTTCGAAATCGGATGAAGTCCTCCTACTCGTGTTTGAACTATTCCTTCAAATGTTATATACCAAAATTTTATTTAGCCCTCTTTGAATATAAATGAAATACCTGTTGTAGTTTTTGCGCTATATTAAATCAAACATCGTAAGGTTTTTTTTGGGACACCCGATAGTATTAGATAGAATTTGTTCATTACGCACCATTAATTATATAGTATCCTATTATGTTTATTTCCGTATACTTTTGTGAACAGAAAATATATAATCATGTTTGTGTATTAATTAGAATTAGACCATTTGAGTGCTATTGAGTATATTGTAAGGTTTGAACTCATGTAAAACTTTAGACACATATTACAGAGATCCGTTGTGCTGCCGATTTATATTTACCGGTTTAAGGCTTTCGTCTACGCATGCACAAGTCGTTTTAAGGCTTTCGTCGCGTTGCAAAGGGTATGTTATGTTAGATGAATTTACAGTATATTACACACTCTAGTCTCTATTGATAATAACACGGTATAACCAAAGCTTTCTAAGTTACAAACTTTTGTAAATTTCTCTGTTACCCTGCTGGTGACACACAAACACATTGTACAGAGTGTTAAAAAAACGGGTAATCCACCTTTGGCATGTTGTGGCGCGCATAATATTTTAGTGTATACTAGACTTACCTTTTTCACACAATAAAATGTTCTAACCACCAAGTTTCGTTGTAAAATCGCGATTTTAACCTTTCTTAAATTTACCAAAACTTGATAAACAGCCCATGGGTTACGCCATCTTATTAAAATTCACAAATATGAATCCGAAATGAGAATAATTTCATTAGGCAGACAATAGCTTTGCGCTCAACCCCCAATGGTGGAAAATGCGTTTTCGTCTTTTCGACCGGCAATTTTTAATCGTATCGTATTTGGCCATTTTTGATCGCAATGCTAC
Organism: Trachythela sp. YZ-2020; assembly: GCA_016169945.1. Lineage (NCBI taxonomy): Eukaryota > Metazoa > Cnidaria > Anthozoa > Malacalcyonacea > Clavulariidae > Trachythela > Trachythela sp. YZ-2020. The sequence continues at coordinate 1,778,040 of JADLSH010000157.1, forward strand.
AAAAAGGTATCATTTAATAGCTAAAAGATTGCTATACAGTACCCTGTACTGTAATTATATTGGGTGTCAATAATTCTGCCAAACCATATATTGCAATGTTCAACCTTAATGTGCCGCCATGCGTGAAAATCAATGACAATGACAACAAACAATGTGTGAAATTTAAGATGTTCCATTTATTATTATTATTTATTATTACACCATTCCCTCAGCAGCAGCCAAATTATACAAAAAGTTCTCCATAGCCGAGGTCAATTTTCTCTCTTTCAATGTTTCCAGTTGTATAACGCGTCGAGTATTGTCTTCGTTTGCCACGGCTAGACCTTTCAGGTTATTGATCAAACTTTGAGTTTTCTCTGACAACTCCTACGAAATGAATAAATAGGTAAAATAAGTAAGACAGACGTAAAAATCTCACATCTTGTCAACAAGATGTGTTCGCAATAGACTTGTAGCAAGCTTGTTAACAAGTTGTAACAATGTTGTCATTTTATCAAGTTGCTACAAGGTTGTCACCACAACTTGTTAACAAGTTGTTGAATTGCAGGAGGATGTTAGCAAGTTGTGAACAAGCCGTAGACAACTTGTCAACAAGCTGGGAACAAGCAGTGCGAACACATCCTGATAAGTTGTTGAAACAGCATTGGTACAAGTCTGCTGCAGGTTTGTTACAACTTGTGCGCTTTTACGTGTGTAGGTGATGTACGAGATGCATTCAATTATTTTCAGTCCGTGAAAGCAACACAAACTTTTATAAATTTATCATCCAATTTTCATCCAAAGTGAACGAAAATTTAATCGATTTGTCTTTGGCCTATGGCCATTATCCCACAAATTTTCGTATTAAAATGTGTGATATTTTTTAGTTATCTTGCGGAGTTAATAAAATTATGTGTAAATACTGTTCTCACGTCGTTGCTTACCTCGACCAACTGTTCGTCGCTTTTTTCTTCATCTTTTGCATTATTCACCATAAACATTGCAATATCTTTGTGGACTTTACCCATTTGAAACGTCTCTGAATGGCACAGCAGAAAAAACAACACATAATTCAGGATTCTATCCAGGACCATGTGAGTGCAGGGTACCTGCTGCCCTGATGGCATGACCCCCTCCTACCCTGCTGACAACTTTTAAAACTTGATCGACTGGTCTCAGAGTAGGTGGAAGCGCGACATCGATTGACAAAATGCAAAGCGATTAGAGCCGTTCGTCAGACGTCTTTCTGGCTTTGGGGGGATAGCGTATTTCTCCGAATCACCAGTAACTAATATTGTGCGCGTTGTAGTACTGAATTTCATCTAAGACTAACGTTTAAATAACAAAATTCGCCAAAGATAAAAAATACAAAATTACTTGTATAAAATATCTATTACACAGTACAACATTGGGGTTTTCGTACTGGATATTTGAAACCTTTCAAGTGCCGGACGGAAGGGTCCGCTTTGGCGTGAGTGCCAGGCACTGCTGAGTGCTGGGCGCCGCCCACCGTGGGCAGAACCCTGATAATTATATCTGTAAAGTTATGTGATGAATATACAATGGTGGATTCTAAATTTATTGTGTTACCTTTTGCGTGCGGGACAATTGACACTTCACCATCAGAAACTAGTAAAGTAGAAGAATGTACATGTTATGCCTATCCTGTACTGTTGTGTTCGATACTGCTCATTTTCTAATTTTCTTCCGTTATGAAATGAATGATTTATTAAAATTTCCAAATGGCAGGTACATGGCATAACCAGCAACCTGAAAAACTTGAAATTACAAATTGGTAAAAGTAGCCATACTATTTACAAGTTAAAAGGTTATAAAAGTTAACGATTCATATATATATATATATAAATGTACTGAGTTGAAGATTAGATTAAGCACGTTAGTTTGAGTGGGTCATCTCAATTGAATCCCATTTTTTGACACAATATGGGATAAAACTGTTTTTGAAACGTTCTGTTCTACATTTAAAAAGTGGATACTTTCGAGGGTTCCTAAGATGATTTTTGTGGTTAACAGGATCAGGAAGAAGTTCATGTAATTTGTTATCATGGTTTAAAACAGATTTATACAAAGACAAGCATTGTTTCTCTCTGCGTTCGTGGAGTGTAGATAATCGCGATTGATCGAGAGAAGCAGTATATGAGAGATGAGGGAACATAATCTTTATCGCTCTTTTTTGAACAACATTTATCATCGAATCGCTAGAGGAACTATCTAAACGAACTAACTATGGTAAGGTAGTGATATAGCAGCGTCGACTACGCATCCAAGATTCAAAATATGCACATCAAAGTATTCAACTGTTCAATCATCATTTGAATATGCAAAAAGTTGCTCGTGTTTCCCTTAAATGCACCTTTCTTTATTTTGCTTTGCACAGAAGACGAAATATGCCAGTACAACAATTTTTTAATGGACAGTTCTATTGCCGTTATATGTGAAACACAAATGGATGATTGAACAGTTGAATATTTTGATATGCATATTTTAATTCTTCCAGTCTCCGCTACATGTTATGATTCAACTGCAATTTATCCAGTGGTACTGGGAACAAGTCATGCCTGACATTTCCTGATAGTTTGTCCTATGTCGTATTGATATACACGGACAGATCGTCCGTCAAGACGAACTGCGCACGCAAGATGGTTTTTCTTGACGCATGAGATCATGCATCAAGTAATATATCATACACGAGAAGGAGTTTATTATAGTGATTTGAAACACCGAAAAGTGTGTTGAAAAACAAGGCGCTAGCCGAGTTTTTTAACATACTTTGAGGTGTTTTTAAATCAATATAATAAACGACTTCGAGTGTATGATATAGCTTCTCAAACAAACCAGTATTTAAAGAGAAATTCAACGCGAAAGTTGAGTTAATTTATGGGTGTTTATTACCGTGGTATCAAGACAACGATACGGTGGTGATTTCCTTTGTGTTTTGCTCATTAATTATTAATGAGTTTGAGAAGCCATCTCGGCGAAGTATCAGTCGAACTATCCTTTCTTCACATTCCCCAAGATCGTCCAGTCTTGTATAAATCAACCATTATTTAAGATTTTGAGCGTAGTTCACTCTGCTTCCGACATCAGAAAATTCTCTAGTAAACCCATAGTAAAGCCAAGAGGACAAACATTTACTTACTATTTGCAAATATATCGTAAAGCTCATTGCGGTTCTCAACAGAGGCGTCCGTAAACCCAGCGATATAATAACTTGTGGAGGTCAAATTTTGAATATCTGTTTCGTCATTTGAATCGATCAATGGAAATAAAATATTCCAATTCTGTCGATGCCACACCAGTTGAGGGATTGCTCTTAAAGATACAAAACAGATCGGGAAGCGTAATTTTTACGAATTGAAGCCAATAGTTGTTTGTACCTAATGCCATCCATACAGTGACGATTCGGTGTATTAAGAGCTTCTATAAGTTTCTAGTTATTGGTGGGAAAGAAGAAATATTGTCTAGATAATAATTTATCATCAGTGGCCTCTCTTTCTTGCTAAATTAGTCGGTGAATAACTAATGAGGTCACACCAATATGGCCGCCATAAGCCTCATTATGTGGTGTTTAAAACGTTCTAAAACTCATTAGAAGAGATGTTGGAAGCTATATTTCTCAAGTTACATAGGAAAAGATGCTTACTTCATAGTAGAACTAATTTAAACAGCTAACGATTTGACTAGCCAAGAATTTGACAGATTTATAAATCTGATCTCATTAAAAATATTCTGGCTTCAAAATTGCCTCATTGAATTCAATAGGATGCTCTATTCAGTCCTTGTTTTCAGATCAGTGATTAACACAAGTATATGATATGCTAATGGTGCCTATAATGTCTCCATTACAATTTAGTCACCCCAATAACTGTCTTTCCTTTTAGAATTGGCCGCCATGTGCTGCACAGTGCCACCTAGTGGAACCCACCTTTTGAGAGGCGACGTTATAAACATGCGTTTGAAAATTTTATCTTTGAAGTGAGAATCGTGAAATAGAAACGCTTATACCTTGTCACATTCAACAATGTCTCGATGCGAGGACTATAAAACACGATCTTTTTTTTCAGTAAAACTGCAGTGTATATCAGAATAGTTTCAACACCAAATATATTGATTACATCTGAAAGAGATTTAGAGTCAAATGGTCAAGTGGCTGGATTTTCGAATTCTCTTTATTGCGTTTTATATCACAGATTAATTGAGGAGTAAGTACGTCATTGAACTGAAAGTACACGGCTGGTGTCCCGCCCCGAAGTGGCCTCATATTTTGGAATGAAACTGCCCAAATTCTTAGGATTTTTTCCTTGATAAGCTGAGTAATCAAAGGGTGGAAGACCTAAGTGAGAACATGTTATTTCTTTAAATCACAAGAATTCAGGGAGCAACTTGTCGCATGTTATGTTTCTATTAAACATGGTGTCCACTTCAAGCGTATTGTACAGAAACGTAGCATATTTCTTTGTTACCTGAGCACTAAACCAGAACTAAAGACAACAAAAGAAAATGCTACGCTATACGTAAAGATACGGTTCGAGTGGATAACTGGCTAAAGCTGAAAAACAGAATAAAAGTACGTAAGTTATAAGGCTTTTTGATCAGGTAAAACCATGCCTAGAATGCAGGAAATGGTGTAACGGAGACACTAGGAATCTAAATTTTACCCAGCAAAGCATGCGCCTGGATCCCTCAAGAACGCTCGTTCCATACATTTCTATACCACCGAAGTGTTTTATTTCCCCGCTAAAAACTGGTCTGACTACGCACGTAAAAATCTCGCATCTTGTCAACAAGATGTGTTCGCTACAGATTTGTAGCAAGCTTGTCAACGAGTTGTGACAATGTTGTCTTTTTATCAAATTGCTACAAGGTTAACAAGTTGTCGAATTGCAGGACGATAACAAGTTGTTGGAACAACTTGTAACAAGTCTGTTGAGTCAACAACCTTGTAGCAAGTTATGAACAAGCCGTTGACAACTTGTCAACAAGCTGGGAACAACATCCTGACTTCCTGTACCTTTAATCGAAGCAGATAAAAACGCTTTCTTTGGTACGAAATTACTGATATCAAATATTTCGTCTTCGGCTGCTTCGAACGATCCCTTGGTCATAAGAGCAAGGTAATGTTGAAGAAGAACGGTTGGGCTCCCCGTGTCCATGTAACTCCGTTGAAATAATCTGCCCAGTCCTTCATATCTCTCCGGGTTGAAATCCTGGGGAAATATTGAGAGTCAAGTTATTACCACATCATTTCAGAGCCATATTTATGAATGATACAATATATTCATAGTAAAACCTGTAATCTGTTTTGTTGACATAAAGTTGACTCAAGCAAGATTTGAAACTGCGAGCTATACAGACACTCTAACAATTAAGTTATTGAGCCCAATGCCCCTTTGCCTTCAAGTGCCATCAACATCTGTTTTGACATACTTGTGACGTTATGCAAATGGTTATTTGTACTCTCCCCAGTTGACTGGGTAGCTCAATTGGTAGAGCCTCACCATGGGTGTGTTAAAGAGGTGTGTCCGCCTTAGTTTTCCGAATTAGAGATGTTTATGTCTTTTGACGTACGGAAATAACTGTGTGGACGATTTCGCCGACTGCACATCCAAATGACGCATTCTGCGCTGGGCGTAAATTGCAGTTGAATGATAACATGTAGCGGAGACTGAAAGAATTGAAATATGCATATATCAAAGCCAATAATTCAACAATTCAATCGTCATTTGTGTTTTCCGACATAGCCACAAAAGAATTAACTGTCATTAGTAGAATCATACTAGTATACTATTGCAAATGCTGTAATTTGATTGGCTACGCTACTCGCTATCTAATTGTCGATAGATAGCGAGTAGCGAAACAGCCATCTCCTCGTTTTGAAATACTGTTTTCTTGCTGGTTTCTACTAAAACAATTAGATTATTCGCTCTCGATTTCTATGAGATGATAGTTCATTCGGGCTTCGCCCTCATCAACTATCACCTCATAGAAATCTTGAGCTCATAATCTAATTGTTAATTAAACAATTTCAATAGTAACATATTTGTCTACTTTGTAAAATAAAATAAAGAAAGGCACACTAGGCGAATATTTTTTGTAATTTCATGCGATTCAATCCTGCGAAAACTCACCGTTCTCTGAGCAACTTTTTGCATATTCAAATCACATTACATTTGAATCGCTATCATGATTGAACAGTTGAATACTTTGATATGCATATTTTAAATCTTTAAGTCTCAGCTACATGTTACGAATCAACTGCAGTTTGGTCCCAGCGCAGAACGCGTCATTTCGATGCGCAGTCGATCGGAACTACGAATTCGTCTGTAAGAGAGGGATGTTTGTTCTAGAGAGGACTGAGAGGTGATTGTCTAAAGGAAAAGTCGGTGTAAGCAATGGGTGTTTCCGTGGTAGCTAGGTGTCTGCCTCTGAGGAGAACATCTTACATACTAAGTGCATGTTGAAGAGGAGTATAGAAATTGTTTATGACGTCACATCGCCAAGATGTGACTGCGATTTTAGGGGAACAAGTAAATATATCCACGAGTAAATATAAATTTTGTAAACAGAGCAAATTTTTTAAACTTAATACTTTTTTTTAGTTTATTTATTTATTTATTACATGCATCTTTTTTTGCACTTTATTATTATTTTTTTTTTATTTGAGGCATCTCTGAGGGACTTTGTGAGGATTTAGTCAGTGCAATGGGCCTATTCATCTAAAAGATGTGCCTGTCAATTTTAAGGGCTGTTAACATGTCTGGATAATTCCAGCCAGGGCTAAAATTTCAGCTGCTGCTAAAGTTTAAGATGCAGTTCCAAATATATAATGCCTGAAAGTAACGTATTTTCAAGTGTTTTATCCTTCCACATTTTCATACAACACCTGGGTTGAAAATGACCCTGATATCTTTACGCGTCTTTTAGGGCCTGTTTATATGATCCCGGCTAGGCGGGATGGGACAGTTGCCGAGATCCCGCTTATAATAGAAACTCTATTGAGTGTTTATATGATCCCGCTTCTATCCCGCCTAGACGGGATTCCTGTGTCTGTTGCCGGGAACCCGAAAAATTCCCATATAAACACTCTATCCCGCCTAGCTGTGATGCACTTTTCTTCTGAGCACCCGTAAATCCCTTTTCTGCAAGAAAATGTGATGTCAAGCACTTAACTGGCTTCATCCATATAAACATGCCATCCCACCTAGGCGAGTTTCCCGGCTAGGCGGGATGAAAACGTCCCGTCCTGCCCAGCCGGGATCATATAAACAGGCCCTTACAAGTGTCTATCCTGGGGAGACAGGTGTCCGCTTAAAAGAGATGTATGTTCAGTGAGAGATTCTTTGCCATTTCTGAGTTAGAAAGATGAGTCGTGTCAAAAGTCTATCATATTGTAACAAAAATACTGCACCTTTGCCACAAAAACAACAGTAAAATGTGTGACCTGGATAAAATAAATAATACATTAGACTTAAACTTCTTACAACACTGCCTTCAATATATTCAAATTAATATAAATATTCAATTATTCATAGTAAATGAATGTAACACAACCTTTGGTAGACTTGGTGCATCTTTGATACTCGTTGTCAACAGGTAATACCATATTCTGTTGTGTTGACCATACATGAATGGGACAATTGTCTCGTTGTCATTTTCTCCCGACTTTATACAACATTTCCTGGATATTAACGACTTAAGTGATGGTTCGACAGCTGGAAATGACCAGGTCCATAACACATCATGATTTCTATCCTTTTCTATAAATTCATATTTGACATTGAAATTATGTGGGCTAATTTAAGGGCATTAAGTGACAAATAATGTACCTCAATGTGCCCTACTTAATTTGCTAGTGTTAATTGTCTCATGCCAATCGATAATATACGAGACTTATTGTCCCCTTCAGGACTCAGCTGCTGCCCTTTTTAATACTCTCCCCACGAATAGAACTGAATTGCAAGAATCAATTTTGCAAACTGACTAAAGTCTTCTTAAAAGACAGAGTCTCGGATGTTAACTGAGATTATGAATAATATCATTTCAATACTAGCTATAGGGTTTTAATCTTTGTTACAATTTATTTATGGTGGAAATACTGTTATTAAATCGTTATTATTATTATTATTATTATTATTATTATTATTATTATTAGTGAACTATGCCTGAATGTTTGTCTGTGTAGACGAGCTACATAGGTAGTCGTCGTTATTGACCGATAATGATTACGCTTATCACATTCACAAACAAATAATCAGAGGGAAAGCATTGGGCATTCATGAACCCATTAACTGGCAGTACCCTACCACTGACGAGTAAAATCGTCTGGCATTAGACAGAGTAAAATACTAAAGTAGGGCACATCTGGGCGCATTGCCAGCTAATGGGTTAACATCTGCTTAAATGCGGATTGTTGAATTGTTCAATCTCAGGATCAATCTTTATAGCAAGACTGTTAAAAACATTTGTCTGTGCTCATTTGTCTGATCAGACTTCAATCTGATGTCTAAATTGCCTTTTTGCGCCAGCTGATTGGCTGAACTGTTAATTAAGACCTGTTTCTCATAAATAATAAACTTCCGGTTTCGTAGTGAAAATGAGATGATTTGTATACAATCGGCTACAGTACAATCAATACAAATATTCCTGTAGAAATCATTTTACATTACAGCTCATGCATATTTTCAAATACTCTTCATCAAATACATCACAAACTCACCGATAATTGCTACGCTTTTGAGCTCCGAGGAAGCCATAATTTGGATTTTGGAATTTTCGATTTTTTGTTGTTTTTGACTTTTTGGAATACTTCATGTTGGATTCGATTTGCGTTCCTAACCAATCAGAATCGTAGGATAAGGTCACGTGACCTCATGTTTTGGAGGAATTTTCAAAAATCATAAGAAATTTTCGCGAATCATTTCAAGTTTCAACTCAGTTTTTCTGTGGTATTTACTTTCAAAACAGATAATCAAGGCTAATCATTTATGCTGGCAAAATACTGAAAATATGAGCGTTCAATAGTAAGTAATATTCCTTTAAATTTCTTTATAATTTTCGCTTTGTAACGGCTAGAAATGCACGGAATTTCTCTTGGCGCAACACCATCCAACAATGTTGAATATATTTATATTTAACTGCTTATCTTTAAAATGTTTTAGTAATTTGATAAGATTTATCCAAATTGAAAGTATGTACTTCAGAATATTTCCCAAAGATTCAAAGAAGGGCAGTAAAGAACATTATTTCAACATTAATTCTTGGATGGTGTTGCGCCAACAATGTTAATGGTCTGTTTGACTCTCAACTGTCGTCGAATTTTGTGATGTCGAATTTAGTTCACATTTATAGACAAATTAAATAGACTTTGTCATTATAGTTGTACTATTTCACAACAGTAAATATTACTAATATATTAGCACGTTGGTTTGAATCAATACATGATCAGCTGCAGAGCATTTGACAGACTGCAGAGTATGGCAAGTGCACACTCGAGAATTGTTTTTTGTCGAATGACTTTGCACACTTGATCTATATTTATGCCCACACAGCTTGTATTTGTTGCGTTAACATTAACACCAACTTAAGTGCACACTTGGCTATAGTTTAGGCAGGTTTGCACACCTAAATTGATGTCTTGCACACCCAAGATCTCGTCGAAAACTGCCATACTCTGCAGTCTGGCGGGCATTTGTGAAACACAACACAGCATTTACGTATGTATTACTTTTCCAGGCCCAGAATCATGTTACACTGTACCAGCATGCTTTAATGCTTTCACATCTGGCACACCTGCAGAGGGGAGTAACTAGTGGGGGGTTTGGGGGTGCCGGGTGAGTCACCCCCAATTAATTGTAACTGTAACTGTAAATGCAATTAAATTGCCATGTTGGTCGGGCAAAAATAGATTCAAGGCATGTTGAGTAAGAACAAAAAGCCTTGAAGACCAGTTTGGACAATTTGAAAATTTGATAATCTAATATACAACATTTTCTGACTGGCAGAATTCTATAAAATCTTCCCCCAAAGTGCATAAAATGGCGTTTCAGAGACTCCACATTTCAAACTTTTCTGGGGGAGCATACCCCCATACCCTCCTACTGGCCTAGTGCCTTCAGCACTCAATACCTGTGCATTCCCGCAAGCGGAATTGCATTGAATTGCAAGCGGAATTGCATTGCCTGCCCCTTTACATTATGTTTTGACCACACCCTTTCTTTTGGGCAAAATGATCCCCCCCAATGTTTGGACCCAAGTTACGCCCCACAATCACCTCTATTAAGCACTCACAGCCACCTATGGATGGTCCTAATTGGTGTTTCATATTATTTTCTACCTCTAACCTAATTTATTAGGCATAATTTTTAGCACAAGACAACCAAACTATAGAGACCTTGGGCTAAATTAACCTATATTAGCTGGCAATGCACCCAGATGCGCCCTACTTTAGTATTTTACTCTGTCTAACGCCAGACGACTTTACTCGTCAGTGGTAGGGTACTGCCAGATTGCTAAATTGGTGTCAGGACATGTAGATTTAGCCAATTTAAGTTGCTCTTCATTTCAATTTTTGAAAAGAAAGAACATAATTTGCTAATCAATTTTTGATTTGTTGATTAATCAATTAACCCACTAATTGATTGATTAATTAATTAATCATCAATCAATCAGTGCATGAAGATTCAGTGACTTCAGTCAATCAATTAATCAATTTGTCAATCAATAAAATTTATTCAACAATCAATCATACTAATTATCTCAATCAACTATTAACTTTCATGTGAAATTTTAATCTTTTCAGATTGTTTTTTAACTACTTTTTTTTAACATTGTATTTGTTGCTGTTATCAGTGATTTAGAATTTAATAACAGAACATTTGACCACACCCAAGGCCCACTGTTCACATTCCTCCATTAAGCGGGCATCTCTATTAAACAGCCACAAAGCCGTTCCCCAAGGCTGGCCATTTAATAGCGGTTTGACTTTATTATACCACATTGCTTTCAACTCATAAACTTTAATCAATTTAGTCTTGTTTACAACGAGATCTGCTCCACGCAGTTAGTTCTGGACAAATTCACGAAAATCGCACCGGAATTCACGGAAAGATTACAGTCGATCTGGAAACAGATGGGTATCAGCGCGTCCACACAACGTGATCGTGTTGAAGCAGTCATGAACTACATTCGAGAACTTTTGGCTGTCCGATATGGTGACTGACGAAGAAATTCTATTGAAAGAATTAATAAAAAATACGGAAAGATGTAAAGAGGAGTTGCTGAATCTTGGTCAAATTCTCGGACTACCTTCGTACGAAGTATGTGTAAAGTATATCATTTATACATTTAATATTTAATTGAAACTGTCTATCGATCCGACTATGCAACGGAATTTCTAATTAAATGACGTTTCGATGCTAAATTGTGCATCATTTTCAAGTTAAAATAATTACATTAGTGCGTTAACTTGAAAATGATGCACGATTTAGCATCGAAACGTCGTTTAATAAAACAAATATCGCTTTCATTTGTATCAAAATTATTTTCAAAAGAGTTTTTAATGAAAAAGATAGCAAAGTTTTTATCAGCTAAATCAATGATACGGATAGTAAATCAGGTTTACGATCTCTATATAACACCGTTAAACAATCCCACAATGCGCATAAACCATTTTTCTATGACAAGTTTGTGGTTTTCTGACCGCAATGATAGCTAATACAACCATAGATTGCTGACCAACCGCACCCAAGTGCTCAAATTACTTTGACAAGTTTTCCTTGTTGACCAGGCCTTAAAATATCGGTCGGTCACGGACATTGTCCGACCCATTCGTGAAATTGTCCGACCAAGAAAGAAACGCACCGGACATTCTGTCCGACCGAAGGAAAATTGAGGTTTATCGTTTGTCCGACCCAACTGTATTGATGTGCGACCAAACTTTAACTTTGTCCGCCGTAAATTTACCCCGTAAATGTTTATCAGAGCTGTTATGTGGTCCGCTAAGCGTGACAGCGGAACCGGGTATTCGTTTGGCCAGTCGCATCGTAAGTCAACGCAAGTTTACTTGCGATGACTTGCGTTCTCGGACGTTTGATCGGGCATTAAAGTATCAATGCATAACTGCCCAACATTTAGCGTCAGTATACGATTTTAATATAATACATTTTCGCGCCAAACTAAACATAAGGCCATCGGACATAATTATAAAAATGTCCGACCCATTCTGAAAGACACCGGACATTTTGACCGACGGCACTGCTGACCGATATTTTAAGGCCTGTTGTTGACCCATACAGCTAGCATGCTAGCGTTTGAACAAGTGTACTTGTCATAGAACAAATTGGCAAAGTTGCGTATACAGACGAGCAAATAAAACTTGTTATATAAAATGACTTCACTCTTCGTTCTTTTGAAAACAGACAGAAATTTCAAACATAACGTATTAAGACTGAATAAAATACAAAATAATTCAAAGAGTGAAGTCGAGGCTATATGCGTGTATAATGCTACGCTCCACTAATTCTGCAAATGGTCTGTGATGCAACGATAACGTCTTTATCCTATACAACGCCAAGTTTTCCACGAGCATAAGTTTTAACGAAAGCTGGATATTCAAAAGAAAATTCTAGCCTTAGGGGAAAATGCTGTGTTTTGTCTTATCGCTAACTATTTGCTTGTAAACCACAGTTTCAAAATATATACTTTAAAGTATGACACTTAGATGATAATGGCTAAAACATTATTTTGCTTTATTAGCCAAAAGAAAATTTCTCACTTATCGAGAAAGAAAAAGATTTTAGGACTACACTCGACACTTGGAATTTGGTAAGTTTCTCAGATCTAAATGGCCGCTGTCTCTGGGCTGCTAAAGATCGACATTTTAATTCCTGCACGCTATGCCCCCGGATCCCACTAGTTGTGCAGGACCCAGTGGCATAAACTAAACAATTGGTGGCCTCAGCCACGCCACTACTGGTCAAAAGTGCTTCGAAATCTGAGTATTGATCACTATTCTGATCAGTATTCAATTACCATTTTCTTTTTTTCAAACCGCTGGCGCTGGATCTATCTATATGGATCATGCAAGCGCCTGTATTCAGGCCTTCCCAGGAAGAATACGGTAGGGGTGCAACCAATCACACTCCTTGAGCTATCTAGGCGTGCAGTGGAGTGTGATCAATTTTTCATTCCCTGCATGGTCAGCAGGCCGCACAGCTTTTTAAAAGTGTTTAATAATGGTTAGCGACTAGACTAAAATCTGGTTATAGAATGTTAAAATATGAAGCACAGCTACCAGAGAATATGATAAAGTAAACACTAAAAAATAAAAGAGCTTAGAAGACGTCTAATTTCTGGCGATTTGCGCTGAAAAGATAAAATATTATAGTTTTGTTGTTTTGCGTTGTTAAGCCTAATCGAGCTTATCGAGGCGTGGAGGGGCCGAAGTTCAACTGTAGTTTGGCTATCCAAGGCACCCATTCCCACACCCAATATCTCCGGGGCACCCATTGCAATATATAGTACAGTTAATCTGTAGGGGGTTCTATGGGCATGCTCCCCCAGGAAATGTTTGAAATCTATAGAGTCTCTAAACTTGCATTTTCAGCGTTTTGGGGGACCATTTGATATAATTTTCTTGATTTTAAAACATCATTTAACACATAACTACTCTACTGAATTGTTAAACAACCCAAAAACACTTAAAACATGGCAAAATACAACTTTAAATTACAAAATAATGAATATGTAAACACATGTGCTTTATAATGGACTGCATTTCCGACAATTTTGGCAAGGGGGACCAACAATTTTGCCAGAGGGGGCCCCGGCTCCCATTCTGGCTACGCCTCTGACCAAATAATGTTGTTTCAACAAGTTGCCACTGAAGAACTTGCAACTATTCTGTAAACCAATAATTAGTTTGCATGACAACACAAACAAAAGCTTGCTATACGGCTTGACAACTAGCTTGTTAAAAAGCTTCCAATTATTTTTCGCGGCAACCAAGTTTACTATCCGACACGTTTTTGCTCGCGAATCTGGAATCAAGTAAATGATGTAATCCCCCGAATCCCCGGTCGAATTATATCCCGTTGCCCGATGTTTCGACGGTAGATCATCCCTGACGAAGACACTACACACGTAAATATCTCACATCTTGTCGACAAGATGTGTTCGCAACAGACTTGTAGCAAGCTTGTCAACAAGTTGTATAACAATGCTGTTGTTTTATCAAGTTGCTACAAGGTTCTCACTTACAACTTGATGACAAGATGTTGAATTGTAGGACGATAACAAGTTGTTGGAACAACTTGTAACAAGTCTGTTGAGTCAACAAGCTTGTAGCAAGTTTTGAACAAGCCGTTGACAACTTGTCAACAAGCTGGGAACAAGCAGTGCGAACACATCCTGATAACAAGTTGTTGAAACAGCATTGGTACAAGTCTGCTGCAGATTTGTTACAACTTGTGCGTTTTTACGTGTGTAGACCGCGAAGTGTCGAAAACCTGGCTTTGGGTCGTGAAAGTAAATTCGACAGGGGATTGCATCGTTTACCCAAACCAATGTAGCAAGCCAAAACATGTCTAAGACTAACGCCTGTATTCTAAAAGCTCACTCACACTCACACTCAAAGAGTGAATGTTCAATCTGAGCGTCCCTTGAGGTGTCAGTGCTGTTTTTAAATAGCTGAAGGGTTAGTGCTGTACCATACTATGTGAGTACTAACCCTCCAGCTATTTAACAATTAGATTATGAGCTCAAGATTTCTATGAGGCGATAGTTGATGAGGGCGAAGCCCGAATGAACTATCATCTCATAGAAATCGAGAGCGAATAATCTAATTGTTTTAGTAGAAAGCAGCAAGAAAACAGTATTTCAAAACGTTTTTCATAATTTATTGAAATAAATTCGTTAAAAATCGCGCCGAGGAGATGGCTGTTTCGCTACTCGCTATCTATCGACAATTAGATAGCGAGTAGCGTAGCCAATCAAATTACAGCATTTGCAATAGTATACCAGTATAAATAGCACTGACACTCAAGGGAAGCTCAGATTGAACCTCCACTCTTTTGAGTGTGAGTGAGCTTTTAGAATACAGGAGTAAAGGAACATTTCCTTTCTCTGTACTTATCTAGGAAAAACACGAGAGAACGAAAAAGTTTAAAAATCTACGCGAAAAAGAAGATGCACTTTGCAAACGATTGGCACTTCCTCCACATGATACGTCGATAGGAGAAATACCTACCGCCACTCAAGTTAAAGAAATTGAAGCCAACATCAACTACATGGAGAACGAATTGGTATGTACAATATATTACCAACAATTAGGATAATTGTATAGGTTTACATGGTATGTGTTCCAAATTATATACTGTAATTCTGGTGAGGATGAAACACATTAATAAACGGATGCTCTCTGACCAAAAAATCACAAGCTTTCGGCTACTAGATAGAGTTATTAGTCAAATAGACTATGTGATATTTACCCATACCATATATTGGCATCGCTTCCATCATATATACACGAATTTGCGGTTAATGCTCAGCAACTGGACTCTGTAGCTCAGTTGGTTAGAGCGCTGCACCGGAATCGCAGGGCCGCAGGTTCGATTCCTGCCAGAGAGCCTAGGGTTGCATTTTTCGCAACTGCTCCTGGCTAGGTCTAAAATTGTATATAAATTTTCGTTCGAAATTCCATCTGCAAAACACCTTCTATACTATCTATCGAACGAGATGCCAAATGTTTTTGCTATTTCGATCTGAACAAAGTTGCACAAAGCTACGGGTATGCGACCGTGAGGAATATTTACTGGCATTGAGGAAGGTTGAAAGTGAAACACTGAATAAAACATTGCAAAGCAGTAAGTGCTAGATTAGTCAAGCTAGTATTAGTAGCAACAGTCAGCACTCAGTCAGACTAGCAGTACTGCAATGGCCAACGCATGGCAAACCTACCCAGGCAGAAGCCTGCATGTCGGAAAATTTTCAGTTATTTTGAGGAAGATTGAAAACGTTTTGAAACTCTGGATCCAAATCTGCCTACGATAACATATATCGTCTTGTATGTTGTTTCTTATCTAGGCCCAGGCTCAAATCCAATTTCAACATGCTCGTGAGATGGTCTTAAAACTATGGGAGGAACTGGAGATGGACAGCGCTGAGACTAAATTTGGTGGGATTGCCGGCGACAAAGCACAAGAAACGTTTGTTTTATCAAAAGAGAATTTACAACAGTTAAAGGAACATTTAAATACAGTAAGCATCGAAATATCTAGTATTTAGGTGGCGTTTATAGTTCAGTTCAATTTAATTTAATTCAGTTCAGTTCAGTTCAGTTCAGTTCAGTTCAGTTTAGTTTAGTTTAGTTTAGTTTAGTTTAGTTTAGTTCAGTTCAGTTTAATTCAGTTCAGCTCAGCTCAGCTCGGCTACCCCAAACAAAAGGTAAAAGAATTCCCCATATTGTGATAAAGGGCGGTAGGAATGCTCTCTCCACCTTCACCTCGAGATTAAAAATTGGAAAATATATTTTTAAGCTTGAGAAACAACAAGAGCAAGATCGTCACCAGAGTTTAGAACTAATGAAGAAGTTGAAAAGTCTGTGGATGAAATTGGAAATAAACGAAAAAGATCGGTGTGCCTTTAAGGAAAATTGTGTTGGTTTTAAACCTTCTGCGATTCAAAAGGTATACTTATGGCTAGTCTTCGACTGTGGCTGTCCTGCGTCGACCGCGGTATTATTTTTAACCCTTTCATGCGTGACTTTTTATTACAAAATTTCACTATTCAAGAGCGACTTTGTTGACAACTGGACTTTGCATGTAGCTAGTCCAGTCGGTCAGAGCGCTGCACCGGAATCGCAGGGCCGCAGGTTCAATTCCTGCCAGAGGGCCTATGACTATATATAGTCCCATTTTTCGCAACTTTTCCTGGTTAGATTTATCTAAAATATGTATACAGTGTATATAATTTTCGCCCGAAATTTCTATTTACAAAATTCCCAAACCCTCGAGCGAGGTCCATTCCCCCCTCATGTTGGTTTTTGTGTTATTTTGTCATAATTTAACAAAACTATAGGCAAAACATCGCATTTCGGGCTGGTTAATTGCAGAAAAATGTTACTCAGTCTATAAATGTATTTCGCAGTTATTATTGTTTATATCCCATGTAACCATAGATCTCTCGTCAATATGTATATGTCTTCCAAGATCACATGTCTCGGTTGATATATACTTGAGCCGGTTTGTAGGGTCAAACCAGGGATGGATCCAGCTTGATTTGATAGGGGGGTGCTAAGTGGGCATTAGTCATGAAGGACCGAGGAAGGGTGGATCATCACTGAGGACCCCCTACAGTGTTAGGGGAGTTATCTTGTCAGAAAAGTTTTTTTAAATAAGATGGCCTTACATGGTCAAAAAGGCTCATCAATGGCCCAATATTTTTGTTTGATAAATGCCCTGTCAAATCCAAAACTTGGATTTGATATGGGAATTGGCACCCCTCCTGCACCCCCCTTGGCCAAGGCTAGGAGGGGTGCGCACCCCCCTGCACCCCCCAGTAAATCCATCCCTGGGTCAAACTAGCTGACAAATACAGCAAAAACTTCGACGTTTCGAGCGAAGGCCCTTGTCCTTGAATACAAAAGCGACCCACGGCCCACGCTACTATATAACTTTCAGACCAAAGGCCTTCGCTCGAAACGTCGAAATTCTTGTCATATTCTTTAGGTAGTGTGATCATACAAACCCTCAAATATATCGCTACCACTACACTCCAGGAAGCACGCATTCTAGATTATCAGGGCGCGAAATAACGGCCTGTCAACGGACAATGTCCGGCCAAAATGAGTAGTTGTCCGGTCAAACTCTCGCATGACCGGTCATTTTGACCGGCTACTTTTTAAAGTTTACATGTAATTCAGTTGCTAAATAAAGCGAACGAGCAAACTATTTTCATGCAATTTTCTCATGGATTAAGTTTCGAAGTTGCTGACAAGTGAAAATAGCCGGCACGCAGTGGCTGCAACTGTCAAAACTTATGTTCTTTGTTAATTTCGTCTGATGTTGCGTTTACTTTGAATAATATTTACTGTACGGACTTTACAATAAAACTCAGAAGTGATTCTTGACTTCTACAGACATTTTTCTAGTTACATTACTGGTAAGTATTTTACATTTAAGGGGACTTTGTCAGGCTTTAGTTTGAATAATTTGACCGGCCAGAAATGCGGGATGTCCGATCTAAAGTTGGTTTGGCCGGTCACCTTGACCGGCAACCCTCCAGCCGTTATTTCGCGTCCTGGATTATACAAGTCTGTTGAGTCGTCAATCTTGTAACATGCATATCTGCTGCAGTCTTTTATAAGTTGTCTCAGAGCGGAAAGATTTGTAGCAGCATGCAGAAACACAATCTGACGTCGACTTGTTGAAACAACCTTGTTACAAGCTTGGGGCAGGCCTCTCACGGAACTTCTATACGTGTTTATACGGGTCTATATTGTGTATAACTTTTGCTTTTTAGTTAAAAGATGAAGTGAACAAGTATGAATGTATGAAATTAAAGTACACTGAAAAATTCATCCTTGGCTCAAGGTTTGTCTTCTCTTAATTGTTCATTATTGTAACAATATAGCTGATGTTCGCGGGCATAAATATGTTTTTGGGCCGAGACAGATTCATTTTACTTTTAGCCCGAATGTAGCGAGGGTTAAAATGAGTTCTGAGGTGGGCCAAAAACATATTTATGCCCAAGAACATCAACTATATTACTATTATTATAATTTTACAGGGCAGGCACTTACAGCCGGATAAGAAAATCAACATATACGGCAAGCAGAATATATAAAATGAACAGTGCCGCCATCACGCCGGCATTGTATTTACTAAATTTAAAAACTATATTTAAATATTTAGCAGAAAACCGTTTCCAAAAGACAAAAAAAAAGAATTATAAGCCGTATTATTTGAACAATATATGAACTGATTTAGTTTAGTGCAATTGCCTGAGTTTGGCTGAATAATGCTAGTTTCATTGCACGATAAAAACAAACTTACATTCACTTCGCCATTGTGTATAATTATACTAATGTTTCTGGCACTACAGACATTGTCTTTTCATCTTTTTTGAAATGGATTCTTGCTCATTTTGCTTCGAAGATTGATAAATTTTCATTTTTTCAGCCATGCATGCATTTTGTCGTTAAAAGTGTAAAAAAGACACTTGCCGGCAGCCGGCTAAAGACGTAAACGATTATAATTATGGTTTTCTGTCGCTCCACTCGCTAATTTAGCCAGCTGTTTTGTTCATTTTTGCCCGCAAAATACGCCACAATGCCCGCTAAAATTATAATAATATCAAATTGAAAAAGCCGTGTCATGGTTGAAAGAGCGACGCATCATGCATTGTTGAAAGTTCTTATATACCTATTTTGTTAACCTTATTATAGACTTCGTTTTGGTATGGTTTTTATTGTGTTATGTATTTTGTAGATTGTTTTAGTATCCGAAATATAGATGTGCTCGGACCGGCTTTGTTTTGCTTTAGACATCGACGAAAATTGAGATATTTTTGTAGAAAATAGATTTAAAATCACAAGCAATACATGAAAAGAACGCTTATAGAAAGATTAACAACATATAGATATACTAAATTTGTTGAAATGATATCGTGTTGACTGTGGAAATTATGTCAAATAACAACACAAATCGGAAAATGTACTTACCAACACCGCGCGAAAAGTGGCCTGAGACTATAGGTTGTGTCGTTGTGAGGCTATCTTGGCAAACGTCTATTAAAATTATGTGTTTGAAACAGAGATGCAAAAAGTTTTCAACATTCCTCTGGGTAGGATTTTGGTTTTCCCAACCTTTCTCAAAATAACAGGAATTTTCCGACATGGGTATAGGTTGCTGATATAAAGACAAGAGTCTTGTAGTTTGTAATATATATGTTTACTCTGTCTATCTATACTCTATGTTGTGTTCACTTCCTTAATTCACATGTTGGTTGAATACCATCGTTCACGGGGTGTGATGATCACGTGGATACCACAGTTGCCAGTTGGCCATTGCAGTGCTGACTATAAGTGCTGACCCCCTTTACCCGCAACTTTTTGCAACTCTGGTTTGAAAAAGGTTTATACTATATCACACACTTTGAATCAAAGCAACTTCGATCGTGTAACCAGTTTTTGTATACTGGTCTCATATATAATTTTCCTATGCCCTTTTGCCTGAAGAGGCACTCTTTCACCCCTGTATCGATCAGTGAAACAGAGCAATATCATGCAGAAGTGCTGCACTCTTTGGTCGATTCACGTTGACGTTTTTTCTTTCTACCGTTTTAGGAAAGAGTTAACGCAATTATGGGATAAATGTTTCTTTGGCGAAGATGAGAGAAGCGAGTTCAGCCCAGCGTTTGACGGTACGCTTGAAGAATTCTATCTATTTTTATTTGCCTTGTATACACTATCATAACAATATAATTTTACACTATTGTTACACCAAGAGCCTGCAACAGTGAATCCCATTTGCTGCCCGCCCTATTGATATAGAAGAAAGTATTCATATTTATAGTAATTATTGAATATAAGGTTGAGCATGATTATCAAGGCCGAACTTTGTGTTATTTAGCCTTGATAGTTCTTCATATGATGCGAAAACCGAATTCAATAATTGTTTTATTATTATTATTTATTTATAAGGTATAAAAGACATCCGCACCTGTGGGTTAAACTCTTCAAAGTAATGACGAGTTCTTTTTGCCATATATTTGCAGGGAATGTGTGCTCTTTTCTTTCAAATATACTTTAAAATCTTGCAGAGCATTTTGTCGCTGGTTTTTTTAGTCTTTATCTTTTAAATTCTCTTTCCCTTAAGTCTGTGAACGTTTCGTGTTTATCGTGACGTCAAACGTGCGATATTATTTTACCATATCACACGTGTGATATGACTCCATATTTGGCAGCCACAATCCCTTCCACGCATGCATTTATACAAAATATGGTAAATGAAGTCTTGAAACTGTCTTCAGAGAACTACACCGAGGAATCGTTGAACCTTCATGAACATCAGATCCGTGTCTTGCAAGGTTTTCACGAAGACAATAAGGCGATCTTCAAGTTAGTTGAAAAACGAGAGATGATGTGGAAGAGATTGATGGAGTTTGAGGTAAAGTGATGCAGTAGTGCTGTAGTATAAGTTTCTCGCTAAATATCAGTAACTTTTATCATGAATGCACGCGACACTCGTGTAAAGCAGGCTTCTTGTTGTTACTTTTATTATACTAGTATTAAGATGTCCATTTTTCTCAGAGTACAGTAGAATAGTCGTTTGTAATTTTGCATATACATAGTTTCTATTATGTCCACCATGGATAGATAAACTCATACAATACAATACAATACAATACAATACAATACAATGCAATGCAATGCAATACAATACAATACAGCACAATACAATACAATACAATACTATACTATACAATACAATACAATACAATACAATAGAATACAGCACAACACAATGCAGAAATTATACAACTAGCATCGATATATCAAAAACAACAAGAATATCTTGAATATGTTAAATTACGAACGGAATTACCTTTCAAGCAAGTATTTCTTAATTCTTCGGAAATATCAGGGTCAAATTTTGTTGCAAATATTTTTTTATTTTTGCTAAGAATAAAGAAAATGACCCTGCAAGACTGTTTACCAATCGAGGTGGTGCTTTACTTAAAGAACTGAAAATGAAAAATGCCGTTGAAAAAGGTTTACCGAAGGTAATGATTTTTCTAAAGTACACAGTAACGTAAATATCTCGCATTTTGTCGACAAGATGCGTTCGCAACAGACTTGTAGCAAGCTTGTCAACAAGTTGTAACAATGTTGTCGTTTCATCAAGTTGCTACAAGGTTGTCATACTCACTCACAACTTGTTAATAAGTTGTTGATTTGCAGGACGATAACAAGTCTCTGGAACAACTTGTAACAAGTCTGTTGAGTCGACAACCTTGTAGCAAGTTGTCAACAAGCCGTTTTCAACGAGCTGGGAACAAGCAGTGCGAACACATTCTGATAACATTTTGTTAAAACAGCATTGGTACAAGTCTACGACAGGTTTGTTACAACAGTTATTACATAACATGCACTAAGTAGAAATAAATGCAAATGGCTAGGAACCCAAAGGATTTAGGGGGCTTCGATGGCTAAATTGGACTGACCTGCATGTAATTATATAACTGTATTTAAACTATAAAGCACTGTACAAAAGTAAAACTGTAAGGCACTCTTCACTTGCGCGTGAAGCTTTAGTCAAACGAGGATGAGAGTTGGCGAGAGTAATTACACTGCAAAAAATTCTGAGTAAAATATACTCAAAATATTGAGTAAATTAATGCACCCATAGTGACTCATAATAAGGAGTAAGACCAACTCGAATATGTGAGTAACAATTACTCAGATTTTTGAGTGAATTTACTCAAAAATAAGAGTTGAAAATACTCAAATTAGATCAATTTACTGCCTACTCACTGAATGAGTAAAATAATAAATTACTTTTTTTAGTAAACTTACTCAAAATATGAGTAATTGTTACTCATAAAAGAGCTCTAGTTGCTCAAACAAAATGCACCCATAGTGACTCCTAATTTTGAGTAAATGAAAAGTATACTCAACCTTTGAGTAAACTTACTCAAGATATGAGTAATTGTTACTCAAAAAAAGAGTTCTAGTTACTCAAACAAAATGCACCCATAGTGACTCCTAATTTTGAGTAAATGAAAAGTATAGTAAACCTTTGAGTAAACTTACTCAAGATATGAGTACTTGTTACTCAAGAAAAGAGCTCTAGTTACTCAAACAACATGCACCCATAGTGACTCCTAATTTTGAGTAAATTAAAAGTATACTCAACCTTTGAGTAAACTTACTCAAGATATGAGTACTTGTTACTCAAAAAAAGAGTTCTAGTTACTCAAACAAAATGCACCCATAGTGACTCCTAATTTTGAGTAAATGAACAATATACTCAAACGATGAGAGTTTGTCTGTCCAACTGGACAAGAGTTGACTGGATATTAGCACACGTACATGTCAAACGAGCAAAAACTCTCATCAACTTTCATCAAAATTTGAACCAGCTCAAAATTTATGAGCGCACAGAGAGTTGATAAAAGTTGACGGTCAAACGCGAGCGAGGTTCTCATCTACTCTAATTCTCTTTTGACTGAAGCTTAAAGCGAACTTATAATCGCACAACTCCTGAACTATGCACTTTTCAATGTGCTGCCACGCAACACTCCACGTTTTGTGCAGGGGCGTAACTTGGGTCTAAACATTGGGGGGGGGGGTGGTCATTTTGCCCGACGAAAGGGCGGGGTCAAAACATAATGTAAAGGGGCCGTCAAAAGCCAAAAAAATTTATGGGGGCTCTCTGCCGCTTTGCACGAATGCTGAGTATCAGTGCTGAAGGCACTAGGCCGGTATAGGTTATGGGGGGTTCCAGAAAAATTGAAATGTGTGGAGTAAATGAAACGCCATTTGCACTTTTTTGCAAGATTTTTTTGGTCGAAATTCTGATGGTCAGAAATATTGTAATATTAGATTAGCAAAATTTTCAAATTGCAAAGGCTTAAGGCTTTTTTTGTTCTTACTCAACATGCCTGATTGATCTTTTTTTTGCCCAAACAATGCAAAACCAACATTGACGTATTTGATTACAATTGTTAAACATTGGGGGGTGACTTATCCCCAAAACTACATTTGTGTTGCTAGGTCGAAGAAGATTTGAAGAGAATGATTGAAGTTTGGCAAAAAGAAAATGAAGGTTTCTTCTTCGTGAATGGCAAGAAATATTTGGATGTTATAAAAACGCAACAGGCGAACAGAAAAAGAAATAAAGATTTGGTAAAGTTAGGAAAGGTACATCTATGCAACGTGATTTCAAACTGACAAAATATGATATTTTGGCGAACCTTCTAAACTTGCTTTGTTCTGTAGACATTTAACAATGTTTGATATGCAAATAGTTTAGTTTATTATGTTTACCACACTGATGTGGACGGAAAGCCTTAACAGGGTTTGCAACCCAAATTGAAGGTTCGGTTCGAGGTTAGGTTTGCAGGTTAGGTTAACCCAATTATGAGGTTAAGAATGCACGGTTTTATAATTTTGATGCACGATATACCAAGATCTTGAACGTTTTTCCAGTAACTCATTGTGCAAAATGGCGTCATATAGTGATGGTCATTTGCATATCAAACTTTGTTAAATAGCTAAAGAACGAAGGAAGCTAAAAATATTTGCCAAAATTAGAGTTGGGCAATATTTCAAAAATCATATCATGATTATCGTCTACGAAATTATCACGATATTCGATAATATCGTCGGTGATAAATCCAATGAAAACAATGACCAAACAGTTTCACTTTAAATTAATACGAAAACCATACTAACATAACAAGCTATAGACTGACTAATACCTAATGATATATGCTATATCTTGCTTCCCTTCATCATTTCATAAACCTCAGCGAATTAATGCATAATACTAGCTTTTGTATCCGTAATTCGCAACATCCATGAGCGCCAAGCTTTCAGAAAATAGTCTTAATTCTTCTAAAAACTATATTTTCAAAGAACTGTTTCTGCATTTTATAGAAGCTATGTACAAATGCGAAGCAATATCACGATATAGTCATCGACTGTAGCGATAATTACGATATATCATCGCTCAAGTTTCTACGTTCGATACGATAATCATGAATGAAAATATCGCGATAGCATCGATATGTCGAAATATCGCCCAACTCTAGCCAAAATATTTTATTTGGTCTCAATTTTTTCTCAATTTATAATCAAACCACGAGAAAGCGGTGTGATATTCTGTTCATAAGTATTTTAATATAAAAAACATATAAAAAGATATTATATTATATATGTCATAATGTCATAATAAGTCATTTTTCGTGTTGTATCAATCGTTTGCTAATTTCTCAACATCATTTTATAGCAAAAGGAAAAGAAGGAGGCGATCAAGAAAGAAATGGTTTATGGCAGTAAACCAGTAACACCATCGAAAAGGTACTGAGCAGCGTGGGGGCCCTGTTCATGAAGGTTGTATTCTACAATAAACTGCCGTACTGAACACACGTAAAAACGCACAAGCAATCGTAACAAACCTGCATCAGACTTGTACCAATTCTGTTTCAACAATTTGTTATCAGGTGGTGTGTTCGCACCGCTTGTTCCCAGCTTGTTGACAAGTTGTCAACGGCTTGTTGACAACTTGCTACAAGATTGTTAACTCAACAGACTTGTTTACAAGCTATTCCAACAATTTGTTATCGTCCTGCAATTCAACAACTAGTTAACACGTTGCGAGTGACAACCTTGTAGCAACTTGATAAAATGACAACATTGTTACAACTTGTTGACAAGCTTGCTACAAGTCTGTTGCGAACACATCTTCAGTTTAGTTTAGTTTAGTTTAGTTTAGTTTAGTTTAGTTTAGTTTAATTTAGTTAAGAAGAGAAACAGCATGTCAGTATAGAATAGTTAGTAACAAGTTAATTAACTATAGTTGTCAGTGTTAGTAATTAGACCTATGCGTGGGCGTGCCAGGCAATTAAAATAAGTCAAGAGGAGTTGACCTAATGTTAGCATTTAAGATATAGGATTAATTTTAGATATTAAAAGGCTTTCACGATTAGATATTAAAAGGCTTTCAGGATTTTAAAATCAGACGCAGAAATCTGATGTTTGGTGAAGTGCGTATGAGCGAGTACACTGCATGGATATAGCAGAAATGTCTAAAATTAATCCTATATCTTAACCCCTCTTGACCTATTTTAATTACCTGGCACGCACGTGCATAGGTCTAATCAGTATACTAACACTGACAACTAGTTAATTCACTTGTTACTAACTATAACGGCATCCTATTTTATAATAGAGTTCTATCGCTGTCGTTTGTCTAATTTAGGGGCGGCAAACAGAACTCGAAATTTCCGATGAATGCCAAGAGAAAGCGCGATGACAAGGTAAAACCAAGAAATAATTGTGTACTTTTTGCACCCGTTTTATGGACTGCCTGGCAATATCGCTCTGGTTCCAATTTTAGAATATTATGAGAAAGAGCAGCCACACCACAAATTAGATACGAAAAATGAGACGTCTCACTCCGCGAAAAAAATTTGTCCCAAGTTATACGCATGCGCGAGAAAATTACGCATTATCACGCAATAATTCGCAAATGGCGCAAGCAACACTTACTGGCTAAATGGCGCATGACCATAAAATTAATGGCGATGTTTTGCAACTTTTGCGTGATATTGCCTGGCTTTCACGCCGCCATTTTGCCAGTAAGTGTCGCTTCCGCGAGGCGAAAACGGGCGAGGACACAAACATCAAAAGAACCGACACGGAGTGAGATATCTGGTTCATATCTAAATCGACCGAGTCAGCTAACACCCGTTGCTCTACATAATTCACTCACATATATAATTTTAAATGCTTGGTTTATACTCGTATGTCATTTTTTGCTTAGGCGTCGTTCAAACGTCGCGCTACTGCCGTGCCGTCGGGTGCCGAACGCATTACAAACAATAGATAATGAAGAATTTCCACTGATTATGTATTGTTTTTAATGCGTTCGGCACATGAGAAGCGCGACGTTTGGAACAGGCCATACATTATCATAGGAGTGGTATATTCTTGTTTTTTTCTAGTATTGTTCATCTTCATCTACAATGTCAATGTCGTCATCGTCAAATCTGATGCTGACACAATGTATCAGTCCCGCTCCTGCTAATGTTAAAACAAAAAAGGTACACTGACCTACACTGCATGACCAGTTATACCATGGGAGCACGCCAGAAATAACTTCGATTTACTGACCGATTTACTCAATAATGTATTTTGACGTCGCCATTTTGAATACATAATAAATTTTACGAAGGCGTTCCGAACCCAAACCGAACAAATAACGGGAAAGGTTCAGCGTATACAGGGTGTCCCAAAAAAAGTAAACCCTTTGAAATTGAAATTAGCATTGCTGTCAAACAACCTATTGTATTCAATTCACACATGGGTATAATTAAGAAAAACGTGAACTGTGTGTTAAGAAAGGATTCAGAAGCTCCTCTTGCTGCCACCGTATGACTCATGTCTGATCAGGGAACACAGCTACGATCGAAGGGTTAGTTTAGGGCTTATCTAAACCCACCCTGTCAACATTCCCTGCGGGAGGAAACCGGAGTACCCGGAGAAAACCCACGACTTTCGGTAGAGCGTTGACTGACTCTTTTCACATAAGTGTCATGAGTCCCCAGCGAGAATCGAACTGACGATCTCAGAGGTGAAAGGCGCTTGCTCTGACGATCACGCCGCCGAAGCCCCGTCAAAGCCCAGCCATAGGATTACATTTCCGTTTTTTTAACTCTATCGTTAGCTGCTGATTGCCAAAGGTCACTGGTGACCTACGATTCTGCAGGTTCATATCTTCGGTTCAGTGCATGCTATGTAGATGACAATACCACCGTTCGATTCAGCGTTTTGGGAATTTGCAAATTAAGAACTTTTTGTTAATTCTGTAATACTCTACTATTCTATATGTTTACAGAAAACTAGAAATTCCAGACGTATTTCCACCAAAATTAAAAAACATGTGTTATCCTCCTTCAAAAGGTATGACCCGTTTCAGCATGTTTGTTATGCTCAACATAGTTAATATAGAGATAACATGGTTAGGAAACTCGTCAAATTACAAAGCAGCTAACAATTGAATGGGATTTATGTTGAACGGTACCTGACCGTGCACAAATCTCTTGTTTTACATTCATTAATATTTCAGAAACACGGTTTGGAGATTAAGCCCAAACATTTCTATTGGTCGATTCATAAAACTACAATATATTCACTAACCGTGACCGTGCACAAATGCAAACAAAAACATAGAACAAAAGCGAAAGCCGAGTTTCCTAACCATGTTATCTCTATATTAACTAATGAACATTTATTGAAATTGTTAACATATAATTACCAGGCGTCCGTCTTGTTTGAAAAGTATTGGTTCCGTTGTATATAATTATAACCTTTGCCCATTAAAATTAGATAGCAATTACTACCAGTTCTGTATGCAATGTCCTGCCCAGAGATTACATTACATTACATTACCTTATTCAGCTCACTCCCCATTGGGGCTTTTCAGTGACCGATTACATCAAGTATCTAGCTTACCTATATTATGTACTTAGCCTACATTATTTATTTTTACAATTGTGACATTACTTTCCTAATCTGTATATCCTAACCCACCCAGTCAACTTTCCCTATGGGAGGAAACCGGAGTGCCCGGAGAAAACCCACGACTTTCGACAGAGCGTTGACTTGCTCTTTTCACATGAGTGTGATGAGTGAAGTCCTCAACGAGAATCGAACTCAAGACTCAGAGGTGAAAGGCGCTTGCTCTGACGACTGCTCCACCGAAGCCCCTGATCCAGTAAGAACCATCCCTCGTTGGCCCTGTGTTATTATTACTAGAGCAAGCCGAACTGCCCAGAAATGATTTGCCGTGTTTGGTAGAGTCAAAGAGTGAACTAAAAACCATGAATGGACACAGCATCTGTTATGCATAAATGAAGCCAATGGCGGCCATATTGGTGTGATCACCACAAACAGTGGTGTTGCTCACATGTTAGAAGTCGAGGTTCTTATAGTTTATGGTTATTGGTTGGAAACGACACGTATTGTCGAGATAGAAATTGATCGTCAGTTGCCTCTCTTCTTAAATTTGCCAATGAATAACTAATGAGTCACACCAATATATGGCCGCCCCAAGTCTCCTTGTCTAGTGTTTAAAACGTTCTACAACTCATAAAAGGACGTGTGACAAGCTATGTTTTTGTATGTCTGATAAAAATAATATTGTGAAGGATGTCAGTAACAAATTGATGTTTCATTCATTGTCAACTGCACAAGTGAAAATCTCACATCTTCTCAACAAGATGTGTTCACAAGTAACAATGTTGTCATTTTATCAAGTTTCTACAAGGTTGTCACTCACAACTTGTTAACAAGTTGTTGAATTGCAGGACGATAACAAGTTATTGGAACAACTTGTAACAAGTCTGCCGAGTCAACAACTTAGGCGTAGGAAGCAATTTCAGGTTGGAGGGGCACTTCGTCTTAAGGGCACCACTTCTATTAGAAAAGGGCACTTTTCCCATTGTTTCAGCTGGAGAAAAGGGCACTTTGAAGAAAACTTGGGGGGTGGGCATGTGGCATAATAACACGTTGTTGAAATAGCATTGGTGCAAGTGTGCTGCAAGTTTGTTACAATTTGTGCCTTTTTGCATGTCAAATGTCAGCAGTCAGTTAACTTCATTTAAACCCACTACCCATGTTAATCATATATAGCTATGAAACAGGGAATCGACTATTGATTAATATTGGATTAATTTCCTTGTTAGGGGTAGTAAGGAAGACTTGGAGGAGGACACGACCAAGGAAGATGACGATGACAATAATGAATCAATTCAATCTTTGTGCACCTATCCTGATTTTACTGTAAGTAACATCTCTTAAGTGGCCATGTTACACACTGGGCAATTTTGCTGAAACTTGCAACGCAATTCCAACGCACAGA
Source organism: Trachythela sp. YZ-2020 (assembly GCA_016169945.1). Lineage (NCBI taxonomy): Eukaryota > Metazoa > Cnidaria > Anthozoa > Malacalcyonacea > Clavulariidae > Trachythela > Trachythela sp. YZ-2020. The sequence goes on from JADLSH010000157.1 coordinate 1,807,685, forward strand.
GCCATGTTATATGAAAATGTACGCACAAAAAAAACAGTGAACATGGCCCGCGTTTCACTTCACCGATATTATCATTCTCATTCATTTCTTTGTTGCCTTCTGGGCATGTTTAGCAAGAAAAATATCGGCAAAATAAAACGAGATTCGTGCTCACGATTTTTCTGCGAATATACTTTTTACTTAACATCGCTCATAACATGGCTATTCTACAATAAACTGCAGTGGAACTACCTGAAACGATTAAAAACTCTTTTCCAGGTAGTTCCAACCAAAACCGCCTCTATGTAATGTAACCTTGCATCATTCCTGATGATGACTAAAACATAGTCGAAAGCTCGATATATTAAAATGTTTATTTTCGGAGTTACCGTTGTTCTATATTTTACAGTAGAGAGAGGCCCTGGCTCATGGCTCAAGTTGTAACAAACCTGCAGCAGACTTGTACCAATGCTGTTTCAACAACTTGTCATCAAGATGTGTTCGCACTGCTTGTTCCCAGCTTGCTGACAACTTGTCAACGGCTTGTTGACAACTCGCTACAAGGTTGTTGACTCAACAGGCTTGTTACAGGTTGTTCCAACAACTTGTTATCGTCCAGCAATTCAACAACTTAATTGTAACAAGTTGTGAGTGACAACGTTGTAGCAACTTGATAAAATGACAACATTGTTACAACTTGTTGACAAGCTTGCTACAAGCCTGTTACGAACACATCTTGTTGACAAGATGTGAGATTTTTACGTGTGTAGAAGCACTCTTCTCGCGAGGTGGAATTATAATAGGCCATTTATACGGGAGAAAATAAGTCGCGACTTAAATAAGAACAGGGGTTCAGGCTGTTCCACAATAAGTCGCGACTTATTAGAATTTGACCATTTATACGAGTGTGTTCGCGTCTTATATAAGACGCGTCTTATACGTAAGTCGCGACTTATTTTCTCCCGTATAAATGGCCCTAATAAGACTATATTACATGTTGTTTCTTTAATTTCTCTATTTTGTAGAATCACATCCGACGTGGAAGTGATGAAGGACTGAGCAGTACCGCGGCAACCGTTGAATCATTTCAATCGCAATCTACAACAGATGACCAATCATTGTAACGAAATCAACGGCAAGTTTCCTATATATATCGTAACTTAATTTATTATAACGGGATGAGTTTGTGAAAAAGTGAAATAGATCTATTCGGCTAACGTGCGTTTGTTTATGTCCTCACCTTTGCAACCCATTCATTCAGATATATAATTCAATTCCTTGGTTGTCTTTTGGCAGATTTGGCTAACCGGCTGTTTACATCGTTGGTACCCAATTGACAACTTTAGATAACTCACATGCCTATAGTTACTTTTGTTCTAGTTTGCGAAAACATAGAAAAGAACAAAGGTAACTAAGGAATATAATTATGTATAAGAGCTATTCACTCATTTACATATTAATTCTGATGCTTAGTTACCTTTGTTCTATTCTATGTTTTCGCAAACTAGAACAATAGTAACTATACATGTGAGTTATCCAAAGATGTTATTATTATTTATTTGGTATATTAACTTAATACCCAAATAAGTCTATGCTTACATTATATTAACAGTTGTCACTAGGAAGGAATGGGTTATCGGAAAATATCAATTTGGTAATATTAACACGAATAAATATGCGTTAACTGATTATAAGTCTATATTGTAGTATTGTTCATTTTGTTAAAAGCACTATCTAACTATCAAAAAATATATTTGCTCCGATAAATATGGTGCTCTTTTAAAGGGATATGGCAATCAAAATTTAGTTTGTCTCATTTGAAAGAACTTTTAAAATTATACATAAATCTCCCTTTCCGATTTTTCGTGTCTTTCTTAGTTCTTGAGATATTTTGACATAAATAATCATAAATCAGCGAGCTGTCCGCCATCTTGAATTTTGTGAATATGCATGTTACGTCACAAGCAGGGTCACGCAAGTATTTTATCCAGAAAGCCAATGGTCATTATGAGCCCAAAATTATACTTCGGTCACTATTTCAAATAACGAATTGACTGACAACTTTTTAAACATCTACTAATTGTTATTTGGTCACCTAGGAGTAGTTTTATATGGCTAACCCTGCTTGTGACGTCACTAAAACCACCGTTAATGAGATCAAAAATAATCCAAGATGGCGGACAGCTCATTGTTTTAAGTCAAAATATTTCAAGAACTAAGCAAAATACGAAAAATCGGTAAGGGAGACTTATATATAATTTTAAAAGTTCTTTCAAATGAGATAAACTAAATTTTTATTGCCGTATCCCTTATTTTTTAATGATGTCAAATCTGAACTTTTTGCTAAAGTGGTGCTCTTAATACAAAATGAACAATTTGTACATATTATAATTATATCTCTCTCAATATTGCTATTCTATATATAAGCATTATAAATAATCTATAATTAAATGTATATATTTAATAGTCAGTTGTCTATATCACGCCGCTCCACTCATGCGCCGAACTTAAATGACGAATTAGGTGCGACACAAGAGCGACGTATGAATCAATTAGGTACGGCCATTGAACTATAATAGACTGGAACGCTAACGCAGGCGGGGAAATTGAAGCCAACTTAAGGTTTGAGTTGAAATTCTTAACGCCGAACATTGGGCTGTATATGAAATTGAAGCTATTAAAAAGTTCTATTTGATATAAAAACTTCAAGACTCTAGGTAAAAAGGAAATACTTAAAACTTTGAGGGAAAATTTGCCGTATTTTACAAAATTGCGGTTGTTTTTGTATTTTTTAAGTATTTCCATTTTGCCATCAAGTTTTTATATCAAATAGAACTTTTTAATAGCTTCAATTTCATATACAGCCCAATGTTCGGCGTTAAGTATTTCAACTCAAACCTCAGAAAAACTAGCTTGGCTTCAACGAATCATAGGACTTGATCATAGTTTACTTAGAGTTCACTGCATGGGTACGGCAGAATTTGGAGCGACATAAGTTCGGCAGAAGTTCGACAGAGCCTGTCGCATTATGCGACGTTAGAGCGACATTGATTCATACGCCGCTCCACTCATGTGCCGAACCTAAATCAAAATTTACTGTAATTTATTAGGATTAGATTAGCCACTTTGCAATGTTTACATATTTTTGAATTGTATTTGGAATTCCCGCGCGAATTACCCTCCTCTCTCGTCGACAACATTATATTTTATACGCCGTTTGAATCACTGTCGCTCTTGTGTCGCTCCAGAGTCGCACCTAATACAATTAAGTTCGGCGCATGAGTGGAGCGGCGTCTGAAACGGGCCTGCATGTGCAAATTTGTTAAGTCTGTATGTCTTGAACATACATTACAGCTATAATCTTTGACATATAATAAAGACAAACATAATAAAACACAAGTATATTATAATTTAACCGCAAATAACTATTACTTAACGAAACTTGGTTAAACAACCTAGAAAAATGAGGGATTGATATAATAGATAAATACATCATATTAAATTTAAATTAGTTTATATTTGAGTTGTGTATAGACACTGTCAATTTGGGCAAAAATGCAGGATAGACAATTGTTACGAAGTTATCTGAAGTGTATATCTATGGCTGAACACCAAAACGACGCAAATAACTGCAGAAGACAGGTCAGGTAAGATATATTTAAAGGACTGTGAACTGTGGTGGTGATGTCATTGTTACAGTGTATCCTGACAGCATCAAGGTTATTTCCAGAACTGGTGAAAGCAAGGTGGTTAAATTGCCTAAATTACCTGACCCCAGAGAAGGTGAAGTTATCGAACAACGTCTTGTTGGACTTGCCGTTGATAAGTATAACAATATTTATGTTATTAGATGGCTTATTAAAACACGTACGGGAAATGGCGATGTGGGAAGTCAAGAAGTGTTGTACGTATTGGATGAAAAGTTCAATGTAAATCACGACTGCACATTGGATTTTATCAAGAGAACAAGTAAATATACTTCGACGAGAATTGCTATTGAACAACAACCAAACTATCATCATTATCAAATTCACTGATCCTCCTGTGTATATCTGTGACAACACTGCGGGGCAGTTGAAATACGAGTTTGAACAAGACTCATATATATTGGCTGCCCAGATTGGGTATTTCCGAGCAAAATGAGACCATCCTTTTTCCATTCCTTTTCAAAAAAGGAATTAATTACGGGTTATGACTAGATTATATTAAAATAAATCCACTATAAATGGATTTGATAGCATTTTAAAGTTCATTTTCAAATATCTTACACTCACACAAGAAAGATAACTGTTCTATACGCCCTAGCTGCAAGAGTTAATTCAATTGAAATTTAGCCTGGAACAGGTATATAATGTTTGTTATTCTGATTCAATTAAAATCAATCGAAAGAAATTATTTAATAAAAGAACCATGTTTTTGAAACCGGTTTAACAATATCAGTTTGGCATTTGCCTGTGGGATTAGCCTTCTGGTATTAGCAGATTATATTAAGTATATATCAGGTCTTGAAGTTAAAGTTGTCCGTATTAGAGAGGTATCTGTATATTGGAGAGATGTGCGTAACGAAATGTTTGTGATGTGTTTGTTAAACCTGCAACGGTTTCCAACAAAGCGTTACATTTAAACAGGGTGGTAACATACATGCACCGTACGCCAGAAACGGATAGTTTGAAGATTAAAACCTGAATTGTTTGTATATTTTTATAATCCCAAAGCGTTCAGAGAAGGATTGACAAGATCAAACGTATCCAAGTGAGTCGAACTAATTCCATATACCTTGCTTTGTATTTATATTCGCACGGTATTAGAATTCGCGCAGACTATATACTATAGGTGGGCGAAATTATAACTGATCAAGCACGGAGCTTTATGACGGTTACAGCCGTCGTGATACAAAATATTGAGAGTTAAACAGGAAATTACAAGTTCTAGATGAGAATGTATGTATACTGTGTATTAATTTGCTATAATTTCATTCGTTGCTATAGCTACATAATTGAAATTGTCCGTCCGAATTTCCCTTGGGATTTTTCGAGTTCATGGGGCTTGAAAATTTTAACAAACCCTTCCGTAAAAATTGAAGTACGATATCCCACGTCATTTTAACAAGGAGATTCCATCATTTAAATAAGTGTGATTTTCTAGCTTTGTTTCAACCGGCGTGAAATGAAAACTGTGCAAAAATATCGCATTTGTACGGCAAAAATGAGTAGTGCTGCAGTCTATTTTAAAACAATCTATTTTGGTTATCACTTTACAAAATATAACGACTTCATTTTCTCTCGACTTCATTAACACCTTTTAGGTTAAAATTTGTCTATTTTCCGTAAAGGTGGGTGCCTCACCGTTTTACTAAAACGCACGTCTGCTCCGGGGTTTTCGTAAAACACACGTCTGCTTCAGTCTGAGCAGACGTCTGTTTCAGAGCTCCGCTTTTAACTAGACTCCTTCTCATAGCGAAGCCTTCGAGCCGGAATGGCGTTAAATCAGTGTGGTTGGGGGAATCGTATATATTGTGATTTCTAGTACAATACACATAGTTAAACATATTATAATTTTTCACAACCATAACGAACGGCTAAGTTGAAGAAAACATATATGTATATACAAGATCTCTGCTAGGGAATCGTCGGACGTTTTGGCGCTATACTTTCTAGATTTTTCAAAAAGTATGAATGTTTTAGGTATCAAATTGGGCACTTTATTCTCTTCTTCAGTCTTCACTATAAATACTGATTTGTTGCATATAGATACGATCGGTTTAGATCCACCACATATTTGGACTGAATTCTTGTGACATTGCTCTTAAATCTTCCCCCAAAATGCATGAAATGGCATTTCAGAGACTGTAGATTTCAATCATTTCCGGAGGAGTATACCCCCATACCCCCTAAAGATCTCGCGCCTTCAGCACTTGATACTAGTATCACTGCGTCCTCGGAGATCTTTAGACCTCCTCGCCCAATCCAAACAACTCTCCGCGGTCCTTGAGTTGATAACAGCATGCAACATTCATTTTTTACCCATCACATTTTTTAATAACAGGTAATGCATGTTTCTCATTCCAAATTTTAATATTATCACTCATGCACTTTGCATTTAATTAATTTGAAATGTGAACGAAAACAATAGCCGAATATTCATTCCTTTTCTAGACGGCAAGCAAATTAAACAGTGCACAATTCAGAAGAGATGTCAAGAACAAGAATCGTAGTCGCTGTTTTGACCATTATTATGATCTCAAAATCGGATGCTGCTGCTCAATCGACGTCGACAACGCGTGCTATAAGTAAGTAGAAGAGGCCAAAGTGTTCTTTTAATATAAATAAATAAAAAATAAAACTGCAAAAGAAATGAGGAAGGAAATGTAAGCTATATATGTCTGTCTGATGATCGGTGACGCGTGAAACTTGAGTAGTAGCATATAAAAAATTTTAATTTATATTTCAGTTATCCATTTTGGTATCAAGATCTGCGTTTTTTAAGCATAGAGCACTGTTTCACGCTCTGAATTTGACACAAAAACCAAGCTATATATTTATGTCTATTTGTACATAGAATGCTATGACTTGAGAAGCAACAATAATAAGTTAGTATATTGCCCAAACCTAGCACTAATGCCATGAAGAAAACTTTCGGCTATATAGAGGAGCAACAATGTGGAATTGTTCAAAATAGATAACTGAGAGTCATGTGTATATCTTGTCTTTAGTATGTAAATGTTATATTTTATTGTGTATTATTGTTTATACATACACGGCCCAATGAAAAACAATGAATCCCTTATTGGATTGATGTTGGCTACCGTGTCAAAAGATTTTAAATGGATAAATCAAAATCCCATCGAAAGGGTGTGGTTGCGAAAGTTTCCTCGACTGTCCTTAGGGGCGGACCATTAGAAAAGTGATGGGGGGGGTGGGGAAAAAAAAAAAAAAACAGAATTGAAAAAAAAATTCGTACGCCAAGAAAGTTTGAAAAAAATTCGTACTTTACAAAAGGGAAAGCTATAAGGTGGAATTTGCTTTGAAATAAAAAAAAATTCGTGCAAGCGATCATATTAAAAAAAAATTATCGACACAAGCAAAAAATTAAAAAAAAATATTCGTACAAGTTAAAAAAGTCCCACCCCCCCATCACTTTTCTAATGGTCCGCCCCTTACATTCCCATTGGCCCCATTAAGCTAAAATTTCCGTGACTGCAAAAGTCGAATACGGGAGGAAACGGGATACGAGACTCTGTGGTGTTTGGTAAAGTCAACTTGAAAGCAATCTTCCCACATTCAACAGTGGCAAAATTATAGTGAAGAAAATGCATATTACAGGAATCGGACCTATTGGCGTAGAGGTGATATGCGCAGTATTTTCTACGACGGTGATTAACCCATTGGCTTGCAATGCGCCCAAATGCGCCCTACTTTAGTATTTTACTCTGTCTAACGCCAGATGGTTTTACTCATCAGTGGTAGGGTACGGCCAGTTGATGGGTTAACAAAACTATCCGCCAGTGTCTCTTATTAACTCATTAGCTGGCAATGCGCCCTACTTTATATAGTATTTTACTCTGTCTAAAGGCTCTTTTCCACTCATCGCAAAACAAACTCGCTGCGAGTTCTTGCATGTAATTAAAATAAACTGTCGAGCATTGTGATTGGATGAAAGTACTCGCAGCGAGCTTGCGAGTTGGTTTTTGCGACGAGTGGAAAAGAGCCTTTACGCCAGACGATTTTACTCGTCAGTGGTAGGGTACTGCCAGTTAATGGGTTAAGTAAAAATAGTTGTTCGAATTATACTATTTAGGTCCTTCAAATATGAAAAGTATCAGCAAAACTATTGGCAGTAAAATAACAGAGATATTTCTCAACCGTTACCTGCCAAGTAACTCCTTCACCCTCATGATTACCAACAATATGGTGAAACGTCGTATGATTGATCCAAAGATCTTCCTCGATAACGGACACACAGTTACACCCCCTTCGTTCATGATACCTCCCACAGAGGAAGCTTATGGTGGAACTCAACAGATTGTCATGTTGGAAAACGACCCGGCTGGTTAGTACATAAATTTGTAAAAGTAACGCATTACTTTTGGATTTATCAGCGCCGCTATAAGCCAGTTCCATTGATCTGAGAACTGAATAGAGCATCCTATTGAATTTAATGAGCCAATTTTGAAGTCAGGATATTTTTCATGAGATCAGATTTATGAATCTTTCAAATTCTTGACTAGTCAAATCGTTATAGCTGTTTAAATTGATCATACTATGAAGCAAATACAAGATGTTTTTTTTTCTGCATCTCACTCGATTGAAATTGATGTAGAAGGTTTAGGTGGATGGATATTTCGAGTGAAATATTATATACAATTAATATTTTAGACCTGAACGGGAACGGCTGCGAAAAATGCAACTCTAAGTCCTCCGACAGGAATTGAATCTGCGGCCCTGCGATTCCGGTGCAGCGCTCTGACCACTGAGCTACAGAGTCCAGTTGCCAATGAACAGAGTCCATTTGCACCGGAATCGCAGGGCCGCAGATTCAATTCCTGTCGGAGGTCTTACGCCCGTATTCTAAAAGCTCACTCACACTCACACTCAAAGAGTGGAGGTTAAATCTGAGCTTCCCTTGAGTGTCAATGCTGTTTTTGAATAGCTGGAGGGTGAGTACTCGCATAGTATGGTACGGCACTAACCCTGCAGCTATTCAAAAACAGCACTGACACTCAAGGGAAGCTCAGATTGAACCTCCACTCTTTGAGTGTGAGTGTGAGTAAGCTTTTAGAATACGGGCGTAAGAGTTGCATTTTTCGCAGCCGTTCCCGTTCAGGTCTAAAATATTGTATATAATGTTTCACTCGAAATATCCATCCACCTAAACCTTCTATACGAAGCAAATATATTTCCTTATATGACGTACTTCATACTTGAGAAACATAGGTTCAAACATCTCTTCTAATGAGTTTCAGAATGTTTTAAACACCACTTAATGAGGCTTATGGCGGCCATATTGGTGTGACCCCGGCAAATATAGGAAGAAAGAGAGGCCACTGATCAATTCTTATCTAGACAATATTTGTCCTTTCTCACCAATAACTAGAAACTGTTAGAAGCTCTTTAAGTATGTCCCCAACACCACAGTAGATTTGTGGTGGTCACATCAATATGGCCGCCATTGGCCTCGTTTACGCATAGCCGATACACTATTCAGTACTTGCTTTCAGATCAGTGGTCTATTAAAAACTTCTACCTTAATCCCGGCGCACACTAGAGCTATGTGCTTAGCAAAATTTCATTCGTGACTACTTGCGTAAGCAAACTCCCCCAGTGCAGTGCGGTGACGTTTTGGGAGTTTCCCTTCACGCGTGCCATCGGCGCCGAGTATTCAACATGTTGAATAATTTTTGGCACGAGTGACGATTTCCTCCAAGTGCGCGCACAGGAAAAGCAAACAGCTTGCAATATTATGCGAGTACGAATGCGTGGTCAAACTTGTTATCTATCAAACATGGCTGCTATTATTATTATTATTATTATTTAATCTTATTTGAGAACGGTAACCCTTCAGATCTAATATCATCTTCTGATGAAGGGCAGTTAATGAAATATAACAATAAACTATATAAAAAAATATAATTCTTATAACACACAACAAATTATTTATTAACAAACAAAAAATGTGTTGTAGTCACTGTTCACACGTTTCGTCCCATCATTATAATCGACTCGAGAGAATTGTTTTATTTGCCGAATAGAAACGCCGTTCGCTTTAGCGACTTTCGGGAGGCTATTCCACAGACTTACCGCTGAATAACTTATGCTTTTTTTAGTGAAATTTGTTTTAGGCTTTGGAAGGGCAAAATCAACATAATTATTACGTAGGCCGTAATTGTCGTTTCTATTAATATTAAACATGCTAGATATGCTGTCTGGGAGTTGCTTGTTTTTAACTTTATGCATAAATGTTATTTTATGAGATCTCCTTCTTTCAGCTAATTGTTGCCAGCCAAGTTCGGTTAGCATATCGCTTATTCTTGTATCGAACGGTTTCCCTGTAATTACTCTATTCCGCTTCGCCGCCATTTTGATTTGTAAGACGCAAGTAATACGCATGCGTTTTCGCATAATATTGCAAGCTGTTTGCTTTTCCTGTGCGCACACTTGGAGGAAATCGTCACTCGTGCCAAAAATTATTCAACATGTTGAATCTTCGGCGCCGATGGCAAGCGTGAAGGATGGCACTCCCAAAACGTCACCGCACACTGCGGGAATTTGCTTACGCAAGTAGTCACGAATGAAATTTTGCTAAGCACATAGCTCTAGCTAGTGTGCGCCGGGCTTTGATGTTTCACGTGTCCACCCATTAGGCGTCCTGTGCTATGATTGTGAAGCGATCCCGGATGATCTCAACCAACCAAAAGCAGTTTCGTGCGTGATCTTTGACGCGAAAGAAAAACAGTATGCCGTCTATGGAAAGTATGGAGGCATCACCAATCTAGAACTTAAAATATTATACATGCAATTCACGAAAAGCTCGGACACCACCATCGAACCAACAAAAAACACGCATGGAGGATTCTTATTTAGAGATTACAAACAGTTTCAAATGCTTGCTCAGATGACATCGGGCGAAGAAGATCTGCGATTATATTTTGAGGTATTGTCCTGGAAATTTCATAGCAGCTATATGTATAAATATCAATAAAATGATTGGGCAATTTCCATATCATAAATTATTCCTAATTCCTGTTATCCTAACCCCTATCATGATCTCAATCCAGTTGTAATCCTATCCCTTACCGTGCCACTAATCAAGTAATCTAAACCTAACTTTAACCTAATCCAAATCCTTATCTTAACACTAATTCTTATCCTAACCTTAATCCAAATTATAACCCCAATTCCAACGTAAATCTGCACCAAGCTAACCCGTTAACGGGCAGTACCCTACCACTGATGAGTAAAATCGTCTGGCGTTAGACAGAGTAAAATACTAAAGTAGGGCGCATCTGGGCACATTGCCAGCTAATGGGTTAACAAGAGACACTGGCAGATAGTTTTCTTAACCCATTAACTGGCAGTACCCTACCACTGATGAGTAAAATCGTGTGGCGTTAGACAGAGTAAAATACTAAATATGGGCGCATTGCCGGCTAATGGGTCAATGTGGGATCATTTCGGGACATTTCTGCATGCTGGTCTGGCCCTCTTTCCTCCACAGATCCACGGCTTTTAAAGGCGATTCAAAACAGTTGATGCTCTATTGCGCAATATTGCGCTAGAAGGTACGCGGTATGAAGTTAACCGCTCAAATTCGGAGCGCGGGCGAGGGAGCGAAAAAAAGGAACGAAACACATCCGCGCGCCTTTTTAAAAGCATCTGTGGATCACTAGAGAGTCTGGCCTCTTTTCGCTACTGTAGCGAACTACAATTTTCAAGTAGCGAGTAGTTTTGACTACATTTTTAAAACAGTAGTTGTAGAAAACTATATTTTTTAAGTAGCCAAGTAATTGATTACTTTTCAAGCAACAATCGCTAGACGTAAACAGACAATGATATCACGCCAAATCTCGTTACCAGAGCATGCATGCAATCCTTTTGACAGTTTGTCCACCGCAAAAATCTCAGAGACAGAGTTTGCTAAGACTTCGATTCTTCACATTGCCAGTGCTCAGTATCCCAATCTTGTCTATCTCAATCTTGTCTATCTCAATCTATAGCAAGTCTGAGTTTCCCGATAGCTCGCCTGCAGAGGTCGTGTTTTCAATGAACTCAAAAACAGACCGTCATAACTCCGCGATCTGCAGTCTTCACTGATACGCAAGTCTGTGACTGTAGACGAAACCACAGATGCTTCGTCTTGACAAATGATCAATCTTCTTGGCGCATTTATGTACGTTTAAATTATCAGACACATTTTATATATTTCCTTTGCCCAAGTTGTGCCAGAGTCTGCCAATACTCAATAGTATGCTAACGAATCGAGAATGCTGTTTAGTGAGTGTTGATCACGTTTTAATATACGGGTTTTAGTTTATTTATCACCTTCCTTGCCATTCGAAGCACAATAGTTACAAATTAGAGTAAAATATGGCCGATAAATGTAAATTGCAAATGAAATGTGGCAACAGCATACTAGTTGTCGTAGCGAAGTAGCTAATAGACAATTTGCATTATAGACTAAATTTTGTTCTAGGCAAGGAAAAGGGAAACAATCACAACAGCTCCAAAGAACATAATAAGATTAGTAAAATTATTAGTAAAATTGGTTGTGAAATGTTGTAAATGCGGAAAATATAGTTGCAAAGTTTGCAAATTTGGTAACTTTTGTATTACGTGCGGAAATTCCTACCACATTTCGGCCAAATGTGGTAGGAATTTCCGCACGTAATACAAAAGTTACCAAATTTGCAAACTTTGGAAGGCTATATTTTCCGCATTTTACAACATTTCGCAACCAAACTTTGCAATTTTACTAATTTTAGTATGTTCTTTCCGGCAATATACTTTTTTTTGCCTAGATCAAAAATTAGTCTATAATGCAAATGGTCTATTAATAGTTCGAAAGTAGCAGTAGTTGTAGCCGACTACATTTTTTTGAAGTAGCTGTAGTCGTAGGCATGAAAAATGGTCCTAGCTATGTCAAGGTTTATATATTTGCTGTTCAGTTTGATCTTTTGTTCAAATTGGAAATAGAAATATAAACTGACAACTCCAGTAATTTTCATTTACAACTCCAGAAATATTTTACAGCTCCAAGAAGTGGTAGGAAATCCAGCTTAGAATAATTCCTGGTTGTAGGGAACTACAAAAATTTCAACCCACCCTTGTTCGTCGGATGACTATAGATCACCCCTGAGAATGTAATTTGTCTAGGGATTGCGTTTTTATAAACATGTTTTTATATACAGAGTGTCCCAAAAAAGATGCCCCGCTATATTTTGTAGAATTACCACGCTAGCTGAGCACGCGAGCAGACGTGAGCACACAAGCAGAGCAGACGTGTTTTTTAAGCTCCGCTTATATTTCAACTAAAAGTTGCTAAAAAAGGTGTCGTAAGGAAACTAATTTAAGACTTCAAAGATACATCGCTTAGTTTATCGTCCTAGTTTATCGTTGCTTTGAAACGAGCTTTATACTATGTGTAGCCTTCGCCTTGCATGGACCGGAGAATACGACGGTTTGAAACGACTAGTCAGCGAGGAATTAAAACTTGACGGTATATGGGAACAACCCGGTGGGTATAAAAAGATCTTCACTACATCTGATGAGCTAACGTCTATTTCGTGGTTAAAAGACAAGAAGACATTGACTTTCGAGGGAAAGGATTCAAAACAATTAAAACGAATGTTATGTTCTGTGTTAATTGGGGAAAATATTGTCTTAGACTCTAGACAAGCCGACAAAAGCGACAAACGAAAATGCTCGTCTCAGTGTCCAGACTATAGCCTTGATATTGAGAGCTTACACTCGGGTCAAATGGTACATGGAGAGGCGATTCAATCACTCGGAGAATCGATTTCCAATGTAAACGAAGTGTTGTCCGAGCTTAAAGATTTCGTGTATAAAAACTCAAAACTTAATATCGAAACAAACATTGTTGATTCAATATGCGCTGGTATAGTCGGTGAAGCGGATCAGCATATAATTACGGATAATTTACTAATCACCAGAGACAATACTAATGACACATTTGGAATAGCTGATGAACGAGTACCTGAAGCAGACCAGCATACTATTACGCATAATTTACCAGCTACCACAGTCAATAACACCATTGTAATAGCTGATGAATGCGTATCTGGAGCGCACCAGCATAATATTATTTATAACTTACCATCTACCATAGACAATGATACAATTGAAATTGCTGATGAACGCGTATCTGAAGCGGAACAGCATAACATTACGAATAATTTACCAACTACTATTACAGATAATAGTATCATTATAATAGCTGATGAATGTGTATCTGAAGTGGATAAGCATAACATTACGAATAACGTGCCAGCTACCACAGTAAATAACACCATTATAATGACTGATGAACGAGAATGGCTTGGTCACCTCCCTTTCATTGAAGCACCTGTATCTGAAGTGGATAAGCATAACATTACGAATAACGTGCCAGCTACCACAGTAAATAACACCATTATAATGACTGATGAACGAGAATGGCTTGGTCACCTCCTTTGATTGAAGCACCTAATCCGGTTTCATCAAAAAATCTACTTTATGAAAGCACTTTCAACCACACTTTTCGAAGTAGATATAATCCAGAAGCACCGCATCAACAATTTCATAAGAATAAGTACAACAACCGTATACGTAAAGGCCAGAACTTTAAGCGACCAGTTATCCATCGCAATAATCCAATTACGCCCCATTTTCGATGGTACCAGACCAATCACCATCCCCCACTACGATCCGAGAGACTAACACAAAGTTTAGAATGGGAAAAGTACTTAGACTTTGTCCATATGCATGGTCGACAAAAACTGACACAGTTTTTCTAACCGAAGGTTCTCCGACCATCTACCCGATTAAGGTGGTATCTGGTCGAATCCGTGAACAGATTACTGGTGCTAAACTGAGAAGTAATCCGCATAACCTGATCAACGTTACATTAGAAAACCCATTACAAGCCGCGCCACTACCTAATTTAATACATACTCAAGTTAGCAATTCCATGACAATGTCTAGCTCAGATATAGAAATCTCACCATCTCAAGGCCTGGTGTCTACCCTTCCCAAATTTTTCTTTCCAATGTACGATCCATATCCAATAAAGTAGACGATCTTGATGTAGTCGTCCAAAGAAATGGCATAGATTTTGCGGGAATTACAGAGACATGGCTGAATCCTAGCATCCCGGATAGCAGTATAAATATCCATGATTTTAACCTGGTTAGAAAAGATCGCTCTGGTCAACGTGGGGGTGGAGTTTGTGCATTCGTAAAATCAAATATCCCATTCATGCCTCTTCCAGACCTATGTTGTCCGGATCACGAGAGTCTGTGGCTAAAACTTCGACCCTATCGACTTCCACGGAATATTCCTGCATAGTTGTTGGACTTGTATACCATCCACCACAGGCCGATAATAACGAACTGTATGACCACCTCATAACCTCATTGGACAAAATTTTAGCATCTTACCCAACAGCAGGTGTAATTGTTATGGGTGACTTTAACCAGTTCGACTCCAAACGCCTTTGTAGAAACACGTCACTTAAACAAATTGTAAAGAAACCTACCCGTGGAATGCAACTTTAGATTTAATATTTACTAATATGAAACGTTGTTACAATGACCCGGAAATACTCCCTGCTATTGGACAATCGGATCACATGTCAGTCCTGTTACACCCGGTTAGTAACGATCAGCGCCCAAATACCATTACCAAAGTCTGGGTCAGAAAGCGGAAGCAATCAAATATGCAGGCATTTGGTCGATTTCTTTTGGATCTTAACTGGAATGTACTTTCGCAGCTACCCGATTGTCAAAAAATGTGTGACCTGTTTTATGACATTATTCTCATGGGTTTGGACACAATTTTTCCCCAAAAAGCTGTTAAACTTCACTGTAGAGACAAAGCGTGGATTACTCCTGAAATCAAACTCCTCATCTCCCAAAGACAAAAGGCCTTTGCCTTGGGAAATACAATTGAATACAACAAATTGCGAAATAAAGTAATTCACGTCGTGAAACAGGCAAAGTCTAAATACTTCGAGTCTCAAGTGAATCATTTAAAAAATTCAAAGCCAAGGAAATGGTGGAGTGCTATTAAAAACCTAGCTGGCTTTTCTTTAAAGCCTGCCTTTCATTCTGCAGAGGTGAATGGAACTATCTTGCAGGGACGAGACTTAGCACTCGCTGTTAATAACGGGTTTTTAGCCGCCACTAAATCGTTACCGCCGCTTTCAATTACTGATAAATTATCTGTGGAAGAACCTACCGTTTTGTACCCTATCTCCGTTGTTGATGTCGAATCGCGTTTAAAAGCAGTTAAATCGAATAAAGCTCCTGGTCCAGACTCTCTGCCAAATTGGATTC
This sequence comes from Trachythela sp. YZ-2020, assembly GCA_016169945.1. Taxonomy (NCBI): domain Eukaryota; kingdom Metazoa; phylum Cnidaria; class Anthozoa; order Malacalcyonacea; family Clavulariidae; genus Trachythela; species Trachythela sp. YZ-2020. The sequence goes on from JADLSH010000157.1 coordinate 1,823,712, forward strand.
TCAATAACTTTTCAATGGAGATTTCAGAACCTGTGACAATGATTTTTAATGCCTCCATTAAACAAGCACAAGTTCCAACGCAGTGGAAAGATGCAAATGTCGTTCCTGTCCCTAAGACATCCCCGGTCACGGATATATCTTCAGACCTGCGACCTATATCTCTGACCGCCACGCTCTCAAAAGTTCTTGAATCATTTCCATTTCAATGGATTATGGATACCATTAAGTCTCAGTTGGACCCAAAGCAATTTGGATCGTTAAAAGGCTCTTCTACGATAGACGCATTAATTAGCATGTTCCACTGTTGGTATTCTAACACAGACGGCAATGGCGAGACTGTTCGTGTTTTTCTGCTTGACTTTAGTAAAGCATTCGACAGAATCAACCACAAAATCCTGATAAAAAGATGCAATTACTAAATATTGATAAATCCTTAATAAACTGGGTTATTGATTTCCTGATGCAAAGAAGACAGAGGTGAAATTGGGTTCTTCGTTCTCTGATTGGTCCTTGGTAAATGGAGGCGTCCCGCAAGGTACAATCCTTGGCCCATTACTTTTTCTCATCATGGTCAACGATTTGGCTATTAACCACAAAGATAGATGGAAATATGTTGACGACACTAGTCTCTCAGAAACAATCGGTAAAGGTTGTCAAAGTAACCTGCAATCCGTTATTAATAATATCGATCAATGGTGCACGGAAAATGATATGATGCTTAATCGTTCTAAATGCAAAGAGCTAATTATCTCGTTCGCTAAGGACGTCCCTAATCTTCGACCATTGTTTATTAAAGATCACTGTATGTCCCCAGTTTTATCAGCAAAGGTTCTTGGTCTGTACTTTTCTTCTGATCTTAGTTGGAACTTACATGTTGAACACATAGTATACAAGGCATCAAAGAGACTTTTTTTTCTCCGAGTGCTTAAACGCAGCGGTCTTGGAGGGAGTTCTCTAATTCAAGTTTATACCACATGTATACGACCTGTGCTTGAATATGCATGCCAGGTTTGGAACTTAAACTCCCCTGACTACTTAAAGGAAGAAATCGAAAGAATTCAGAAGCGAGCCCTACGAATAATATGTCCTGACCTGTCATACCGCAAAGCCTTGGAAGTTTATGAAATATCCTTGCTCTCTCAAAGACGAAATAATTTATGTAAATCCTATTTTAAGAAACTTCTCAACCCGGAAAATAAGTTGAATGAACTCATCCCTAATAAACGCGAGGACTTACGTACTTACAATCTACGTAACGATCAGCATATTAACTTAATTAATTGTAAGACTACAAGATTTAGTAAAAGTTTTATTCCTTCTAGTATCGTATCATATAATGATTCATTTTAATTGTAATATAAATTTTAGTTTTAATATACCGTATATATTACTATATGTATTAGTTTTTATCATGTAATTTAAATATCAACTCTGTACAATTCAGCTTTTAGCTGCCATTCAGATTTTGTAATAAAATTCAATTCAATTCAAAGCTTTAATGGATCGGAAGTTTCAGCTTTTATATTGGATGGAATAACTATCATATCATGTCAATACATTGATATTTGACTGATCAAAATAACCAATTGTTTGTCTTCTAGAATCAATTTCGCATCCTGTATTGCAATATTTCTAGAAGGATTTTTAAAGCTACTACCTACTATCATCTCTAAAACTAATTATTTGTGGTCCCTATCATCAAGATTTTCTCGATGTTGGCTACAACAAATCATGAGTAGATTATGTAGCCATTTGCTTTAAAAAAAGTTCCGAAATATGTTTAACCTAATTTCCATAATTTGGACAAGTCACAATATTGGTGTTTAAGTGATTCTAGTAAGATACTAATTGATTAACATGATGTGTTTGTTATTCAACCATGCAGTGCAAAAATATAATCTGAATCTCTGATTAAAGGTAACGTACCGGAAGTAATACCACAAAATATGATGTGGGGAGGGGGGTAGGAGGTGATCGGAGGCATTTTTTGGGAGACCCTGTATTACTGTCATTAATATTATTGTTGTTAAGGTTCTCGACAGTATAACTAGCGCTGACGCGGCACAGAAGAGAATCGTCACAACTATAGCTGCTGGATTCCTGTTGGGAGGTTTAAGTTCACTGGCGACCTTCGCATTCAAGAGAATAACTGCAGATGTAGGAACGACGCTGATTTTAGAAAATGGATCAACCGAGAATGCTCCTATCGTGTTAGAAAATCCGAGGTAAATGGATAGCACAAACTGCAGGTTGATTTGTGAGATTTTTGTTTCATATCATTTCAAAATTTCAACCCAATTTTACTATAAAAGTGAATATCGGGTGTGATATCTCCATTGATTAAAAGTTATGCTGTAGTTCCGTACGTTCCAGTTGTTATGGAACTATAATTAAGCCATTTGGGGTCTTTTGCAAAGCCAAAGGATCCTATTCGAATCGCAATAACATTAAAAAGTAAATGACATATAGAAGAATAGGTCAACCAGATCTCAAACAAGATCTCAAATCCGAAAACTGAGTTCGAAACATCATTTTTTGATAAATGGTTAACAGTTTATCATTCATAGGGGGCTATGCCCCCTAAAAATAGGTTAAGTGGTGTATATATTTCCTACATAATATGTATATAGATTAATAGATATAGATATTATATACAGCAAAGATTGCTCTACTATTTAAGATACGAGTGTTGTTCATATTTCGGTAACAATTATAGCCTTCGCATACTCATTCAGACCAGTAATGCTGATTATGAAGCAATATTTTTGTCCAAGTCCGGGTGCCCCCGGCCACCTCTAGATGTCATTTCCCAACTTTAAATTAGTTAAATATCTTTCAGTGATAGTGAACTGAAAGTACAACAAACGTAGTGGTATAATGCTATAGATAACAAGTAACTCGCATTACAAATGATATAAAGTCAGGCGTTTAGATAGTTGGTCAAAACGCTTCTATGTTTCCAAAAGTTGGTCAAAGTTCTTGTGCGCCTCCCCCCCCTCTCCTAAAATCAATGACTTCGGGGCGTCCCTGCACATTGGCATTTCGACTTTTGATCACCCATGATGAATACACTAAACTGGATTGTCAAAACGTTAATTCGGTCATGAATGTAATCTGTTCTGGGAATCGGTTTGATTTACTTGAACCAGAGAAGCGAACAAGCATGTCCGACATTAAACCTGAGAACTTATAAACGTTAATTCATATCTCGTGTTTGTTATAGATGGGAACAACATTAATTCATATCTCGTGTTTGTTATAGATGGGAACAGAATGGAGTTGACATCCAAAACATCATTCCTTGGCGTCTTGCACCGAAAGAGTCGTGCCAAATGAGCTTCGTAGGCCGGTTCGGTGCGGGAAAAACGTTCAAACGAGCCGCTATTGCTCTATCGTTCAAAATCCAAGGGACAAACGATTACGTTGCCTTCTCAATATGGTGGCCAAAAAAGCTAAATCCCTTCAAAGAGTTTAATTCGTACTCAGTGTCTTGGTTGCGAATTCCCTTCTCTGCAAAACGCACAGAGACAACGCTCAGAGTTAACCTGAAATATTTCGTCAAAAAAGCGGACAAAATTAAGAACTTCCCTACGCCAGTTATCGAAGTGGGTAAATTTCAACGTTATCAGATCTGGCAGTTTCCAATTCTCAACCCACAGAACGCGAAAGTCGACATGTTCCTGAATGTTCTTACAAACATGGGCGACGGACGAAAGAACGGAATGACTGTTAAGGTATATCGAAAAATCAATAGTTTTTGTTTTTTAAAATTGGAATATATAACAAAAGAGAGCCCCAATATATGCCGAATTGGTTTCTTCATCGATAATGGCATTATAAATTGCCAGTACTGGCCTTTTACCTGTATGGTACTTGTAATGTTTGTGTACAGGGTGTATAAAAAAAAGGAGTCCATCTCTTATACTTAATACTTTTCGGAATACTGGACCATATAACGTGATTTAGGTCTTGTTTTAAACAGGGCCTCTTTTAACTAATGTACCGAAGGGGCCAAAGCCCCCCCCAGCCCACATGTCCCCCCCCAGTAAGCTATTTGCCCCCCCCCCCCCCAAAACACACACAGTGAAGGTCCCTTTTGTCCAAAATATAAGCAAAAAAGGGAAATTTAGAGCAAAGTTATGGTATTCTCACAACAAAACCTGGCTCCGTTTAGATGGGATATATCAAAAGTGTCTCTCAAAATGCAGGAAATCAAGCCACAGAGAATACACAAATTTTCTGGAGGAGGACGCCCAGACCCCCCTTCCCCTTCACACACCTGTAATACACCACCTACTTGTTACGTCCCCTTTCGATGATGCCCCCCCCCCTCCACTAACGATTTCTTAAAAGAGGCCCTGGTTTTAAAGCCTGTTCTTTTTTCTTTTGAAGTAATAACTGAACAAGAAAAACTGTTGTAGAACCTATCAGTTTTAGATGCCGCATAATTATGCAATTTTATCACTTTGTTGATAAAAATATATTAGTATCAATTATTATCGCATCTCAAATTTTAGATTCTCCAATCACAGTCACTTAAAATGATTATTATTCGCGAACCAATCGTTCCATGCCCCTTTGCGGACCGTGTCCTATCTCCTATATCTGGGTAATAGTCATAATTTGTAAGAGCTAGATGAATAGAATTATGTTTTAAGGTGTATGGTTCTCGTCCTGCTCCAAATACCAACCCATCGGCTACCTTCATCCCTCCACCGAAAGTGTACCCAGGGTGACATTCCGCCAATGTAATGCATGATGGCTGGCAGGAAAGAAATATTAACATATATTACAGCTATTTCTAGTTATGTCATGGTAGTGAATATAGAAATGAATTGAAATATATCTATAGACTCGAAAAGAAAAACGTGTAAATTGTAAATCTTTCTCAGTCATTTAACGTTGAAAAACTTACGTTAACCTTTTGCATGGCTTCCAACTCGTAATTGTTTGGCTTTAATGACTCGAGTTCTAGACATGTTAAAACGTCAAAGTATACACCAAAATACTCCTCGTTCTAGGATTCTAGCAAGATATAGCTTGTTTTATAACTCTCAGTATTTCGCAAGATATAAGCGAAAACGTAACTTAGATGAAATCCACGATAATGCCACCAAAATGGCGGATATTTAGCATGACCGCATGCACGAGCCAAATATATACGTAATATGTAGTGAAAGTATGATTAAACAAGTATGATTACTTGTCTAAACAAATCTTCGAACAATACACTGGTCCCTCACCTGACTTCTATCGCCGGTTCATTGATGATTGCTTAGGCACTGCATCATGCTCGCGTGCTGATCTGAATTGCTTCGTTAACTTTGTTAATGATTTCCATCCAGCACTTCAGTTCACATGGGAGATCAGTGAGACCAGTGTATCATTCCTAGACATTCTCATTTCTATCAATGGTAATAGGCTGAGCACATCTGTCTTTTACAAGCCTACTGACTCCCACAGCTATCTTCTCTTCTCATCCTGTCATCCTAAGCACACTAAAACTGCTATCCCTTACTCTCAATTCTTACGTCTTCGTCGCCTCTGCAGTGAAGACGACGACTTCGATGCCAAATGTTCAGAAATGAGAAGCTTTTTTGTGAATCGTGGCTATCCTTCCCACCTTTTAGATACTGCCCTTAACAAGGCCTCCCTTATACCCCGTTCAGACACCTTAAGAGAACCTTCGGTTTCAATTTCTAATCAAAAAGTACCTTTAGTTTCAGGGCCTTTTTTAAGAAATCATCAGTGGGGGGCCATCATCGAAAGGGGACGTAAAAAGTAGGTGGTGTATTACAGGTGTAGGAAGGCGAAGGGGGGTCTGGAGGTCCTCCCCCAGAAAATTTTTGTATTCTTGAGTCTCTGTGGCTTGATTTCCTGCATTTTCAGAGACAATTTTTGATATATCCCATCTAAATGGAGCCAGGTTTTGTGAGAATACAATAACTTTCCTCTAAACTCAGTTTTTTTCCCTTTTTGGCTTATACTTTGGACAAAAGGGACGTTCACTGGGGGGGCAAAAATAGCTTACTGGGGGGGCAACATGGGGGCTGGGGGGGCTTTTGCCCCCCCAGTACATTAGTTAAAAAAGGCCCTGTTTAGTTTTAACCTTTCATCCCTTCAATTTTAAAGTAAGGGACATAATTTGCCGGAATTTATAGCGCTTTGGTAAGTGTAACGCCTGTGCGCAGGCCTTCGACCCTATAATCGGGCCGAAGCCTGCACGCAGGCTATATCTTTACATATTAATTATATTTTGTTATGATTGTTATGACTACTTTATTTTCATTGGTTAATATTTTGTTCACGTGACAGCTTTTATAGCGTTGCTATAAAAGCTGATGTAATGTGTTTATCTGTCTACTAATTTCTCCTGACGAAGGGCTTTAGCTCGAAACGTCGAGATTTTGTTTATATCTCTTAGGCACACGCGAAGCAACCCTCAATTTGTTCAGACTTGTTACAAGTTGTTTCCACAACTTGTTATCGTCCTGGGGCCGGTTGTATAAAAGTCTTAACTACATTTTAACCACTCGTTTTGTAGTTAAATAGTAGTTAACTCTAAAATTCGCGATTCTAATTGGTTTACTTTCGCACTAACTATAGTTAACTTTGACTTTGGCCCCTGCAATTCATACTTGTTAACAAGTTGTGAGTGACAACCTTGTAACAATTTGATAAAATGATAACATTGTTACAACTCGTTTACAAGCTTGCTACAAGTCTGTCGAGAACACATATTGTAGACAAGATGTGAGATTTTTACGTATGGGTCATTGGAAGAAAAATTAGATATAATATTTTTCTGGTAAAAAGTTAATCTTTATCAACTTTTCCACTTTAAAAGTTGCTGGGTATGATATCACTACTGACACTAGGTGAATTTTAGCACCAAAACAAAGGAAAGGTAATTAGCATAGACTTACTGATATATTATAGATTTGCATAGCCATAGGATCAGATCTTTTCCAACAAAGATATATTACGTTTATAGACCTACACTTATTATTTTAACCAATCTGTTTTTACAGTGTAATTTATATCTATCATATACTGTCCACGAGAGCTGCAAAATTACTGCTTAGGAATTAATTACGATTACAATTTCTTGCTTCAAGAAGCAAAGTAATTAATAATTATCTCTAAGACTAATTACAATGACCTCGTTTAATCACACGTTTTGTAATGTGGACCTTGTGCCAAATAGACTTCTCACACCAGAAATAAAATTATGATTTAGTGAGGGGAATAATGATATATTTCAATCATCATGAAACGAAGAGAGTAATTTTAAACGCAGTTTGTTAACCGAACAAATCTTATACAATATAAAACAACATTCGTAGTCGTACTCGTAGTCATGATTGCGTTTGACCGCCAACTCTCATCAAATCTCATGGCTGACATGACGAATAAATTGTATTACGTAATATACTAACATTTCAGCATGTAAAGTAGTGATTGTCGAAATGAATTAAGAATAAATATTGCGCAATAAAGGAAACTGATTAGTTTATGATTATCGAATATTTTTAGTCAATTGCGTACGTAGACAAAACACTATTGGTTTGTGGTTTTAGCATTCGGCTCTACAGAGTACTGCAATATAATCTCTACTAATTGCCTGACCGAAGTGTTTTCACTCAAAAAAGTCGAAGGAATTTGTATTCTTTTTTTCAGATTATTCAAACAAAAACCAACGCAGCCTAGAATACTTCATACCTTGGTTTGAGATGTCGTAATTGAAAGCTCGCGATGAAAGCTTATACTCTATGGAAATAGACATTTTTATTGCATTTTACGAAAGATACGGAATTTGCAATATATTTTCCTCTGCTATGAAGGAATGCGTTCCTTCGCTTAGTAATTTATGGCCGTATTTGGTAGTATATATGACAAGACGCCTTATAAACGTCTCGATGAAATGAACGTCTTGTGTTTAATATAATTATGTGCAATTAGTATAGGTAATAGATGCAGTGCAATTTGGAAAAAACATGCACGAGTGAGTTTTTCAAAGACGATCAAAATTGCACGAGTCCGAAGGACGAGTGCAATTTGACGTCTTTGAAAACTCACGAGTGTTTGTTTTTCCAAATTTCACGAGAAACCATACTATTACTTATTAATAATATACATGAAAAAATTACACGCTTTGATAACACTTGTGCACTCACCTACGCCGTTTAAGTATTGTTTTCGTTGCTTGTTAGCAAACTTCTTCAGTCTATGTGCTCCTTGAACTTAAATTGTTGTATTCACGTACGATTTTCCATTGAAAGTGTAGAAAAAGTCGTCAAAAAGTGAAAATTTACATTGCTAAATCCGCCGCCATGTTGATTTTTCTTGCCTCGTTTCCTGGCTCTGATCTTGTTTTGTTAATTTGCACTGCTGTAATGGACCATTCCCCTATTAAACTAACTTTTGAACTAGGAAATTGTATCAGTACAGCTGGAAAGAGCATCCTAAGTTTAGTAAAATTGCAAAGTTTGGTTGCGAAATGTTGTAAAATGTGGAAAATATAGCCCTGTGAAGTTGGTAAATTTTGTATATTTTTGTATTACGCACGCAAAACGGTTACCACTTTTAAAAAAGTGGTAACCGTTTTCCGCGCGTGATACAAAAATATAGAAAATTTACCAACTTCACTGCGCTATATTTTCCACATTTTACGACATTTCGCAACCAAACCTTGCAATTTTACTAAACTTAGGATGCTCTTTCCAGCTGTACTGATACAATTTCCTAGTTCAAAAGTTAGTCTAATAGGGGAATGGTCCATTGCACAGTGTGCAATTACAAAAATAATTGCACTGCTCTTAGCCAATCAGAATTGAGTAATTTTTTCATCTATATTAAATATAAATACGAGATGAACAATTGGAAACTATACTAGAATAAAACCAAGAAAATATAACTATTTCGATTTCACTGCCAACTAGAATAATTCTTTACTAAGACTAAGTGCGACCAAGTTTCGTCGACAACAGACGACGTCAATTGCATGTTTATTCGTCCGTCCATGCAATTTCCCATATTTATATGATTTATATTAAGACGACTAATTCGTCTCAGATGTTTAAGACGTCTTATATAAGTTCTAATATAGACACGGCCAATTACCTTTTTGTCCTTTTTCCATACCTTTTCAAAAAGGAATAATTACGGTTATGACTAGATTATATTGTTAAAATAAATCCACTATAAATGATTTGATAGCATTTGAAAGTTCATTTTCAAATATCGTACACTCGCACAAGAAAGATTACTGTTCTACGCCCTAGCAAGAGTTTATTCAATTGAAATTTAGCCTGGAACAGGTATATAATGTTTGCTGTTCTGATTTAATTAAAATCAATCAAAATAAATTATTTAACAAAAGAACCATTTTTTTGAAACCGGTTTAACAATATCAGTTTGGCATTTTCCTATAGGATTAGCCTTCTGGTATTAACTAGCAGTTTATATTAAGTATATCAGGTATTGAAGTTAAAGTTGTCCGTATTAGAGAGGTATCTGTATATTGGAGTGATGTGCGTAACGAAATGTTTGTGATATGTTTGTTAAACCTGCAACGGTTTCCAACCAAGCGTTACATCTAAACAGGGTGATAACATACATGCACCGTACGCCAGAAACGGACTGTTTAAAGATTAAAAACTGAATTCTTTTGTATATTTTTATAATCCCAAAGCGTTCGGAGAAGGATTGACAAGATCAAACGTATCCAAGTGAGTCAAACTTGTTATTTATATTCGCACGGTATTAGAATTCGCGCAGACGACTATATATATACTATAGGTGGGCGAAATTAAAACTGATCAAGCACGGAGCTTTATGACGGTTACAGCCGTCGTGATACAAAATATTGAGAGTTAAACAGGAAATTACAAGTTATAGATGAGAATATATGTATACTGTGTATTAATTTGCGATAATTTCATTCGTTGCTATAGCTACATAATTGAAATTGTCAGGGGGCTTGAAAATTTTAACAAACACTTTCGTAAAAATTGAAGTACGATATCCCATGTCATTTTAACAAGGAGATTCCATAATTTAAATAAGTGCGATTTTCTAGCTTTGTTTCAACCGGCGTGAAATGAAAACTGCGCAAAAATATCGCATTTGTCCGGCAAAAATGGGTAGTGATGCAGTCTATTTTAAAACATTCTATTTTCGTTATCGCTTTACAAATATAACGACTTCATTACACTCAAAAGCGGCTGTTTTTAGCACCTTTTAGGTTAAAATTTGTCTATTTTCCGTCGCTCGGGGGTTTTTGTAAAACACACGTCTGCATCAATCTGAGCAGACGTGTGTTTCAGAGCTCCGCTTTTAACTATAGACTCCTTCTCATAGCGAAGCCTTCGAGCCGGAATGGCGTTAAATCAGAATGTCTGTTCATCCTTTGCCCAGTGCCTGCGACACAGGCTACGCAGAGGTGGCTGGGGGAATCGCATTTTGTGATTTCTAATACAATACACATAGTTAAACATGTTATAATTTTTCACAACCATAACGAACGCGGCTAAGCTGAAGAAAACATATATGTATATACAAGATCTCTGCTAGGGAATCGTCGGACGTTTTGGCGCTACTTTCTAGATTTTTCAAAAAGTATGAATGTTTTAGGTATCAAATTGGGCACTTTATTCTCTTCTTCAGTCTTCACTATAAATACTGATTTGTTGCATAGATACGATCGGTTTAGATCCACCACATATTTGGACTGAATTCTTGTGACATTGCTCTTAAATCTTCCCCCAAAATCCATGAAATGGCATTTCAGAGACTGTAGATTTCAATCATTTCCAGAGGAGCATACCCCCATACCCCCTAAAGATCTCGCGCCTTCAGCACTTGATACTAGTATCACTGCGTCCTCGGAGATCTTTAGACCTCCTCGCCCAATCAACTCACTTTGCATTTAATTAATTTGAAATGTGAACGAAAACAATAGCCGAATAGTTCATTCCTTTTCTAGACGGCAAGCAAATTATACAGTGCACAATCCAGAAGCGATGTCAAGAACAAGAATCGTAGTCGCTGTTTTGACCATTATCATGATCTCAAAATCGGATGCTGTTGCTCAATCGAGGTCGACAAAGCGTGCTTTAAGTAAGTAGAAGAGGGAGCGGGGGGCAAGCACCCCTCATGCCCTTTTCTAAGGGGGGCAAAGGCCAAAGTGTTCTTTTAATATAAATAAAACAAAAATAAAACTGCAAAAGAAATGAGGAAGGAAATGTAAGCTATATATATATGTCTGTCTGATGATCGGTGACGCGTGAAACTTGAGTAGTAGCATATAAAAAATTTTAATTTATATTTCAGTTATCCATTTTGGTATCAAGATCTGCGTTTTTTAAGCATAGAGCACTGTTTCACGCTCTGAATTTGACACAAAAACCAAGCTATATATTTATATCTATTTGTACATAGAATGCTATGACTTGAGAAGCAACAATAATAAGTTAGTATTGCCCAAACCTAGCACTAATGCCATGAAGAAAACTTTCGGCTATATAGAGGAGCAACAATGTGGAATTGTTCAAAATAGATAACTGAGAGTCATGTGTATATCTTGTCTTTAGTATGTAAATGTTATATTTTATTGTGTATTATTGTTTACACATACATGCACGGCCCAATGAAAAACAATGAATCCCTTATTGGATTGATGTTGACTACCGTGTCAAAAGATTTTTAAATAAATAAATAAATCAAAATCCCATCGAAAGTGTGTGGCTGCTAAAGTTTCCTCGACTGCCCTTACATTCCCATTGGCCCCATTAAGCTAAAATTTCCGTGACTGCAAAAGTCGAATACGGGAGGAAACGGGATACGAGACAACTCTGTGGTGTTTGGTAAAGTCAACTTGAAAGCAATCTTCCCACATTCAACAGTGGTAAATTATAGTGAAGAAAATGCATATTACAGGAATCGGAGAATCATCGCAGAACAAACTCGCTGCGAGTTCTTGCATGTAATTAAAATATACTGTCGAGCATTGTGATTGGATGAAAGTACTCGCAGCGAGCTTGCGAGTTGGTTTTTACTCGTCAGTGGTAGGGTACTGCCAGTTAATGGGTTAAGTAAAAATATTTGTTCGAATTATACTATTTAGGTCCTTCAAATATGAAAAGTATCAGCAAAACTATTGGCAGTAAAATAACAGAGATATTTCTCAACCGTTACCTGCCAATCAACTCGTTCACCCTCATGATAACCAACAACCTGGTGAAACGTCGCATGATTGATCCAAAGATCTACCTCAAGAACGGACATACAATTACACCCCCTTCGTTCATGATACCTCCCACAGAGGAAGCTTATGGTGGAACTCAACAAATTGTCATGTTGGAAAACGACCCGGCTGGTTAGTACATAAATTTGTAAAAGTAACACATTACTTTTGGATTTATCAGCGCCGCTATAAGCCAGTTCCATTGATCTGAGAAATGGATAGAGCATCCTATTGAATTTAATGAGCCAATTTTGAAGCCAGAATATTTTTCATGAGATCAGATTTATGAATCTTTCAAACTCTTGACTAGTCAAATCGTTATCTGTTTAAATTGGTTATACTATGAAGCAAATATATTTTCCTATATACCTTGAGAAATATAGCTTCCAACATCTCTTCTAACGAATTTCAGGACGTTTTAAACAACACATAATGAAGCTTATGGCGGCCATATTGGTGTGACCTCATTAGATATTCACCGGCAAATTTAGGAAGAAAGAGAGGCCACTGTTGATAAATTCTTGTCTAGACAATAGAGCTCTTTAAACAGAAGAAGCTCTTTAAACATGTCCCCAACACCACAGTATAGATTTGTGGTGGACACATTTCATTTAACGTAGCAGATGCACTATTCAGTCCTTGCTTTCAGATCAGTGGTCTATTAAAAACGTCTACAGGTGTATGTACCACAGAATACCACGGTACCACAGAATACCAGTCTTATTTATTGATCTTATAAAATTTGGAGGAAACATACTATATACTTTATTTTTGTGAATATATATTAGTTTTAATTGACATATAAAAAACAAAAAATGAATATTTTCAGAAAAATTCTTTAAAATAATCAGGATTAACAAAAAATAATATTCTATGTTTTTGATACTTTTTTCCCAACAATGTCTGTAAAATTGGAAAGTTTAAAAATAAGTTTGCAAACCAGCATAATTTATGTTGATCACTACTTTTTCTATGCAACACAACATTATTACTACCATTGAAAACCTGAATTTAGTATTTACCTTTCACTAAATTAAGTTAGCAATATCCTACAGTATTATCACACAACATGACACACCAAATCCTGGTACAATTTGATAAACTGTTGCTTATTTATCTCTGCACTGGTATTCTGTGGTACATTAGAGTTTGTTCCACAGAATGTTCAATGTGAAATCTAGCCCCAAAACCTCCAGGAAGAAAAAATATATCGATAAACTATACTAACAAATATTAAGAAGCCACATTATATATATTGGACAAATTAAAAGATATGGAACGTGTAAATTTTTGCAGTATTCTGTGGTACATGCACCTGTACCTTAATGTTTCACGTATACATCTGATTAGGCGTCCTGTGCTATGATTGTGAAGCGATCCCGGAGGACCCCAACCAACCAAAAGCAGTTTCGTGCGTGATCTTTGACGCGAAAGAAAAACACTATGCCGTCTATGGACAGTATGAAGACATCGACAATGAAGGTCTTAAAATATTATACAAGAAATTCACGAAAAACTCAGACACCACTATCGAACCAACAAAAAACACGCATGGAGGATTCTTATTTAGAGATTATGAACAGTTTCAAATGCTTGCTCAGATGACATCGGGCGAAGATCTGCGATTATATTTTGAGGTAATGTCCTGGAAATTTCATATCATACCTACCCCCTAAATTATTCCTAATTCCTGTTATCCTGACCCCTATATCATGATCTCAATCCAGTTGTAATCATATCCCTTACCGTGTCACTAATCAACTAATCTAACTTTAGCCTAATCCAAATCCTTATCTTAACACTAATTCTTATCCTAACCTTAATCCCAATTATAACTCCAATTCCAACGTAAATCTGCACCAAAGCTAACCCGTTAACGGGCAGTACCCTACCACTGATGAGTAAAATCGTCTGGCGTTAGACAGAGTAAAATACTAAAGTAGGGCGCATCTGGGCACATTGGCAGCTAATAGGTTAACAAGAGACACTGGCAGATAGTTTTCTTAACCCATTAACTACCACTGATGAGTAAAATCGTGTGGCGTTAGACAGAGTAAAATACTAAATATGGGCGCATTACCGGCTAATGGGTCAATGTGGGATCATTTCGGGACATTTCTGCATGCTGGTCTGGCCCTCTTTCCTCCACAGATCCAAGGCTTTTAAAGGCGATTCAAAACAGTTAATGCTGTATTGCGCAATATTGCGCTAGAAGGTACGCGGTATGAAGTTAACCGCTCAAATTCGGAGCGCGGGCGAGGGAGCGAAAAAAATAAACGAAACACATCCGCGCGCCTTTTTAAAAGCATCTGTGGATCACTAAAGAGTCTGGCCTCTTTACCAGGAGGTGATCGGAAGTCGAAATGTGGCTCGTTATATATTCGTGGGCAAGGGTGGGTAGTAGCGAAGTAGTTTGTAGTTCGCTACTGTAGCGACTACAATTTTCAAGTAGCGAGTAGTCTTTGACTGCATTTTTAAAACAGTAGTTGTAGAAGTGTAGTTGTAGCAAACTATATTTTTTAAGTAGCCAAGTAATTGATTACTTTTCAAGCAACAATCGCTACTTGCTTCTTTTCGAATTACTGGAAGGCTAGTCACCTCTGCAGACAATGTTTCTAATTCCGATTTCGGTTATTCATTTTCATATGTGTTCTGCAAAAATGGTCCTATAGCTATGTCAAGGTTTATTTTTTTTGCTGTTCCTTGTGGATTACTTATTATCGTGGATTACTTATTATCGTGTACTTATTGCATGCAGTTTGATCTTTTGTTCAAATTGGAGATAGAAATATAAACTAACAACTCCAGTCATTTTCATTTACAACTCCAGAAATATTTTACAGCTCCAAGAAGTGGTAGGAAATCCAGCTTAGAATAATTCCTGGTTGTAGGGAACTACAAAAATTTCAACCCACCCTTGTTCGTCGGATGACTATAGATCACCCCTGAGAATGTAATTTGTCTAGGGATTGTGTTTTTATAAACATGTTTTTATACAGGGTGTCCCAAAAAAGATGCCCCGATATATTTTGTACAATTACTACGCTAGATCGGAAGTCTCAGATTTTTATATTGGATGGAATAACTATCATATCATGTAAAAAACATTGATATTTGACTGATCAAAATAACCAATTGTTTGCTTTCTAGAATCAATTTCGCATCCTGTATTGCAATATTTCTAGAAGGATTTTTAAAGCTACTACCTACTATCATCTCTAAAACTAATTATTTGTGGTCCCTATCATCAAGATTTTCTCGATGTTGGCTACAACAAATCATGAGGTTTAGAGTAGATATGTAGCCATTTGCTTTAAAAAAAGTTCCGAAATATGTTTAACCTAATTTCCATAATTTGGACAAGTCACAATATTGGTGTTTAAGTGATTCTAGAAGGCAAATCTAGTAAAATACTAATTGATTAACATGATATGTTTGTTATTCAACCCAGTGCAAAAATATAATCTGAATCTCTGATTAAAGGTAACGTACCGGAAATAATACCACAAAATATGATGTGGGGAGGGGGGGAGGAGGCGATCGGGGGCATTTTTTGGGAGACCCTGTATTACTGTCATTAATATTATTGTTGTTAAGGTTCTCGACAGTATAACTAGCGCTGACGCGGCACAGAAGAGAATCGTCACCGCTATAGCTACTGGATTCGTGTTGGGAGGTTTAAGTTCACTGGCGACCTTCGCATTCAACAGAATTACTGCAGATGTAGGAACAACGCTGATTTTAGAAAATGGATCAACCGAGAACGCTCCTATCGTGTTAGAAAATCCGAGGTAAATGGATAGCACAAACTGCAGGTTGATTTGTGAGATTTTTGTTTCATATCATTTCAAAATTTCAACCCAATTTTACTATAAAAGTGAATATCGGGTGTGATACTTCCATTGATTAAAAGTTATGCTGTAGTTCCATACGTTCCAGTTGTTATACATACATACATTATTCAGCTCACTCCCCATTTGGGGCTTTTCAGTGACCGATTACATCAAGTATCTAGCTTACCTATATTATGTACTTAACCTACATTATTTATTTTTACAATTGTGATATTACTTTCCTAATCTGTCTATCCTAACCCACCCAGTCAACTTTCCCTGTGGGAGGAAACCGGAGTGCCCGGAGAAAACCCACGACTATCGACAGAGCGTTGACTTACTCTTTTCACATGAGTGTGATGAGTAATGTCCTCAGCGAGAATCGAACTCAAGACTCAGAGGTGAAAGGCGCTTGCTCTGACGACTGCGCCATTATTAATATTCCGCTAATTATGGAACTAATTAAGCCATTTGGGGTCTTTTGCAAAGCCAAAGGATCCTATTCGAATCGCAATAACATTAAAAAGTAAATGACATAAAGAAGAATAGGTCAACCAGATCTCAAACAAGATCTCAAATCCGAAAACTGAGTTCGAAACATCATTTTTTGATAAATGGTTAACAGTTTATCATTCATAGGGGGCTATGCCCCCTATCTAAAAATAGGTTAAGTGGTGTATATATTTCCCACATAATATGTATATAGATTAATAGATATAGATATTATATACAGCAAAGATTGCTCAACTATTTAAGATGCGAGTGTTGTTCATATTTCGGTAACAATTATAGCCTTCGCATACTCATTCCAGACCAGTAATGCTGATTATGAAGCAATATTTTGCATCATTTTGTTTGTCCAATTTAGCCTCAATTTTTCAAAATTTTCCGGGAAGAGCACGCCACCGGCCCCCTCTAGATTTCAGTTCCCAGCTTTAAATTAGTTAAATATCTTTCTGTGATACTGAATTGAAAGTGCAACAAACGTAGTGGTAATATTGTATATAACAAGTATCTCGCATTACGAATTATATAGAGTCAGGCGTTTAGATAGTTGAACTTGTGGTGCCAGTGTGGATAGAGTTTTCTATGGATTCTGCGGTTTACTATCTTCCAGACGAAGGGCCTTCGCTCGAAACGTCGAAGTTCTTATTGTATTTTTCTGGTAGTTTTACACAACAGTCAACCGCCGAATATTTGCTACACTCTACCCACGTTTAGATAGTTGGTCAAAATGTTTCTATGTTTCCAAAAGTGAGTCAAAGTTCCTGTACCCCCCTCCCCCTCCTAACATCAATAACTTCGCGATGTCCCTGCACATGGGCATTGCGACTTTGGATCACCCCTGACGAAGTCATCTGTATATGAGTTTGTATATGCATTTCATTTAGGACAGATAATCTCAACTGTTTTAGGGTAAAATGACCATGACGGACAACATGGCATATGTGCCAAAACCCGAATCCGGTGCGAAATGCCCGAAAATGACCGCACCCAGAAACGGCATTGCCGACATAGCTCTATCTCCTAGACCATCAAAGCTACAGACTTTCTGAAGTGCTTATAGTGTTTAGAATGGTCATTTTAAGGGTTGTCATTGGAGAGTGAAATGTGTCTAGGTACAATATTTTACAAGAAAATGACTATGCACTATCCCAGGTCAACTGCTAATTATACATCACATAACTTCATACACCATAGAAAGGCTATATTTTCTTATTTCCTAAATATTTTTGTCCTAGGATAAAAAATTATACTTATTTCAATATAATACTACTAGATTTAATGGGTTTATATTATTTTGTTGAGATATAGTACTGTTCATTTCACTTACCCCCGCCACAACACGATTTCAGCCATATTTTGCCGTACAATATTACATCAAACTATAGTTTCAAACATTCGTGAAAATATCCACCCCCTGTCATCAAGCCCACGCGCTGTTTTCGTGAAGATTGCGCGTGACTTTCAAATTACTTTGAACATTATATTTTTTATTCAGGTTTATAAAATACTTATTGGAAAGGAATAGCAGTAAGTTATGTGAAATGAACTGTATTATATCTCAACAAAACAATATCAACCCTCATTAAATCTATTAGTATTATATTGAAATAAGTATAGTTTTTTATCCTAGGACAAAAATATTTAGGAAATAAGAAAATATATCCTTTCTAAGGTGTATGAAGTTATGTGATGTATAATTAGCAGTTGACCTGGGATGGTGCAAAGTCATTTTCTTGTAAAATATTGTACCTAGACACATTTCACTCTCCAATGACCACCCCTAAAAGTAACCATTCTAAACACTATAAGCACTTCAGAAAGTCTGTAGCTTTGATGGTTTAGGAGATAGAGCTATGTCGACAGTGTCGTTTCTGGGTGCGGTCATTTTCGCGCATTTCACCCCGGATTCGGGTTTTGGCACATATGCCATGTTGTCCGTCATGGTCATTTTATCCTAAAACAGTTGAGATTATCTATCCTAAATGAAATGCATACAAACTCATATACAGGCCCTAGTTCTGGGAATCGGTTTGATTTACTTAAACCAGAGAAGCGAACGAACATGTCCGGCATTAAACCTGAGAACTTATAAACATTAATTCATATCTCGTGTTTATTATAGGTGGGAACAGAATGGAGTTGACATCCAAGATATCATTCCTTGGCGTCTTGCACCGAAACAGTCGTGCCAAATGAGCTTCGTAGGCCCGTTCGGTGCTGGCAAAACGTTCAAACGAGCCGTCATTGCTCTATCCTTCAAAATACAAGGAACAAACGATCGCATTGTCTTCACAATATGGTGGCCAAAAAAGCTAAATCTCGTCTCGAGAGATTTGAATTCGTACTCAGTGTCTTGGTTGCGAATTCCCTTTTCCGAAGAACGCACAGAAGAAACCCTCACAGTTTCCCTGAAAGATTTCGTCAAAAAAGCGGACAAAATTAAGAACTTCCCTTCGCCAGTTATCGAAGTGGATAATTTTCAACGTTATCAGATCTGGCAGTTTCCAATTCTCAACCCGGAGGACGCAAAAGTCGACATGTTCCTGAATGTTCTTACAAACATGGGCGACGGACGGAAAAACGGAATGACGGTTAAGGTACATCGAAAAATCAATTGCTTTTTAAAAGAGTGCCCCAATATATGCCGAATTGGTTTCTTCATCGGTAATGGAATTAGAAATTGCCATTACTGGCCTTTTACCTGTATTGTACTAGTAATGTTTGTGTACAGGGTGTATGAAAAAAACGGAGTCCATCTCTTATACTTAATAATTTTCGGCGGTTGACTGTTGTGCAAAACTACCTGAAAAATACAATGAGAACTTCGACGTTTCGAGCGAAGGCCCTTCGTCTGGAAGTTAGTAGGTATACTGGAATACTGGACCATATAACGTGATTTAGGTCTTGTTTTAAACAGGGCCTCTTTTAACTAATGTACTGGAGGGGCCAATGCCCCCCCCCAGCCCCCATGTCCCCCCCCCTCAGTAAGCTATTTTGACCCCCCCAGTGAAGGTCCCTTTTGTCCAAAATATAAGCAAAAAGGGAAATTTAGAGGAAAGTTATGGTATTCTCACAACAAAACCTGGCTCCGTTTAGATGGGATATATCAAAATTGTCTCTGAAAATGCAGGAAATCAAGCCACAGAGACTTAAGAATACACAAATTTTCTGGGAGAGGACCCCCACACCCCCCTTCCCCTTCGCACACCTGTAATACACCACCTACTTGTTACGTCCCCTTTCGATGATGCCCCCCCCCCTCCACTAACGATTTCTTAAAAGAGGCGCTGGTTTTAAAGCCTGTTCTTTTTTCTTTTGAAGTAATAACTGAACAAGAAGAAATTTTGTAGAACCTATCAGTTTTAGATGCTGCATAATTATGCAATTTTATCGCTTTGTTGATAAAAATATATTAGTATCAATTATTATCGCATCTCAAATTTTAGATTCTCCAATCACAGTCACTTAAAATATTATTATTCGCAAACCAATCGTTCAAATTTGAAACGAAACCCACCGTTAGAAAGCTGAATGGCTACGCTTTAAAATGAATATAAACATGAACATTTTACTGTGGAAGTCTTTTCAAAATTTACATTTCAAGCGAGGACTCCGTTTTTTAGACACCTATATAGTCAGGGCCGTCGCTAATAGGGGTGGCGACACCCCCTGAAAATATGTTGTCGACAAATGAAGGATTTGTCGGCAAACTAAAATATCACCATAAATGAACGATAAGTTAACGGGGGGAATTCGTTATTGTAAATGTCGTCAAAAATGTCGTCACTGATGCATATTTCCAGTAAAGAAATTCCAGTCAAATAAGAATGCGATATAGAAGCTGCGTTATCTGTCCGTCGGCAAACGAAGTCTTTTTGCAGAAAATTTAAAATGAGGCATTTTAAATATGATTAAGCAAATTATTTACAATCTCAACTGCTGTTGTGCTGCTGTTACAACATGAACCAAAATGAATTTTTTCTAACTATTTTTGTGTTTTAAGATCATTTAAACTGATCGGTGTTATAAGTATTAACAAAACAATTTTGTTATTCCTGCCACTTTTTCATGTTCCTTTTTCTGTAAGATAGGCATGTTTAGGGGGAAATTAGAAATATTTGATAGTAAATCCGCAGCTCAGAATTCAAGAAATGGCATTTCTAAGCTTCAAATTTCAGAATTTTCTCGGGGGATCATGCCCCCCCCCGGACCCCTTAATTATGCGAGGCCCTTTTGCCACGGTCAGATATTTCCCCTGGCCTGTGCTTTATTCCTATTGAATTCAAGTGTTACCCAACAAAATCCTCGTAAATGTAAAGATATGTCGGATTCAAAAATTATTGAAAATTGAGTTGTCAACTAGGAATGACCACAACCAGAGACCACGCCTTCTTGTCGGTTTATGAGATACTTACAACCCCCTCTGCTTATATCTCTTCGCGACGGTCCTGTATATAGTCCAGTTGCTTAGATTTTGAAATTGGCAAGAGTGTCAAAAGACACAAGCCGTATTAAGGCACGATCCCCCTCAAGACTCAGGAGGAAATTTTAAGAGCCTGGGAAGGAGGCTGACCCACTTACAACGCTTCCTAACAGTCATATGCAAGTGACCCACTTACAACGCTTCCTAACAGTCATATGCAAGTGACCCACTTACAACGCTTCCTAACAGTCATATGCAAGTGACCCACTTACAACGCTTCCTAACAGTCATATGCTTTGCGGACTATCTCCAATCTCCTCATGGTAATAGTCATAACTATTTGACAGAAATATTTTTACCTCATGCTGGGAGGTGAGGTGACACCATGTCCAGCCTTGTTGGTCATGGTGTTCGCCTCAAATTATGTTGTTACTAAAGGATTAGTTGATGATGTTAACTTGAATAACGGACAAGAGGTTGCGCTAATCATTTCCTAAGAATATTGATACATATACATTTTCGTTCAATTTGGATGAAAATTGGATGAGAAATTCCCGGTCTGAACAGAACTGAGTGCATAATTAGTGTATGTATAATTTATGCATGATACTTGGCTTAATTTTCTGGCAGAGATATGGACTCTTTGAGTGTCCTCTAGTTAATTATGTAAAAACTAGATGAAAAGAATCAACAAATATATAACATTTTGCCGTTATCTGTTGTATGACGTCATAACGAACAAAAAAGTAGCCCACGAGCCGCCGCGGGGCGAGTGGGTCACCGATGTCCTTACCACGTTATGGCGTCATACGGTGTATCTATAACTGAACAGACCACGGCAAAATCTTATCTGTTTGTTTTATATAATAAAAAGCGAAAAAAAGCAAATCAAATATTATTATTCCCCAAAACTTTGGGAAAAGCTCGCTATTTTCTACGTTAGTAAATCGTCTTTTGTTGCTCTTCATATTCGTCAACAGCTTACACTAAGTCTTCCTCTATATTTCATTTGCACATTCAGGAATAAATTAGGTGGAAATTTCAAATATTTCCACCTTTTTATATGTAAAAAATCAAAACAATGTTTTTGTGACGTCATTCCGTGCGTCTGTCCTCTAATAGATCATGGCTCTCGACCAATGAAATCGCTTGAATTATTTAAGTTATTATGTAATTTCATATCTTTAGGTTTACGGTACAGTTCCTGATCCAAATATAAACCCAGTTTCCACCCTCCCTCAACCACCAAAAGTGTATACTGGCTTGCCGAATGAGATTCCCCCAATATGACGATGGCTGGCAGGAGAAAAGGTTTTAACATTATATTAAAAATACTTCAAAAGTATAGTAGTGAAATATAGGAATGAACTGAGATATATTTGAACCATTGGTATGAAAACTAGAACTTGCTAGAGCATCCCATTGAATTCAAGAAGTCAATTTTGAAGCCAGAATATTTCTAATGAGATAAGATTTTTAAATCTTTCGAATTCTTGACCAGTCAAATCGTTAGCTGTCTAAAGTAGCTATACTATGAAGCAAATATATTTTCCTAAGTAATTTGAGCAATATTGCTTCCAACCTCTCTTCTAATGAGTTTTAGAAGGTTTTAAAAACCTCATAATGAGGCTTATGGCGGCCATATTGGTGTGACCTCATTAGTTATTCACCGGCAAATTTAGGAAGAAAGAGAGGCCACTGATGATAAATTCTTATCTATAGACAATATTTGTCCTTTCCCACCAATAACCAGAAACTTATAGAAGCTCTTTAAACATGTCACCAACACCACAGTAGACTTGTGGTGGTCACACCAATATGGCCGCCATTGGCTTCATTTATGCATAGCAGATGCACTACCCAGTCCTTGTTTTCAGATCATTGATCTGAACCCAAAAGAAAAAGTGTGATTTGTGAAAACTTTTTACTCACGTTGACAAACTTATGTTGACTTTTTGTATAGTTTCTAATGATACACGTCATGCATATGTTAGAGAGGCGTCCAAATAGAGAGATATCCGTGTTAGAGATGTGTAGGAAATAGAGAGATGTGCGTAACGAAATGTTTGCGACATGTTTGTTAATTAAACCTGAACTGAACTTTCCAACAAAGCGTAACGGATTAGAATAGGGTGGTAACATACATCGTACGTCAGAAACGGACGGTTTAAAGATTATAGAAACTGAATTCTTTTTTGCATTGTCATTATCCCAAAGCGTTTAGAGAAGAATTGGCGAGATCTAGGTGAGTTGAAAATTCCATATAACTTGATTGTATATTTATATTCGCGCCGTATTAGAATTCGCCAAGGCTATATCTATATTGGGTGCGCTAAATGAAAGCTGAGCGAAGCACAAAACTTTATGACGTTTGTCGCGGTGATACAAAATATATTGAAAGGTTAAAAAAGGAAAATACAAATGATTCTAGATGAAAATATGTTTGTTAAATTCAGGTGCCTTGAAGATTTGAACAAACATTTTTGTAAAAAATTAAAGTAAGATATCCCATGTAAGTTTAACAAGAAAAAGCCATCGTTTTAGTGTGATTTTCTATTGTTTTGTTCCGTTTCAAACGGGGTGAATTCAAATTAAAACTGCGCAAAACTGATATCGCATTTTGGCTGCGTGAAATTAGATCGCGCGAATTTAGGACTTGAATCTAGGAAATGAGTATGGCACAAATTAATTTGAATACAAGTGAGGTATCTCAATATTTAATCCAATAATATTTAAGATGTTAGTCCAAGTACGTGTAATGTTTGCCATTGCCCTGCGCCGCTTTTGTAGGATTAAACTATACCTGAATAATAGAGACCTTAAGATTGAGGTTTAAAATTTTTACTTCAAACCTCAAACTGCAGTTTGAGGTTAGACGTCAGAGGTAATAAATTTTGAGGAGATTAAGATTGAAGTACAAACTCTGAGATGTCTTTGAGTATAACTCTGCCATCTTGTCTTGAAAGCTGTGCTTTATAGTTTTTTCCAAGCTTAGTTTATTGTTATTTGTTTCAAAATAAGTGCAATATGAAGCTAAGATGATGTTTTAAACATTTATTCTACTAATACTAAAATATAGTTTGATATTTTCGAAAAAGATCCTGCGGGATTGTTCATACGCGAAAACAATTTCCACACGTTGAAAACCTGAAAATTGACCGCAAATTCAACCGCGGGAGTCTAGTCACGTGATCGTTTGCGGTTCGACGTAATCGTAAAAATACGTAAATCTTAAGGTCTCCAATATAACCAGAACTTCGACGTTTCAAGCGAACGTCGTTCGTCTGGACGTTTCAGGTAGTTTGGTTTAAGGGTAAATATTGTAGATTTGGGGCATCTCGCTCGATAGGTTAGCTCTTGACAACTGGACTCTGTAGCTCAGTTGGCAAAGCGCTGCACCGGAATCGCAGGGCCGCAGGTTCGATTCCTGCCAGAGGGCCTATTTGGTAGCATTTTTCGCAACTGCTCCTGGTTAGGTCTATAATATGTATCAATAATTTTCCCTTAGAAATTTCCATCTACAAACACCATCAACATTCAAGCAGTTTGATCCTAGAATCGCGCAGCATATTGATTATCTCTACATACACTGGCGGAACCAGGACCGAAACTTAAGGGGGGTATGGGAGGGGTGTGACAAAAATGACCGATTGGCAGGACAATCAAAGGTCTTGCAGGGCACCGAAATCATGGTGCAGTTGCGCAAAGGATTTAAAAAAATGGACAGAAATACCAAGAGAACGAGTCTGTTTAGATTAGTTGAACTAAAAAATTCATTTTCTATGTCAATTAAGTCATGATCTCTGCCATGTCTATAAGGCTAATTGTTTATTTAAATCTAGCAATATCAGGGAATCGTCAGACTTTTCTCTCAAATCGTCAGCCAAAGTGCATGAAATGGCATTTCAGAGGCTGTAGATCTCAAACTTTTCTGGGGGAACATGCCCCCATACCCCACTAAAGGTCTCGCTCCTTCAGCATTCGATGTCACTACACTCTCGGAGATCTTTAGTCTCTCAATCCAAAAATAGCTCCGCGGTCCCTCATAGCGCTGCAGGGCATGAGATGTGAATGAGAATATTAACGATACCAGAATTTCATTCGTCTCTAGACAACGAGAAGTGCACGTTCCAGAAAAAGATGTCAAAGAAAAAGAAACTTTCCCTCTAAGGCTTAAAAAGACAAAGCGGAAAAAGTTTCTTTTGAAATGTGTTTTGTGCCGGCTTAGCTTATGCTTATGCTTATGTCGACGTTTATGTTGCACACTTCACTGCATCCCTTTTTTTAACCTTTGCCTTTCCTTATGCTTGTGCTTATCTCACTCGTGTGAAGTATAGTTTAGCCTATACTGTATACTGCATGCGCCCTGGTTTGCCATAGCTTAACGTAAACAATATATCATGCTTATATTTTTAGCCAGCTAGTGCCGTTGCCTAATTTAAATATTTTGCAATATTGGCTTTCGTATCTTTTGAGAAGTGGGCGAAGTGGTTTGGTATTTCAAGCACGGGTCATTATTATTATTATTATTTAACATATTTATACAGGTTGATCTCGTCAGGCAGTGAATGCCGGCTATCAATGAGGGACCATATTTCAAAGAACGAGAAATTCTTTACAATCCAACATTGTTCTGTCTCTCAAGCTACCTGATGCCGAGTTAAAACGAATTATCGGAATTAAAACGATGCCCGCATGCATTTAGCCTTGTTTTTCTTTCGTCTGAAATTAAGGAAATAAATGACATTCCATTTGGAACCCTCGCAGAGGAACGTTTTTCTGTTAAACTGCCGAAAGCCTTTTTGCGCAGCATCACTTTTATTATCGTGATTTTGCTCAATGTGAGACACAAGACATTCATATTATAACATACACACTACAGATAGATATTGGCATTGCTGACTACGAGTAATTGTTCCCCATTTACCGTCATATAAAAGGCAATCCACCTTTAGCATGTTATTGTGCGTTTAATATTTAGTTTAGTACATTTACTTTTTCATACCAATAAAAATCAATCTTTTAGCTGTCAAATGATACCTTTTTTGTATCATTGCGATAAAAAATGGCCAAACACGATACGATTAAAAATTGTTGGTCGAAAACGCATTATTCCACCATTGGGAGTTGAGTGCAAAGCTATTGTCTGCCTTTTGTCAGTATTCAAATTTTTCTCATTTCGGATTCAAATTCAGGAATTTTAACAAGATGGCGTAACCCATGGGCTATTTATTAAGTCTTGGTAAATTTAAAGAAGGTTCAATCGCGATTTAACAACGAAATTTGGTGGTACACGTTGAAGCATTTTACCAAACAAGAAGTTTGCAGACTGAACTGGCTATAATCTGAACGTTTCATAAACATATAGGCGACCATCATTTGGGCAAATGGTCGAAAAGTCGAAGACGAAGAACGTGTAATTCCCAAAGGTGGAAAAATATGATTTCGACCGCTCTTTTTCATCTGGGCGTATCCCACCACTATTGATCGCGATGATATAAAAAAGGTGTCATTTGACAGCTAAAAGCCTGATCTTTATTTGTGTGAAAAAGGTAAATCTATAAACTAAATATTATGCGCACGATAGCATGCAAAAGTTGGATTAACTTTTTCTATACACACTGCATGTATACAAACCATCTTTTAATCTTAATAGCTATTGGCCGTGGTTAAAAGTGACCGGGCGCGAAGTCGCCAAATGCGATCAAATTCTGTATCTGATGACTAAATACTTTCCAATGGTAGCAGGTAGCCACCCTGGCGAATGAGCGAAAATTCTAAACTACTGTCTATAAGCGTTAAACAGGTTACTTTTTGATGAGAATGTTGTCTGTACAATATACTATTACATTGTATAGTATATGATAATTTATAGACTATAGTTATTAAGTAATTTGCAAGTGCATATAGATTATTAATCAATAAGCCTTCATTGATATATGGGGTGATCTGGTATTAAATCTGACGACCAGATCAGTTTTATTCCCTGGTAGCCACTTGGGCGACTAAAATCTCAATCCCTGACATGGTTTCTTTCGATGCATGAGATTCAAATTCTTCCAACTCCAACCCTGAGGAACTTCTATACAAAATTTTAACAGGCAAGCAATAATATAATTGTTTTCTATTTTTTTCCGTTACTCTTCATTCGATCTTATTCGCGTTTTATCATATCTTAAATGCTCGCGCTACGTGCTCGCATTTTAAATATGATCAAACGCTGCCTTCTACACACGTAAAAACGCACAAGTTGTAACAAACCTGCAGCAGACTTGTATCAATGCTGTTTCAACAACTTGTTATCAGGATGTGTCCGCACTGCTTGTTCCCAGCTGGTTGACAAGCTGTCAACTTCTTGTTGATAACTTGCTACAAGGTTGTTGACTCAACAGACTTGTTACAAGTTGTTCCAACAACTTGTTATCATCCTGCAATTCAACAACTTGTTAACAAGTTGTGAGTGACAACCTTGTAGCAACTTGTTAAAATGACAGCATTGTTACATCTTGTTGAAAAGCTTGCGTATATATATAGCCTGTAATTTCACACTGATAAAGTTGACATAAGCCGCGGACTTGAACTTGCAAGCAAATCGGGCAAACGCCCAATTGAGCCATGCGGAGACAACTGGGTTATGGGGAGAGCCTATAATATTCAAATCCATATTTTGTACTTTTTTGTACTCCTACGAAACTAACTACCATATTCTCTTCATCATACAAGCAAGTATATACAGTGCTTATGTCAATTATTGCGAAATTATCCCATGCGCTTCAATATACTAAATTGACTAGAAACCGATGAAATGGTATAGACTTGATTATGCATGCTGGTTCAAATTCGCGGTTTGCTGATAATACCGACTGGAGGTACAAATCCAGATTTAATAAGGCCATGTGACACCAGGCAATTTTTGCTGCAAATTTCAACGCAATTTCGGACACAGAGCGATGTTAGGTAAAAAGTGTATTCGCAGAGAAATTGTGAGCATGCATCTCGTTTTACTTTGCCGATATTTTTCTTGCTAAACATGCCCAGAAGGCAACAAAGAATGAATTGAGAATGATAATATCGGTGAAGTGAAACGCGGGCCATGTTCACTGTTTTTCTGTGCGTATATTCTGTACATAACATAGCTCTGTGCAGTTGCAATGATGATTGCAAATTGCGGCAAAACTGAATTGCCCCGAGTAACATGGCCTGGCTTTAGTCAACTCGGTTGACATTATATACACTATAATTATTAGTGTTCAGTTTTTCCAAGAATATATATGGTACATCAGGCTATATATTCAGCTTCTGAACTACAAAGCTCATGAATGATTGTGCATATAGCTAGACATGCATAGCGTAGAATTTAGCGCAGAATGCATCACCTAATTAAATAATTTATACGTGCAGTGTTCTCAAGCTGTTCGGCTTTTTACGGATTAACAAATCCTATTAGAAACCAAAATCTACTTCCGAATTAATATTTGTCTCGGCTGGATATTCCTTTAAAACATTCTTAGCTAATTTACTCATCGCGTGCAGATAAAAACCTGCGTGAACTGATATTCTGTTAACATTAATTATTCTTGATGAAAACAACAGATTTTGAAATCCCGTTTAATGTATATATAAATATATGATACCACTGAAGAATATATAAATGTTAAAGACAATTTCTCAGTGTAGTTTCAGTTTGGTCTTTAATTTAATTCCCTGTAACACAAAGGAAATCATTGCCGTGAAGGAGCTTGTTTATCTGCAAGATACAAATTCTTACATAAACTTTAAGTTCATTTTTCACATCAAATAAGAGCATTCAAGAACAGAAAGTTTTGATTAATGTTTTCATATTTGCCGAGTTTTTTAACCTAGTAATAAGTCTGCGATGTTAAAAAATCACTATACTGATATTCTATATAACGTGTGATTTTGAGTACATTAGCCATTATATATAACTTGCTTCTCAAACAAGCCAGCATTGAAACTTGAAACAGATGATATATTAAAGGGTATGAGCTGCTTACCTTATTATTATGTAGATATTGATTAAAAATATTTAGTACTTTTATTTTTTACTTTTTATTAATATTTGTCTCTTCTTTCTTTTTGTACGATTTATAAATTGTGATTATGTGATTATTATATTGTGAATTGTGATACTTTTCCTTTAATTGACATTTTACTGATAGACATAGTTATGGGGCTTTGGTGGCGCAGTCGTCAGGACATGCAAGCGCCTTTCACCTCTGAGTCTTGAGTTCGACTATATTCCCGCTGAGGACTATATAGTCTATACTCGTCACACTCATGTGAAAAGAGTAAGTCAACGCTCTGCCGAAAGTCGTGGGTTTTCTCCGGGCACTCCGGTTTCCTCCCACAGGGAAAGTTGACTGGGTGGGTTAGGATAGACAGATTGGGAAAGTAATATCACAATTGTTGTAAAAATAAATAATGTATAGGCTACGTACATATAAATATAGGTAAGCGAGATACTTGATGTAATCGGTCACTGAAAAGCCCCAACGGGGAGTGAGCTGAATAATGCGGTATGAATGTATGAATATAAAAATCCTATACAACGTAACTGCTATAATTATACAATACAAAATGCTATACCTTTGTTTCATGCAGTATATTGTAAGTCATTCTTTGAGTTTTATACAGTATTTAATTTCAAGCTCTTTTATATCATTTAAGATATAAAATATTTAATCTACATATATGTAGATTGATTAGGCTAAATAGATTTACTATTTTTTCATCTTTGTTAATATAATTTAATATAGTCATGCATAACACGCATCATAGAATGAATATTAAATTTCGTAACAGTGGCACTGCAGCAGTTCAATACTTAATTTTCGCTCACTTTCTTTGAGTTTTTGTATTCTTTTATAGTATAGAGTAAGATCTTTTATGTAGATATTGATTAAGTATAAATTCATTAGATATTACTTCTGTTTTTATCATGGTTCTGATAAAATAGTTGTAAAATGCTCAGATTGTTAATTGTGACAGATACGAGTGAGATACCGAATATATATGCATGCA
This sequence comes from Trachythela sp. YZ-2020, assembly GCA_016169945.1. NCBI lineage: Eukaryota > Metazoa > Cnidaria > Anthozoa > Malacalcyonacea > Clavulariidae > Trachythela > Trachythela sp. YZ-2020. Next base: position 1,853,764 of record JADLSH010000157.1, read on the forward strand.
TGCATGCACATAAGTATTTTCCCTTTGACTTCTCTTTGAGTTTTTGTACTCTTTTTGTATATACTCTAAAGCAAAGGTCTTATGAAGATATTGTCTTATTGATTCAACAATTTATATTTACATGCGTTTGCTTTTTATTTATATAATTTTAGAATGCCACATGAAAGCTTTCTCTTCGTAAAGTACTTCATATAGTTCATCTTTTTACCGCCGAGTTTTTTTTATATTTTATTTAATAGATAATTAACGATTGGAGAATGTCTTAAGGAGAATGTTAATAAACCTTTCGTTCACCTTCTTTACTCATACAATGCAATAACATGCACTTAAACAACAGCGTTTGTTTTTCATTAACCTCGCCGTCCCGCCGCACAGCGTGACCGGTGTTAAAAGGCTCAATACTTGTTCACAAGACTTCAGACTGTTCAGTCACTGCGGGTAAACACAAACCGCATGAGGCTTGCATAACTATAGGGAATTACATTCACAGATGCTGAGTATTTGTTAAACCTTCACAAACTCATTGTCTGAAGGGAAATTATAATCGGAAAGTTGCATATTGCTTCAGTGATCAAACGTCAGTTGCATACTGAGGTGCATGACGATACATGCCCCCGTCCAGCCCGCTGTGCTATACCAACACGAGGCAACACCCTTAGTCAATATATTCACTCCGTATAGTAGTAAAATTACTATAGGGGAAGGATGACCTTAAAATGGTCTCTGGGTCCATTCATTAATTTACAAGAACTCTTTTCTAAGAGTAGAAATAAAGCCTCGTACATGACAGGCGAGCAATTTTTCTTGCACATGTTTTCCCTGGCAAGTTCAATTTGCATATTTATATATTAAATGAACGTTTATACTGAACTTTTGAACGTGTATAAATGGAACGTTTAAGTTTAGCGCGACAGAACGGAGCACCATATCAGATTTAACCTTGTAAAACTCAACTGAAGTCACACATATATTATATTGGGGAACATTTTTGTGCAGTCCCATGTATACTAGAGTACATGCACACTTGCTTTCATGTTGTTCGCCTGTGTACAAGAAAACAATGAGAAGTTTTCCTTAACACATTTCCTTGTCAGCTTGTCCATGCAAAAGCTACTGTCACTACTACACGCTTGTCGGCTTTTGAACAAGGAAACTTACTAGCTCGTTTGTGGGAGGCTTATAGTCATATATCTATATGCATAACAAAGAAAATCAGATAGAAAATCTTACTTTAAAATGTCGTTCTGTGGTACTGGTTTGTAAATGCGCATAAACAAAACCAACTGTAGATCGCCGAATTCTCAGTCAAATGTTGAGTTAAATTAATCAGTTTCCAATTTGAAAAATTTGATTATTAAATTTCCAATTTAAAAACCTAACTTATTCGCGCACGCACTTACTCATTTTGCTGCGAAATTTTTGCATTCGAATCCGCTGACAGAAAATTAAAGCGTTCGTGGAATCGGGTTATCGGACCTTGATGTTATTCAAACATTTTTGCATCGGTGTGAAAAGTAAACACATTGTGTACTTTTCACAAGATTTTTTGCTTTTGTCGAGGTGATGACGGAAAGCCGAGCATTTTTGTAACAAAATGTTACGCCACCGATCAGTGGGCCGCGCGATTTCGGAGATTGGTTCCCAACTAAATATGAGACAACTCGGTATAAATACTCATTTGACGAATGAGCGACCTTTACGCAAACCAATCGGGCGTGACGCGATGGTCAATATCCGGAAACGTAACTTGTAGGACACTTAAAGTGTCGAATGAGAAGTACCATTATACTTCTAAGTCTTTGTGGATAGCAGTGCATCATCGCGAATCATATAACAGCATTAGTATAACCTTTTCTCTTCAACACATCATGTTTCGTCTGTTGAATTTCATTCTGGTTTTTATGTGGATGGATGCCGTTTGGAGTGGACGAGGTAAGCAATTTAAAAAATAGTTTCATGTTAGTTTTCAACGCTCTTTCATACGGGTTGTTTTTGTTACACTATCACCGTGTATACTTAACCACGTAATTGTGAAATATTTCAATGTTATGGTAGAGTTTACAATCGTATATCCTCGATTTTTACCCTTAGTTGCGTCTTTGTAGCGCGTATATCTTAGTCGGATCAATAGACAAGGTTTAATGTTTAGATTTAGCACATTTAAACATTATACAAGCGAATGACTGTGATACGAATATATGTTTTTCCTCGCTGTTGTTATTTTAGACTAATATACATCAACAAAGTTTGTGTACAAAGCCTCGGGAAGTTAACGTGTTTATATTATAATACACTATTCCTCGCGTAGTGGAATTGCGCTTTTCCGCGCATTTCGTCTCGCGCTAGCGTGAAAAATTACCAAATTAGCCAGGATAATTAATGCGATGTCGTATGGAATTTTCATTCGCGGCTCGGCACTTGTGAACACGACAAAATACAAAGCTAATCCAGTTTGCTGCATGGTCGAAGTCAATCGGCCGCGCAGTAGGAGCTGAGATGCATTAACAAGCTTATGCGTTTGAGATAAATTGATAATGAGGACCCCTATCGAAGTTATAGCTGCCGGCTTGATACAGTTTATTGATTTGACTTTGGGGATTTATAGAACGCGCGCGACATTGTATGATGTACCAATGCGTGTGAATACGTATAGGCTTTTTCTAGGCCTCGGTGTTTACATCCTGCTATATATTTCTTTCGTGTATTTCGAGAATGCATTCTACAATCAATGTTTTTAATCTTGTCCGGCCAGCGTCATTCCAAAACTAAAACCGGTCCGAAAATATTTTGTGTGTTACATTTATTCCGATTCGTATTGATTTTTCTTTGCCTTCGCCCCAATAGGAGATGGGATTTATCGGAAATTTTGCTACTATATTTATTGGTCATGATAAAACACGCGTTTATCCGACATTGCTCAGAGTGTAAAATTGTTGTGGTAAATAACCGTTAAGAAACCATGCATGGGTTTGAATGAGTTAGACATTTTATTTATTTATTTAAAAATCTTTATACACGGAACTTTTCAGCAATATTATATATTATATTATATAAACAGCAATATTATATATGTAAACATGCAACAATAAATTAAGAAAAAAATAAAATGCTGCTTTTCAAAAGGCCGTGTGACTACGCTATATTACAATAATATCAATAATACGATATAGGACAATACACTACACTAATACATTTATAGTACGCTATACACCCGCTATATCAATTCATTTAATTAATTACGTTATTTCTTTCTGCAATACTTTGCGAGTTCCAGTACTTCCAGATGTTGGCGGCGACATAACTAAACGATTTTTTCATTGCATGTTCTCAACATATACAGCCGTAAGCTTAATTTTACAAAACCACATAAGTCAAAATCGCTTTCAAGTTTTCTTTATACGTTGTATGTTGTAATCAAATTTCCTTGTCATATACTTCAGCAGCCATTTCAGTTCGAGCCGATAAAAAATTCCCCATGTAATCTGCTACTTATCAGCTCTGATAAAAAATCAGTCACTAAATAAGCTTAATATAGGCCTATAGCCTGCACTCCATGCAATCTGCTCTCAATAATCCGCCCCTTCGCCTGAAGACAGTTTTACTATAAGCTTATTTTAGTCAACATGCACATTGTATGGCTTATTGCAGCGCTGTTCTTCAAAGTCTATAAGCCAAAGGCAAAGACACGAATCGTTCATTGTTGATATTTCTGCGTAGCTTGTATAAAAGCGAAACTGACAACAGTGCATAACACGAGGGCGTGTGTCAGTAACTATTCACCTGCAAACATCACTCAATATTATTTTACCAACGGCCAATACGCGTATTCACGGCTCCAACAATATAAAAAGTATAGCTACGAGGCTTTGTAATCCAATTTTCTCCAATATATAAAAAAAGATGTGACAAAAAAACGAATATATCTATAAAAAAAAATGTTGCTGCTTCGACATGATCGCTTTAAATCGCAAACAAACTTGTGGTTATTTTTTATAAATGTTCTTGTATTACAACAGATCTACTCGACTGTACAGAATTTAGAAAGCAGTAAAACTATGTTACCCAATTATTGATTCAGTTGAAAACGTGATCACCTATAAACCAATATAATAATTTATGAATGTTTTTTGTCTGTAGTTGAAAAAGGATATGAAAATTAATGACCATGACTGATAAAAATTTATGTCCAAAAGTCTTTTGCTCAAATACCCAACGGGGCAGGTTTCAGTCGCAATTCCTATAGTGGGAAATTGCTTTCATTCTTATATTAAATGGATCATTGTAAATTGAGTTTTTATATATAGTTGAATATTTTTATATAAGAACTTATTTTTTGTTCATTTTCTAGTCGTTTTACTAACATACCTTAAATTATTTCACTCAAAGAATTCACTGCGTTTATAGAATGTCAAACATTTACCTAAAACTTACTTGATAACACTATAAATAATTATGTTGAAAATTTAAGTGGACCTTGAATGACTTCAAAAGTTAATTATATATAATTACTGATATTAAAATTATTTAAAAATTAGAACATTGCTGAATTTCAACAAACACTTATTGTCTTTAAATTAGCGATTCCCATGACTGTAGGCAAGCATTTTCGTCTTTTGCTGAGTGATACCAAGGGAACAGAGTAGAAAACATTCAAAGACACCCTTATAGCTCAGCAATTAATTTTAGACCAATAATCAATCTCATCAAGTTTGACTAGAAATTCCATGCCTTTAATCTATCGCCGTATATCGAGCTGTTTAAAGTGGATAATTGCATGTAACTATTTTTAGTTACGATATTTGGTTTTGTTGTTGAAAATTCTTCTTGAAAATTCTTGTATTAAACAGATAATTAAGGAAATTATATAAAGATTTGAAACTGGAGAGTGCACTCAGTCTCTCAGAGACCGCATATCTCCACAAGCAAACTAAGTCAAGTATTCATGCATATATTAACATGCACAATTGCGAATTCAGTTCTCTTCATTTTTTTTAGACCTAGCCAGGTGCAGTTGCGAAAAATGCAACTTAGGCCCTCTGGCAGGAATTGAATCTGCGGCCCTGCGATTCCGGTGCAGCGCTCTAACCAACTGAGCTACAGAGTCCAGTTGCTGAGCATTAACCGCAAGTTCGGTATATAAGATGGGAGTGATGCCAGTATATGGTGTATGGGTAAATATCAAGATTTTCTCGGCATCTCGTTCGATAAGATTAATAGTCAGTAGAGGGTGTTAGTAGATGGAATACTCAACGGAAATTAAGTTAATTCCGTGCAAATGTTTGACATTTTTCAATGTTGTAAAAGTCATTTAAATAAAAGAAATCTTTAAGACTTTATCTTAATTTTCTCTTCACAGAGAAATTGAATGAAAAGATTGTCTTTATCTTGTACTATCTTAAATTTTTCATATATATCTTTAATTTTCATACCAATACTGTAATAGCGCCAGTAATTCTTGTGCAATTTGAAAACTCGCGCGATCGTTTTAATTGAAAAATGCTTTCTTCTATTTTTTGCGCAACATTTTAAAAACATCAAAAGTTCGAACTTCTTTTTGGTAATGGAATGAGAATTTTTTCATGTATAATATGATATACATTATATTTAGATAAAATAATTAATATATATTTCCTGTATAGCATGCATGTGTTTGTTATTTTCAACATCCGGTGATAAATTGATAGTACACAGTAATATCTAGTCTGCGAAGGAAGGAATATATTTGGTTTTCCGACACAGCGTGGGGTAGATAGCAGTTAATTTTTTGACGCAAACATCTAGAAGGCTTGTTTTCCTCCATTCTGTTTTCACGCTGGTTTGATTACTAATTCGCGAAATCATGACCTTGTGATTGAGATTGCACAGTGGTAGTGTACACATGTAAAAATCTCACATCTTGTCAACAAGATGTGTTCTCAACAGACATGAAACAACGTTATCATTTTAACAAGTTACAACAACTGTACAAGGTTGTCACTCACAACTTGTTAACAAGTTGTTGAATTGCACTGAGACGATATCAAGTTGTTGGAACAACTTGTAATACGTCTGTTGCATGAGTCAACAAACCTTGTGGATTGTGAAAAGTTATCAACAAGCCGTTGACAACTTGCCAACAAGCTGGGAACAAGCAGTGCGAACACATCTCGATAACAAGTTGTTGAATCAGCATTGGTACAAGTCTACTGCAGGTTTGTTACAACTTCCCCTCTTGATGCGACTGGACTTAAAGTTCAGTGTCCGATAATAATTTTGCTTCAGTCCCATGCGAGAAGAATGCTTCCAGGCAGTTTCACTTCACCAAACGCCGCAGGGCATGGGATTGAACCGGAACAGAATTTAATATTCGAAAATGGAAGAATTGAAAAATGGCCGTGTAATGATGTGAATTTGAACCCGAAAAGTCATGACTTATAATCAATTTTGGATGCTATTTATATATACACGTAAAACGCAAAAGTTGCAACAAACCTGCAGCAGACTTGTACCAATGCTGTTTCAACAACTTGTTATCAGGATGTATTCGCCCCGACTTCATTCTGCAAGTTAGTTGACAAGTTGTCAACGGTTTATTGCTGCACTTGCTGTTGACAGGTTGACTTGTTACAAGTTGTTCCAACAACTTGTTATCGTCCTGCAATTCAACATCCTGTTAACAAGTTGCGAGTGACAATCTTGTAGCAACTTGATAAAATGACAGCATTGCTACAACTTGTTAATTGACAAGCTTGCTACAAGTCTGTTGCGAACACATCTTGTTGACAAGATGTGAGATTTTTTCGCCGACATGGCTGCTGTGACGTCACATATGACGTGAAACGTACGTCATATTGTGATGATGTGTTAACAGAAATACAATTACACATATATGCTTGAATCATACGCCAACCGACCCGATATATCAGCTTTCACGATTCAAGTATCATAATCCAAGCTAAATAGATTAGAATAAAAAAACTAATTTAATTTGTAAAATAAACAATCTGGATAAAAATATATATGAAATTAGTTTAATTGATGAAAATTGAGCAACCTGACGTGAATTAAAATGGCTGTAGACTAGTAGACTCTAAAGGCCATGTTACATGTTACATGTTACACGGGGCAATTTTGCTGCAACTTGCAACGCAATTTCTGCACTGAGCCATGTTAAGTAGAAATGTACGCACAGAAAAATTGACAGTGAAATGGCCCGCGTTTCACTTCACCGATATTATCATTCTCAATTCATTTCTTTGTTGCCTTCTGGACATGTTTAGCAAGAAAAGTATCGGCAAAGTAAAACGAGATTCATGCTCACAATTTCTCTGAATATACGTTTACCTAACATCGCTCTGTGCCCGAAATTACGTTGCCAAGTTGCAGCAAAAATTGCCTCGTGTAACATGGCCTTAACTATAAAAGCAGGTAAAATGTCAGAAATAATTTAAATATGTACAAGAATCGAATCTTCTTTTTTTGACAACTTTGTCTTTTTGCTGTTCTGTGGCAATAGGCCAAAACTAACATTCAATACAGCAATGAATTCATGCAAAAAAATGAGAATGACATATATTTAGGTCGATATATATTTAGTATATATATTCATTTCAACGAGATATATTCATTCTATCAAAGGATGTCGAAGCAATAACCACAAACCGGTTAAAGTTAGGTCTAAAATTATGTTGAAGCAATAACTACAAGCCGGTCAAAGTTAAGTCTTAAATGATGTTGAAGAAATAACCACAAGCCGGTTATAGTTAAGTCTAATGTCGAAGCAATAACCGCAACAAGCCTGTTAAAGTTAAGTCTGTTTATAACTGACTAAAAAGCAATGTAAATCTTAGTCAGACTATTAAGAGGATTTTCGCTTAATAGCACACTTATATATTTTCTTGGCCTTAAAAAGCACCCATGACGTTTCTACATGTGAGGTATTATTGTAGTCGTAAGATAAGTGTAAGACACTGAATACCTTGACAGTAGGATTATAGCTGGAAATAATGTCAATTTTTTTCTATTTGGAGTGGATTAACTATAATTAGCAACTACTTTAACTAAATGACCCATATTTTCTCACATACTTTCAATAAAAGAAGGTGTTCGGGTCACGGCATTGCGACTTAGTTTGGTCGTTCGTTGGTAAACATTGCCATTGGAGTTACCATGTTTTTACGTCATTATAATCATGAAAGTACAACAGTACTTCTTTATGTGAGTAACACGAAAGACAAGCCTCAAGACCCTTGCAAGTTGCCCCTCCTTTTAATTATATTAAAATTCTATATTCTATATAATAAGTTAGGGACCATTCATTATTAACACAGGAGGGGGGAGTCATATATTTTTTAAGAACATTTTTAGGGAGATGCAAGATTTTTTTGTGTTTGTTAGGGGGTGCATATAATTTAGACGGAACAATCTTCAAAGTGTGTAGTTTTGTAGTATCTATAAATATGTGACATATCCAACAATATATTCAACAGATTGTATATAAAAAAGAACTATTTGTGGCAACAAAGTCCTGCTGATATCACATTTTAATTAAGCGTGCAATAATACGAACAAGAGTCCACAGATTATTAGCATTAGCAGTTTCAACTTTTAGTCTATTAGAAAGCGTACATTTACCAGTCACAATGATTAAAAAGTATATTTTAAATTGTAGTGAAAAACCCATGTGGGAGGGGGGTTGTAAAATTTTAAAACGCGATTAACGAGGGGTGAGTTTTTCCTTTCCCTTGCAAGGGGGATGCGTATTTTATTACAGCATTGTTTATTTCCAACCAGTCCCCCCTTCCTGTGTTAATAATGAACGGTCCCTTAGTGTAATTGTCTAATTAATTGAATTACTATATTATTGTATTTAGCTAATATCTAATCTATCTAGCACTTTTTATGGCAATCACAGTTAAATGAACAAGTACAAGTCATTCTCTAAACATATCAGTGTACTTTATCTTGAGAAATCTTTTGAATGATGATGGACTTGAGAATGCATACTGGTTAAAGCCGAGTTACAAACATTATTCCATAATTTAATGTTTTCTATTTGATTGTGATTGTCGTGACCATGACACCAGAGACCATGATTTGGTGACGACAATCGCGTACAAATAGAAGGTTAGTCTGCATGGCGGATGACCAACCCAAAAAAACGGGCGAAGGAGCCAGTAGACTTAAATGCCATAGGAGCTATGCACAGTCTAGGCACGATCACAATCTAAACAGTTTGCCCATTAGCAAAGACATAGTCAACTGATGATGTACTCAGCTTAAAATAATATAAATAAAGGTTGAAGTTAGGTTGAGGTCAGGTTGCGGTTCGTTTGAGGTTAGGTTGCAGTCTGTTTGCAGCTAGGTTATGTTGCGGTTTGGTCGAGGTTAAGTTGCGGTTTGGTCGAGGTTAAGTTGTGGTTTGGTCGAGATTAAGTTGCGGTTTGGTCGAGGTTAAGTTGCGGTTTGGTCGAGGTTAAGTTGCGGTTTGGTCGAGGTTAAGTTGTGGTTTGGTCCAGGTTAAGTTGCAGTTTGGTCGAGATTAAGTTGCGGTTTGGTCCAGGTTAAGTTGCGGTTTGGTCGAGGTTAAGTTGCGGTTTGGTCCAGGTTAAGTTACGGTTTGGTCGAGGTTAGATTGCGGTTTGGTCGAGGTTAGATTGCGGTTTGGTCGAGGTTAAGTTGCGGTTTGGTCGAGGTTAAGTTGCGGTTTGGTTGAGGTTAAGTTGCGGTTTGGTCGAGGTTAAGTTGCGGTTTGGTCGAGGTTAAGTTGTGGTTTGGTCCAGGTTAAGTTGCGGTTTGGTCGAGATTAAGTTGCGGTTTGGTCCAGGTTAAGTTGCGGTTTGGTCGAGGTTAAGTTGCGGTTTGGTCCAGGTTAAGTTGCGGTTTGGTCGAGGTTAAGTTGCGGTTTGGTCGAGGTTAGATTGCGGTTTGGTCGAGGTTAAGTTGCGGTTTGGTCGAGGTTAAGTTGCGGTTTGGTTGAGGTTAAGTTGCGGTTTGGTCGAGGTTAAGTTGCGGTTTGGTCGAGGTTAAGTTGCGGTTTGGTCGAAGTTAAGTTGCGGTTTGGTCGAAGTTAAGTTGCGGTTTGGTCGAGGTTAAGTTGCGGTTTGGTCGAGGTTAAGTTGCGGTTTGGTCGAGGTTAAGTTGCGGTTTGGTTGAGGTTAGATTACGGTACGGTGTAAATTTAGTTAAGTTAGGTTGAGCTTAGGTTGAGGTTAGGTTGTAGTAGGTTAGGGTTAGGCTGTGAATAACTGCTAGATTCCTCAAGAGTGTGTCCAACGTTTAACAGAGGTTCAAACTTTGTCTAAACAGTATTGTGTTGTGTTCCTTCATGTATTAGCGTAACTGAGCATTTTATGTTCCTGTGAGCATAGCTAATTAGTCTGTTTTTTCTTCCTAGTTTCACATTCTCCAAGCCTCACTGATATTTCCAAAATCAAGCAAAGTTACGTGGCCTGGCCTGCAAATACACCACTCAGTTTAAAATGTAAAGCGGATGGGAAAGCACCGCTTAAGGTTCGCTGGTATAAAAACGGCAAAGCTATCAAATCTTCAGCAAACGTCTTTCAAGATCAGAGATGGAATTTGAAATTTCGTAAGCCTCAGTTGTTTGATAATGGCGTCTATACATGCGTCGTGTCCAATGATTATGGTTGGGTCAAACATAATTACAGTCTCCGAATTTTACGTAAGCAAATCAATTCTTTTGATATATAACTATTCGTTGGTTTTAGTAATGGTGCTTCGGTGGCGCAGTCGTCAGAGCAATCGCCTTTCACCACTCAGGGGGTGTTACACCACTCACACTTTCAATTTAACACTTTGTTAGGTTCCTTTTCGTCGATGCCCCCTCCCCCCCACCTCGGCGATGATTTCTTAACATTGGCCCTGTACGCTTCAGTAAATCTGCAAGTGATCTATAGCCCCATAGAAATGTTAAATATTCTATACGTTCGACCCTTACTGTATAGCGAATAAAAATTGCAAATATTATCCTCATTTAGAAAGAGTCCAGTCAGCACCAGTTCTCGTACCTGGCTACCCGAAACCAGTAACAGCTCGCGTCGGTGATAACGTGGAACTGGAATGTCTTGAACAGTCAAATGCTCAAGTGAGTCACTACAGATGGATCAAGACCGACTCTCTGGTCGACATTGTCAGTCTTTATGAAAAGGGCAATGTGAACTGGTTAAGTCCGCGGAAGTACAAGTCATTCACACTTGATGACGATGAAGCGAAGTTACATGGTGTTAAATTAGAGTTAAAACATGTCACTGAAGAAGAGAAAGGATTTTACACCTGCTTTTTGTCCAACAACAACGGGTTTACTTTCGGTTCTACGTTCCTGAATGTCACACCAATGCTACCTGCAGGTATGGCCTTTCTAAGAGAATCGCTTACTATACTTTTCAATGACAATTTGTATTCTTAAGTCACCATTTAAAGCACCTATCACTCAAAATGGATTATATATTCGGTATTGATTGCATTTGATGTTGCTAGTCAAATGGTAAAATATTAGTTAATTTGAGTACATTATAATGTAATCATATTAAATTACACGAGAGTGTGGAATATATTACCAAAAAACTTGATGAACAAAGACGCCACTTTCAATGCATTTAAAAACGGACTTTACAAGTATTATAGTTCAGCTTTAGCAAACGTTTATGATTCCGAGAATCCACGAACATGGAAGTCAATATGTCTGTCGTGTAATAAGTCTCGTACCTTGTCTTCGTCCAAGTCATGTTGTTTTTAATTGAATATTGTATGTTTGTGTTGTAAATGTAAAGGGCCGCTGTAATTGGCGAAAGCTGTAGCGTATATCCTGCCATTTAAGTTTGGTGTGTATTGTTTGTGTAAATTATTATGTAATATAAGATGTAACTATACGTGTATATTTGGCAAAGCTTAATAAATAAATTATGTTCATATATGACGTCACAGCAGACATCGCTTAATTAATATACAAAGCATTCATACGCCGACAAAACAACATTTGTGCCCTGGGCTTCATTATGGTCTATGCAAATGTGAATTTGTTTTTCAGTGTCGACCAGTAGTTGGTTCGATGTTTTACAGTGAGAACATGCACATTGAAATTCCTCTTCCTATGTCATCACATTAACATATTGAAGTAAAAAAACCAACTCAGGAGTTCGTCAGTCATTCAATTGGATCACTTTTGAAATTATTGAATTATGGGAATAGCACTTTAAAATGCGCTTTTTTCACAAACATACAACTAAAGGTGTCCTTTCTCTCCCCTTTGTTAACAAACAAACAAGCAAACAAACAAGCAAACAACAATAATTATTACAAAACGAACATTTAATTTTAGCCACCTAGCATACAAAATGTTTCTACAGTTGCCCAATTTTATCAAGTAGACCATAAGAATAACCCTATTCCCAATTTTTTCAGATCCTCCAGAATTTCTTATTCCCAAACACAAACGAAAGCGTTTTATCGTCAGCGTGGAAGAAGAAGATGTCACATTCTCGTGTTTAGCACGAGGCGGAGCTCCTCTCAAGTATCAATGGTTTTATAATGGAGGATTATTGAAATCTGACGAAGAACACGAAATACGAGAATCAGAGTTGGTAGTGAGACATGTTCAACGTGCTGATAAGGGAGTTTATACGTGCAGAATTCAGAACGATTATGGTCATGTCAAGCATGGCTTCAAACTCAAAGTTTTGGGTAAGTTTTGAAAATTATGTAATGAAATGACTAGTTCTTGCTACGTAAATATATTCCCACATCTTGTCAACAAGATGCGTTCGCAACAGACTTGTAGCAAGCTTGTCAACAAGATGTAACAATGTTGTCATTTTTTTCAAGTTGTTACAAGGTTGTAACTCACAACTTGTTAACAAGTTGTTGAATTGCAGGGCGATAACAAGTTGTTAGGACAACTTGTAACAGGTCTGTTGAGTCAAGTCAACAACCTTGTAACAAGTTCTCAACAAGCTGGGAACAAGGAGTGCGAACAAGTTGCTGAAACAGCATTGGTACAAGTCTACTGCAGCAGCTTTGTCACAGATTGTGCGTTTTTACGTGAGTAGTTTGCATGCGTTATATACTTCTATATTTTCTTCGTAGCTCGAACGCCATTGTTTCCAAACCATCCAGTTCTACTGCCGGGATACCCTAAAGATGACACAGCAGTAATTGGTGATTCTGTCTCCCTGTACTGTGCTGACACAAGCGACGCACTCGTCGACTACCGATGGTTAAAATGGCATAAGTCTGTGAAGAGTTTTACCGAAGCTGATCTCCAGAACGCCACATTATTCACTATCTTACATCCGAAGCATCACGAGCAGCCCCGTAATAACAAGAGAGGAGTATATTTGAAGTTAAAGAATTTGACAATGGCAGACGAAGGGCTATATACATGTCTGGTTACAAGTAGTTATATGGGATATGCGTATAGGAGCGCATTCCTGAAAGTACAACAGCCCGTTGAAAGTAAGTTTCTGGCTAATGAAAATTTGCCCCGATAATATATTCCTCGAACATTCATAAGGGAGGCTAAATTGCCTAATAGCCTGTTCATCGTAAGAGCCCGGCCAACTGAGATCTGCATGAGTTACACGAGACAATTCTTGCTGTTAGGTAAAAAGTATATTCGCAGAGAAATTGTGAGCATGAATCTCGTTTTATTTCGCCGATATTTTTCTTACTAAATATGCCCAGAAGGCAATAAAGAAATGAATGAGAATGATTATATCGGTGGAGTGAAACGCGGGCCATGTTCACTGTTCTTCTGTACGTCAACATTTCTACATAATATGGCTCTGTGCAATGAGTTGAGCCGATTTTGACCAGTGATTTTAACCTATATTTTGGTGTTAGAGCCGTACTACAACTTAAAGTTTGTACAAACACAACAAAAATGATTTCGAGGGCACCCATTAAGTTTATAGTTGTTGCGCATTGGTTGTGTGCAACCAGCTCAGTGAACCAATCCCCAGAGATTCAAGGTCAAATCTATTTTCGCCATGTTGAATGAAATTTGACTTGCAAAAATGAAAAGTTCTTTCTCAAAATTCATCCAACATGGCTTGCGATGACGTAAGCTGAGAACTACCTAATCCCGTCCCACCGAGGCGGGATATTAGGCGGATGCAACCACTGATCTGAAAACTAGAACTGGATAGAGCATCCTATTGAATTTAATGAGGCAATTTTGAAGCCAGAATATTTTTAATGAGATCAGATTTTTAAATCTGTCAAATTCTTGACTAGTCAAATCGTTAGCTGTTTAAATTAGTTATACTATGAAGCAAATATCTTTTCCTACGTAACTTGAGAAATATAGCTTCCAACATCTCTTCTAATGAGTTTTAGAACGTTTTAAACACCACATAATGAGACTTATGGCGGCCATATTGGTGTGACCTCATTAGTTATTCACCGGCAAATTTAGGAAGAAAGAGAGGCCACTGATGATAAATTCTTATCTAGACAATACGTGTCCTTTCCCGAAAATAAGTAGAAACTGTTAGAACCTCTTTAAACATGTCGCCAACACAACAGTAGATTTGTGGTGGTCACACCAATATGGCCGCCATTGGCTTCATTTATGCATAGCAAATGCATTATCCAGTCCTTGTTTTCAGATCAGTGGATACAACAGGGATCGCGAAACGGGGCCCTCCTCCAATAATTGGTCATACTTATTGTGATTTCTAGAAGAGTCTCGCGTCTTCAACATTCAATACTACTATCACTGCGCCCTCTGAGATATTTAGCCCCCCCAATCCAAAAAACGCTCCGCGGTCCCTGTGAAAACAGTCAGATGAACACACATATTATTCGTCCCACTTAGGTGAGTTTCCTAGCCAAGCGGCTCATATGACTAGCAAATTGCAATGATTCGTAGCCAACCGGACTCAATTCAACAGACCCTTATAATAGTATATATCTTCAAAAAATTCAATGTATTAATGAATATATTATTTGTTATAATTTTAGAACATTACGACCAGCAAAATCCAATAGCTTGGCTGAAAGAAGAAAGCACTCCAAAAGTGGAGACTATTCCAACGAAAGAAATCACTTCAAGGCCAATAACAACTCGTCATTGTTTCAATTATAAAGAAAATTTGGACGAAGATAGATTGACTGATGTTAAAACGCAATGTGAGACAACTGCCGCGTGTGTCACCATGTTCGATGACAGAACAAGCGAACAGAAGATGTTTTGTGATGAACAGGATCTTTGTAAAAAACATAATATTACTTCTGGCGAGTGTGAGGAGGTATGTATATAACTGAAAGGGGGGAGGGGGATAGATTACGAATCTGACGTGGTGTGGGGAATAATTTAAGCATCCAGAATTTGAATTATGGAACATGAAATAGAGCTAACGTCCAGCTAACGCCTGTTACCATGTTATCCACTTACATATATGCAATTTAAATGCTTGGTTACCTTTGTTCCATTCAATACGCACATGCATAATCAATTATATAACAGTGGAAACTAGGAATGCGAGTTAACCTTTGACGCTGACAACAACTATGAGTGCTTATGCTACTTAATGATTACCTAATTGTTCCCGCTGCCGATCGGTAGGGATGGAATCTGTCGTTGGTTATAATGAGTTTGTGTCATCTTCTCTCCTCCATAACCAGGCGAGGAATCATAGATAATTCCCAACCATGTAAAGGTACCTCCTCCATGGACACCGCGACAAGTGGCCTGACTGTTTAGCACAAGGCGGATTGTACTAACTACTTACACTTATTGCTCACCTATATGTATTCTTACCCGCCTTTTACCTATCGCGTATAAGATATATCCCAATATATCTTGGTGTTGATCGAATATTGGTTAACATACTATGAATCGCCACATCGAAGCGGGGTTGCCTTGGCAGATAAGATAGTGACACTGGTGAGAGGAAGTGACAGACGGCAGACAACAATTGGGAGAGGGGGCGAGACGAGTTTAGAGCAACTGAGAGGCATGCTTCCTAATTCCTTATCTCGGTTACAGGGATATTTGCTCTAGGAGTAATCGCCGATGCTGTGGTTAGCGAATCGAATCAGCTTACACTGTGAACTTGCTTTTATTATTATCAAATACATTTATCAAAAATGTAAATTGGGTGGCAACCACATTAGCATTCATTAGCTGGTCTATTCACTGGGGCGGTAGTGACACGGTGATTAATGCATGTGCGCCTTTCATTTCTGCGACCAGATCACCAGGATTCGAGTATCGTGTCGTGCGTTAACACTGCATATTATCTCAAAAGAAATGTTAATCGTTTTCTTAGTGACCACCGTTTCGCCTAATAAGCTAACTTTGTGATATCGTTTCTATTGCTAGGTAACGCTCGGGAGAGATCTTTGCTGTTGTACTGGCGAGCTTTGCAATCAACCGACAATCAAACTCTTCCAGAAAACCAAAAAAGAAAAAGAAAACTCTTCAAGGTCGCGACTAACGCCCGTTATTTTCTTTTCAACACTCGTCCTGACAATCTCCCTAATGTTGGCGTTGCTAGGCTACCGTATACGTCAGAGGAAAGCGGCGCTTAAAGAAAGCATCGTGCACACGACAAGACCGAGCTCACGAAAAATGACCAAGCACAAAATCATGGAAACGAGGTGGTTGAAGGAAGATATTTGACCTGACAAGGGTGGTCGCTGATTATACTGATCTGTATGTAAATAACTGGACTAAAGATCTTCGTGGCATTTCGGATTTGCGGCTGCGCATTCAACTGAATGAAAATATAATGCCTCTGTCTTAAAAACATGCGGTTAAGCACGAATACGAAAAGTTCAAAGAGCCAAGAGCCAAGCAGTTTTTGCGTGGTTGACTGCTTCAGTTTACAAAAATATGCCATTAAAGTATCTTTCTTAAGGTGGTCTTGGACACTGCAATTTGAAAAAAATCAAATTTTCAAAACAGTCATTTTAATACATTATTAACCCTTGCTATTTCGTTTCCTGGTGTTATTTTTTAATTTTCAAGAAAATAAAATTAATTAAATATTAGAAAATAGCTGCTTTTCTGTAATTTTGCCCCTTAGTAAAACTTTAAACTCGATTTTCCGTCCCGTGACAGGTTAAACTGTACTCCAGGACGCTCTACAATATTCAATATTTGTCCTAATGACATTTTCAGGATATGATCAGTGATCAGTGACTGATAATGCAAATGCAAACCTAAAAAATATATATCAAAAAATATATATTTTTAATTTGGATTTAAATTTTTTTTTTTGCTCAGTCAGTCACTTAAATATTTTTTTTACCCAATGTTGCTATTTTTTTTTTATTTTTTTTTTTTTGTTGATACATATATATACCTTGACCTCACTTTTTTTTTTTTTCTTTCTTCTTTTGACTTTATTTTCTTTCAATCATGTCCCAAGCAAGTGCTTGCTATTTTCCTTGAGGGTCATTTCTTGTTTACCATGAAACAGCACATGTAAGAGTGTGTTGTTTATTAGTATCTCATATATTATCATAAAATCTCTTTCAAAATAGTGATATTAAAAATTTTGATTTCTAGTGTCTAAGACCACCTTAAGTCTATTCCGCTTAACAAAAACGACGAAATATGCGAGCATATTAAACGGTGATAATTCTAATGTTTCTATATTATGTAAATTGTAAAATATGAATGAGTGATTGAACAGTTGAATACTTTGAAGCGTAAATTTCGAATCCTTCAGTTTCAGAAAACATGTTATGATTCAACTGCATTTTATCCCAACTTAATTAGCACGCGTCATTTGGATGTGCATTCGAAACTTAACTACGAACTGGCGCCAACCCATGAAATCTTAAAATGGGTCTCGCTTACTTTGTCGAGCAAAGGAAGCACCACTCTAAAATGGACTGGGGAGAAATAAACATGTTAGACAATGGCACAGAATAAAGATCTATACAGAAGGGCCACTCGCGTCGGAACCTTTGAAGTTTTTGTGCTCGCGCATATCGCATTACGCATGTTGGCCGCCATTACTCTGGCCAGTCAATTGCTTTTTCTGGCCAATAAGCACGCTGAACTGCAAATCCGCCATTACTCTGGCCAGTAAACTGCATATTTTTGCATAAAAAGACGAGGACACGTTGCACCGTTGAGTGACCCTTCTGTATAGATGTTTATTCTGTGACAATGGTACACTGTCGAAGCTGGCAATAAGCCACTTCATAGTGCATATCAAAGTATTCAACTGTTCGATCAATGCGATTGAAATGCAATGTGATTTGAATATGCAAACATTTGCTCGAGGAACAATTAATATTCGCACGGTTGACTTATTACAATTTTGCTTTGCACAGCAGAAAAATACGCTGGGATATAAATTATTTAATCGCAGTTCTATTGTGGCTATATGGAAAACACAAATGAATGATTGAACAGTCGAATACTTCGATATGGATATTTTAATTCTTCCAGTCTTAGCTACATGTTATGATTCAACTACAAATTTAACCCGACGCAGAACGCGTCATTTGAATGCGCGGTCGAAACTCCGAACTGGCTAACTCGATGGAAAGTTTGTGTTTGGGCTCGACAATGGAAAATAAACTATTTTTTATAAAAATGTTAATGTTCTCATAATCACATTCGCTTTCTGGCATGATAGTTTTGACTTTAAGCTATAAATTGTTTGGTTACTTCAAATAGATCAGTGTAAACAAGGCGTTAAACGAAGCGATTTCAGGCAAGCAGTCATTAGGCTGCTTAACAGAACTCAAACTAAAAGAGACAGATCTTAATGTAAAAAATATGGCTACTAAGAAAGTAACAATGTAGTCTAAACGTATAGTAATACCTATATTTAGATAATCTAAAGGCAGTAATATTCTGCGAAACATGTTTATACCGAGTAAAGTTGTCAAGTCGTATAGCGAAATATATAAGACATTTTATAGAAACTTTACTGGAAAAATACCGAAATCCACACTATGCCTATGGGGAAATGATATTATTATTCTATGTCAAAGTGTAATTTGCTTGTCACGGAAATGCTTGTCCCAGGCCCTCTGTGGTATTCACGCATTTTGGGGCTTACCATGTGGGAAAATATAATATTCGTATTATTAATGAATAACAATTAACGATGGAATAAAAATTAATAGGAATGCAAAATTGAGTAATATTGTAATTGAATATAAGAGTTTGTATTATGGTATAAATTTTGCTGTAATATAAGCATGCAAATTCGCTACATGCAAAACTTACATGTATCTGCTCATGCGTGTTGCATAATTGTATAATTAAATAGCGTAATTGAATGATGTCAATGCATGAGGTCAATGTCACTCAATGAGTGTATGAACGTTTATATTGCTTTTAAAAACTGTGCATAAAGGGACGAGGGCCTATAGCCCATGGGAGCAATGTTTAAAACAATTGTGAAACCTTCAGAAATTAGTCTTTTATTCTTGAGAATAAAGGTTGTATATAAAAGTATATAACAGCACTACTTACACACCACATATAAATGTTACATACCATCCACTCATTTAGTCCCCCTAGTCACAGGAGTTTGGGAAAGAAATGCCAAACTGTGCTTATATCTTTATACCAATCAACTATTAAAAGTATAAGGTGATGTTGACTGTCGAAATGACAATTCGATTTGACGATTTTGATCCAAATAGTGTTGAGAATAAATATTGCATTTATTTTAACACTTTTATGAGTGAACTTGGTCGAAATAGACGCGCTCGAATAATGCAGGATATTCGTACAATATTTATAAAGGCTTACCTTGTTTTCTGATTCAAGTGATATTGATATATAACAGGTCAAGTCAAGTCAATACTTTGTGTAAAATTGGGGAATCATTTCCACAGCGTAAAATGTTATCAAACCACTTCCAATACTACTAAAAATACTCCCTCGACTTTTCCAATTTTCAAAATAGTACGGAAAATTAAAAATATCGTTGGTTTGATTGATAATTTTCACCGTAAAATTTTACTCATGTTTACAATTCTCGCCCTTCAGTAGTCCGCCATCTTGAAATACTCAACATCAATCCAGTTATACATCAAGATCAAAGAGTAACAATATAATTACGTCATTTTAAGCTAGCGGTCGCTGATTGGCTGATATAAGCTCGTCGCTGAATGGCTACAAGCTAACACACTCTTAATACTCGCACGATGGCAATATATCTGCAGTCGCAGATACAACAAAGAAATTCCATAGATTATAAGTGTGTGACGTCACCCAGAGCACAGAAACATAAGTTCGTTTGAATAGAAGAACTATGTCTATGCAGAAACGAAGTTCACCTTAACGAACGGTACGATCTGTCTGCCATATTAATACACAGACGAATGATCAGATATTTTATTTGGCCAAGTTTATCCAGGCGGGTCGAAGGCGGATCGCATATTTGTCTAAAAATGTCTCAATTATGAATTACAGAACTTGAGGTTGGCTATTGACAACTGGACTCTGTAGCTCAGTTGGTTAGAGCGCTGCACCGGAATCGCAGGGCAGCAGGTTCGTTTCCTGCCAGAGGGCCTAAAGTTGCATTTTTCGCAACTGCTTTTGTTTAGGTCTAAAAAGATGTATATAATTTTCGTTCCAAAATGCCATCTACAAACACCATCAACCGTAAGCGTGCGTAGCACTAGGAGTTCAACATCAATGAGCATTCCTTATTTCAAGCCAGTGCGGCTGGCCAACTGCTTAGTAACGCGCCGTTCTCTCCAGGGAATGAACTTCCGGAGAACATTAAATCCAGTTCGTCTCCCCACATTTTTAAACATAATTTACATAAATATGTTTTAGACTGAAACATTATTAATATTAATCTTTTGACAATATACAATTTCTTCATAGTTTTCAATTATAGTCATTTTTATAATCATGTATTTTAATAACGTGGTCTACAATATTCAATAAGTTTTTAATTTGTATGTATGAAAAGCCCCATTGGGGAGAGTTCAATAAGATATTGTCCTATATTGACTTATTGTATTGTATCTATAGTATACAGTATGAACTAAGCCTTATAGTCAATTCTAAGTGCTTTAACTTCTTAATTTGAATATTCAAATGAGATATATTCAGCTTGTTGCTACGTCTGTTATGTCTATTCAAGCGAGCGCCAGGCAGGCGTTTATGCTCGAGAAAGAAACACACAATATATTAAACTATTTGGCGGTTCAATCACTACAAGATATAATATTTGGCCTTAGAGAAACGCAGACAAGTTAGCGGGCTTAACAGCTCGAACTTAGCGGTGTTTACTGTGTGATTATGTCGAATCCAGAAGAAGAAACATATACATACTTATTTAAAGTCGTGTTGATCGGGGATAGCGGAGTCGGTAAGTTACAAAAGGCTTAAGCTATTGTATATTGAATGCTAGTATATTTACTTTGCTAAAACCGACGTTTATTTGCCATAATCTTTGACAAATGTAACAGTTTTCCACATATATGACTTCAGGAGCGAATATATAACACTCCTTTAATATCATTCATCCATGTTTTGAATTTGATTGTTTGAATTAATATAATTCCCTCAATCCAAGTTGATTATATCTGTACTATATAGACTATACTATAACTATATAATTCGCTACGGAATGATAACTTATGCTTTGATAAATTGATGTAATCCTAAGTTAAACATTTACCCGGAACGAACTGACAAAGGATAGCTAGCGCTCTATTATTGTCAATGAAGTCATGTCTTCTCAACAGAAATATTTGTTAGTCAGCTGGCTTTCATGCTGTCAAATATATTAAGGTCTTCTATAAGTTGCGAACAATTCACTTTACTTACTATTATACTGTTAGACTGGCTATTGAGTATCGTTTATGAGGATTATTGTATTGCTCGTGTCTAACTTTATCTATGATGTGGAAATTCAAATATGTCATGTCGGTTTAACAAACAATGCTAACAATCATTGATAATTATCCTTCTTTATAATTCACATCTTCTTTGAATTGTCTGCTTATAACTGAGAGGATATCCGTAAAGCAAAATTGTGCCGAGGGGTATAGCTATATGCCCTTTAAAAATTACCATTTAAATGATACTGAAGTCTGAATTGACAACAAGCTTGCAAGGACATGGCTTGCAACAAGTAATTTACAAATATATTGATTCATTGAGTTATTGACGTATATTCGTTACATTTTGTTTGAACTAAAAAAATTTGTAATGTAATGATATTTCGAAAGTGGGCGTCCATTCAGTGTGGGTATAGTATTATTCAACACTATGAATAGTTTTTTATCTGTCTGAACTACCTGAAAAGGATGAAAAACACTTAACGTCTCAAGCAGAGGCCCTTCGGCTTTAGTTTGTCAGGAGTTAGTGGCCTGTGCTGCTGAGTACTGAACATGACGAAGCCGAAGCCGAAGCCGAAGGGCATTCGCTCGAAACGTCGATTGCTTTTCATTTTTTTCAGGTAAGTCATATTCCTACAAACCACGACTGTTTATCCTAAAAATATTCTACTTTGCAATATTCATGTGGAATTTTACTACCTCGTAAGACTTAAGTACGTAATATTCTTTAATACTGTCTTTGTCACTATTCAGTATGAAAATGATAAGTTACTATGCATTGCATGACCCCTGACATTGTATTCAATGTACAGGCAATTAGGAATTGAAAAAGTAGTGTTTTTTTACTGCTTTAAACAGTATAAAAAGTTCAAGTTATTTATATTTACATGCAATGTCTTTGTTAATTCAACAGGCAAGTCCCAGTTCTTGACTATAGGTACAGAAAGAATGCTTTTCAACTAGATATAAGTTCACACCCTGTTATACACTGTCATTAAGACATTACTATTCAGAAAATGTTTAATGAATTGTGTCTTAGTTATAATAATTATAATAATATCAACATATTTCTGCACTGCAGTGCATGTTTTTGGTTTATTCAACAAGCAAGTCGATCCCAGTTGGTACACAAAGTCAAAGAATTATTTTCACCTTAAACTTTTACCTTTTTAAACATTTATTTTACCTAAAACTTATAGTTACGTATATCTAATAAATTGTGTCAATTTTCAAGTTATTTATGCAATATATTCATTTATTCAACAGGCAAGTCCCAGCTCTTAACTAGGTACACAAAAAATGACTTTCAACTTAGTTCAAAACCGACAATAGGAGTGGAACTCGCCCATGAAGATATTGAAATTGATGGAAGAATTATTCGAGCTCAGATATGGGACACTGCAGGTATGTTCTACAATACATTTTGTCTGAAATTTCATTGTTAACAGATAAATAGGTTTAATTTTTTATCCTAAAGATGTTCACATAGGTCATTTCCAGCTTAAAATTAATGTCGCGCTATAGTATATAGAATATTGTGATGAGTTATTCAGGAATTTGAGCCCTTCAGTTAACAAGTACTATATTAAAATCCACTTGACTTAAATACCATAAATATTTTACTTCACTTTTATGGCTTTTAGCATATAAATAAAGTGTACTATATGTAATATTGAGTAAAATCTAAATGGCAAACTAAATTGCAAATCTCTAATGACATAATACCCGGCAACCCGAGCATGTGTAGAGTATATTTTTTTGTTCGTATGGATTTGGATGATTTTGTACAATAAATTTTTTTGTTATTTTCAAGATATTAAATTGGGCATGGGCACAAGAAATGCATCTTGCTTTTTCTTTATTACCTAAGATACATAATAATTATGATTATTATTTTTTTATATGGGCGCAAAAAACCTATAAAATTTCCCCAACTGACATTAGAGGTATCAATCAGCTTCAACAGTTTGTTAAGTTAAGTATGATTTTCTTAGAATCTTCAATTGTCATAATATATAGTAATATAGTATATATATATTTAATATATTTAGAATTCAGTCAGACACACAGTGATAGATAATGTTTTCTTTCTGAAGTGTTTTGAATAAATAAAAATTTACTCTATCTATCTATCTATAACTTAATCTACAGTGAAAAAGCCATGCAATAAAGACGGAGCCATATTTCCAACGAAGACATATTATACCTTTCTTCTAAGAATGACCCATTTTATATACCAAATATCATACAAACGTAAAAATCTCGCATCTTGTCAACAAGATGTGTTCGCAACAGACTTGTAGCAAGCTTGTCAACAAGTTGTAACTTGTAACAATGCGGTCATTTTATCAAGTTGCTACAAGGTTGTCACTCACAACTTGTTAACAAGTTGTAGAATTGCAGGATGATAACAAGTTGTTGGAACAACTTGTAACAAGTCTGTTGAGTCAACAACCTTGTAGCAAGTTATCAACAAGCCGTTGACAACAGTCAACCTGCTTGGAACAAGCAGTGCGAACACATCCTGATAACAAGTTATTGAAACAGTATTGCTATAAGTCTGCTGCAGGTTTGTTACAACTTGTGCGTTTTTACGTGTGTATGTGGGCAATTTAATATAGTACTCAGTGACGTAGGAACCGGGGGGGCACAGAGGGCACGTGCCCCCCCCCCCAAGTTTTCTTCAAAGTGCCTTTTCTCCAGCTAAAACAATGGAAAAAGTGTCCTTTTCTAATAGTAGAGGTGCCCTTAAGACAAGTGCCCCCCAACTTGAAGTTGCTTCCTACGCCTATGATAGTACTTTAATATAAACCTGCTCCCAAGTCTTATAAAGAAAGGGGGTCCGGTCAATAGAGGTACATTTTTGTAAATTATCATATGAATTTAATTACATCCCAGGATTGACACTGTTGCTTGCTTGAAGTAAACTACTGGATGTCCCAAAAATGCTCTCAATCGAACATTCAAACTTTTGCACTGTATTGAATAACTAGCATATCATGTCAATATATTGATATTTGGCTGATAAAAATAACTATAACTATTGCCTTCTACTGACTGAATCACTAGCTGACCTTTGTCTTTAAGGTAGCAACAGCTATGACCTATATTGCGACTTGTCCAAATTGTAGAAATTTAGGTGAAAGTATTTCAAAACTTTTATAAAGGAATTTTTGGCTATCTACAGGGATGCCGGAACGACGAGGGGGCAAGGGACAGATTTTTATTGAAGCCGAAGGGCACTTTTGAATTGATATATGCTAAGGGGGAGTTTGCGAAACATCGGGAGTTGGACGTTGCCATAATCACGTTTCTGTTTTGCCCCAGAAGGTTTTGATACAGTTTTGAAGCTTGATGAATGCATTTCTAGCATTTCCTGAAGCGAATTCGCAAAAGAATTGTGCCAAAATTACTGTTGTTGAACGCGAAATTTGAGATATATGTGGAGGCTCGTATAAATGAATGAGTTCTGTTTTTCAAGCTTTAAAACTTTACTTTTTATTATATTTTTATCGCTTTACATGACATAACGAGAGAAGTTAGTTATTTTAAGTCCGCCATCTTTCTCTGCCAATTTTTTTGTCCCGAGGCCTTTCCAAAAATATTATGAAGTGATATGCACGTTCACAGCAAATTGGAACAAAAGTTAATTTCAAACATTATTTCTTACAGTTTTTCCAGCAAAAGCTCATATGAACGTGCTTCATATCATCAAAGTAAATGCATTTTTTCTATTTATATAGGCTTTTTATAGCTCGATAGTTTTAAATGCAATAATCCATATGGGTCCATGTCCATACGGCTGAATGTTCATATGGATAGTCTGTGAAGTAAAAATTTCTTCAGCAAAGAATTCGATGAGAAAATTTTAAAAAGTTTCCAAATAGAGTTAAATTTCGAACATGGCGGTCTTCCATTTAAACTTTAAAGTTCTACTTAAGATATTTTATTTAGATAAAATGGTTTATCCATCCAGTCATTTTAATGCAGATCATTGGCTCACTGAACTGTATAGTAATACTGGATAGAAGTCCTTCACTGTAGTACTTCATCTTATATACATGAAATGTTTATCCATTCAGTCAATTTTATGCAGATCAGTGGCTCACTTTTATCCAGGATTACTATACAGTTCAGTGAGCCACTGATCTTCATGAAATTGACTGGATGCATAAACATTTAATCTATATAAGATGAAGTACTAAGGTGAAGGACTGCTATCCAGTATTACTATACAGTTCAGTAAGCCACTGATCTTCATGAAATTAACTGGATGGATAACAATTTCATCTAGATAAGATGAAGTACTAAAGTCAAGGACTTCTATCCAGTATTACTATGCAGTTCAGTGAGCCACTGATTTGTATTAAATTGACTGGATGGATAAACATTTCATTTATATAAGATGAAGTAAAGTGAAGGATTTCAGTGATTCATCCATCCAGTAAAATAAGGGAAGATCAGTTGGCCACATATCTCTATAGTAGACTTATAGTAGACTGGATTGAAGTCCTGCACCTTAGTACTTCATCTTATATGGATGAATACAAGTGGCCAACTGAGCTTTATAATAATACTGGATAGACTATTTTTAAAAGGGATTTATCCAGGGGAATGTCTCGTATTCGTCATATGTAGAAATTAATACCTTTGTTATCCCTAACATCGAGATTCCGTGTTGAATGTAAAATTAATGAAAGTGAGGTAGAAGCTTGATCAGGGAAAGAAAAAATGCACTGAATTTACTGTTTTGGGACAAAAAGGGTGGAAACCGCAAATTCTGGTCATTTTTCCCACCCTGCCAGGGTTTTTGTCTCCTTTTTACGAATTTGTACATGAAACGAAATCTTGAGCATATGGATCACAAATCATCAGTTTTAGAGGAGATATAAGCAGGCTTTCTTTAAACATCCCTTCTAAACGTTGAAACCTAACCTAATTTCCATAATTTGGACAAGTTGTAAAATTAGGTGTCGCCACCTTAATTGATAAATCTAGAAGGCAAATGGTTGGCTATTTTTATCAGTCATATATCAATGTATTGACATGATATGATAGTTATTCCATCCAATATTAAAACCTGAAACTTCTACTAAAACTAACTTAGTAACACTACCAAATATAGTGGGGGCATTTTTTGGGACACCGTAGCTGTACATACCATTATTATTCTTCACACTTGTTTGAACGTTTTTTTCTGCAGGCCAAGAACGATACCGAGCAATAACAAGCGCCTACTACCGAGGCGCGCTGGGCGCTATTATCGTCTACGATATCACGAGCACTAAAAGTTTCGAAAATATCGAACTATGGGTTGACGAATTACGACAACACACGGACGATAAGGTCGTTTTAATGCTTGTAGGTAATAAAGTCGACCTGCGTCATTTGCGCGCGGTCGAAAAGGAGACAGCGACTAGCTTTGCCGCGGAAAACAAAATGCATTTTGTCGAAACTTCGGCGTTGAACGCCATGAATGTCGACGTCGCTTTTGAAAGCACTTTGCGCAAGATTTACGAGAGTGTTAGAGAACAAGAAAGCGACCGAAACGAGCTTGAGAATGAACAAGCAACGATGTTGAGTAAGAAAATGAACGGAGAAAGTTCTGTGCGTTTAAAAGAAGACACGACTGTTGACAAGGGGCGGCCATCTTGCTGTTCTTAATGCTGAGAGTGCTTGATAATCATTGTACAAATGAAGGTCAAATTCAATCCGATTTTGTGAATCTGGCACAGCTAAGCGTATTTGTTATGTGGAGTTTAAATCTGGGACTAGAACTGCAAGATTATAAATATGAATAACGAAATGCATAGATTACACATAAGCATATTTGGCCTTAGTTTAAACCAACTCAAAGGAAAGTGAACAGGTTTTTGAATTCATGTTATAATAAGAACTTTGATAATGTAAATCAGCTCTATATTTAGGCTGGTTTAATCTATAAAAGTTAATGTGACTCAAAGAGTTTTGAAATGGAATAATGCATGTGTTTGAACGAGGTTTACATTCAGTAAAGCTCTGGTAAACGAGAATGAGAGGTCAATGAGAGTTGCAACCAGAGGTGGAAAAAGTTTTTTTCGTTCTGGGAACCTGGGTTTCAGACTCAAAATTAATAATTATGAGGTTCAAAGATCATTGATTGATGTTGACATTGAACTGATTGGAGTGTTGTTTCTTGATATTCAGTGGTGTTCAATTTGATATAGTGAATACAAAATGCATTACAATTACTAGTCTAGACTAGAGCATACTCTAGTTTTGTTATTACTCATCAGTTAATTATTCACTTTCAGAAATTTTTGTTAAAAATTTTCTGCAAAAGTTTAGATCCAAAAATATTTCTGGGAACTACTGTAGGTTCCCAGGATCCGATACTTTTCCCACTTCTGGTTGCAACTCTCGCTCGCGCTTGGCTGCCAACTCTCACCAACTCTTATAAATCCACTCTCATCAATTTTGGTCCAAATTTTGATGAGAGTTTTTGCACATTTGACCGGTACGCGTGGTAATATCCAGTCAACTCTCATGCAACTCTTGTTCTCGTTTGACCAAAGCACACTCACTATACAGTATATGATGACAGTAACGTTCATAATGTAAACAAGCCTGTATTCTGACATCTTCAATAATCTTCACAATGTTATTGCTTAATTCTGATATATTGACAGCTCTCGCAATACCATTCATCTCTTGCTTCTGTTATTCCTGCGCATGCCCTAAAAATTTAGAATATTCTTCATTACCGTAAAACCCTTTTCATTTGATTGCACATAAAATATTCATTACAAGGTTTAGGCCCAATTTTCACTAAAATTTGGTTGTTTTAAGCCACTAAAAAGCCCTGCTCAAACGAGGTTGAGGAGAGTTGGCAAGCGAGAGTTTGCAGGAGAGTTTCATCGACTCTCATGGCCCGGTCAAACGAGAACAAGAGTTGCACGAGAGTTGACTGGATATTACCACGCGTACCTGTCAAACGAGGGAAAACTCTCATCAACTCTCATCAAAATTTGAACCAGCTCAAAGCTGATGAGAGTTGATGAAAGTTGACGGTCAAACGCGAGCGATAATTACAACTCTCATTGACTCTCATTCTCGTTTGAGTAGGACTTAAAGGTTTGTGGGGGGGGGGGGCAGTTGCCCGCTCATTACTGCCCCCTGGCTCCACCAATATTTCTGCCACCGTCTGTTTGATATGCTAAAAATGACCGGCATTAACCTAACGTGTACATGCATACACATGAAAAAAAAGCAAAATTCAAAATAACAAAAATCTTCAAGATACAGTAAGTTACCTAATTAGTTATCATTTTAAAATCTATTTAATTAGAATAGAGTTTGACGTTAGTCACAGTGGTACTACGCTCTCAAATTCGAGTTGCTGGTATATATAATTATATAAAATGGAGAATTCCAATCTCAAACCTTGGCTTGTACATTGAAGCAAGCTTTTAGCCAGGATACGAAACTAACCGACCAGAAAATATAGGGGGTGCGGCCTACAAGTTTCATAGTGGTGGATAAAAAATGATGGCGTTTGAAATATTTGCTTAGGCTGTCCATATATAACCTTCTATTGAAAGGTTGCCATCTAAAATTTCTAATTTTCAACTGGCGCCTGGCTAAATGGCAGTTTTGAAGCTAAGGTAATATAAGGCTTAACCCATTAAGCCGCAATGCGCCCTAATGCGCCTACTTCGTTATTTTACTCGTTAATTTAACGCCAGACGATTTCACTCGTCAAGGGGAAGGTGTTGGGCGTTAAGGGAATAACTTACCAATCAAACCAGTGGTCACAGCCTTCACATTGAATCATATCTGTATCACGATCTAACAGACATTTACAACATGTCAAATCGGTTGTTTTTGATGCATTGCTCCCCTCAGTTGACTTAGCGTATCTTATGTTGCCGCCTCGTTTTCGTTTCTTATTGGCAGATGGAAGTTGCGTTTCAGACATTTTGTTGTAATCATGGTCGTTCAGTGCATTGTTTTCGGCCAAGGATAGTTTAAACGTTTCCAAAATATGTTGTAGATTCTTGTCTAATTCCTGTAGCACTTCCAAATTGTCACACTCTTGTATTTTAACCAGAAGCTGTTGAACTCTTTGCTGAATGCGCTCTTTTAAGTTTTTAAGATTGCTTTCGTATGTCTTATTCACTGGGATATGTTTGATGTCTTTCGAGTGGCCATAATGCGTGTAACACACTTCAACGTCAAGAGTTTGGTTCGGGTTACGTTTCGCCTTTATTGTTGCTGTGCAATTCCACCCAATTTTACTGCTACCTACAATTTAGAGTGAAACTCAGGCCTCAATTTGGGAAAGGAAAAGGCCAATTTGGCCTTGAATGTTGCTATGTTCTCTAGGGCATAAAGACCAACTTTCATTCGGCTGTTATTACAAGCACCTTACCACACACTTGCATGAATGTTTGAAAGAGTATATGTCTAGTATACCGCTTTTAAGTTTCTATGAAGAAAGCTAGAAAGTTATAGCCAGGAAAGACTGTAAATAAGGTCTCATAACCTCAAAGTGTGCTTTTCAAAAAGAGCATTTTGTGTTCAATATTTTCTCTTTTAGTTTCTAAGATAAAGTTGCTCAAAATCTCTTGTTATTAATTTAACTAAGTACTAAGTATCTGCCAGTGTCTCTTGTTAATCCATTAGCTTACAATGCGCGCTACTTTAGTGTTTTATTCTGTCTAACGCCAGACGATTTTACTCATCAGTCACCAGTGGTAGGGTACTGCCAGTTAATGGGTGAACAAAACTAACTGCTAGTGTCTCTTGTTAACCCATTAGCTTGCAATGCACGCTACTTTAGTATTTTACTCTGTCTAATGCCAGACGATTTTACTCGTCAGTGAAACCATGTCAGATAGTTTACCTTGACTTTTCATCTGTCGTATTCTGCTATCTACTCTGGAAGAATTTCTGTATGTCCCACTTCTATTACATTGATAGTATGCCACTCTCGCTCCTGTACTTAAGGATTTTGGTCCTTGTTTTTTAATAAAATGACACATATCTTTTCCCTCCAAGTTGATTTTCCACCTCTCAAATTCTAGGAGAAAAATTAATCTACAGTATGTATTAACCCATTAACTGGCAGTACCCTACCACAGAGGAATAAAATCGTCTGGCGTTAGACAGGGTAAAATACTAAAGTAGGGCACATCTGGGCACGTTGCCAGCTAATGGGTTAACAAGAGACACTGGCAGATAGTTTTGTTAACCCAATAACTGGCAGTACCCTACCACTGACGGGTTAAAATTGTCTGGCGTTAGACAGAGTAAAATACTAAAGTAGGGTGCATTTATTTGGGTGCACTGCCGCCTAAATTGGGTTAACACCCAACACTTACCCCCCTTGAGGAGTAATTTTTCTGGCATTAGACAATGTAAAATAATAAGATAGGGGGGGCTTGGCCTATTGCACCTAACCAGGCTAATGTATGATATTGTGTCTTAAAGATGTGATACAGTCTGTTCTGCACATGCATATATTGGAGTCTCCAGCTTTAACTAGTTTCTATGTTCTTGCAAAGCTTGATCATGCTACTCTGATCATATACAGGCCTGCCCAGAGGGAGGGATGGGGGAGGAGCAAAGGGGCAATTTGTCCAGGGCAGAAACCATGTCATTTTGCATTTGAGGTAGTGAAAAATCTCACTCCTTTTTATTAAGATCTCGCAGATAGCTGGTTTGTGAATGATAGCTGGTTTGTGAATGCGGGATAGCTAGTTTGTGAATGCAGGCTGCCCAACCTCGTACACAGGCACTTTGGCGAGAACACATTCTTACCCAACTTTTCCCAACCCCTTGAACCCATTAGCCGGCAATGCACCCTACTTTAGTATTTCACCCTGTCTAACGCCAGACAATTTTACTCGTCAGTGGTAGGCTACTGCTAGTTAATGGGTTAACAAAACTATCTGCCATTGTCTCTTGTTAACTCATTAGCCGACAATGTGCCCAAATACGCCCTACTTTAGTATTTTACTCTGTTTAATGCACCTATCAATGTTAAGCCGGAGGGGGGGGGGGGGGAGGAAGGACATGGGTAGGGGATTTGATAACAGGAGTCCTATCAAGAGTGGGGAATTTGCTTACATGAAGTAGACCGACCACGGGGTCATTTGACTATCACATTCTTGGGGTCAGGACACTGGGTCGGGATCAGAGTGTCGGGATATTTGATCATATATAATTTTTCCAAATTTCGATGGGTTGTTTTGACCAGAAGCCTGGTACCCACTAGCTTTTCCACGCCGTTCAACATATCGGAAATGGCAGATAAAACACATAAGTTGGGCGAATTTAGGGCAAATACCAGATACATGGCTTTGTGTTAACTGTAGAGAAATTTGGTGAATATTTACCCATGCCCGCCCTCCCCCTCCTCCGGCTTAACATTGATAGGTGCATAATACCAGACAATTTTACTCGTCAGTGGTAGGGTACCGCCAGTTAATGGCTAAACATCCCTGGATCCAAGGTACTTTGCCCCCAGACTGCTAACTTTGTTAACTGCACACAGAATATTTTTTGGCCTAATTTATATGGGCACACACATATGTCAAATATGAGACAAAATGTGCACATTCAGATGAGAAATTATCTAAGAAATCTCTTTGTTGATAGATCAAATTTTGTGCAAATTGTGAATGCGATTTCGTCCACCGATCGCGGAATTTTTCCGCGATGGGGGGGGAGGGGGTCAGCCTTGAATCCGCTATTACAAAATAAACAGTACGAAAACTGACTTTTCTGGCTAAAAAGACGTTGGACTGGTCCGCGATGGGGTAGATTAAAACAATCGCGGAACAAGTCCGCGATCGCGGGACGAAATCTATTTGTCGACGGCCCCTTATCATAAAAAATGCGCACACCAGCTCGAAAATGCGCCAGGGCTGCCACTCTCTCCCCGCCTTGCCTGCCTTGGGCCTTGGCTAACCTGATTCACTTTCAAACTTTATAGTTTCTTTCGAAAATTTTGTACCGTGCAGTCTGGTTAAGTGATTTCGTAGATCGACAATTCTAACGAAAGTTTCCTTGCATTGCAAACAGACACAACTCCCTGGTTTGCTTTCCAAATTAACGTCTTTATGTAGTCGCTTTATATGCCTTTTCAAACTAAAATTCGTTCCTACTATCACTTCGCAATAAGAGCAAGGATACTCTATTTTCTTCTCAGCTTTATCCATTCGCGCGATCTGTTAACATGTCTTCAAAAAACGACAATAAAATTGGAAAATATTCAATGAAAATATTTCGTATTTACAAAAATTTGTTTACAAAATACAAATTGCATATTGGTGTTGCGGGCTCAAATCAGCATTTTCGCGCACTTTTCAAGTTTGACACTGATCTTACTTATATAACTGGATAGAGCTTCGTATTGAAGTTCAAATCGAATAGTTTAGTGTTTAAATTAGTTTTATTATCATGCAAATATCTTTTCCTATGTACTTGTGAAAGATAAAGGGTCATAAAGCTTCCCACAGTTTTTGAAAAAGCATTTTTTTCCTTTTAGAACGTTTTTTAGAACGTTAATGCATGAGTCAATATTAACCCCCACCACCCCCACCCCGGGGAAATAAGGGTTTACTAGGGGGATTAGCAGGGGATTATATTAATTTTTTGGCCCATGACCCTGGGACATTTGAAGCGTTTTGCATGTCATTTGCCCCCAGGGGTAGGGGAATTTGAATGGAATTTTTTTTCGTCTTCAATGCATATAGTCAGCGGTTCTACACAATAAAACCAAAACGAGGACAGGGAAGGACAGGGGTGGATTCAATATAATCTGATAGGGGTGCTGGTCATGAAGTAGGGTGTTACCGGAATCCTGAACTGATGCAGTTTTGCTGCAAATTGTTGTTTTAGTATAAAGAATCTATAAAACTGTTTCTATAATCTTTTCACTATCCGTTTGTATTACTACTATTAAAATTGCTCATCAGTCACCAGGTAGGCAGGTATGGGGCTATTAGTTGAGTTTTTGTGAGAAAGTGGTTCCCTGGTATGGGGGCTTTTGCCTATTTTAGGAAAGTGGCCAAAACAAATCCCTACCTTTCCCCGGGGTGGGGAGGGTGGGGGTTAACATTGACTCATGCATAACTTTTAGACTTGAGGCAGCCATATTGAAGTGACGCCATTAGTTATTCACCGGCAAATTTAAGAAGAGGCCATTTAATATTTTAATAACCAATTTCTATCTAGGTAATATACCCACTGATCTAAGATCAGTAAATATACCCCCCGCTGTTTATGCCTTTAGTCTTGAAAGTTTAAATAACATTCTCAATATGCCATTCAGAACTTCAGACCTGCCAACTCTCACGGATTTCCCGTGACTCACGTATTCAGTCCATCTCACGGTCTCACAGAAATATTTTCAAATCTCACGGATTCACAGTTTTGAAATTTTAACTATCACTAGACTTTGAAATTGAAGTGATTGAAGTGAAATAAAACCAGACACTGACAGTAAATCTTATTAAATTTGTAAAAAGTACATCGACAGAGTCGTATACTTTTGTGGCTGCCATCTTGAATAATTAATATGCACATGCGGTTTTCTCCATTAGTGTATCGCTGGCGCAAAGCAGGAAATTTACTGCAAGAAAATGGCGGTACATTCATTGATTCATATACACTAAGTCCAAGTTTAATTTTTAAGTAAACTGTTGAGTTAAAGCTTTATATTGGTAAACAGTCATTAAAAAGTTACGTCACATAACAATGATTACAGTATGTCTTATATATCCAGAATTCCTTAAGATTTTCAGTATTTCATCTCCAGAATTTGGGGATCAATCTTAAATAATTTTGTATTCAACCTCCAGATTCTTTCCTGTTTGAGGTTGGCAGGTCTGGAACTTAAATACTTTAGGGGGGTTCAGGGGCATTCTTCTCCGGGACAACTTTCAATCTCGAGTTTTCGGGATGGTACTGAAATTCCTGTATTCTGGGGAGACGGACTATATCTAGCATAATGCATATTCCACCGGGGTAAATTGCCCCCCCCCTCTCCTTCTGGGCGCCCACTCCCCCTGGTTCTCTCCTCAGTCTCCTGTGCTTCGAGGGGTCAGACACTGATGTGTCAAATGGTCAAATCATTATCCTCTTGGCGTATGTGATTTACTGGCAAGAGTAAGGCTATTGGCTCATACCTGGCGAAAAGTGTAATTGTTGCTGTATTGTGTGAAATCACATACGTCAGGAGGAGAATCGAATACGACAAATCGGATCGTATGAACAGGCTTTAAAACGACATGAAATACAAACAATAAAATAATAAAAATATCAATATAAACACTCTCTTTCATCCATTTTAAAATTTTTTAATTCACGTTGAAACTACTCGATTACATTGACTTTGAAACTACTTTATGTTATTCACTTTGAATTACTTTATCATCCTTTAATATAAAGGAACGTTGCGTCTACCCGCGCAGCGGTTGACAATGCTTAATTTTTGATGCTCGCATATTTTTCGATAAAATGTAAGTCTCCAGCCAAGTCGAGGAGCGCGATCTCAACAGCTTCAATGAATGTAACATAACGCAAGAATTGCACCGCTTCATTATTGATTGGGAGACCAAGACAGTCCTAAAGAATAGAATTAACAATATTAATATTATGAGTTTAACATTTTCACTAGTTGTTGAAAATTATCTCAATTTAATCTGATATGTTAGTTTTAAAACCTGTTAAAGTGGCTATGCAACGAAATTTTAAATCTTTCAGCCTGGTTTTTTATGCCAATTACATTGTGAATAAAATAATCGAAAATGACCAAATAAGTTACAGGATATTTTGCCAAATTTGCCAAACATTATACATTATTCGTTCTGTAAATATTTAACAATGTTTTGTACGCAGTTCTAACACGTACTCATTTGTAATTCGTGAGAAAAACACAGACGAAATCTGGAAATCAGCACCGACCGTATCGTTGTCTTGATTCCATGGTGAATGATAAACATTAATTTTTCTTTAAATTCTGGCTTGTTTGACAAGCTATATCACACATGGGAAGCGACTTTTTAGTGAAATTTTGAAGCACTCTATATGCTTACACGCACACATGATTAATGATTTTAGTATCCCAACATATATACTCCCATGCAACACAGGCAACAGTGAGTATGTCTGTAAATCATTATGCAATGTCATAGTGCTGGTCATCTTGTATATTAGTAAACAATCAGTTAAATCTTTACAGAACGAATGGTCATTTTGAATCTTCGATCGCATTACGATGCTTTCAACAACGGCATAACTTACCGGCCCGAGGTATATTTTGACATGTTCGGTCAACTTTGTGGAATTGTATTTAATGTTTCCTGGTGTTGCATATCCCTACATAAAACAAACGAAATAGAATAAGTCATTCTATTTAGGCATTGTCATAAAATATACTCACAATATATACAACAGTAAATTCTTTAGTAAGATCCCCAACTTAAAGAGCTGGGCCCCCTAGCTCCCTTGGTATATAAGCCCCTCTTTATACAATTAAAGCCCGTGCACCCCTCCTAAATCCTGGTGATGACCAAAACATGCATAGTCGAAAGCTAGAAAATATTAAAATGTTCATTTTCGGAGTTACTGTTGTTTTGTATTTTGAAAAAATACTCAGTGGTTCCCTTGGCTTAAATCTTAATATAAATTTTTCTTGTTCATGTTTATAATTAACAGTCATTCTACGAACGCGACATTTTGGCGTATTTTTTTCAAGTAAAACTTGAATTTCCTCTTCATTTATTTGTCCAAATCTGCCAGCCATTTTTCTACTTTTCTCTACTAGCAGGATATGAGATATTATTATATGACTATGACGTAATTCTTCCATATAAGGGCACGAGAACAGAACAAATACCAGGTCGTATTGCATGGTAAAATCCGTATTTCTCCTCTTCTATACCAGTTAAACCGGTTTAAACAGAACAAAAATACGGGTTTTTTTTGTCATATAATAAAAACCTCATTGAATGGTTTGGCATATAATACGGCCGGGTATTTTACTCGATATCTTGTTAGTAGAGAACCAATCAGATTGCAGAATACCTCATATCCAGAGCTTGTGTATATAATAAATACCGTATACTAGCCGAAGACTAAATTAACAAATCTAAAAACTATGGAAAGAACTGAATACGTAACTGTGCATGAATAATTTATGCATGAAAACTTGTGAATGAATTTGCGGCAGAGCCGCAGAGGTCATCATTTAGTTCACTGGGCAGAGGTATGCATGCTTTCTCTGAGTGCTTTCTTAAGGCCAGTTCACACGGGCGATTTTTGCTGCGATTTCTAGTGCGATTTTCCTCTTTTCATGGATGTGAACGAGTGGATTAGTTATGAATATTCTGAGTATATGTACCATCATCTGAACATTCTAATTCATCCACTCGTTCGCATCCATCAGAAGAAGAAAATCGCACCTAAAAGTCCCCTTCAGAAATCACTCTTGTGCGTTATTATACCTTTGGGAATTTAATTGAATTGTACATGAACGGCGGAAGTATTTACAACTGCCCTTCGTCCAAATAATTTAACGCGACGAATAAGTTGCTACGACAAATATCGTTGCTCTGTAGTCAGTTGAACCATTCTTACTCGAAATTACCGTAAGACGAATTTGTAATTTGACATTTTTGTGTTGCTGTTCGTTTTAGAAGCTATTTTAAATTCCCAGAGGTATAACAACGCACGTTTAACAACAAAATAGTGATTTCTATATAGGGGAACTGTTTTGGGGACACCCTGTATACTTTCCTATATTTCGCAAACTAAAACAATAGTAACTAGGCCTGTGAGTTATCCGCAAAGTTGTGAATTGTGTAACAGTGTTAGCCAAATTTGTCTATTCAGCCAGTGTATTACTCGAAAATGTTAAAATGAAAATATGAACCTTACCAAAAGACACAGTATTCTAATTGGGTCCATGAGGGAAATTGATAAATCTGATAGGTCCTTTCGTAAAGTTTTGTTCTTCGATTTGTTGCCGAAATGAATTCTAGGACGCGAAGCATCGAATAACGGACGAAGCGTGTTCTTGATTTTTTCCAAGTGTTCATAGATCTGAAAAAAGAAACAGGAAAATAAGTATTATATGTTTAATTGAATTAAAAACTGAATAGCTTTTTGATATTGGATAGTTTTAGCTCTTTCTTAGGTTCAGAACTTCAGAAAGGGTCAAGCTTTATCGGTCTATATACCAGAGGTTGAATTAAAACTGAAGTGGATTTAAGACCCGATGAAAGAACGAGAATGAAAGTTGACGAAATGAGAGTTGCCACTGGCTCGCTCGCGTTTGACCGCCAACTCTCATCAACTCTTTGAGTTGGCTTAAACTTTGATAACAGTTGATGAGAGTTTTT
The DNA here is from genome assembly GCA_016169945.1 of Trachythela sp. YZ-2020. Lineage (NCBI taxonomy): Eukaryota > Metazoa > Cnidaria > Anthozoa > Malacalcyonacea > Clavulariidae > Trachythela > Trachythela sp. YZ-2020. Next base: position 1,891,935 of record JADLSH010000157.1, read on the forward strand.
GCTCCGGCTTGTCGGGTACGCGTGGTAATATCCACTCTCATGCAACTCTCGCTCTCGTATGACCGGGCCATGAGAGTTATAGTTTAGCTGATGTTTAAGCGGCATAGTTTGATTTAGATTTTAGGCTAGCTTACCGTATGTGTAGTTGCATTAAAAAATCTGTATGTGGTTCTCTTGTACAGCAAATAGGTTGGTATGTAACACTGAAATGGAAAAATAATCAAGTTCAAAATTCGACGCAATTCTTCAGAGTACGCGGATCAGACAATTCAAGTATTTATTTATTTATTTATACAATTTATTTAATTTAAAAACGGTAGCCCTTCAGCGTAAATCGGCCGAGTAGCCCAAGTAGGCAGTCGCAAATGGCTAGACTTAGACTTGCTCCAAGTCTGTCTCTTATAGGGGTTTTTATTGGGGAGTGCGAAAATGCGGGAGGAAGGAAATTAAGGCGGACGGCGGGCGGGCGGGACGCGATAAAATTGGAAATCGCGCGCCCTAATATACTCCCCCTATAAGAGACAGACTTGGAGCAAGTCTAGGCTAGACTCTGCGGGCAGCCTCAACCCGAATTTATTAAATATCCGGTTGACTGCCCGCAGGCTATCGCAAATCAGAGGTGCTGTACTGCTGTATTTTGTTGTCAATGTACAATCATGGAAAACACATCCAACCAAAGCCCCGTACAGACGAGCAAGTTTTCCTTGACAATTAAGTTCCTTGTCGAGTTTATTTGTTCGTGTGTACGGCAAACAAGTTTTTTTCGATCAATTTTTCCTTGACAAGTTTTACGAGCCGTGTATTAACGACACGGGTGAATACTTCATGTTTATAGTGACAATGGCCGCTCGACTATCATCGAAGATTAGTGCAATGGCGTACTCATGCGCATTTCCTTGTCAAGTTTTCCTTGTCGGCCGTACACACGAACAATTTCCCTTGTTCGGAAGCTGGCATGACTAGCTTTTGAACAAGGCTCCTTGTCCTTGCCGTAGACACGGGAAAATATAATTTGTCAAGGAAAACTTGTTCGTGTGTACGCGGGGCTTAACTTCATTAGGCTTTCGCTCCCTCTCCCCATCCAATGTTGCTATTATTTTCCCCATACTTCAAACGCATCTTTGACTTTGGTAAGATACAGTGATTATATTACAATTTAAACTTGACAGAGATCGACACCATCGAATTTTATTAACAAGTTTTGTCCACGAGTTCCAGACTTGCTAATTAGGCAACAAACTATACGCCAAAATGCTCGAGCTCCTCGTTGTTCACGGTTCTAGCGAGATATAGATTGTCTTGTGTATAGCGGATTCTCTCAGTATTTCGCAAGATATAAGCGAAAACGACACTTCGATGAAATCTACGATATGCCACCCGAATTGCCGGTTATATAGCATGACATCAGTGGCGTGGTGGCTCCAAAATTTCAAGGGGGGCCAGTGTTAAATTTTGCGCCCCTAAGACTTATTTCGATACTGCCTACTGGTGCCCCCCCCCCCCACCTAATAGTTCCCTATTCGGCATTGCCCGAATTTGAAGTTTCTAACTTAAGGTTTCTAACTTAACGAAGTTTCTTACGTACGTATACACGCACGGAAAAGTTTAAATCTTTTTCAATTTTTAATATTTTACAAATAAGTTAACAAATGCATACTAAAACTTACAGAACACTAAATTCTGTACATTTATTCAAATCATAAGTAACATTTAATTTAAATGAATTTAAACGTTTCTTTGCGTGTGCGTGTACGCGTGCGTACATCTCGAAAACAGTTTTAATTTGTTTCATCCAGTCTCTGTCATTGTTTACAACGGTAGTTTTTGCAGTCGCAGCTAAAACTGTTAAGTTATAGAGACTCTTTCTTCGTCGCGTCTCCGTACTAGATTAAGCATTGCTTATAAGTTCGCCAACATATTTCAGGTAGATTGTTGTAACAGCATGAACTATAAGTATATTGTTTTTGCCGCAATAGTATCGTGCTTTATTACTAAATACTAATCATTATTTTAGAAGCGCCTTGTTACATGAAAGACTTACCTTCGCATAAGAACGATCAGGATAGCCTTTATCTTTTCTCACCCAATACTGCAAAAAGACAAATTAAAAAGAACGTTCTAAAGCTTGTCAATTACAGTATAGATGTTAAATTCTGTCATCACGCAAAGTGGCGCCGTCTTGCAATGCGATGTCAGACTTCGACGAAAACCCTCTGATCAAAATGTTTTGGAAGTGGAAAGCCCTCGCTACAGTACTTCGATCGCCCCATGTTGGTCACCCCTGCAAGCTATTCTTCCCCTCGCCCCCTCTCCCAACCGTGTAAGGGCAAATCCACGGGAAATGGGAGTAACATTACTAGTGCCTTTTTAGGAAGAACGTTTTAGAACTGATAGAGCTTTCCAGTCGTAATATATAGCGTATCTCAATTACTTACCATTGTTTCATATGTGTAAGCAGAAACTGATTTCAATCGAAGTATGCTGTCATTCAATTCACCGATGAGATCATTGAACGATGGTGACGTCGATGACGTTATAGCAGGCTTAGCGAAACCAGTTGCAGTACAGTTTATTAGGAAGAATATAAGTCCGAGAATTTGCCTTGAAATTTCCATGATAATTGAAGTAAAGAAGAGTGTGAACTAAGAACAAAATTAGATATAAGAAAAATTACTTCAGAATTCTCTACTTGAGTTGAAAAACTGAGATGACACATGACATGTATTATATGCGTTGGGTTTCACCGAGGAGAAATTGGTTTCGCGAGCATTTTTGCAGCTATATTAATCAAGGGTTGCATGGTAAATGATTTTGTACAGTCAATTGCCGACATCCGAAACAATCCCAAGACCAAGTATATATATTTATAATGTTTGATTCTCAATGCGAAATTTTGAATTGATATAACGTTCGAACAGAACATCTTTGTCTACTGTAGTCTATTTTACCCTGCATGTGGTTAGGCGTTGACAAAGTGTGTATATATATATGAAATTGTAGGAATTGGTTATGGTAAACCAAATATAGATAAAACACTTCTCATAGTTTCGAGCGAAGACTTCAATTCGTCAGGAGAGTTTAAAAGTAGGAACTTGCATTACTGACGGGCCTTACTGACGAAGCTAGGGTCTTCGAATTGCTCGACCATGCCCCGAAATGCTTTTATGAATGCATTTTCCAGGTAATCAATTCAGTAACAACGTAAGAGGTAGCTTATCGTATGGTAGATTAACATGGCAAAATTGAAGATTTTGAAGCTATTTAGATGCCATACAATGATAAGAAAATAAGTCGCAATCTTAGAAATAGTAAGTTGAAAATGCCGCGATTTCTTAGTAATGACTCCGCAATTCTAAGAGCTTGACATTTTACTGAGAAAACATGGCCAACAAGATTTATTCATGGGAAGGCTTTTAAAACTTTCATTTGCATAGCTTCCAAGTATTTTTATTCGTTTGTAAACCAACATTTGTATGACCAAAGAACCTAATTAAATTGTTACATTTCCCGAATTGTAACACCAATTATATGGCCATATATGTAGTAATTATTATGCTAATTGCATTTAATAACTGCAGAACTGTCATCAAACTAATGTACTTATCATAATAGTTATTGACCTTACCTTTTAAATTTGAACTCCGACTTGCGTGAGATGTCCTACGAATAGTAGATCTTCGATTGAAGTCGATTCTAAAACTTTTGGAGTCCATTTTCAACTCGGGTCTTATATATGTTGAGCGCGATGCGAATTCTTCATCCGCGAAGCGAAAAGTAGAATAAAAATAGAACATCGTCGTTGCTGATACGGTCTCGCAAATGCTTGATCCTGCAATCCTACGCAAAGCTGGTAAATGAAACTTACTATTATATAGAAATAGTGTATTACATTGCATTGCAAACGGTGAAAATCGCGTGTTCAGTCGGGCGCGGCAAATCTCGTGAGAAGAGTGCAAGTGAATTTGATGTTCCTCAGGGAACTTTGTCTGGACAAAGGTAAATCAACCCACGCACCGATGATTTAACCGAAATTTGTGGCGAATATATTGAACTTATTTGATTATTGTTTTGTGTTTTGATTTATATATATGCTTTATATACAGAAAAGTTTTTATACTTTAACTGTTTTTAAATCTATTTTCCTGAAGACGCACGCTATTGTGCAGTTTAAAAGTATAATAATTTCAAGTGCTCTGCAAACTTCCTGTGATTGAAAAGACCGCAAGATTGAACCGGGCCTTTAACAGTGTCAGGCCATGTGACATTGTTTCAAAAGGAGAAATGACTTAAAACAACAATAACACGAGGATAAAACAAAGATATTTATTTTGACATCATATTATGTTAGCGTGATCGAAAGTTGGGCAGGGTAACATTATATTTTGGCAAACACAGATGCATGGAGGATGTCGGAGAATTTTTTAAAAACAGAAATTTTCAATACAACATGCACTTGTAATATATTTTTAGCTATTTCAGTTAGGAGATGCGAGCCGCTATGCGGCGTATTAGCTGCAATATTGCGCTTGAAGGATAAGATAACGTAAAAGGACTATTTAGGAAGATTTATTTATGGAAATAAATACATTGCAATGGTTTTCACTATTCGTCTGTCGTACCGATTCGATCATGACCGTGCATTGATTTGTTTACAGACAGCAGATTGTGGTCAACTTTGGAAATTCAATCACATCTCTCAATTAAGTCTATTATTTGCAACCAAATACAAATCTGCTCCATGAAATGAATAGAAATTCACCGATCATTTTTTCGCTCTCATAACTGTTGGTTGATCACCATGCATCTGCCGCACGACAGTGCTTGGTAAAACGCCCACTTACTACATAATGAGCGCGCCCTATACGCTAATTAAAGCTGAAATAGATTATATATGATGGGTATTTATTCGGAAACCTTCATAAGGGTCGAATGTTGCATGGTATCATTAAATATATCACGCGAAGGAGTCTATTATAGTGATTTGAAACAGGGAAAAATGTGTTGAAAACGAGGTGACAGAGCGAGATTTTTAAGCATGCTTTAAAGTGTCTTAAAATCAATAATAATGTAATATAATATACTTCGTGACTATCAGATAAGTCTTTGCAAACAAAGCAGTAATTAAAAGAGAAATTCGTTGACTTATTTCCTCTGTGTTTCACTGTTTCGCTCATGAATTATTTATGATTACAGAAGAATATACAGCGGTTAGGACTAGTTAAGTTGCGAAAATATACAATTACAAAGGACGTAAATGACGCGTCTTCGCTGAATGTGTAGAAGCCATCCGGCCTAAACCAGGTGGAATAAGTTATAGTGCACGATTCTGTAACAGATTCATTAACATCAGGAGAATTATCAACAACGAACAACTCCTTAAAAGTGGTTGATCGCATTTAAATGAAATGGCTACGTTTTAACATATTGCCTCGTTCTTAACAAAGCCACACTGAGTGGTGTATAGTCGCGTGGTCAGTTGATCGCATAGTCAGTCAAAGACTACAACTCTACAAGTCGATTTGCCCACTTAAGCCAAATTCAAATAATGACTTGCTGCGAATGTAAGATAACAAGAGAGACGTTTTGTAGAGGAAACCACAATACTATGTTTCGATATGATTATAACTGACCCTTTGAAATAGACCATTTCCAAATTTTACTTTACTTGTTAATAAAGGAATGACGAGACTGATTCGTCATTGTGCTAAATACAAGCATAGTTAATAGAAAGATAATGATTCAAGTTCGGCCTGATTTGTCGATTTGATTCTCCTCTTGACGTATGCGATTTACTGGATTTGCTGACTGGCGAATAGTGTAGTCAGTGACTCAGTCTGTGCAGTTGTCGTTGCTGTTGCAAATACTGCTCAGGGCCATTATTATTATTTCATGAAGCAGCTAGTTTTGCCAAACGAAATGTATATAGGTAAATGGCGGTGATGAACGTATAAATAATATGGTGCATACACGGTAGATTTCAAAGCAGTGCAACGAGTTGGCAAACGAGGGTTTGCCGATGAGAGTTTTCTCAACTCTCAAGCCCTTGTCAAACGCGAGAACAAGAGTTACATGAAAGTTGACTGGATATTACCACGCGTAGCGCCTATATAGCGGTCAAACGAGCAAAAACTCTCATCAACTTTCATCAAAATTGAACCAGCTCAAAGTTGACGAGAGTTGATGAGAGTTGATGAGAGTTGATGAGAGTTGATGAGAGTTGATGAGAGTTGATGAGAGTTGATGAGAGTTGATGAGAGTTGATGAGAGTTGATGAGAGTTGATGAGAGTTGATGAGAGTTGATGAGAGTTGATGAGAGTTGATGAGAGTCGATGAGAGTTGATGAGAGTCGATGAGAGTCGATGAGAGTTGATGAGAGTTGATGAGAGTTGATGAGAGTTGATGAGAGTTGATGAGAGTTGATGAGAGTTGATGAGAGTTGATGAGAGTTGATGAGAGTTGATGAAAGTTGATGAGAGTTGATGAGAGTTGATGAGAGTTGATGAGAGTTGATGAGAGTTGATGAGAATTGATAGAGTTGATGAGAGTTGATCGGAGAGTTGATGAGAGTTGACGGTCAAACACGAGCGAGCTGAGAGATGCAACTCTATAATCAATTCTTATCCCGGCTTGTTCGACCTGGGCTTTAAGGCTAAAATCTAAAAGGCTCTTCTAACAACCAAGATAATCCATATCCATGTCGTTGAACTACCATTGAGTTTAGCTACTTATTATTGACATTTTCATTAATTTGGGTTTTCAGTACAATATGTATTTTACAAAATTTTCCCCTTGATTCTCTTTATAGCTTAATTCATGTAGTTTGCCATTGAAATAATACTACCAACAGGCAACATATGTTAGAAAGCTGGCCGACAATCATTAATTAGACCGACGTTTAGTTATGCAAACAAACCATTAAAGGAAAATTGCCGGCAATCAAAAGGCCGTAAATATCCAGAATTAGTAATCACTTCCAATTTTTCGTTTTTAATTTCATTTACTGTAACTGTGCTTATAGCAAGTTTACAATTAGTACAAATAGCGAATGAATAAAGACGCCTTTTTAGTAATTGCAAGTCATGGGAAGACTTTACCAAACTGAAAAATATCTCAAACGTGGGGTCCAGTGTAGGCCTGACGGTCCGTAACTTTTATCTGAATTACAAGAGTCAGATATTGGCTGAAAATTAACAGCTGGCGAAGAGATTTCGCTCCAAACGTCGACTTTGCTGAGACGAACCACGTACGAAAGTCTATTCTGATAGATGTTGGTCTGGTAAGTGAAAGTTGTATTGTTCAACCGCTGCTATTTAACAATTAGATTATGAGCTCAAGATTTCTATGAGGTGATAGTTGATGAAGGCGAAGCCCGAATGAACTATCATCTCATAGAAATCGAGAGCGAATAATCTAATTGTTTTAGTAGAAACCAGCAAGAAAACAGTATTTCAAAACGTTTTTCATAATTTATTGAAATAAATTCGTTAAAAATCGCGCCGAGGAGATGGCTGTTTCGCTACTCGCTATCTATCGACAATTCGAGAGCGAGTAGCGTAGCCAATCAAATTACAGCATTTGCAATAGTATACTAGTATGATTCTACTAATTGGCAATAGTATTTGCAACCAAAACAAAAGCCGTTTCACAAATACGTGTTTTCCCTCAATAATATCTTAAAAAGCCAATTGTCAAGTAAGGTCTTTTGTAAGATTAGATGTCAGTTCCAAAATTGCTGTTTTATCGTTTGAGTCAGCTATCGGTTAGGATATTTTGCCAGTTACCAGTCAAAATATAGGAGAAAATGTCAATAGTCAGTGAACACAATTCAGACTATCTGAAAACATTCATGAATTCTAGCGAGACCACAATGCATCGCGGTTTCAATATGGATAAAAGACTAAATGGTCCATTTACTAAAACACTAACTCCAGTTAATACGGCGGTTGACTGTGGTGTAAAACTTCCTGAAAAATACAATGAGAACTTCGACGTTTCGAGCGAAGGCCCTTCGTCTGGAAGTTAGTAGAATGGGTCGGGGGAAAAACATGTGCTTTTATAGTGAATACAAAAGCGATCACGTGATAAAAAATAAACCAATCAGATGGATTTAATCAAAACGAAATATTAACAAAATATGGAGCACATGCTGCAGCAAGGAAATATTGGTCCTTGCCAATGGTTCCTTGCAAGGAAAATGCAAGGAAATGAGTTTTACAAGGAAATGGCAAGGAAAAATACAAAAAGTAAAGGAAATTGCAAGGATTTCTGTATAAACTTATACCAGTTACAAGTGTAAAACCACTTAAACCAGTAAAAATGAACCTATAAATAGTATAGGCCTAACAAAAGAGGTAAAGAAGAATCTAAAAATGCCATTTCCGGCGATCTAGAGACTATAAATTTCAAAATTTGTCAGTGCCTTGTGCCATTCGACCCTCCATCATTATCAAGCACCTACGCCCCTGGATGAACATAAATTTCACGTTCTTACTACAAACCAAACATTTCTAAGTTGGAAATGCCTAGAATTGTGAGCGTACAATATCTTGATTTTTTCTACCGTTTGGGTGGCAGGGAAATTTTGTGGGAAAAAAGGAATTTTGGAGATTGTGAAAGGATTTTTGAACAGGCGGTTGTGGAAGCACTGCGCTGCTTATCCAAAATATTCACATAAGATGAAGTAACCGTCAAAGTACTCGGAAACACATTTGGTGATTTGGATTTGCAAGAAACGAGGAGTGTTTGAAAAGCAATCATGGTAATATTTCACGATAATTTCAATCCTTTTCCATCTAGCTACTGTATTTGTAGTAAATCCTAAAACTACGACCTTTTATGCTAGCATAATATATGTTTTAGCTGTTTGTTCTTGAAATAAATGCCTTCGCATGGGCGAAAATAAGTTTACAATAATTTGTGTTTTGGTATTTTATTTTGACAGCAACCGGGCATAATCTTACTCAAGGATGGGACAGATACGTCTCAAGGCAAACCTCAGTTGATCAGTAATATCAACGCGTGTCAGTATGTCGCCGACGCGGTGCGAACAACTCTTGGACCAAGGGGAATGGACAAGTTAATAGTTGACAGCGGAGGTGGGGTATTGTTTCATAGTATACATTTATATATTTGTACATCATGTACATATATTATTTATACATCTAAATTTTGCAAAATGAAGTATATTTGAGTATTTTGAGGCTGTATGCAGTCCTTAGAGACTTGACCGTTGACTGGATTTGTATATTTTACTCTGTCTAAGGAGTAAGGACTTTACAGAGCCATTTTTTGGGAGTTTACATAATTACATGGGTCCTGTTGCCTGGGTGGCCCACTGCCAGACTGCGCTTGTTCTGGGTGGTGCCAATACACTTTAATAGGGTTAGCATTAGGATTAGGGTTTAGGGTTCGGTTTAAATCAACACCGACCCACAATGAACGGCTGCGAGGTAGTCGACTCCGCCAGACTCCTAATGCATGGATCAATTCTTGCTGTTACCATCCCCCCCCCCGGGCAACCCCCGGGACAATGCAGCAAGTCATGTTCCGGGGGCCGGGAATTGGTTTGATGATTTTGTCCTGGGGGGTTAGGCCGGGAATGTGCGAGATCTGGGGTTTTGTGACTGGCAACGTACAGACTCTCTGCGCGCGTTATTTTTCCGTGACAGGCAAATTAAAAGCCCATCAAATGTTGGATATACAGCATCCCAAAAAGATTGTTGACAATAGAAGGACTGCTGAGAAAGCAAAACCAAGAAACGCTTTGATTTTCTGTTGAATGTATCTGTTTTTTTATGATAAAGTCCTTAGTTTTTCGCCCTTGCCCCGGGGTTGGGAATTGTTATTAGACGTCAGAGGTAATAAATTTTGAGGAGATTAAGATTGAAGTACAAACTCTGAGATGTCTTTGAGTATAACTCTGCCATCTTGTCTTGAAAGCTGTGCTTTATAGTTTTTTCCAAGCTTAATTTATTGTTATTTGTTTCAAAATAAGTGCAATATGAAGCTAAGATGATGTTTTAAACATTTATTCTAGTAAAACTAAAATATAGGTTGATATTTTCGAAAAATATCCTGAGGGATTATTCATTCGCGAAAACAATTTCCACACGTTGAAAACCTGAAAATGTACCGCAAATTCGACCGCGGGAGTCTAGTCACGTGATCGCTAGCGGTTTGCGGTTTGAGGTATTCGTAAAAATACGTCAATCTTAAGGTCTCTATTTTTCAAATTCCCGGGGGCTGGGAATGTGCAGTGAGTTTTAAAAAAATTTACAAATCCCCGGGGTGTTGCCTGGGGGAGATGGTAACAGCAAGAATTGATCCATGCATAACCTGAGTATCATGCGGTTATGTTATGTTTGGAAAACGCATCAAAGCAATAAGAGAACTTAAAAATATAAAATAAGGGCCAGTGTTGGGATTCAAGAGTTAAGACACCGAAGGAAGGCAGAAGCTTAGAGGTTTAATATGTTATCGTAAAGAGCGAACGTTTGAGGTTAATAAGTAGTTTATTATATGGTTTGTTTTTGTTGTAGGGCATTAAAAATTTACGGACCACTTATTAGCCAATCATATTGCATAAACTACAGGAAGTAGCGCTTGCCATATAAAATATATGTTTAACAGCTAGGTACTGGGTGTCAAAGACATATTTAAATGAGCAGAATTTTTTTAACTACGGATAGCAGCTCAAAAAGCTGTCGCGTTCGTTCGTGTTTACGTGCAAGATGTTATAACTGTGACACCAGACGGCTGCATGACTTTGTCAGACTTTGTAATTACTAGTGCTTGCAGCTGCTCCGAAAACGCAATTCCGGAGGTAGAGACTGAAAGTGGCCTCAAAAATGCAGAGAGGTGCCGACCTGAGTCAGATTTAGGTCGGCACTTTTTTGAGGGCTGAATGAGGAAAAATGTGCGCATGACAATTTTGTGAACCAGTTTCAGAGTTATAACCCACGTCAGAAGGCATCACAGAGACCATTTTCAAAAACTGTGGAGAAAATGTTAGGCCAAGAATAACTACAGGTCTGGGTCAGGCAGGCAAAAACCAAGTAGAGTCAGGAATCCGGAAACACAGGGTATTTTTTATCTTGGCAAAATATGAGCATACACACTCATCACTGATTTCCAAAGGGAAGGATCAAATATGTGTTTCTGCCCAATAGACGTCAATACGACTTCTGGGGGAGGGGGGGGGGTTATAGGCATGACGGTTTTTTTTCTCTTGAAATATACGCTTGAAAATACTGAATTAAACTCTGAATCTCATTTCATAGCAAATCCCCACTGTATGACGAAATGTGGAGTTGTATACTAGGGTCACTTGTATTATAAAACGACAGCTTCCGGTCATGCATAATCTTGTGTGCAATCAACAAGCGGTAAATCTAAAATGTCTCGTCAACTCGCATTATTTGGCAAGCCTGTGAGTATAAACGGTGTGAAAACTTGGATATAAGTCGATCTCATTCAAAAGAAACATCGTAATTTAAAGATTGCATTCTATTCGACTCTATCCTTCATGCAGGCACCCCGATAAACTTAGCCACAACATCCTTTACCAATGGTTCACATAACAAGGGGCCTTGGAAAATGTGGAAATATATATAAAGCAAAACTGTCCTATAGTCCTCTCCCCAGTTTTCATGAGAAACATTTATGCCTGTACGCTATAAACAATGTACTTTAAAAACAGGGCTCGCAAAATTTAAAAAAAGTGATTTCTGGCTTGCGCACCTCAATTAAGTGAAAAATGAACCACAACCGGATGTATGGCGACCTGGAAGCTGCGGCCATGTTATATCTTGTGAGTTGCGTGATGAATTAATTTACCCCTCGCGATTAACACACGCTCACGGAAATGGCGTTCCGGGGAAATTTATTTTATCGCCCATCGATTAAACCCTTTGATATCAACAATTTTTTGTTCAATTTCAATACATTTGACAAACCAACTTTACACACGGCTTTATTAAATGCATTGACGAAAATAACAAGATTTGTAAAATCATGTTTTTAATCCTGGTCTTAGCCTAATTTCTGGTCGCCCGTCGGGACATAAGTCAAGAGATTTTAGCTGCCCCGGGACGTGGGGCAGGAGAATTTGCATGTCCTGTTTACTGTCGTTCCAATTGAAGTGTTCCTAAAATATTGCATCCATTCATTACCTAGAGTTTATCAATTCATTCGTTGAAAAATTGATCAACTTCCTGTGTGTGTGTGAATCGACCAATGGCGTCTCATTTCAGTGACTGATTGACCAATTGGGAACAAGTATGCTAGTAAACAGGAAGTTGAGCAATTTTTGAGCAAATGTATTGATGTCAACTTATGTAATGTATCGAATCAATATTTGAGGAACACTTCAATTGGAACGACAGTAAAAACAACACAGAAATTTTGAGTTATGCCAATTATCCGCTATTAGGACCTGACGTTTTTGGTAGGGTGGGAGGGAGTTTTGTAAGAGACGTCATATTCACGTCTTTTTGGCAGAAACGTATATATTTGACCCTTCCCCAAAGACAAAGTGAGATAGGCAATTGATGCTTAATAGGTGGTGTGCAACCAATCTCAAGGGATTTAAAGGACAAATAGATTTCCACCATGTTGGATGAAATGTGAATTGCCAAAAAAAAACAAAATCCTTTGTTAAGTTCATTCAACATGGCGGCGATGACGTAACGTGCACACCAAGAATACTGTATTATCATTTTGTAAAAAAGACATCAAATTTGGATATGCCGCTAAATATGTACCAATTGAAGATATTATTTGGGAAAGGGTAAAAAACTGTGGGAAAATATTAATAACAGGGCACGAAATAACGGCTGGAGGGTTGCCAGTCAAGGTGACCGGCCAAACCAACTTTAGCTCGGACATCCCGCATTTCTGGCTGGTCAAATTATTCAGCTAAACTAAAGCCTGACAAAGTCCCCTTAAATGTAAAATACTTAATGTTACTAGAAAAATGTCTGTAGAAGTCAAGAATCACTTCTGAGTTTTATTGTAAAGTCCGTACAGTAAATATTATTCAAAGTAAACGCAACATCAGACGAAATTAACAAAGAACATAAGTTTTGACAGTTGCAGCCACTGCGTGCCGGCTATTTTCACTTGTCAGCAACTTCGAAACTTAATCCATGAGAAAATTGCATGAAAATAGTTTGCTCGTTCGCTTTATTTAGCAACTGAATTACATGTAAACTTTAAAAAGTAGCCGGTCAAAATGACCGGTCCCGCGAGAGTTTGAGCGAACAACTACTCATTTTGGCCGGACATTGTCCGTTGACCGACCGTTATTTCGCGCCCTGCAACGATGTATGGCGACCTGGAAGCTGCGGCCATGTTATATCTCGTGAGTTGCGTGATGAATTAATTTACCCCTCGCGATTAACACTACACGCTCACTGAAATGGTGCACGGCGAGATTTATTTTATCGCCCATCAATTAAACCCTTTGATATCAACAATTTTTTGTTCAATTTCAATACATTTGACAAACCAACTTTGCACACGGCTTTATTAAATGCATTGACGAAAATAACAAGATTTGTAAAAGCATGTTTTTAATCCTGGTCTTAGCCTAATTTCTGGTCGCCCGTCGGGACATAAGTCAAGAGATTTTAGCTGCCCCGGGACGTCGGGCAAGCGATTTTGCAAGCCCTGTTTAAAAACAACACAGAATTTTTGAGTTATGCAAATTATCCGCCATTAGGGTCTGACGTTTTTCGTAGGGTGGGAGGGGGGTTTGTAAGAGACGTCATATTCACGTCTTTTTGGCAGAAACGTATATATTTGACCCTTCCCCAAAGACAAAGTGGGATAGGCAATTGATGCTTAATAGGTGGTGTGCAACCAATCTCAAGGGATTTAAAGGACAAAGAGATTTTCATCATGTTGTTTGAAATGTGAATTGCCAAAAAAAAACAAAATCCTTTGTTAAGTTCATTCAACATGGCGGCGATGACGTAACGTGCGCACCAAGAATACTGTATTATCATTTTGTACAAAAGCCGTCAAATTTGGATATACCGCTAAATATGTACCAATTGAAGATGTTATTTGGGAAAGGGATAAAAAACTTGTGGGAAAATATTATTAATAACAGGGCACGAAATAACGGCTGGAGACCGGCCAAACCAACTTTAGCTCGGACATCCCGCATTTCTGGCCGGTCAAATTATTCAGCTAAACTAAAGCCTGACAAAGTCCCCTTAAATGTAAAATGCTTAATGTAACTAGAAAAATGTCTGTAGAAGTCAAGAATCACTTCTGAGTTTTATTGTAAAGTCCGTACAGTAAATATTATTCAATGTAAACGCAACATCAGACGAAATTAACAAAGAACATAAGTTTCGACAGTTGCAGCCACTGCGTGCCGGCTATTTTCACTTGTCAGCAACTTCGAAACTTAATCCATGAGAAAATTGCATGAAAATAGTTTGCTCGTTCGCTTTATTTAGCAACTGAATTACATGTAAACTTTAAAAAGTAGCCGGTCAAAATGACCGGTCCTGCGAGAGTTTGACCGGACAACTACTAATTTTGGCCGGACATTGTCCGTTGACCGGCCGTTATTTCGCGCCCTGAATAATAAAGACCACCCACTCCACGAACTTCTTCCAGAGAAAAAGACAAGACGTCTTCGAGATCGAGGTCATGACTTCATTTTGCCACGTGTTCGCACAGAACGTTTTAAACGAACTTTCATAAACAGATGTCTTTTTAAATTTGTATAAATAGTAATATTTTATACGTTTATACTAGATCAGTTGTTTAAACCTCTAGACTAAGTAGAGTTTTATGGAAGTTGATGTAAACCAGCACGTCTGTTCTTGAGTATTTTTTATAATAAAGACTAAATGAAATGAATGAAATTATGTCTAGGCAAGGCAACTATCTCCAATGATGGAGCAACGATTATCAATCTGTTGGATGTAGTGCACCCTGCTGCCAAGACATTGGTGGATATTGCTAAGTCACAAGATGCCGAGGTACTGTACTAGATAATCGGTGAATATTTCGTGCAAGCAAGAGTTAACTAAGGGGTGAGGAATTGTTAGAGGGAGCAATCGCCAAGGGCGTATATTGTGTTGAACACTGTACATTGACATCGCATCAGTGTTTTAGAGGTAATATATCGTACACGAGAAGGAGTTTATTATAGTGATTTGAAACACCGAAAAGTGTGTTGAAAAACAAGGCGCTAGCCGAGTTTTTTAACATACTTTGAGGTGTTTTTAAATCACTATAATAAACGACTTCGAGTGTATGACATAGCTTCTCAAACAAACCAGTATTTAAAGAGAAATTCAACGCGAAAGTTGAGTTAATTTATGAGTGTTTATTACCGTGGTATCAAGACAACGATACCACAGAATAGGAAATGGCCAGAAAGGCCACTCAGCAGTGCAACGTGACACCCTATTTTTATGCAGTTATCTGGCCAGAATAATGGTGGACCAGCCAGTTCAGCGTGTTTATTGGCCAGAAAATGCCATTGACTGGCTAGAATAATGGTAATGAACATGCGTAATGCGACATGCGCAGCGTCAAAAACCTCAAAGGTTCGGCCTCAAGTGGCCCTTCTAGTCATTTCCTATTCTATGACGATACGGTGGTGATTTCCTTTGTGTTTTGCTCATGAATTATTAATGAGTTTGAGAAGTGATTTTCCTTAGAGCGACAGTAGCCAAAATAATTCCTAGTTTTGTGTTGTTTTTCCCCCTAAAGTGTGCAAGCTTGCGAGAGCCGCTTTATACAGGCAGAGTTGTAGACTCGAGTTGTGCGACTTGGACTCGAGTCGGAATTTTTGGGACGCTTGACTTGACTTGTTAGTGAGACTGAAGACTTGTGACTTGACGTGGACTCGGACAAAATGACTTGTGACTTGACTTGGACTTGCAAGAAATGACTCGTTACCAATATACGCCTTTTGGGGGTCGCGACGCCATCTTGCCAAGTGGGGCAAATACAATGGTAAAAACATCACCTTGTCCCAATGGGAATACTTGTCCCTAGCGTCATGCGCGATATTGTTGCTCTATTGTGTTTGTCCCACTTGGCAAGATGGCATCGCGAACCCCGAAAAGGCATATTTAGCTCACAAAATCTGAGAAAGATGTGTTTTTGCACACATATTTTGATCGCAGGCACAACTGACTGGTTGTGTTTTTAGTGAAAACTGTGGTAAATTATCTTTCCTTGTAGGTTGGAGATGGGACAACCAGTGTTACGTTACTCGCAAGTGAATTTTTGAGAATGGCAAAACCTTTTGTTGAGGAAGGTGTTCATCCTCAGGTTATTATAAAAAGTTACAGAAAAGCTGTCAATCTTGTAAGTATTTGACTTGTAATACTGAATCGGTGTGCATGCATATTATATGCCAATATTTATATATATTTATGCGCTGCTTGCTATTAAAGTATTCTGACTGTGTGTTCATATCAACCCTGTGTGGATAGGAACGATCTGTGTGGACAAACTTGGCCTGAAAGTAGTTTTTCTGATACTTTAATTCCTTTGGATATGAATGTGCCAAACAGATATGGAGCATCCGTCAAGATGAACGCTTTGTGTCGTTCGTTTATTCATGCCATTAGCCAGCAATGCCATGCTTGTTGGCTGCTATATATGGCTCTTGTAATATATTGAACTAAATTTACGGCCAGTAGTGGCCTGCCGTCAACCTTATAGCACTTAGTGGAATTGGCAAATAAATAATAGCATGAGATTCTGAGCAACTGTATCTTTGATTTTTGGATACGAAATGGTGATCGAATTGAGTTATTGAATGATGTCTGCTCTTTTTGAAAAGCGTACGTGTGAAAGCAACACATTTAAAGTTTTTTAACACTTTATTTACAGTTTTTACTTACTGTAAATTTCTAGTTCCCTGGAAACTAAAATGGTATATTTTACATGTACTCTTTTAAATCTTCATGCAACATGCATGTACATCAGTGTGTGCTAAGGTGTATCAAATACCAACTGAATGAAAGTTGTGGCCTTGATGCCCTGTATCTATTTGCCTTGATGCAGGCATTTAGCCAGGCGGCCGTCCAACCGTCCTATCACTCCTATGGACGGCCATTTTCGAATTTGGACGGCTACTTTTCAATGGACGGTCATGGATGGCCTAAGAAAATATTTTCTTTAATTGGCAACTTATAAACTTTGTTATATTGCTTGAATAGCTTCGATAGTTGCTAGCTGCCGTTTGCTTTAGCTATTTCATACAGTACGTTTCGATGATTTTTTGTCAAAAACATGCTGATCGAATTATGAGCATCTGACAATTGATTTCAAGTGCTATGTTATTCTTAGGCCCGTTTCAGACGCCGCTCCACTCGTGCGCCGAACTTAATTGTATTAGGTGCGACTCTGGAGCGACACAAGAGCGACAGTGATTCAAACGGCGTATAAAATATAATGTTGTTGACGAGAGAGGAGGGTAATTCGCGCGGGAATTCCAAATACAATTCAAAAATATGTAAAAATAGCAAAGTGGCTAATCTAATCCTAATAAATTACAGCAAATTTTGATTTAGGTTTGGCACATGAGTGGAGCGGCGTATGAATCAATGTCGCTCCAACGTCGCATAATGCGACAGGCTCTGTCGAGCTTCTGCCGAACTTATGTCGCTCCAAATTCTGCCGTACCTAATTGATTCATACGTCGCTCTTCTGTCGCACCTAATTCGTCATTTAAGTTCGGCGCATGAGTCGAGCGGCGTCAGAAACGGGCCTTACCACCAACCTCTTTCACAGGCTCTTATCTCTTGGGGAGATATTTTATCTCCACAAGAGGGAAAAGCCTGCAATCGTGGACATAACAGTTGATAAAATTGCTTAAATTTTCCGGATCACACATTCGACTAACTTCATTATGCTTTCGCCCCCCTCTCCCCCAACCAATGTTGCTATTATTATCCCCAGCCTTAAAACGCAACATAACAACATTGTCTAGGGGGGATATCCAAAGTCAAATACAGAAATTATAGTACAATTTATACTCTGACAGACGCAGCTTGGAATTTTATTAACAAGTTATGTCCAGGATTGTCTGACAACAGACCTTGAAATAGCGAGAATATGTTGGGTTATATTGACGATTTAACGTCTGAATTACTCTGCTAAACATTAGATTGTTATAAAACAGACCGTGTTTTAAAGATTTAAAAGGAATTGTGCGATTATTTATTTCTTAAATGTTGCATAAACATATAATACGCGAAATTGACTGTTGCAATTAATAGCGCGCGTAACAATTCTACTGTCAAGGTAATGAGCGTGCAGGATAACTATTGCCAATATCGTACATAGAATGTATGATCTGTCCTTATTTGGCAATTATCATCTTGCAGTGTAAGCCACTCTAATTTAAAGTCAATTTTGAGCATTTTACCGACATTGCTGACGGGAAACTGAAGTAATTTGCATCATAGGCCTGTTAAATCTTGGTCGAAATCACCATGTCTTAGTTTGTACCGTTATATACAGCGTTTATAATAAGCATATAACTAGAGTTTAAAAGCATTTATAGGATATAAAACAGAACTTGCTATGTACTAGTGCATTATCAATTCGAATAACTTAGGATATATGAGTGTGTGCGAACATATATCCGTAGGAAAAGTCGAATGTAATATGATGCGCACTTCATTGAGACTCAATGGATAATAACTCGACGGTTAACCGCACGGTTAACCATAGCTAAATCTTAATTATATTTAAAGCAATGTTATACATTTATACCTTTTGGGACTTGATTATTTTATTGGATACAAAGGAACCCTTAAGAAACGTTTTAGGAGCAATTACTGTTACCATTGGCGTATTCCAACGGTTAACCACGGTTAACCACTGTTTTGTATATATAATTGAGTCTTTAGTATATTTAAATTACAGTGGTTAACCGTGGTTAACCGTCGTAATTTTGAACAATTCATAGTTGTGAACACTTGATTCTTTTCAATGGTTAATACTATGTTTAGAAACAGCACAATATGCTAAAATGCAGGCACATTTATCGCCACAAAGTCACAATTTCTCATTATTGCTCATGGTTAACCGTGGGTTAACCGTGGTTAACTGTTCGGCGCCACTGGATACCAGTAGCTCTTATTCGCCCCAAAATGCGATTTATGTCCACTTTATATTTACAAAGCATCCCAATTAACGGCAAAACACTGATATTAAATTCTCCTGATACATTTCTTACAAAGTATTTTTAACCTTTAGGTTTATGTACTGCATACGCATGTACTTGCACTAAAGACGCTCGTGAGCAATATTTTGGCAAATTCACATACATAGTCTTTATCAGCATTGCCTTTGCTTAAGCATTAAAAATAGTTCAAAACTTAAAGGTTAGCATCATTTGAAAGCTTAGTGGTCTGTCCTTAAACAAATGTGTAAAATGGACCTTACGATTATCGGTAACTGATTGCGTGTCACTTCGAAAACTGCAATGTATCACAGACAATCGTGGACATAACAGTTGATAAAATTGCTTAAATTTTCCGGATCACACATTCGACTAACTTCATTATGCTTTCGCCCCCCTCTCCCAAAACCAATGTTGCTATTATTATCCCCAGCCTTAAAACGCAACATAACAACATTGTCTAGGGGATATCCAAAGTCAAATACAGAAATTATAGTACAATTTATACTCTGACAGACGCAGCTTGGAATTTTATTAACAAGTTATGTCCAGGATTGTCTGACAACAGACCTTGAAATAGCGAGAATATGTTGGGTTATATTGACGATTTAACGTCTGAATTACTCTGCTAAACATTAGATTGTTATAAAACAGACCGTGTTTTAAAGATTTAAAAGGAATTGTGCGATTATTTATTTCTTAAATGTTGCATAAACATATAATACGCGAAATTGACTGTTGCAATTAATAGCGCGCGTAACAATTCTACTGTCAAGGTAATGAGCGTGCAGGATAACTATTGCCAATATCGTACATAGAATGTATGATCTGTCCTTATTTGGCAATTATCATCTTGCAGTGTAAGCCACTCTAATTTAAAGTCAATTTTGAGCATTTTTACCGACATTGCTGACGGGAAACTGAAGTAATTTGCATCATAGGCCTGTTAAATCTTGGTCGAAATCACCATGTCTTAGTTTGTACCGTTATATACAGCGTTTATAATAAGCATATAACTAGAGTTTAAAAGCATTTATAGGATATAAAACAGAACTTGCTATGTACTAGTGCATTATCAATTCGAATAACTTAGGATATATGAGTGTGTGCGAACATATATCCGTAGGAAAAGTCGAATGTAATATGATGCGCACTTCATTGAGACTCAATGGATAATAACTCGACGGTTAACCGCACGGTTAACCATAGCTAAATCTTAATTATATTTAAAGCAATGTTATACATTTATACCTTTTGGGACTTGATTATTTTATTGGATACAAAGGAACCCTTAAGAAACGTTTTAGGAGCAATTACTGTTACCATTGGCGTATTCCAACGGTTAACCACGGTTAACCACTGTTTTGTATATATAATTGAGTCTTTAGTATATTTAAATTACAGTGGTTAACCGTGGTTAACCGTCGTAATTTTGAACAATTCATAGTTGTGAACACTTGATTCTTTTCAATGGTTAATACTATGTTTAGAAACAGCACAATATGCTAAAATGCAGGCACATTTATCGCCACAAAGTCACAATTTCTCATTATTGCTCATGGTTAACCGTGGGTTAACCGTGGTTAACTGTTCGGCGCCACTGGATACCAGTAGCTCTTATTCGCCCCAAAATGCGATTTATGTCCACTTTATATTTACAAAGCATCCCAATTAACGGCAAAACACTGATATTAAATTCTCCTGATACATTTCTTACAAAGTATTTTTAACCTTTAGGTTTATGTACTGCATACGCATGTACTTGCACTAAAGACGCTCGTGAGCAATATTTTGGCAAATTCACATACATAGTCTTTATCAGCATTGCCTTTGCTTAAGCATTAAAAATAGTTCAAAAACTTAAAGGTTAGCATCATTTGAAAGCTTAGTGGTCTGTCCTTAAACAAATGTGTAAAATGGACCTTACGATTATCGGTAACTGATTGCGTGTCACTTCGAAAACTGCAATGTATCACAGACAATCGTGGACATAACAGTTGATAAAATTGCTTAAATTTTCCGGATCACACATTCGACTAACTTCATTATGCTTTCGCCCCCCTCTCCCAAAACCAATGTTGCTATTATTATCCCCAGCCTTAAAACGCAACATAACAACATTGTCTAGGGGATATCCAAAGTCAAATACAGAAATTATAGTACAATTTATACTCTGACAGACGCAGCTTGGAATTTTATTAACAAGTTATGTCCAGGATTGTCTGACAACAGACCTTGAAATAGCGAGAATATGTTGGGTTATATTGACGATTTAACGTCTGAATTACTCTGCTAAACATTAGATTGTTATAAAACAGACCGTGTTTTAAAGATTTAAAAGGAATTGTGCGATTATTTATTTCTTAAATGTTGCATAAACATATAATACGCGAAATTGACTGTTGCAATTAATAGCGCGCGTAACAATTCTACTGTCAAGGTAATGAGCGTGCAGGATAACTATTGCCAATATCGTACATAGAATGTATGATCTGTCCTTATTTGGCAATTATCATCTTGCAGTGTAAGCCACTCTAATTTAAAGTCAATTTTGAGCATTTTTACCGACATTGCTGACGGAAACTGAAGTAATTTGCATCATAGGCCTGTTAAATCTTGGTCGAAATCACCATGTCTTAGTTTGTACCGTTATATACAGCGTTTATAATAAGCATATAACTAGAGTTTAAAAGCATTTATAGGATATAAAACAGAACTTGCTATGTACTAGTGCATTATCAATTCGAATAACTTAGGATATATGAGTGTGTGCGAACATATATCCGTAGGAAAAGTCGAATGTAATATGATGCGCACTTCATTGAGACTCAATGGATAATAACTCGACGGTTAACCGCACGGTTAACCATAGCTAAATCTTAATTATATTTAAAGCAATGTTATACATTTATACCTTTTGGGACTTGATTATTTTATTGGATACAAAGGAACCCTTAAGAAACGTTTTAGGAGCAATTACTGTTACCATTGGCGTATTCCAACGGTTAACCACGGTTAACCACTGTTTTGTATATATAATTGAGTCTTTAGTATATTTAATTACAGTGGTTAACCGTGGTTAACCGTCGTAATTTTGAACAATTCATAGTTGTGAACACTTGATTCTTTTCAATGGTTAATACTATGTTTAGAAACAGCACAATATGCTAAAATGCAGGCACATTTATCGCCACAAAGTCACAATTTCTCATTATTGCTCATGGTTAACCGTGGGTTAACCGTGGTTAACCGTTCGGCGCCACTGGATACCAGTAGCTCTTATTCGCCCCAAAATGCGATTTATGTCCACTTTATATTTACAAAGCATCCCAATTAACGGCAAAACACTGATATTAAATTCTCCTGATACATTTCTTACAAAGTATTTTTAACCTTTAGGTTTATGTACTGCATACGCATGTACTTGCACTAAAGACGCTCGTGAGCAATATTTTGGCAAATTCACATACATAGTCTTTATCAGCATTGCCTTTGCTTAAGCATTAAAAATAGTTCAAAAACTTAAAGGTTAGCATCATTTGAAAGCTTAGTGGTCTGTCCTTAAACAAATGTGTAAAATGGACCTTACGATTATCGGTAACTGATTGCGTGTCACTTCGAAAACTGCAATGTATCACAGACAATCGTGGACATAACAGTTGATAAAATTGCTTAAATTTTCCGGATCACACATTCGACTAACTTCATTATGCTTTCGCCCCCCTCTCCCCCAACCAATGTTGCTATTATTATCCCCAGCCTTAAAACGCAACATAACAACATTGTCTAGGGGGGAGGGGGGATATCCAAAGTCAAATACAGAAATTATAGTACAATTTATACTCTGACAGACGCAGCTTGGAATTTTATTAACAAGTTATGTCCAGGATTGTGGGTACGAGGATGCCTTACCACCCCCACGAAAATTGGTGGCCACGCTCACAGTACTTTTTGGACGGCCAATTTTGGGATCCTGGCTAAAGGCCTACGTTGATGCCCTGGAAAACACAGTAACATTTCTAACCTTTTCCTAAATTTGGGACCTGGTGTAGCCATGTATGTTCCATAGTTTGTCTTGCGTTTACACTAAGATATGTGATAATGTGTGTTTACGGATGATCTCTCTCTAGTAAAATGAAGACCAATTGATGAAAATTTCCATTAAAGTGAAATTTTCGTTTCAATCTTGTTTATAGGCTATCAATAAAATTAAAGAAATCGCTGTACAAATCAAGAAAGACGACCCTGCGTAAGTTTTAACATTTCACGTTGAGTTTCTCCCTAAATATTGGATAGTTTGAACGTAATATCATGCACTTTAGGTTGTTTATTTCCATCAAACGAGATGCCGAGAAAAATCTTGGTATTTACCCATATACCATATACTGGCATCCCTCCCATATATATACACGAACTTGCGGTTGGTGTCAGCAGCTGGACTCTGTAGCTCAGTTGGTTAGAGCGCTGCACCGGAATCGCAGGGCCGCAGGTTCGATTCCTGCCGGAGGGCCTAAGTTGCATTTTTTGCAACTGCTCCTGGCTAGGTCTAAAAATGTATATAAGTTTCCGTTCGAATATTCCATCTACAAACACCTTCTACTATTATTTCCATCGAACGAGATGCCGAGAAAAATCTTAATAGTAAATAATAAGTGTTTCATAGCCATTGGCAAAAATTGCCGTCAATAATTTAATCTTTGGCGGCATGTCCCCCTTGTAAGCGTTCGCACACGGTTCAAATTCATGTCTTCATGGAGTTCCTGCGAACAGGTGGCCTGATCGGGTAGGGCCGGTTAGGGAAGGGGTTGGGCTGGCAAGGTTTCAGTTTTATTGTCTGAAACAACCTGACCGTTTAAGCTGACCAATCAAGTTGATTCACGGACAAATGGCCAAAGCTCAAGGTTTCTGTGACCGGACCAATAACACCTGCGTAAATTAAATTAAGTTACATGTACATAATAGGGCCATTTATACGGGAGAAGATAAGTCGCGACTTACCCAAGACGCGTCTTATATAAGACGCAAATACACTCGTATACATGGTCAAATTCTAGTAGGTCGCGACTTAAATAAGAACAGGGGTTCAGGCTGTTCCACAATTAAGGCTCTTTTCCACTCATCGCAAAACCAAGTCGCAAACTCGCTGCGAGTTCTTGCATGTAATTAAAATAAACTGTCGAGCATTGTGATTGGATGAAAGTACTCGCAGCGAGCTTGCGAGTTGGTTTTTGCGACGAGTGGAAAAGAGCCTTAAGTCGCCACTTATTAGAGTTTGAACATTTATACGAGTGTGTTCGCGTATTATATAAGACGCGTCTTATGTAAGTTGCGTCTTATTTTCTCCCGTATAAATGGCCCTAATATTCTTATCTTGAAGTGAGATGAGAAGTTTATTGGAGAAGTGCGCAGCCACGGCGATGAGTTCAAAACTTATTGCCAACCAAAAAGATTTCTTCTCGAAAATGGTTGTGGATGCTGTGATGATGTTGGATGAACTATTGCCTCTCAATATGATTGGAATGAAGAAAGTCTCTGGAGGTGCATTAGAGGTAGGGTGGAGAATTTATTGACACCGCTTAATTTAAATACAGGGTATGCCTTTATACCTGAATTTAAGGTTGTGTATTTTAGGATCTGTTTGCATGGAGGTAGGCATGACCCTCCACAAAGGTTACCCTAACAAGAGGGTAAAAAATAGCGAGGACTCAGCCTAGACGTAGGCCTTCTATTTCTATTTTAGCGTTTTCAGCGCATTTCACATAGGATGACTGGGGCCAGGCGATTAATCAGGGGTTAAAAAATAGGCGATTGTATGCCGAAAAATGCTTGGCGTACGTCAAGTATCTAAGGAAACGTACGATAACGTACACTTAGTACAGCTCTTTTGTATTAGCCGACAATTACTTCAGACAACGAGCATTCTCTGGTCCGATAGCACCACGCGAGTGTAGACGGACACTACTTCTTTGCACTGTACTACAACAGAATCGATGATTTCGTCCTATCAAAAATTTTGATATTTCGAAAAATTACGGTATATTGGAAATGTCGGTATATTGGTATGACTGAAAACCTCATACCGATATTGGATTCCATACCGATATTTTCGGTATATCGGTGTACCGAACAGCCCTAGTGTTCAATTGTATCACATCATATTGTTCCTGTACGTATTCGCGTTTGCAGCAGCTTGCAAATGAAAGATAATTGTTCTACATCGTCAGAGATTTTGTTTACGTATTTAAACGTATATATTCTATTTAACTAGGGTGACCCTTCTGCTACGGTCACCCTACCTCCACCTCCATGTAAACAGGTCCTTGATTTCGAGCACTGATAAAACTGATAATCTCATGCGCTCACTCGTGAGATATCATGTTCAACACGAGAAATAAATCTGGTATTTCCGCGCACCCATGTATTATTCTCTATATATGTATATTCACTTGTTGTTAATGGCTTTGATAGTTTCTGTATACTACAAGACAGTATTTTATTTTCATTTGTTGTTTCCAGGATACGCAACTGGTGGCGGGCGTAGCTTTCAAGAAATCATTTTCGTATGCTGGTTTTGAAATGCAGCCGAAGAAATATGTGGATTCAAAAATAGCTATGCTGAACATTGAGCTTGAACTCAAATCTGAAAAGGAAAACGCTGAAGTTAGAGTGAGCACTGTAGAGGTGAGATAAATACTGCAAACAAAATATCTACCGGGTGGGGCAAAAAAAGTACGACTGTTTGATTTAGTATAACTTAAAAACTAAAAGAGCTATTGCACACAAGGTGCGTTGCATTCAGCGATGTCTAACTTAAATTTTGATATATGCCATGTGCATTTCCGTGCAATATTGACCGCGATACATGCGTTTAAACTTGAGTAAACATTTTTGGAAGTGTCGAGAATTCGCTAAAAATGGCCTATTAAATAATTTGATAACCATTAGCATTTTACGCAAGTATTCGTTTCAATGAAGTGAAGTTGAAGTTAGAAGGCCAAATGTTAGAATAAAAGAGCATATTTATTCAAGAAACATTTCTAACTTCAACTTCACTTCATTTAAATAATACTTACGATAAAATGGTAACGGTTATCAAATTAGTTTAATAGGCCTTTTTAGCTAATTCTCGACAGTTCCAAAAGTGTTTAGTCAAGTTTAAACGCAGCTATCTCAGTCAATATTGCATGAAAATGCACACGGCATATATCAAAATTTAAGTTAGACATCGCTGAATGCAAAGAAACTTGTTTAAGTGTAATAGCTCTTTTGTTACAGTCGTACTTTTTTTTGCCCCACCCGGTACAATAGGGACCTTAAGATCTACGACGACGCGGCAGTCGACAACGCCATATAAATATGTGAATATAAAGTGACCGTGATTGAACAACGTTCTTGTTTTAGCTCACAGCTTTTTATTCATGACTTTTAAAACGTTTCAACTGCAGTTATCGACTACAATGCAGGCTGTAAAAACAAACGTGAAATGCAGCTATTCATCCTTCTGACTTGCCGTCGTCCTGAGGACGTAAAAATGCTCTAGTTGGCGTCGTAAACAAGACAGACGACGTCGAGAATTCTCTTGGGACTACAAGTTTTTCCATTGCTTTATTACAAGCGAAAAACTTCATTGTTAGAAGGGCCGCGTCGTCGACGTTGGCGTTGTAGATCTTAAGCTCCCTAATATGGTAATAATGTTGCACAGCACTTCAACTAATTATGCACATGGCGCCATATAAGTCCAGCTGTCTTGAGGAAAAGACGCCATTGGACGACTGATTAGCATGGTGACGCGTTTTTGAACCCATGTTCAAATCAACAACGCCATATCTATTCTTGTAGGATTATCAACAAATCGTGGATGCTGAATGGGATATCTTGTATGATAAACTGGAGAAGTTGGTTAAAAGTGGAGCTCAAGTTATCTTATCTAAACTTCCCATTGGCGATGTTGCTACTCAATATTTCGCAGACAGGTACGGTTAGCCAGGGACTTAGCCAGTGAAAAAGTGCTACACTGCGTCTGCCCCTCCCCCTCTCCAAAAAAATATGTTTCCCTTGGTCAAAGTATGTGCTGTGACTGTTGAATGTCAATATGTTCTAGCAAAGTTTAAGCTTGTACGGTTGTAGTAATTACTAAAGGCGAAATACTGGAGTTTTGTATTTATGTTTTAACTTTTTTTACACTTCCCCATTGAAAAATAACCGTCCAAAAATACAGGTGGACGGCCTCTGGCTAAGTTCGTGACGGTAGCTGGTTATTGATTTTGAAAAACGAGTTTCTGTTGACAATGTTTCTTGTACTGGTATATCCACGCATCATTTCGGTCACTGCTGCCCTAATATATATAGTCTTCTTAGCCTTTTCACCAGCAAGTGTCATGTCGTGTGTAATAAGTACCTACCTAATATGAACACGTTTCGTGATTGGTTTTCTAAAACAAAAGTGATTAGTGATGACTCAATCGTTCTTTAGAAAGATTATTTCTATAGTCGTATTGTCTTATATTGTCATAATCAACCAATCACAGTCACAGAGCCTGTTCATCAGAGGTGGAAGAAGTATCGGATCCTGGGAACCTAGTTCCCAGAATTTTTTTGGATCTGAACTTTTGCAGAAATTTTTTCACAGAAATTAGTAAGTTTGATGGGTAACAGAACTCTAATGCTCTAGTCTAGACTCTTTGTAGACATTCTAATACATTCTGTATTCAGTAAATTAAAAACCACTGAATCATAAGGAACAACACTCCAATCAGTCCAATGCTAAAATCAATCAATGGTCAATGAACCTCCTCATTATAATATTCAAATATACTGTATATTCCAGGGGGAAAAAGTTCCCCAAAATTCTTTAAATCACTTGAATGTTATATTTTTTAATTGTCATGAGTAATGAATGAGCTTTGCACACAACAATATTACAAAGATTAGGTCAAATGTATATCCTTCTAATCACCACAATTGGCTACTTTGGGCATGCAGAAAATGAGAAACAATGATTTTGTTATGTTTTTGCAACGTTTTTTGCATTCTTTAGTCTGAAACCCAGGTTCTCAGAAAGAACTTTTTCCACCTCTGATGTTCACATAGGTTTACGGGGCGACCAAGGTATGAGCGACCTGACATGCGAAGATTATGGAGGAACGCCACCTTTTCGCCGTTATACTGTACCATAGCGTCTGCTTACCTTTCATGATTGGAAATTTCAGCTCGTCTTCATCTTGTTTGTTGTATTAGGGACATGTTCTGTGCTGGTCGTGTAGTGGAGGAAGATCTTAAGAGAACTATGAAAGCATGTGGTGGTTCCATTCAAACATCCGCCAATAGTTTGACACCTGACGTGCTGGGAACATGCGAGCTGTTTGAGGAGGTACAGATTGGTGGGGAAAGGTAGGCTACTAGTTACTATAACGTATATAGTACAGGCCTTAAAATATCGGTCGTTCACGGACATTGTCCGACCCATTCGTGAAATTGTCCGACCAAGAAAGAAACGCACCGGACATTCTGTCCGACCGAAGGAAAATTGAGGTTTACCGTTTGTCCGACCCAAGTCCGACCAAACTTTAACTTTGTCCGACGTAAATTTACCCCGTAAATGTTTTTCAGAGCTGTTATGTGGTCCGCTAAGCGTGACAGCGGAGCCGGGTATTCGTTTGGCCAGTCGCATCGTAAGTCAACGCACGTTTACTTGCGATGACTTGCGTTCTCGGACGTTTGATCGGGCCTTAAAGTATCAATGCATAATTGCCCAACATTTAGCGTCAGTATACGATTTTAAAAGAATACATTTTCGCGCCAAACTAAACATAAGGCCATCGGACATAATTATAAAAATGTCCGACCCATTGTGAAAGACACCGGACATTTTGACCGACGGCACTGCTGACCGATATTTTAAGGCCTGATATAGTAAGAATTAAAATAAGAGAGAATGGAGGGAAACAGAGATGGTCCGAAAACTGGTTTGCCAGGTACTCGAGTGGTACTGAGTATATCTAATATCGAGTGGTATATCCAATACTGTATTCTATTCTATTGGTAGTACTTTGACGAAGTTGTTTAAATGCTTCCTAGCACACAGCCGTCGTCGGATAATATAAAACTCTCCCCGTTTACTCTGATTACAGCAAAGCTTCATTGCACCGCACGCTGATCAATAATTGTTCATGTTTAACCACATTTACGGGTTCCTTGTTTTACAAACAATTCGAAGTGCTGTTTAGTATTGATTGGCAAATTGCAGGATAATACCATGATATATGTCTTTGTTTTTATACGCTGCCATCTGTTAATACCGTTTTGGATAGTATATTCGCGCGGGTACATGTTTTATAAGCAGAGCCAAGCGTTTTTTAGTACATGTCAGGTGAATCACAGCTCATGGATTTACTTAAAGTAGCAAGGGACATTTTGTACTGTACATGTCTGGTATAAACAGATAGCGATTGCCGTTAGATATCTGTATTTTGCAGGAGCTTACACTTGAAACGAACTTTCTTGCAAGATTATATTCATTCATGACACCGAGGAGTCTTTTACACTGCTATATCAATATCATACTAACTAATAATCACGGGTTGAAAAAATAGCGGACCATAAAAAATAGATCGGCAGAAAGAAAATAGGAATTTTTTAAAATCAAAAGAAAATATTAAAATCAAAACAGTCAAGTGAACTGACAGTTTAACAGATCGAAGTGTACCCAATGAACCTAATTTGACCAAATATTAAGTGATAAAAACATGGGGGGGGGGCACAGGAATCGTAATTAGGCTCTGTCGTCCCCCCTTTTTTCAATCTTGCGTCAAACTACCCCCAAGCGGTTATTAACCCTAATTAAACCCAACCATTCCAACGGACAGAAACTAAACGTTAAACCTATAAATATACACAACTCCAGCACTATTGAACTGTCGATAATTTGCAGAAAATATTTTGTTTGCTTGCGGTCCCAGAAATACAATATTTTTTTCCGCTAATAACTGCTGAAGTTGCTGCAACACACAGCAGAGCGCAAATTCCTGCAGATTTTTATCGCAAACGCCTGCTAACACACCGAAAACATCTCGTCCAACTGTTATTTTAAACTCCAACTGTTATTTTTCTACGGATCGGAATATCACGCGAAAATATTATATTAAATATAATATGTGTGAAAAAAGCAGCGGTAATGTCGGATTGAATTGAGCAAAAAGTGGCCTTATCTAAATTCTCACACAAAGGCAACAACCGCAGCCTTGCTTTGACGGCTAATTGACGGCATTTGACGTAAAGTTTGTTTTTAAATCAAAACAGAATCCAAACAAAACATCACATATTGTGTTGTGAGGTCACTTACAATGGCTGAATATCACATTTTGTGTTGTGAGGTCACTTACAAGGGCTGAATAACTAGGGATTGTATTTCTACACGTAGATATAACATATTCAACGGTTGCCCTCAGGCAAAAACGTGCACGATCATCATGCGAGGTGGCGCCGAGCAGTTTATGGACGAGACGGAACGATCTCTTCACGACGCAATCATGATCGTACGACGAGCGATCAAGAACGACGCCGTGGTCGCAGGAGGAGGGGCTATCGAGCTGGAGTTAAGTAAATATCTCCGTGAATATTCCCGCGGCATTGCTGGCAAAGAACAGCTGTTGATAGCCGCCATGGCTAAAGCATTGGAAATTATACCACGACAGCTCTGTGATAATGCTGGATTTGATGCCACGAATATTTTGAATAAACTACGCCAGAAACACGCTCAAGGTAAGAGTTGTATTGATTTTAGCTACCGCGTCTTATGACTTGTGTCTGATGTGGGCAAATGTGCTTTGAGACAATCCCAGGACTTGATAAAGTTTTCAGCAGGTTCTATTATAGGACTCCATAAAATTTTGATCCTGTCTCAGGAATTAATAGAGTTTGATTAAGTCCTAGAGGCTGCTCCATTTACTGTTCTGAATAATTCAAAACACTGTTCCAGAACTGTGTGTAATGGAGTGCACATACTGTTCTGGAACATCACCTGACTAAAATGGAGTGTACCGCTGATTCTGGAACATCAAAATTTATTATATATTATAACAAGCTTGTAACAAGCTTGCAGCAGAATTTGTACCAATGCTGTTTCAACAACTTGTTATCAGGATGTGTTCGCACTGCTTGTTCCCAGCTTGTTGACAAGTTGTCATCGGCTTGTTGACAACTTGCTACAAGGTTGTTGATTCAACAGACTTATTACAAGTTGTTCCAACAATTTGTTATCGTCCTGCAATTCAACAACTTGTTAACAAGTTGTGAGTGACAACCTTGTAGCAACTTGATAAAATGACAACATTGTTACAACGTGTCGACAAGCTTGCTACAAGTCTGTTGCGAACACAATGTGAGATTTTTACGTGTGTAGTTGAAGTCAGTCTTAATTTAATTGCGCATTATGCCAAATTTTAACTATTTACCATGCCGCAATTATGCAGATATACCTATTGTTCACTGGGCAGAAAATGAAGCCAGTTAAACATTGTTAGACAATAGCAATCTGCCATTACTAAGAGACCAATATACAGGAAAATTGTATCTATTTCTTTTTAAAACGTCTTCGAACTCTAAAGATACCTGATTACAACATTATTTTAACATTTGAAGCATCCAATAGATTTCTAGCAATAAATATCTACCAATACACGCTAAAAATGTTGTCAGTTCCTTAGTAATGGGATGACTTCCGGCTTCATTTTAGACACAATAGATACTAAATCCAGTATTATTTCCAGATCAGTTCTATCAACAGAATGAAAGTCCTCTAATAGTGAATACAAATAAATGAATTTAATGGCGTTCACCACCTCATTCGGCATACAATACATATTTCACGTCACCACGTATCAAGCTACGACGAATAATTTTTCCGGCAGGCTTGTACAGAGCTCTTCTTAATGAGTTAATGGTAAAGCCCCGTATGAGCCTACTGAAGATTTATTCAATTCATACAATCATATTTTACACATAATTTGTTTGGCCTTTATGCGTTGCTGTCCCCTATGCTTTAAGTGCCACAAACCCCAAATATGATTTTTGGTCTGTGCAATATTTGTATCATTCTAAGAAGGAATGTAATATATCTTTATAGTAAAAATCTTCATTTTGATCAACTTTTTCACTGTCAAACAAAGGAAAACTAATTTACAATTCATCTAATGACATCATATCCGGCAACTTTGACAGTGAAAAAGTTGATCAAGATGAGGATTTTTACCATGGAAATTATAAATTGCTATTTTCATGCTATGGAAATAATAAGGAAATACTATGGAAATAGCAAAAATGGCTCCACATTAAATATACACATCTTTCTCCGTCTGAAGGTGGAAAGTGGTATGGTGTTGACATCACGCACGAAGATATTGCTGACAACTACGAGGCCTGCGTGTGGGAGCCCGCGATCGTCCGAATTAACGCGTTGACAGCGGCAACTGAGGCAGCATGCCTTATCCTGTCCATTGACGAAACCGTTAAAAACCCCAAGGCTAATCGAGAAGATCCATCGGCATTGCCTGGACAGGGAAGGAAGCGTTCCTAAGTAAACTTATGTCCGATTTGAACTGGTTGATTTCAATCAAGCTTCTGTTATCATGGCTCAAGCATAGTTAGTAGAAAATAAACGTGGTTTGGAAAGTCGAAATGTGTCATTGACACTGATCTGTAAACAAGGACTGGATAGTGCATCTGCTATGCATAAATGAAGCCAATGGCGGCCATATTGGTGTGACCACCACAAATCTACTGTGGTGTTGGGGACATGTTTAAAGAGCTTCTATAGGTTTCTAGTTATTGGTGGGAAAAGACTAATATCGTCTAGATAAGAATTTATCCTCAGTGGCCTCTCTTTCTTCCTTAATTTGCCGGTGAATAACTAATGAGGTCACACCAATATGGCCGCCATAAGCCTCATTATGTGGTGTTTAAAACGTTAAAATTCACCGTCCTTTCTAAGGGCCTGTTCACACGAGTCTAGCTAATCGGGGAACTCGCCTGTGTGAGATCCGCATGTCCTTATTAATGGCTATAAAAATCATTGTGTGTTCATATGAGAGACGAGCCAGGTGAGATCTCACCTCGCGCTAGGTGGAATCTCAGTCAAGTTGGATAAAATTTTCCATATGAATGCTTCATTCCACCTGGCCGGGATGAAGGTTGCCGGTCAGGTGGGATGCCGATTTTGACCCTTCGTTGAGCGGCGTAGTTGGAAAATATAAACAAGAAAAAAGAACATTAATAGATCCAAGCAAACACCATTATTTAAAGTGGTATAGTACAACGCACAGTTTGTTCAATCGCAACAAAAGATATTTCAAAGGCACCATGTTTTCGAAATTTTGTCCCACCGAGGCGGGATATTAGATGGGAACAAGCAGTCAAATGAACACAAAAATAATCCATCCCACTGTCTTAGGTGAGCTTCCCGATAACCGGGCTCATATGAACGGGCCCTAAGATTTTTATTTTCTATTAACTGTGCTTGAAGCATGCTACCATCGCCCAAGAGTTGCCTCGGACCTACCTCGTTGTTTCTGTCATAATAGTGATTATATATGGATTGAAAGATTTATGTAAGAGCTTTAAAGATTGATAGTAATAAAGAATATGACTACAATATTTCTATGTGTTTTTTTAAAAGGAGTGGGTTGCGATTCAAAATTTCGTCCCTTCTGCCGCATGTTGGGTAAGAATCCATGAGGCATGATCAAATCCCCATCGACAAGTTCATCGAAAATTATCCCTGGCGACAAAATCCAAGGTTACGTAATTCAGACAAAACTACAATCATGGAAATAATATCCGTAGACTTTTTATGAAACGTATTGCTTCTCGCTACTTTGTGAAACCATTTCATTATTATTTTATACACTTGGCCATAATAGCTACAAATACTGCCCCCCTCCCTCCCCCCCCCCCAAGTACAATGTTGCAGGAACCATTGATTTTTGGATTACTTTTATCGCGCAAATCAACATTGTAAGGGGGGGAATTTGGAAAATTTTTAGAAAGTCTACGAATTAATTTCCACGATTGTCTATAAAAATATGGCATTTAGGTATTTTCCATGTCAAACAAAAGTTCGTATGTTCAATTTCTGATTCCCTTAGACGAGAGATATACCTCGGGCAAGAATGCCTATAAGTATAATTTTCCAGGGGAGAGGAGCTGTTTCTAGCAAATAATTTTGAGCGTTTGGCTAAGTTTAGTATGTTATGACCTATTGTTTGTCTGTGTTTGAAGTTTATCCGAAATTTAGTTCTACAGAGATGCATGGAGTAACTAAAGGAAAGCGTCAAAGAACCAAATATTGATTACAAGTACAAATTGCTTTACATTACTGACTTATTATCGTTGATAGGGACAGTAATGCAGCTATAGAATGGTGTCTATTTTGGTCCAAAAGTCAAAATCTCAATAATTATTGCCTGTACATAAGTGTACATACAAATAACAACCTCAGATGTAATATGTTAACAAATTGTGAATACATACTGCACATGTTACCGCATGTTACTGTTCATGTTACTGTTCATATGTTACTATAGATTTAGTATATTTTGCTATATATTTCATCATGTTACTACATGTTACTGCCACTTTTTTATAAATAGTATCTATACTTTTTATAAAAAACAGCTGTTTTTCTTATTTGTTAAAATTGTACCTGTGGAGAGAGAAGCCAATACTTATTGGACTGCAACCCAAGATAATTTGTCAGATAGCATATTCTCACGGCATCTTGACTCTCTTCTGTCACATTTTTGAGGTAAGCAGCCCGCAGTTGTTCCCAATATTGGTGGATTAGGCTATTTGTAGCACTGGAACTTAAAGACAGGCGGGTTCCACAGGGAAAGCTACTTCTCTGGGAGGTGACAAGTCTCTGTTTGTTATCAAAAGCATCAACTGGAAGGGCTATTTGCCTAGAATTAGCCAAAATAGTTTTAATTTGCTCATGTTACCTTAGTACCATAATGACACTAGGAAAATTAATTATTTAAGTGTTTTTAGTAACCCAATATGGCCACCATGAGGTCAGATTACCAGGATCTAGTAGAAATACCAAGCCATATCAAGCCATCACGCTTCCTGATGCCCCCCACCCCCCATACGCATTCCTCTGAAGAAGACATCCCAGCAAGAATGCCATGACAAACCCAGCAAATAGTTTTTACAAATCGATATCTCACCTGTCATGTAAAATCTCTGGCCTGCCTACAGACCCATGGTACACGCTTGTATTTTAATCAGTTTATATATAGTCATTCGGTATAAAATGTGATCCTTATTTCAATGGTAATGTCATCCTTGCCTAGCATGAAAAGTGGTTCACAGTTACCAGTATTTTATTAGTATCTAAATAATAGCCACATTTGCACATGTTTTTGCTGCGTGTTTAATATTTATAAAATATACAAAACGAGAAAATTGTGTGAAATAATGCGTGCAACAATGCTATACTATCGTACATGTGATATGCTATTATGAGAACTTTCAAACCTTGTATAAATTGCTGACAATGTATTATATCCAAATGGCTAATAATATTCTTGCAAATGTAATAGTTTGTTTTAACCGTTTATTTCATAAGGTCCAGGAACATTTTGTATAATATTTACTTTGGCTAAACAACTTTACAGTCGTCACTGCCACTGCCTGGCAAGTCTAAGATAAACTTCGGATCAGTATCTTGCCAGTCAATTCTTGTCCTTGTAATGAATAGTTTAACTTGTTATCTTGTTTTAACAAAATGTGTGGTTTTGAATTTGATTTTAGTTATTTTCAGCATTGTGAATCATGTGTCCTATAGTACACTTTAAACACCATGATATTATAAGTTATAGGCTTTTTCTGATGCGTGGCTATATATGTACATGCATGCATGCATGCAGGCAATCTTTAGCTAAACTAGGAAACAAAAATACGATTATCTATTGCTATTTTATGAAATATATACCGGGTGGGGCAAAAAAAAGTACGACTATTTGATTTAGTATAACTTAAAAACTAAAAGAGCTATTACACTTAAACACGTTTCTTTGCATTCAGCATTTTCATGCAATATTGACTGAGATAGCTGCGTTTAAACTTGACTAAACACTTTTGGAACTGTCGAGAATTAGCCAAAAACGGCCTATTAAACTAATTCGATAACCGTTACCATTTTACCGTAAGTATTATTTAAATGAAGTGAAGTTGAAGTTAGAAATGTTTCTTGAATAGATATGCTCTTTTATTCTAACATTTGGCCTTCTAACTTCAACTTCACTTCATTGAAACGAATACTTGCGTAAAATGCTAATGGTTATCAAATTATTTAATAGGCCATTTTTAGCTAATTCTCGACACTTCCAAAACTGTTTACTCAAGTTTAAACGCAGCTATCTCGGTCAATATTGCATGAAAATGCACATGGCACATATCAAAATTTAACTTAGACATCGCTGAATGCAAAGCAACTTGATTAAGTGTAATAGCTCTTTTAGTTTTTAAGTTATACTAAATCAAACAGTCGTACTTTTTTTGCCCCACCCGGTATTACTTGAAAATCTAAAGCCATTAAAGGAAACAAGTAGTCATTGATACAATAAAGTAGATATAATTCATATATAATACACTGACGAAGGCGAAGTCAAATCCTGGAGATGGAGTGAACCATATTGATTATTGCATGTATACATTTCTATTAATTATTTACACCCAGAACAGATAAATTTGAAATGTTTATCTTTTGCTTTTTTCGAAGACATATTTAGGCACCGGCAGTGGAACCACTGCTTACATGACGTATCACATTGCACCCACAAGCCAATTCTTTTGGTATTGCATTCTGGGCATTTATTCAAATCCTGATTACCGGATGATAATATTTTTATCCCTTTTCGGATGGCTGTCGTTGCAACCTTGAACGGAAGCGTCGTACCTGAAAAAACAAACAAGTCGTTCTAGTGTAAGTTTTTAAATAAACATATGCTATTGACAGGATTATAAGATCATTTGAACGAAGCGAGAAACTTAAGTGTAAGACGACCATATTGGCATATATATGATTGTCCACGTTTTTGAGCACAATATTTTAATTAGAATTGTTTGGTCACCCAGTGAAGATTTTCAGGTGAACCAATCTCCAATATATTTACTGTAGTCATGGTACAAATTGTGTATTGAAAGCACCGTTTTAATAATTACCTTTTTGTGCAGTAGAGACATATTGTGAATCAGGAGAAACTAGTTCTGCAAATAAAAATATAGAAAAAATGAGATATTAACACTACAAAGTTTTTATGGCTATTAATGCATGTGTCAAGCATGTGAGAATAAAACATATATCAAATTTAATATTTCTTATACTTACTAGTTTTAGCCAAATCAGTTTTATTGTCTTTAGCACACTGATGGGTGTATCACTCCAAAAAAACGTACGAGATTTTTGGGATTTTGAAAATCCCGTGGGATTTTCAGGGATTCTTTGGGGGAGATTTTTTCGAGATTTTTGTGAGATTTTTGTGAGACAGTTGCTAAGCTGTGCCGCCATAAGTCACAATTAGCACAGGGGCAAGACTCAGTTGCTAAGCTGTGTAGCCACAATTGAAAATTAGCAAAGGGACAAGACACAGTTGCTATGCTATGCCGCCACAAGTCACAATTAGCAAAGGACACGACCCAGTTGCTAAGCTGTGCCGCCATAAGTCATAAGTCACAAGTAGCACAGGGACAAGACTCAGTTGCTAAGCTATGCCGCCATGTTAGAAATTAGCAAAGCGACAAGACCCAGTTGCTAAGCTATGCCGCTGTGTTCAAAATGAGTAAAGGGACAAGACCCAATTGCTAAGCTATGCCGCCATGTTCGAAATTAGCAAAGAGACAAGACCCAGTTGCTAAGCTATGCCGCCCTGTTCTAAATTAGCGAAGGGACAAGACCCAGGTTCAGAGCTATGCCGCCATGTTTGAAATTAGCAAAGGGACAAGACCCTATGCCGTCATCTTCGAAGTGGGATCAAACGCAGTTGACGAAACAACTGCATGTTAAAACAAGACAGCGAAGCCGTTTTCCATTCTTGGGACGTTTTGCCGCAACTTATGCAATGTACCATACTCATTACGGTCGGATGCATGTGTGGATCAGTCCGATAAACCTAGGCACGGGACTGGGGCCCATCCAGGTGAATCAACAGGTACATACCGTCGTATATAGGCAAAAAATAGACTCGACCACTCCATATCAAGTTAGCGCTTGATGTGTACGCGTATAAACCGAGAGCGTTTGCTTGAATGACCTTTCCACAAGCAAACAACCGGCGCACAAGATAAAATAATGCCATTTTGAGTCGCTTTATCAATAGCTTTGAAACACGTTGCACTTACATCAGATGTTGGGGGGGGGGGGGGTAACGTGATATAACGAGAACGTTCCAACTATTAACCAAACATCAGTAAATATATATCTGCCAAACTATTAAAATTTCCTGTGCTGAACGCAAGCCAAACTGTAATGCTAAATCAATACATAAACCACCTTGCCAAAACGTGTCTAACCAAATTACGAACGGACGGGTGCACTGGAATTATGCGATAAGCACTTACCCATTACCGCGTCCTGCTTTAGCAATTAGCGAAATAGTATCAGAAGCTTCGCTATGTGTAAGCGTGAATTCCTCTATGCCGAAAGGGAAAAGATAATCACGAGAAATGAGATTAAACGATAGCCACACTCACGCCAAAACGACTTAATTGTAAGTTTGCTAATGATGGCACTACATTAGACATAAAAACACGCCTGCTTGACATCTACCGAGGCCAGATTGAAAATTTGACGTGGCTGGGGTGGTCCGACATTAACTCGTCAGTATGTCAGAAAAATTGGCCTTTGCATGTATTCTTCTCCCAGCAGAGTAATACCGCGGTTGGCCATATGTTAGCTAATGAGCAATGAGCCTGCTTGTCACTCTCTATATCCGACCCTTGAGGGCATGAGTCGTACCCAGACTGCGCGCGGTTCCTATGATATTAACCTTGGTTACTATGTAACCTCATTAAACCGTTTTCGGAGTGCCTATATTGTTTTGTGTTTATTATTAGGTCAATGTGTAATATAATATGGTAATTGATAAAACTAGAATAGTGAGGCGAATAGTGCGAATAGTCGACGAATAGTCCGCGAATAGTCGACGAATAGTACGAATAGTCGACGAATAGTACGAATAGTCCGCGAATAGTCGACGAATAGTACGAATAGTCGACGAATAGTACGAATAGTCCGCGAATAGTCGACGAATAGTACGAATAGTCGAAGAATAGTACGAATAGTCGGCGAATAAAAATCTGCGAAAAATCGACGCAAATATATATGAATATATACAAATATATATGAAAATATATACAAAATATATAGTCAAATCTGCATATATATATATTCATTGATGGGTAAAACATTTAAATATGAGTTGCGTTACGTTGGTTTAACGATTTTTAGGGCCTGTTTCTATGATTTTAGCTATATAGGTGGAGCGAGAAGATTCCCTCCCGCATCGCTGGTA
Organism: Trachythela sp. YZ-2020; assembly: GCA_016169945.1. Classification (NCBI taxonomy): domain Eukaryota; kingdom Metazoa; phylum Cnidaria; class Anthozoa; order Malacalcyonacea; family Clavulariidae; genus Trachythela; species Trachythela sp. YZ-2020. The sequence goes on from JADLSH010000157.1 coordinate 1,931,677, forward strand.
AACTATACGCTATATTTGTTTCCGGAAAATAGTTTCGTGCGCGTCCTCGGAAATAAAATTCTCACAACCTGCTCGGATAGTACTTTATTTATAATAATATGGGGATTTTATTGCCTATTGACTATGTGATAGTACGAAGCGGAATATTATGTTCTCTACAGCCTTTGATGTCACAATATTAAGTGTAATTGATTTATTGGGAATTTATGATAAATTCTTGTAAATTTTTGGCCAGTTATTAAAACTCTGATTACACTTGCAAGTAATTCAAGTCTTAAGACATGCAAAGCAGTGCTGTAGAAGAGTGGGGCGCTGGGGGGCGAAGCTCCCCTTCTTCAAGCTATGGGGGACTGAGTCCCCCTTCTACTTTCGAAAATCAATATTAAAGGTAATAACGTAATAATTAACAATTATTGGATGAGGTTTTTGTAATATCCGGAATTATCAAGGTCAAGGTAAGGGTTATCGGGCGAAGCCGAAGGCTGAGACTGATAACACTTACCGAGACCTTGATAATTCCGGATATAACAAAAACCGAATTATTCAATAATTGTTTTATTATACATTGCATTGTCATTAAACTCCTTCGATAAACAGTGATTTAAATTCTGTCGCACAAAACAACGTTTGGTTCTAAAATATTGGCGTAAAAACCAATTATAAAAATAAAACAAGAACGACAAAATATTAGAAATCTAATTTACTTACTATAGTTGTGATAAAAGTTTCAAAAGAGTGTATTTTTTACGCAAAAACTTTCAAAAAGACATCGTTTATTCATAACAAGGATTTTAAGTGTAAACACTGTATAGTTTAAGGACACCCCTTCAAACAATATAATCTCATAAAACCCGCGGAGCGAAAGCCCACAACGAATAAGATCCTACCATTGCGGTAGATACGTTAACCAGAATGAACATAGGCGTAAGCATAATCATTCACCAATCAAAGTACGCAAATGAAATAATAAGATAAAAACAATATATTATCCTACCATGAATAAATCATATCATAAACAGTAATATCCTTCCCCTCGCCAGCTATCAAATAAATTTGACTCCAGCCCTTGGGACACTGGAAGGCGGCTTAAAAGGAGGAAGGACCAGACTGAAACAAGAAAAATGACACTTTATTCAAGAAACAACAATATAGAATGATATACAACGAGATGTAACTAAAAAAGCCTAAATTAATACACAAACGTAGGTTAGCTAAATGTATCAATAAAGATAGACAAGCTTTAATTCCTCCAATATTGAAGATATCTAAGTACAATATTTAAAAGAAAACTATAAAATGTTTAAATATATAAAATGTCAACAAACAAAAAATTAAAAAATGATTAATTTCATGAATGGTCAGTTCTAATTAAAGCTAGTTTGTTCTGTTATAGTTAACAGCATGTTAATATGTCTGACAACAATTAAAGAAAGTTCGTCCATCAGGCCTTCGTTTCCGCATCCATGGTAAATACGTCTGCTGAGTAAGCATATGTATAGTTCGACATCATCCATTGAGTGAAGAATAGCCAAAATACTTGTCGGAAGACTATCTGATATCTCGTCCCACATTTTGTTCCGCCAGCTACTTGTGTGTGAACATCTCATAATTGAACTTTGCAAAAAATACAGCGGGTCGTCTCATCACATTTCGTCCACAAATTGAAAAGTCTCGGAGTATTTCCACAAACAATCTTTGCTACTTTCAATATTGAAAATTTCAAGTGAGAATTTCTTCTTGCCAACTTCCAGAGGTGTAGGGGTTCCAGTTTCGTATGAACTTCTTTAAAGAAAACGAGTTCTTCTTTGTTTAACATGCCGTTTCTCCACTTTAGCTCCTCGTATCTCTTGATTTCAATATAAACTTGTTTCCTCCAGGTGTTCCTTGTTGGAAAGGTTAATTCGCCAATATAAGTAGTGAGATAGCTTGTAAGGTTGTATTTTTGTAAAATGCGGATTATATCAGGAAAGAAGCTAAGTTTTTGTTTTCGTGGATTTGTAAGGTATGAGAAAAGGCGATTGATGAAGATCTGTTTTGTAACCATTGTTGGACTTGATAAACATAAGCGACCGAAGTACATTAACTTGGCCTTGTCGATGTAACCTTCCATTGACCACAGGCCTAAACTTCCAACTGCTGCTTCAGATCTGGTATTAGGATCTAAACCTTGAATACACTTCGCATTGAAGCGCAGACTTCTTTCAATTGATGTTGTTTCATGCTGAGTTAAATTGTTCCAAAGTTCGCAACCGTACAGAGCAGTCGGAAACACAACAGTGCACAATAGATTGGCACCACAAATTGGATTTAGAGCATTCGGACGAGCGCCGATATTGGAAACATTTGCCATCGTTGATTTTGCTTTTGCACAAGCATTGAGTGTGCGTTTTACGCTCGAAAAGTTCCCGGATAGTTCTATTCCAACATGTGGCCAACTTTCCTTTTCTTCTATTTTAACACCACACAAAGTCCACTGGCGGGAATTCTTAAGCTTGTTCCGCATTTGCGTAGATTCGCCAAAAGTTACTATAGTTGTTTTGGATGGACTGAACTCGAAACGCCATTTAATACTGTAACGTTCCAAAGAGTCCAGCATGACTTGTAGACCCTTAACACGTGTGGACATTATGGCAATGTCATCGGCGACCGTAACTGGATTGCATTGGAGATTGTTCAGCCAAAGGCCTTCACCGCATTCGTCAAAAATGTTGGGTAAATCGTCGTTGAATACCATGAAGAGCCATGGTGACAAAACACCTCCTTGTCTTACTCCTTGTAAAATCGGAAATTCGGCAGACGGTACACCATCAAACATAACGCGACTTGTTAACTGGGAGTACCAATTTCTGAGGAGTCTCCAAGTTTTCCCTTTAATACCAAGATTGAACAATTTGTAGAAGAGGCCAGGGATCCACACAGTATCGAATGCTTTTGTGGTGTCCAAGAAACAACAATAAACTTTGCTACCATTTTCAATGTTATGTAGTGCAGCTTCTTTTAGTGACAACGTTGCATCAAGGCAACTTTTCCCTTTTTGGTACGCATATTGCATGCTGTTAGAAATCCTTCTGCTGAAAAAAGGGGTCCATCTATCGAGTATTAATCGTTCGAATATTTTTTCCGATTACATTCAACAGCGTAATGCCACAGTAATTATTTTTGTCGTGTCTATTTTTCTTGTTATGTTTAAAAGTGAAATAATGTTACCGACCGCAAGAGCACTTGGGATCTTTTCTTCGACTCTAATTGCATTGAGAACCTCAGTGAGTACTTGAAATACCGCATGACCGCCATACTTTATATGTTCGTAAAACAAAGAATCTGGCCCACATGCTTTCCCATTAGGTAATTGATTGCACGTTCTACTGACTTCTTCAACAGTGAAAGCTGTATTCAAAGCATCAAAGCTCGCGCTGAAACTCTCAATTTCATAGTCATTCAAACAACTTTCGACATGAGAAGCAAACTCTGCATCAAAATTTGGATTCGGTTTAGGGGTGTACAATTCCGAGTAGTGGTCTTTCCATACCTCACGCAGTTCGTTCGTGTCACTTATAAATTTTCCGTCAATCTTCAGACTATTTGTTTGTAGTCCTCTCTTTTTCCGTCGAGATGACATGATGCGTTGAAATGCGCTATTGTCTTGCTCAAAAATATTTTCGAAATGTTCGTACTCTTTGCACTCGTATTCGTGAGCCTTTCGTCTGAGATGCCTTCTAAAATCGCGTTTTGCCTGCTTGTAAGCGCGGAAAGTTTCACTGTCTGGAGCTCGCGGGCGTCCTTGCATAATCCAAAGTTTTCTGTAATGACGACATTTGTCGTGCAATGGTTTTAGGCCTTCTTTCCAGTAGGGTTTAAGATAATTCCTGAAGTTTGATTTAGGAATAGATTGGTCTGCTGATGATTTAAGCGCAGTTGTTAAGTTGTTTAATACCTCACTTACTGAAGCGATGTCCTCAAATGAAGATAGTGTAATGTTAAAATCAGCAATAGCACTGGCTACGTTAGATTGGTAAGCTTCTCTAACAACGGGGTTGATAATCTTCTTCCAATAGATAGATAGATAGATAGATAGATAGATAGATAGATAGATAGATAGATAGATAGATAGATAGATAGATAGATAGATAGATTTAATAAAATACTTCGCAGCCATAGGCTGAATTGCGTATTTTTTACAAGAAAATTTAACTAATTACAAGAAAATAAAAGAAGAGTTTATCAAGCCATTATAATGACATTCCATATAAATATTATATATACAAGATGTTTATTACTTTAATATACTATAAAATTTAAAATTATTAAAAATATTAAGTCATTTCAATAGCATTAGATAAATGATTTGCGGCACGAAGCCACAAAAAAACTAGATTGAAAACGATTAGTGTTACATCTAGGAATTTCAAATTTCCTATCGTTTCTTAAATCATAAAAAGAAGTATGTGTATAGGTGGCAGTAAACTTCGTAACTTATGATTTTCATCAGCAACTACTGTTTGAAATAAACTAGTGCAAATATTTTCATGATGAACAGACAGTGACTCCAATCCACAACTAATTAAAGCGTCTTCGTAATTAGTGTTTGGACAGATAATTCTAATAGCTCTTTTTTGTAATCTGTCCAATTCGGAACGCAAGTATTTTGGCAACGAATAGTAAATGACAGGGATACCATAGTCGATAACAGATCGAATACATGTAACATAAAATAGAACCAGATCATTCCGAGGAATACTGGCCCGTTTGAGTTGGATCAGGTAATAGATTCGTTTGGATACTTCTTTAACTACCTCTTCGATATGTAAATTCCACGTCAGGTTATTATCGAATGACAAGCCCAGAAGTTTAACGGATTTTACGACTCTAATACTTTTATTGTTAATAAGTATCGGGTTAAAATCACGAGGACTTTTGAGAAGGAAATACGGAGCTCTTACATTTCTCTTCATTCAGCTTCATTTTATTGTTTTGGGACCATTGTGACATCTCATTAGCAATTGTCTGTGCTCTACTCTGTTGGTTTTTGTCAACTGTTTCCGATACTGTCGTATCATCCACGTATTTCCATAAGTCAGTATCTGTGATAGATAAATCATTTATCAAGATTAAAAAGAGCCATGGACCTAAAATGGTGCCTTGAGGGACGCCCGAAGGTACTGCACCCCAATCTGAAAAACATCCTTGTGAAAGTTTGACTCTTTGGAATCTGTTACTTAAGAAATCAATAATCCAGTTTATAACACTTCGTGGTAGATCTAACTGAAGTAGCTTATTAAACAAAATTATATGATCAATTAGATCAAAAGCTTTTTGGTAATCGAATAAAATGATTCTAGTTGTAGAACCAGTACCGTCAAGCCCGGAGGTCCAGTTATGCACCATACTAAGAAGAGCAAAGATCGTCGATGATTTCGGAATTAATTGCTCCATACTGATTGGGGTCAATTTTCTTCAAAACAGCTGGTTTCACATAATCATTAACAACGAAATGCTCTGCAACCTTCGAAATATTAGGTGTTAATGAAATGGGCCTAAGTTCTTTTTTCAGGTCCTGTACTATTTTTACTTTTGGCAGCGGTGAAACATTCGCAAGTTTCCATATTGCAGGTAGACGTTGTTGTTTGTAGGATGCATTTAGGAGTAAACTAATTGGGAGGGCAAGGATTACAGCATGCGCATACTCTCGCAAGAGCCAATTGGGCACTTCGTCAGGGCCACCACTTTTACTAGAGTTGAGTTTTTGTAGATGTGACAAAACCCTTTCTTCAGAAACTTCTAAGAATTCTGGGTTTTCCTCTAAGTTAAGTCGATCTAACGGTGAAGATAGTTGATATTGTGATAAGGGCTCAAGAAAGGCTATATTTATTCTGTTTGCTAGTTCTTGTTCCGATATATCTTCAAGACCAGCGATATTTATCAAATTTATTAGGGAGCTATTCATTGATTTCATGCCTCCTAGGCTTTAATTTCACTCCACCAAGCTTTAGGGTTATCTTTTTCTTTACTGTGAACCTGGGTCGTATAGTATTTTGATTTACACGCTTTTCTCTCACGATTGACAATATTTCGGTAGTATTTAAAGCAGTTGGATTTTGGACCGTAACTGAAAAAGGCTTCTTGTCTTTTTTTTATAAATGTTTTCAATTTATCGGTCATCCAAGGAACATCTGCAGAGATTTTCTTAATCCGTTTAATTGGCATGAGGAGGTCAAGACCAATAGATACAATGTCATAAAAAAAATTCGCCATATCTTCGCAGCTTTGTGATTGAGCAAAAATTTCAGGCCAAAGGATTGATTGTAAAAATCTCCCCATGGCATCTTTCTTACTCTGACGAAGGTCTCGTTTGTATACGAAAGTAGGTTTTGCTTTCTTCACAATGTGGGTGGGTGAAACTACAACTGTGTTGTGATCAGATAATCCAATTGGAGGGAGTATTTGCGGAGACTTGTAGAACTCATGCATGTTAGTTAATATAAGATCAAGTATTGCTTCGCCTCGAGTTGGTGATTTAACAATTTGTTTCAACCGAAAATGCTTAATTATTTGATTCACATTTAGACGATTGAAATCCCCGGCAATGATAATACCGCAGCTATAAAATTTTGCTTCGACTTCGCTCAGTGTCTGAAATAAGTGACTCTGAATGCTGAAATCGTCGGCACTGGGGGGGTGGTATAGGACGGCAACTATGATTGAGGAAAATTCACGAGGAAGTCGTCTAGGTTTTATATGAAGCCATAAGATTTCGTGTTCGGAACAACATGAAATTTCTGAAAGGATTTTGAGTTTCGTATCACCGTCTCTGATATAAATACAGATTCCGCTATGGTTGTTTATAGATCTATCTTTGCGTATGATTGTAAACCCAGGTATGCTTACAACGCTGTCTGTAATTGAGTCATTGAGCCAAGTTTCAGTTAGAAAGGATAAGTTTATCTCATTTTCCATCATGAAATCACGGACTTCGTCTATTTTAGGGGCCAAAGATCTCACATTAGTCACCATTAATTTTGGAATAAAATTACTAATCCTCTGTTTTAATGTAGTGGTATTAAGTTGATGGAATTCTGTAGTAAGGGGCTTACATGGCAGTGTACAGTTATTTGGAAGGTCAACAGATTCGTTTAATAATGACTGGGTGGTCTTGTTGGGATGTCCATCAGGGGAGGCATATAAGGGTAGTTTACATGGGGATAAAAAAAAGGGTGTCTCATAGTATTTAGGGGACTTTGGGGGGGGGGTATGGGGTTTGTCCGTAAAAAGGGGGTGGAAAAAATTGTTGGTGTGGTTGAAGGGACTGTTGTGAAATAGCGTGGAAAGGGACATGGAACGTGAGATTTAGGTTTTTTTGTGTATCGGGGGAACCTATCTTGGTGTGGTGCGGGTATTTCGTTCCTACCAGTGATTTCTGAAGCTGAAACATTATCGGTTCCAGCGTTATTTGGATTTGCCGCGCCAACGTTGTTTTGATCAGATATCTCGATTATACTAATGTCGGGGGCGTTGGGATTAGTCGTTTCATTGATTTCTTTTGTTTGGGCGTGAGTTAAAATATGCATATCGGTGGCAGGTTTGCCATTTCGATTTTTAACTAATTTCCCCCCATTTTCAACTGATTTTTCACCTTTACACTGGCCCATAAACTCAACTATTTGTTCAACAGTTTGAGACAAAGTTTGTATGATTTCTCTGTTGATTTCTTGACCCGATTTAAGTTCCTCAATGTCGAAAACAACATCATTAGCTTTATCATTAGCTTTGATAAGTCCCGCTCCTTCGTTTTCAAGCACAATAATCGGATCGTCGCTTAGTCTACTTTGGGAGTGGATTATATCGCTATCTATCTGAGTCATTACGGATTTAGTTTTATTCAAACAATTGTTGTGTGCGTCGACATTTGCATCCTTTTGTTTAGAGCAATACTCATAGGGCTGATTAGAATCTTGATATAAAATTTTTAGAGTAGTTGTAAGGCTAGCTTTTTCATTCTCGAGATCCTTTACTTTATAATTCAAATCAGATAAAGCATATTTAGCTATGTGAAGACTATCTTTCAAAGCATTGTTTTCTTCCTTAAGTTTCGTATTTTCTTGCCGTAATCTATTTACGCATTCAAGCCCGTTATTTGAACAGTAATTCTTTAAATTATTCATATCGTTAACCACTGTTAAAATTTTATCCATAAATTTAGACTCAAAATACTTGATTTCGGTCTCAATTTTATCAATTCTATCAGTCGTATTAGTAGGCATGGGTGCAGATTGATCAATTGCTTCGCTCATACCTGCAACTTCTTCACCCAGACTAGTACAGCCAATGTGTATGCCTTCAGCAGCGTCGGCTTGCTCACTCAGACTAGAACAACCATTTAGCTTGCCTTCATCAGCGTCAATTTGTTCAAAGAGTCGTTTATCACAATACACATAGTATTGTACACAGTCTTTGTTCATAGACTGTGAAAACAATCAATTCTAAAGAAATGAAAATTTGCATTGCATGACCAAGTTGTCAGGCTGGCTTCGCTACTGCCTAATTTTCTTCAAGAAATCATGTCATTTGCTATGGGATTATCGCGTTTTTCTTCAAGAAACACTCTTAAGACTATATTCAATTCAAACATAAGACGATCCCTATCAACGGTACGTAAATAATACGAAAAATTGACATCACATTTTGTATGTTTAAATTTCGCACGTGCGGTTCGGTATGGCATTAAAATTGTTGTAAAACTTTGGTGTTTTAGGTAAATACGAGCAATTATGGCCAAACAGTGCGAGGTTTTAGCGTGCCATTCAGATCTTACGGGTAAGTATTTATGGCGCGTTTTTACGGTCAAAATTCAATAGTTACAAGTCGAGCGTCAATGGTTTAAATCGATCAACACTTGATTTTTAAGTTTAGATATAGGTAATGAGAACCATAATGGTGGTAAATAATTTATAATTGTAACAGCAGTCCCTAAGGGTAATTGATAAAACTAGAATAGTGAGGCGAATAGTGCGAATAGTCGACGAATAGTACGAATAGTCCGCGAATAGTCGACGAATAGTACGAATAGTCCGCGAATAGTCGACGAATAGTCGACGAATAGTACGAATAGTCCGCGAATAGTCGACGAATAGTACGAATAGTCGACGAATAACACGAGACTTTGCAAGGCTTTGCACCAGTGCTGTAGAACTAAACTTACCGGAGGGGGGGGAGCTCTATTGACGAACATGAAATCGTGAAAACATTCGTGATTAAATATTTGTTAAATATTTGTTAATAGTTCCCTTACCGACAGAGTTTTCCACTTAGATTAATAGCCATCTCTTTAGTGAATAATTTTAATCCGTCAGCTAAAGGCTGTAATAGTCCATAAACACCAACATATTGATTATTACGTTATTACCTTTAACATTGATTTTCGAAAGTAGAAGTGGGACTCAGCCCCCCATAGCTTGAAGAAGGGGAGCTTCGCCCCCCAGCGCCCCACTCTTCTACAGCACTGCTTTGCATGTCTTAAGAATTGAATTACTTGCAAATGTAATCAGTGTTTTAATAACTGGCCAAAAATTTACAAAAACTTATCATAAATTCCCAATAAATCAATAAATCAATTACACTTAATATTGTGACATCATATTATTATAAATAAAGTACTATCCGAGCAGGTTGTGAGAATTTTATCTCCGAGGACGCGCACGAAACTATTTTCCGGAAACAAATATAGCGTATAGTTTACCAGCGATGCGGGATGAAATATTCTCGCTCCACCTTGCTAAACTGAATCATAACAGGCCCTAAAAATCGTTAAACCAACGTAACGCAACTCATATTTAAATTTTTAACCCATTAATGAATATATATGAATATATATGAATATATGTGAATATATGTGTATATATTCATATATATTTGTATATATTTTCATATATATTTGTATATATTCATATATATTTGCGTCGATTTTTCGCAGATTTTTATTCGCCGACTATATTCGCACTATTCGTCGACTATTCGCACTATTCGTCGACTATTCGTCGACTATTCGTCGACTATTCGTACTATTCGTCGACTATTCGCAGACTATTCGTACTATTCGTCGACTATTCGCACTATTCGCCTCACTATTCTAGTTTTATCAATTACCGTCCCTAAGTGAGCTGCGAAGTGGAAAACATAAGTGTGAAATATGATCGTGTATTGACCATGTGTTGGAAGGCAAGACAATGTTTTATTGTTATGCCAAATGCAAAGAAATTATAAAAGTAAAATGTTTATATGAATGTAGACCTAAAAAATGAGAGTATGTGTGTTCTAAGTAAAACATAAAGGTTGAATTTGTAGTGTATGTAAGGTTTATGTGTGTTTCAATGTAAGTGTAATTGTGGTGTATAAAAATGTGCCTCAGGCTCATACGATGATACGAGACAGGTCACGCTGTACTGAAAATCTTGTATAGAGGCATGTAAAAATTAGTTAAAGAGAAGAAGGAAATATATGTATGTATTTCAGAATCCCCGTACGCGTTTCGTCCCTCATGGACTCATCAGCGGGGATCAGGGTTGGCACATGTTTGAGAAAGATAGAAGAGAGAATATTGAAGGCAAACAAGGATAAACAAAAATAATATATGTACGATATAAAGGCTGTAGTGTCATACCAAACTCGTTGTAGTTCTTGTGTAGACCGATGCGGCGGGCCATTGTTGAGAATTTTTTTTCTGTAGCTACGAGAGCGCTTGTAGATAACTGTCTTGCTTAAGTTCAGTGATGGAGGGATGCGATTGTGTACTTCATGTAGTATTTGTAGGTTGGCAATTATTTGTCTCGGTAATGTATTTCGTGTGCGACGTTAATTTTGTGGATTTATATATTGAATAAGTGTGTTTTGGTATATATCAAGAAGTTAAAAGTCTTAGGTTAATGATGTCAAGGATAGAAGTTAAATTATTTCTTGTAAAAGTCGCCATAATTGGTAAGTGTGTAGGTGCCTGTATACAAGGAGAAATTTATACAAAAATTTGTTTTAAAATGAAAATAATTTTACAAAGATATAAATGTGTGCATCCATGGTGAAAATATTAAAGTATAACTAGTTACATAGTTGTTGGGATTGAACATATAACATATGGTAATTAATTGTGGTAAAAATTATTGCATATAACTTTTTTAGCACAGTTATAATTGTTATATGTCTTCTTGAAAATAAGGCTGTGTGGTGTACACTTTTATGTGTATTTATGTACAATTATTGTTTCAAAGTGAATTATTTGGTATATGGTAGCTAGATCTTCACAATTGATGTATCCATATATGTGCAATTAATTGTTTGTACAATGAGTACATTAGTTTTTAAGAAAGCTATTTAAGGTTCTTATCCTTTTATATGTCCACTGTGATTTTGTTGTCGTTATATCTCGTTCTTTCCAACCATAAAGTCCATAAGATAATTGAAGGCGTGTGATGCATGGGGTTAGTAATCTTGAGTTCCTTGTGAATTCCTTTGTTATAATCCGATGTGCCCAATGTATGTGCTTGCCTGTTTTGTATCACTTTTGTAAGGTGGGATTCTGTAGATGATGGGGTCATTTATTAGGTATTTAACCAATGGTCAATGATGTGTTGGGTTAGTCAAGTCTTGTGTATCCAGATTATTTTTTGTTATTATTAGTTTTGAGTTTTGCCGTTACAAGTGTGTCTTTGAGATTTCTATTTCTTTGATACGCTACAATTGGAGGTTCTTGCCATAGAATTTGCAATGTAGGATCATTTTCAATGATGCTCCAGTGTTTGCGTAATATTTGTGCAATGTATTTAGTATTGTTATTGTATGGTATTGTGAATATAGGGCTGTTGTTTGTTTTGGGTGTCTTGTCCTTGTTAAGTAATTCATGTTGAGTGAATTGTAATGCTTTGTTGAAATTTGCTATTATGTTGTCATGTTTGTGTCCACGGTGGATGAGTGCAACAAGTAGATGGTTCAGTCGTTGTTGTAGTTTGTCGTTGTCAGTGATAATACGTCTGTACCGTAGTGCCTGGCTGTAAATAACTGCATTTCTGCATGCTTGAGGGTGGAACGAGTTTTGGTGTAATAGCAAATCGAGCATACGTCACTCGAATCATAGCTCGAATCGATCGTCAAACTTGCAGCGAGCAGTGTTTCCACCTTTTTGAAACGTAACTTCCATTGCCGCTTTCCAAATGAAATTTTCGTCTAAAAATTTCCTTGAATTTCGAATTTACTTCATTTTTTCCTCTCTTCCTTCAAAATGGTATCCACTGTCAATATAAGCGTGCTCGGTACTTTCCACAATTCTCGCACGTGCGCGCGTATATATATATATACAAAGTACAAAGTTATTCTATATTCTAACAAACATAATCTTGATTGATATTGTTGTGCCTCTAACCCTTTTGTGTTTTCGTTTCGCGTTGGCTCTTTTGCTGTTGAAATAAGTCAAAAAATTTTCACGTGAATTTCTATAAAAACGGGTCTTCGAACATCGCCTCTGGTTCGCGGAATGACATAGCCGTATTTATGGTATATTAATTTCGACGTTTCGAGCGAAAGCCCTTTGTGAGTCAGAGCGTTTCCAGGAGGACCAGACAAAAAAGGCATTTGTTCGAAACAGTGCCATTGGGCAAGAATACAGCCAACGCCAAACGGCAACAGCATTGAGTTTTATTAATGATATGTAATTTATTAACACCCATATATTAAAGGGGCATGCACCCAACCCAATTTTATTATTTTGCTTTGTCTCACCCCTGACAAGGAAATGAACATTTATATGAGCCTTCCCTTGACGAGTAATTAAGCGTAAAATAACAAAGAAGAGAGCACCAGAGCGCATCGTGGCTTAATGGTTAATATACTATGTAGTAGATTTGGGGGGCTACGGAAATACAACATGATCCATAATTATACAGACATTCCAAGCAATGGTCTATATTATGCACCAGCCGATGTAACCCTCCCCCCTCCCCGCCTACCCAACCCGGGAAAGGAGACTTGGACTTTGCAGCCTTACCGAATGAGCCGCCATCTCACCCCAGGGACAATAATTGTGTTCCAATGTCACCGCATGTGCCTGGTTATATTATCTGGCACCTGTCAATAACAAATGTGATTTGCTCAGTTTCTCCGACCTGTCTGGCGAGGCAATGAAAGCAAACACATTGCCTACCCAACAGGGAAAAGCAAACTGGGGATCATTTCATTGTCCCGCTATTCCCCGCCCTTTCTTGGGTTGGGGTATACTTGTACTTACATTTCGACTACAGCGCATTATAAAGTAATTTATATTAAAAGTCAAACTATAACCGTCTATCTTTTGCGTTGATATATAAACATTTTGGGTGTTCAAGATCTCTTTAAATGTATTCGCACTATTTTATACTTTTCATCAAGATAATTATATTTGTTAGAATATAGAATAAGTTAAAAATATATAAATAATTGGAGCAAGTCTAGCGCGTACGTGTGAGAATTGTGGAAAGGACCGAGCCCACGTATATTGACAGCGGATACCATTTTGAAGGAAATTTAGACGTAAGGAAAAAAGGAAGTAAATTCGAAATTCAAGGAAATGGCAATGGAAGTTACGTTTCAAAAAGGTGGAAACACTGCTCGCTGCAAGTTTGACGATCGATTCGAGTAACGTATGCTCGATTTGAATATGCATTGATCGATTCGAGTAACGTATGCTCGATTTGAATATGCATTGCTCGATTCGATTTGATTTGATTTGTATATCGGTCTGTTCGTTTCGAACAAGTGTTGATCGATTTAAACCATTGATGGCGATTTGACTGTTCGATTTGTATATCGCTCTGTTCGTTTCGAGCAAGTGTTGATCGATTTAAACCATTGACGCTCGACTTGTAACTATTGAATTTTGACCGTAAAAACGCGCCATAGATTGTTCACCGGATCTGTTTCCGATTTACCAGCGCAAGATTATAGAGTCTTAATTATTTCACACCGCTCTCAACCTGTTGTCGGCAAAACTGTGAAATCGTATGAAACATTATCATCACTGAGGTCGGTTTTCGTTAATAAAGTCTAATCGAATTAGCGCCAGTTCTCACTTCAACAAATAGCAGCCGCATCATTGTCTAACGCACAACAATTACGACTCGCTTTAAAGAGTAAAATAGCGCCATTTATATGGGAGATAAATGTTCATATTCTAATAAGTCGCGACCTATGGCGGAACAGCCTAAACCCTGTTCTTATTTAAAATTTGACCATTTAATACGAGTGTATTCGTGGCTTACATAAGACATTCGCGTCTTTTCCCCCTGTATAAATGGCCCTAATGAGCGTGCATGTCAAAAAATCGGCTAGATACACGTCAATAAGTGTTATTAAAAGTCTATGGAAAATATGATGTTTTGCAGGTCCTAGGGTTAAATCGGCGGCGTGCAAATCTCGTGACGCGAAGGAGGTCAGATTTTCAAAAGTAGCCCGTAGCAACCATAGTGTTTTTGTTGTCACAGCTCGATGATTTAGGCAATGAAAAAGTTGTTGCGTATGCATCTAAAGCTCTTTCGCCTTGTGAACAAAAAATTTCTACAACGGAAGAAGAAGCATATGCTGTTGTCTTTGGTACTGAGCATTTTCGTGTCTATCTATTAGGCCGCCACTTTAAACTCATTACCGATCATAATGCATTACGGATATACAGGGTGTATCATCAAAAAGTGAACCCTTTGATCAAATTTCAAAGGGTTCACACCTATAACGGATATTAAATAATGTATATAATGTATACAGGGTGTACCAAAAAAACGCAAACTATTGAAAATAATCTATTGTTAGATTTCAATGGCCTAGCACTAAGTAAACCCACGATTGCATAAATTATTGACATAAGTAAATATTATGCATAACGAAGCGGTTTATGGTGTATGTTAGACAAAACGAACTAAACCCATGGGCGGGTTCGTAAACGCAATGGAATCAAATTTTATGCATGGCAATTATTTTATATGAATTCGTCCAACATGTGCTTATGTGCTGTTTCAGCCAGGAAAATTACGTGCATCACACAAAACAGTTTTATTTACGAAGCTGCTTTAAATTCCCAAGGGCAGAAAATTACAAATATATTTTAATTTCTTAATAAGTCAATACTTAATATATGCACCCTGTCAATATTTTGCACCTTTACATTCAGCTTAGTGCTCGGCCATTGAAATTCTAACAATAGATTATTTTCAATAGTTTGCGGTTTTTTTGGTATAGTCGGTAATTT
Source organism: Trachythela sp. YZ-2020 (assembly GCA_016169945.1). Lineage (NCBI taxonomy): Eukaryota > Metazoa > Cnidaria > Anthozoa > Malacalcyonacea > Clavulariidae > Trachythela > Trachythela sp. YZ-2020. Next base: position 1,946,930 of record JADLSH010000157.1, read on the forward strand.
AGCTTTAATTAGATTGTGGTTTTGGCGTGATCCCCGTATCATCAGAAATATTCTGACTTGCTCTAAGCAATTTTCTTCAAAAAATCATGTCATTTGCTGTGGGATTATCGCGTTTTCTTTAAGAAACACTCTTAAGACTATATTCAATTCAAACATAAGGCGATTCCTATCAACGGTACGTAAATAATACGAAGTAATACGGTGAAAGGAAGGCAGAAATAGATAATCTTCTTAGAGCATGTGTGAACCTTGTCTTTGGAGTTGTAAATCTTGTCAAGGAACAACTTAATACAACTATGTATGAGTGCAATAGGGTATCCATTAGCAGAAAAAATCTGCTTAAATTTCTCCATTTCAGCGTGGAAATATATATATAAGAAGTTTTGTAGTTGGTTCAGTATGGCATTAAAATTGTTGTAAAACTTTGGTGTTTTAGGTAAATGCGAGCAATTATGGCCAAACAGTGCGAGGTTTTAGCGTGCCATTCAGATCTCACGCGTAAGTATTGAATAAAATTTTAATAATGTGGCTGGTCACATTTACCTCATTGGTACATAATTATGGTATAAATTATCAATATGAGGTATCCATCATATTGATACCATCATCAATATGAAGTATCCATCTGATAAATCAACCATCGCATGACTGACAGATCATCTGTTTTAGTGTAAATTGTAAAGTGTAGACCAATATGAACTATCCAGATCAACAAGCTAGAATAAGGTGATCTCACTGAATTATACTGGCAAATGGTTAGGGTCTTGAAAGTTGCAAGGAACTATACCATTTTGGTTCTGCTGGGAAAATGTGCTAACTAAGGGTAACAATATGGGGTGCCATATCCGCCAAAATTATATAATTATGAAATTAGCCAGCATTTTCCTTATTATTCGACAGTCTTCGTTAACTTTAGCAGACATTTTTGCTTATTATTCAGCCTTGTTGGCAAAATTAGCCAGCAATTTATTTTATTATTCAGTTCTTGCGGCAACATTAAGGCCGGCCTCCACTTGCACGTACGTACGCACAATTGCACGCACGTATGTGTTTATACTTTCGTGAAATTTGATTGGTTAAAAACTTGACGGCCGCACAGAAAGTAGAATACAGTTCTACTGTCATACGTACAAAAAGTTAGCCGCGACGGTCAAGATTAGCGATCATTTTCGAGTCACAGAGCACTTGCACGTACGGCCAGCGCGGCCGATTTTGTGCATGCTCTGTGACTCGAAAATGATCGCTAATCTTGACCGTGGCGACTAACTTTTAAATACAGTTGCGCGTTTCATATTATTTTTCTGTTTGTTTAATGGAAACGTTGGGAAAGGTTGATAAATTACCCGCCTAATCGACCCTATCTATATTTCATATAATATATTTCATATAATATATTTCATATCGTAATGAATTTTCCTTTCGCCAATGAGGATTTTCCTTTCACCCCCCGTAACACGAATTTTTGTGAGAACTGCAAATCAATGCGCATATAAAACTAGGGTACCTGCAAGGTAGGGAATGCTGCGGGACTGTTATTATTCTTTAGCTTCTTGAAACAAACATGCAACAAATATGCAACACAAGTTATATTCTGTGGACGGTAATTATTGGCATTGACCCAGTGGCTTGCACGCTGTCAGTAGATGCTTACCCTAGCATAGTTTGCAGGATGAGACAAGCTAAATATATCACGAAACATGAAAGACATCAAATTTTCTAACATCTATTTCAAAATATCAATATTTTCCATGTATTGTTCTTCCACATGGAATTCCCACATGAAACCCATGTTTACTGCGTAATTTGACACTGCCACGCAAGGAAATTTGCATATTTTTGTAGTGTATAAAAGCGTTAAAAATATATACATGTGCGCAAAATAATTTTGCATTTGGAAACTATAAACGAAAGCGTTGTTCCATCATTCTGTTCTTACTTTGCTGGATATGTGAGTCACCTACAACAAAATAAAATCACGGAATAGAGATCAAACCTTGTAATATTAACGAATAAATACACACACATTAAATATTGTTTAAAACACATTGTACATTTTGCTTGCTCATATGCTTGTGTTGCATATAACTTGCTCATATAACTTGTGTTGCATATTTGTTGCATGTTTGTTTCAAGAAGCTAAAGAATAATAACAGTCCCGCAGCATTCCCTACCTTGCAGGTACCCTAGTTTTATATGCGCATTGATTTGCAGTTCAAAATTTGTCTTGCCACATGGATATATTTTTATTTTTTTAATATTACTTTGCAATTGTTTTATTTTAATACTGTCCATTGTCCATATTAAGTTATTATAAATATTAATGTGTGCATGATGTGCATGCATGAGCATTATTCTTGAAAAATTAATCTGCACGCCCGCACGCATGGGAAACTGTTGTAGGCCGTAGGATGAGCATCCAAAAGATGCAATTCCGTTGCACCCCTCGTGGAACTACGTAATTTTCACATGAATCAATAGATAAAAACTTACTTTATCAGAATCCGTTGCTCCCCAAGCGAAACAGGTGCACAATTGGGAAAAAAATCCCTCCAAAGTTTGCTATTTTCGCGCTTCGAAATATTCGAACCGCCATTGTTTTGGTAGCAAATACGCATGCGCATACAGCCAAACTCGCACTGCGCACGCACAGACAGGAAAAATGAATTTCCTCCGTAAAAACAACAAAATAAAATCACGGAATAGAGATCAAACCTTGTAATATTAACGAATAAATACACACACATTAAATATTGTTTAAAACACATTGTACATTTTGCTTGCTCATATGCTAAATCACTTCAATTCATTGGTTATTGTTTCAAAATACCATTTTAACGTTTAATTCTACTTATTAACATCCTAATTCAAATACAAATTTGTGAGGTAAAAACCCCACCTGTATCAAACAGGACGGAGAATATATAAATATACATTCACACGATCAAGGAACAAATTAAATATTTCGCTAAACTAAAGCCTTGGCCAAACGTAAGAAACATTGTCGCGGAAATATTCGTAGTTTTCAATGTTTGCTCAAATGTTTCCCTGTCTCCCACATCTGGAAACATTGGCTTTTATTGCAGAAACAAAATTTGCTTCCCAGAAAGCAAAAATATTTCCTACCAAATTCAGAAACATTTGATGAAACACTCTTTCTGCATTTGCCGACGCTGGTAGGACAATATGACATACCGAAACATTGGTAAGACAAATAATATGACAAATATCTTTGCACAACAATGTTTCCCAGTTTGTCCCGGGCTTTAAGGGATATTTATATAAACACATTTGAATCTTTAATGTATTATTGAATAACTATGCAAGATATGTTTGGCGCTTCTTCAAGAATTAGTACTACGCAAATTTACACCTAATTTAAATACAAATTACAAGTAAAGACTGTGTCACTGTAAGGTATATAATGGAATAAATACGTTTCACATGTACTGATCTAGTATATAAAACTAATTGTACAGCTTACCTAAATTAAAACAATAGAGATTATTTTACAAGGATACGATAAAATACTCGTGAATTTCCAATTGACTTTCGAAGAGAACTTAATTGTTGCACGAAACGTCTCACTTTAACTTTTAAACTTTTTCCTATTAAAACAAGCTTTATCCTCGAATTTATCTAGGGTTTGGTATGTAATACCTCTTGACGTAATTATCGGTCAAAAGTGTTGATAACATCAACCTTTACTCGAATCGTTTTATGGCTTTTAGGCTTTAAAGTCCAGATTTCATTTCAAACGAAATTCGATTTCAATTTGTCAATTAATTGACTTTCTGCACTCAATTAGGTATTATAATTAATAATTGTAATAAAGAATGAGATAATATATATTTTTTACGAGGCTTAATGTTAAAAATGACAGTTTTTGAAATCACGAAGTCTCTGCTCAAATCAACGAGGGTGGGTGACAGTTAATTAGCTAATTCGTTGAAGTATGTTAGTAAGGAAATACCAAAGTGTGGTAAGCAAATAATGCGTGGGGACAATGACAAGGCAGCCAGGGTTAATGATGTAATATTAGGATGATGTAACAATGTTTCGCAATATGTATCAAAGTTGACAGTGTAACATAACCTTTCCTTTTTGCTTGCGATGCGACAGCAAACGCAAGCTTTAAATTGGGCTTTTTTATTATTTTTTTATTATTATTTCTAATCGGGTTGTAGAACGTAGTCTTCCCTCGGCCAGCGCATAAATTATCAGCACTTCTAAGGACACTAGTCAAGCGCACCCGGAGCGTTCTCACCCCCTGGATTCATTACTATTCACGACAGTATCATTGGTTTTCCGGAGTTTACCGAAGCTTATGTCATACCCAAAACACGTTAGCAATTGTCATCTAATACATAAGTTATTCGCCATGTATTTATTATCGTTATTATTGTCTTCAGCATAAATTGTGGGAGCATTTTGCAGCCAATGTACACTATAGATAGCGCATACGTGGCGAGGCGTTCATTGTGCGTCTATCGTACGAACAGTATAAGCTAGGGACATTGCTGGTTTCCACTACAACCACGTATAGTAGCGTAACGTACCGAATTGCTTTGTTTCCTGAGCGCCAGAGCAACATCATTTTAAGCAAAAGAAAACGCTATGGTACTTTGTGATACAACTAAAGTGGAAACCGGCCTTTAGCTTACTGGGCGAAGTTTGAAAAGTTTGTCGATCAAAATTGATAGACAGAAGTTACCATGTGTTGTAGATCTATGTGCAACTTTTAACGTCAAGTTTCAAATGTGATTTTATTTTGACTGTGTAAAACTTGATAACTCCTATCATGGTATTTTCTCGAGTCATGCTGTTTTATTTATGTATCGATCGACTCTGTAGTCTATATCAGCTCATTGCTAACATCGCAAGCTCACGCCTTGTTATATTATAATTATAGCCATAGTACTATATCTTACAATTTGAATGCCAATGCAATAAAATACAACATATTAATAGATGTAGTCGGCTCAAAAGTCGGCTCGGTCTGAGTTATCACTGTGTCCGCTGTGCGAATCAAATTGCAGACTCTGGCAATATCGAGTTTCAAGGTGATTTCGTGATTTCTGTTGCTGATTTCTTGATTTCTGGTTTGATTTCTGCTGATTTCGGAATAGAGTGTACGAGATTTCGGCCGTGACGGACCCCTCGATTGCGCCTTCAACACTTGAAGATCGTACGACTCATCGCTCTAAAACATCTATACTCTACAATAGTTTGAGCGAACGTACCATACGTGGGTATTTGTTGGTATTTGTGGGAAACTAATGAGAGACTAGATATCAGTGTCGAATATAAATGAGACGTAAACGCACAATAACGCGGAGCTCTATTTATCAGAGTTCAAGGGTCAGCTATCACTAGCCTCCTCCGCAGGCAACTGTGTGTTCAACTAATATTTAATTTCATAATAGCGAAAGATTTCAATATTTCATACAAAAAAAACGATAAAAACACAATCTCTGTTTCACATTCTCTTTCCGGTATTGATCCATTACAGTGTAAATAACATGACGCTTTCGCCCTACTATTATCCCTCTACGTCCTATATCACCCCCAATATTCCCACGTAATCCCTTTTCCACATTTACGACAACAACATTTGTAAGAGTATTTTACAGTATATCAATGTATTTTATCGTGTTTTTTCTATGAAATCTTTCGCTATTATGAAATATTAGTTCAACACACAGTTGCCTGCGGAGGAGGCTAGACGCAAACATGACTATGCATTTTCTCAGTAAAATGTTCTGGAACGTTCTATGTAACATATTAGCGAGTTTACGATTGACGACGCGGTTGGGCGGTGTGCGAAGACGCCGCAAGAGGACTGAAGTAGTGCGTTTTGGGGTGTCTTCACTTTTTCCCGCGGCGTCTTATTGCACTACGAAACGCAATTTTTCCAATTCTACGTCGTGTTGACAACGTAGTATGTTTTAAGAGAAACGTCCATATGACGTTTCTCGTGGGCGAAATCGATATGTGAGCCTTCCCTTAGCTTCCTTTAGCTAATAAATTGACGTAATTGATAAGGTGTGATATGTTACGAAACTTTTAAGAGCGCGCAAATTTTCGAAATTTTCATTCCACGCCATTACTGCATGATATTCTGACTTGCTTTCAGCAATTTTCTTCAAAAAGTCATGTCTTTTGCTATGGGATTATCGCGTTTTTCTTCAAGAACTATATTCAATTCAAACATAAGGCGATCCCTATCAACAGTACGTAAATAATTGAGGGATTTGTGGATTTTTTGGAGTTTTTTTTGGATTTGTAGAGAGTTTTAGAGATATTTAGGGATTTCATAGAGATTTTCTAGGATTTTCAGGAATTTTAAAGAGATTTAGGGATTTTGTTTCAAGGTTTACGAGATTTTTGGAGTGATACACCCCTCGCTGTAGTTGGTTCGGTATCATGGCATTAAAATTGTTGTAAAACTTTGGTGTTTTAGATAAATACGAACAATTATGGCCAAACAGTGCGAGGTTTTAGCGTGCCATTCAGATCTTACGCGTAAGTATTGCATAAAATTTTATTAATGTGGTTCGTCAATTTTACCTCATTGGTACATATGGTATAAAATGTTGATATAGTTTATAATTTTATACCTAAAACAAACCGATGAATATGAAGTATCCATCTGATAAATCAACCATCGGATGACTGACAGATCATATGTTTTAGTGTAAACTGTAAAGTGTAGACCAATATGAACTATCCAGATCAACAAGCTAGAATCTTGGACATAACTGGTTGAGACTACGTTTCCCTCTTGCAAAATTCGCATACCCCTTATAGTAATTACCCTATAAAATCATATTGCGCTTCTTAAGCCCCCACTCCCCAACTCAATGTTGAATTTGTGTCTTGATAAATTGTCAAAAGTTGTTTCAGGGTTGTTCACGACATTGAACTGGGGGAGAGGGTCACAAAAATTGTTTTGTCAGTGCACATTAACTTTGCAATATTGCGAGTTATGGTCTCAAGGGTTATGTCCAAGATTGTCTGAAACACACTGGACCTAACTGCACGTCATAACGTATATCTTTGAAGAAATATTTCACTCATATGGTCTAAACGATGGATATTTATCTTAGTACTGGTTTTTGAGCAATAATGTATCGTTCGTCTAGAAAGTAAGTAATATATTGGCTATTTGAAAACAACCTAAAAATTTACGTATCCTGAAATACGCGTGCAACTCAAGATTTGTAGTTGTTGGTATATCCAAAGTGTTAAGTTGGCTTTTGCTCAAAGCTGTTCATACCATGCTGGAAGGACGAGTTTCAGAATTGTTTAACAAGCCCCAATTTTGCTCAATACATAATTCAGTTTTATTAGCTTCGCCAACAAAAAAATATACAAAATTACTATATATAAATTACATAACATAACAGGAATTACAACAAATGACGTCTAAATTTGGCAGGAGCACCGCAACAGCGTGAGCCAATTACTGCGGGTCCAAAGATTATAAAAACTAGGCTAAAAATGTGTTAAAAACAACAAGTTAGCCGACTTGACATGTTGCGAGCAACGTTACATGAAGTACAAATTGTTTTCCATGATCGAGCGTCCTCGGGGTCATAGGATTGGACAAGAGCGTTTTTATAGTATTCCATTAATATTGATTTAAATGTACTGAGAGGAAGAGAAAGAGTAAGTTGCAGATCATTTGCTAGAATATTCCAGAGCCGTGTTGCTCTATTAAAAAAGGATCTTTGGAAAGTTGTAGTTTTACATTTTCTCGTGATAAACTGCGTGACATTACTGTTGTTGTTTCTTGTTCAGTAAGTATTCATTACAGCTTTACCTTTGTAGCCAGATTTGCATCGTCATTTCTTGTGATAATTGACGAGAACGTTAGTTGTCTCGTACGATTTCCTTTCCAAGCTTATGAATGGATTGTACCACTCTTTCTGGAGAATCATTTCTGATGTCATTAGTGCCCACATGTATAATAACAGCATCCGGTTTTGTCAATAATGTCGGAGGTGGTAGCCCCAGGGAATGTTTTCATTCTGATATTATGGTTTACGCCGTTTTGCAGCCGTTTTTTGTTTACATATTTTATCATTGAATCTCCGAGAATAGCGACTGTTGGTTTGTGTTTTGGTTCTTCAGATTGATTTTGATTTCGTGGGCTCTTTGTCTTTAATATTTCTGTTAGATTGCTTTACCTTCTCACCAGAAGCAGAAGTATGCAGTTTATTTTTGCGAGATGGTTAAGTGTTCGGCTTGGGTATATCTATCGGGGCTTCGTCTTCTTCGCTGCTGCTTAATACAGTATCACGGTTCCTTGTTGGTATAGCACTGTTGCTTGTTCTGTTGTCTGCTTCTGTCCTATTTGGCTTCGCCTTAGTTTGCATACCCCAGGTGCTTCGAGTCAAATCGAAGTATAATAAATAGGAGCTATAGGATAATCTTAAAATATTGCAAGATGTAGGGAGACCGGAGAACTAAGGTCGGATCAATTGAAGTTAACGACCCCCCTATGCCAATGGGGTCGTATACTTCAATAACAAATATTCGGATTGAAGTATACGACCCCCCTTGTATTATATCGTTAAATTTACGGGTTTTTGTGTCTGTTTCAAAGGAATTTTTATGACTTCTCTTTATTCTCTATTTCTCTATGTCTCAGTTCATTGATTTTTTGACCAGGAAACAAATTCAAAAGACTTTCAACACGATCAATAATATGCGCTTGAGGTGTTTTGTTTTGCAATTTTGTCTCCGTGTTTTGATCGCAAACTGCATCTTGTAAATATCTGTTCGATGACTCATTGCTGGAAAGGCGTTATAAAAGGCCTTAAAATGTTTGGCGAGCATACTGCAACAGTATTCCACCGACGAAATGTCTATCCACGACGAACTGCGAGAAGTAATTATAATCTTTGGCGACAACATGGAAGTGACGATATATTTCCTGAAGCAACACGGTCTCGTCGCAAGCCAGAGTACTTTAGAAACCACCAAATATATAAAAAGAAGCTAAACGAAATTCTCGATATAAAAATCATGAATAAAAATCATGAATCATGATAAAAAGCTATTATTTTGGGGGGTCGTATACTTCAATGGCCATTGAAGTATACGACTCCTTAACAGAGGGTCGTTAACTTCAATTGATCCCTAAGGTCTTCGGTTTTCTTATAAAAACTTGACCTGTTTACAGTGTAATAATTATCAAGAATATGTGATAGCTGACCCTTGAACTCTGATAAATAGAGCTCCGCGTTATTGCGCGTTTACATCTCAATTATATTCGACACTGATATCTCAGTAGTCTCTCTTTAGTTTCCCACAAATACCAACAAATACCCACGTATGGTACGTTCGCTCAAACTATTGTAGAGTATAGATATTTTAGAGCGATGAGTCGTACGATCTTCAAGTGTTGAAGGCGCAATGTTTGTTGTTGGAAATATATCCCTCATATTACTTGTCGTCAGGAATGCGTCTCGCTGAATACTTATATCGAGTCTGTTCAAGCGTTTGGGTCAAATCGAAGTATAATAATGAGGAGCTATAGGATCATCTTAAAATATTGCAAGACGTAGGAGAACTAAGCTCTTCGGTTTTCTTGTAAAACCTGAACATTTTACAGTGTAATAATTATCAAGAATATGTGACAGATGACCCTTGAACTCTAATAACTAGAGCTCGTTATTGCGCGTTTATGTCTGAATTATATTCAACACTGATTTCTAGTTTCTCTTTAGTTTCCCACAAATACGAATAAATACCCACGTATGGTTCGCTCAAACTATTGTAGAGTTCGCTCAAACTATTGTAAATGATAAAAATCCTTTATTGTGTTTGCCCCCTTTGCAAATTGGCGCCCGTAATTACGAAATTGCCTATTGTTGAATATTACTCCATCGCGGGCAACTGTAGACTTTCTCAAAGTCCTTCGTCTTTAGAATCGTCTTTATAACGAAGGAAGTATTTGCGAAAGAGTAAGGAATTTGCGGAAGTCAATTGTTTATGCGCGGCAGTGGTGCCCTTGCGCTCGCGACGTCGTCGCTCGCGCGCCCGATTTTGCTCTCGACTAGCAGAGGTCGACTTGGAGCAAGTCTAGTACGTTGGCAGCATTGGCTTACCATGTTCCTTCAATGTTATAGATTATATTTGGAAACATAATGATAGTACATTGAATAGTGCACTTCCCAATATAAAATGTGAATTCCTGTTGTCATATAAAGTTAGGTTAAAGAGATTTCACAAATGTTTTTTGTCGTTAAGAGAATTGTGAGACGTGAATAATTTAACTATGACCCACCACTAATGCAGTGCATTATTTTTCCTGACCCACCCTTTTGACATGTTGAAAAATGGTGACCACCCCCAATTTTTCATAGCTCACCCCTCCTCCTGTACTTTATGACCCGTCCCTAAGTACTGTATACAGTATAACACCTATATTTCTGTAGTTCTGAAGTACGGGGAGCAGTTTGTGGCATCGACTTGGGTACAACCAACTCCTGTGTGGCTGTGATGGAGGGTAAAACCCCCAAGGTGATTGAGAATGCTGAGGGTGCAAGGACGACACCATCCGTTGTAGCTTTTGCATCTGATGGCGAAAGACTGGTAGGCGCCCCAGCAAAACGACAGGTAAAGAAAAATAATGTACTGATTTAATCAGGAATACAGTTAGTTATAAGCTCAAAATTATGTATAGATTACAACGTATTATGTGCAAAATGTTCAGTAACAACTGAAATTCTTTTGAATAACAGGCTATAACCAATCCACAGAATACAATTTATGCGTCAAAGAGGTATATCGGACGTCGTTTTAATGACCCAGAAGTTCAAAAAGACCTGTAAGTTTATTTGTTTAGAATAATGCATAATCATTGGTAATTAGTTACATTAATTAACCTGTTCAATGTTCACGCTGAAATTGCTGAATGTTTGCATTGTTGTCAATTTGTTTTTAGCAAAAATTTGTCGTTTAAAATTGTGAAAGCTTCGAATGGCGATGCTTGGTTTGATGTACAAGGCAAAATGTATTCTCCAAGTCAGATTGGAGCATTTGTGTTGATAAAAATGAAAGAAACGGCTGAAAACTATCTGAATACCACTGTTCAAAATGCTGTCGTTACTGTGCCAGCCTATTTTAATGACTCGCAAAGACAGGTAAAGTGTATTCTATTTCGTGTTTGAGAAATATCAAACTTTTTTGTATACTGTCTTTATGTAATTGCATGGCTGCGGCAAGTTTTGTAAGACGTTAAATGATAAGCAAATTGAACATGTACAAAGAAATGGTGGGTGTAAATGCTTGAGCAAGGAATGATATATTATAAACAAAATGAATTGTAAATAAATGGAAAATGTACCATAACATAAATAGTGAGTGTTACACCGTTAGGGGAAGATGTGACAAATAATGAACAGATGCTGAGAGACAAAGTAAGATATAGTACAAATCAAAAGGAAAAATAAACTGATGGAAATAGCTAACAGATTATAAAAATATGCCATGAGGTAATATATGTTTATCTTTAGGACAACAAAGAATAAATAAATAAATATTGAACAAATCAAGTTAGTAAACAAACTTGGAAAAATAAATGGAAAAAATAAACAAATGTGCAGCAGCAAACAAATAGCAATACAAAACTAGTAAAGACGTACTAAGGAATAATGAATGTTAATCCTTTATGCAATACATATAATAAACAAACAGAAATAGTACACTTTAATAGAAAGTAATAAACAAATGGAAAAAGAAATGCCAATGGAATTATACCAAAAATATATGAGTCTGTAATCTAGGCAGCGAATGATGAAGAAATGAATATGAAAAAAATGGACAAAATAGAAATTGATTAAGAAATAATGAATGTTAATTCTTTAGGCAACAAAAGATGCAGGTAAGATTGCAGGTCTAAATGTTCTTCGTGTGATCAACGAACCGACAGCGGCCGCACTCGCTTATGGAATGGAAAGAGCGGAGGACAAAATGTATGTCTGTTTTATAATGTAAAATAATTCTCAGTTCAGAAAATATACTACTAGACACGTAAAAATCTCACAGCTTGTGAACAAGATGTGTTAGCAACAGACTTGTAGCAAGCTTGTCAATAAGTTGTAACAATGCTGTCATGTCAACAAGTTGTTGAATTGCAGGACGATAACAACATGTTGGAACAACTTGTAACAAATCCAACCTTGTAGCAAGTTGACAACAAGCCGTTGACAGCTTGTGAACAAGCTGGGAACAAGCAGTGCGAACACAAATTGTTGAAACACCATTGGACATTGGTACAAGTCTGTTGCAGGTTTGTCACAACTTGTGCGTTTTTTAGGGATGAGCCGATAACGAAAATTGCCAATTACTGAGGCCGATTATTTGTAGGCCGATTAATCGGTATCTGCCGATTATTGTAAGTAGCAAGACGGCGGTGTAAAAACCTTTCAAAGACGACGGTGTAAAAACCTTTGAAAGACGGCGGTTGCTTTGAAGTTTGATCACAGAAACTTTGATAGACATAGGCATAGGATATGGTGAACCTAATTGGATTGGTTTTCTTATCGTTCTTAGTTTGGCAGTTTACGATCTTGGAGGGGGCACATTTGATGTGTCAATCTTGGAAATCCAAAAAGGAGTATTTGAAGTGAAGGCGACCAACGGTGATACATATTTAGGCGGGGAAGATTTTGACAACGCTCTCCTTCAACATTTCGTGAAGGAATTCAAAAGAGAGGTGTAGATAGATCAACTTTATTTAAACACATTGGCCTTTTCAGCAAAAGCTGATTTCCAAAAGGGATGTGTACTTACAATTATTATTTATATACTAGCTCTATATATAATATTACATACATAACAAATACAATTATATACCTATTTAGACAAAAAATTAACTACTACTTTAAGTCGAGATTAAGGTCGAGGAAGATAGCTTTTTACAGAACGAATTATACGATACCGAATTGCGTATCTCTTCAGGTATCTGATTCCATAGTTTAGCCCCACAATATTGGAAGCTTTTTTTTAAGGATTCCGTTTTTGGTCTTGGAATATAAAACCTTGTTGAAGAACCTCTCAGATTATGGTCATGAATGGTATTCAGATTTTGGAAAGCTTCGCATAGTCGTTGGGGGGCTAAACCATTAACTGTCTTGTACATGAGCCTGGCTTTCATTTGTGCCCTACGCTCTTCAAGTGTTACCCAGCCTAGAGATTTTCGTGCCAAAATAGACTGACCATGTTCATTTTTTAAGTTCATGATCAACCTAGCCGCTCTGTTTTGGAATTTCTGTAGACGTTCGCTTAGGCCTTTATTAAGTGTATCCCATACTTCACAGCAATAATCAAAATAAGGTTGGATTAAGGCATTATAAACTTTTATCAAAATGTCTTGTTCGACATACTCCCTCATTTTCTAATAGCCCCAATACCTGATGATATTTTACTGCTAATATGGTTAATGTGTTTTCCCAACTCAGTCAAGTTTTCGTCTAATTCAACTCCAAGAGCTTTGGTATTTTTAACTTTTTTAATCAATTGATTATTTATTTTAACTCCTTGATGGGTATCAATATTACTTATTTTATGTCGTGTTCCAATTACAACATACTCGGTTTTCATTATATTTAGACTTAGTTTATTTGCACAAAGCCATTTCTGAACATTCCTCATGTCTACGTGCATTTAGCTTCTTGATTGTATCTACATGCAGTATAGATTATACAGTATCTCCCCATTTTTTTTTAAGTCGTCGCAGAATTATTATATATAAAACTCGTCACCAATCTCTGTTGCTTCGATATTTGAATAGCTAGAGCGGCAGGCCGGAATCCACAGATGCGAATTCAAATCTTGCTTTGACTTTGCCAGTGTAAGAAATCACATTTGAAATTTTCCTTTCAGCTTATTTATGCTTGTGCCTTGTGAAAGATGTGCAGTAAATCATCTATGTGTTTGAAACGCTACAGTAGTTGTATTTTATATTTTATCTAAGAGCAGAATAAACAATCTTCATTAAGATTTAAAGTTTATTTACGGTACTCTACAAGTAAACATTCATAATAACCCAGTCGGGGTTTATGCTTGTCGCTCGTTGGACTTTCAAAACAAGTTATATCGTAGTTTCCAAAGGTCGCAGCTGTATAAATTTGAATTTTTTTATTCTCAACAGATGTATAAATTTGAATATTTTTTTTAGTCTGGTGTGGACTTAACTCAGGACAACATGATAATTCAAAGATTGCGAGAAGCCGCAGAGAAGGCTAAATTGAACTTTCATCGTCAATTCAGGTACGTTAATACAGTAACTATTTAAACTATAAATTATTATGATTGTTCAAGACAGTACACACGTAACGATGTTGTCATTTTATCAAGTTGCCTTGTAGGTTGTAAGTTGTCACTCACAACTTGTTAATAAATTGTCGAATTGCAGTACGATAACAAGTTGTTGGAACAACTTGTAACAAGCCTGTTGAGTGAACAACCTTGTAGGAAGTTGTCAACGTACAAGCTGTTGACAACTTGTCAACAAGCTGGGGACAAACAGTGCGAACACATCCTGATAACAAGTTGTAGAAATAGCATTGTTAACCGAAGGAGCCAGAGATTTCACGCGATACTGACCAGCGTATACTTAAAAGAAACCATATAAAGGACCAAACTTCATAATTACAAGTGGCTGCATGATTACAGAAATATTTGATTTTTGAAAAGAAATAATTGAATATATATAGCTTTATTTGAATCCATATTTTAGACTGATATCAACTTGCCATATATAACCGTTGGACCATCAGGCCCTCAGCATATGAACATGAAACTAACTCGGTCGAAATACGAGTCTCTTGTCAATGACTTGATACAAAGGACAATTGAACCTTGCAAGAAATGTATGAAAGATGCTGATTGTACCATGTCTGATATTGGTGAGGTCTTGCTGGTTGGTGGAATGACCAGAATGCCTAAGGTTTGGTATATATAATTGTTTTATGGTTAGAAAATACGACGCGAACGCCCAATTTTAATTTCTTCCAAGTTTTAAAAAAGTGGCCATTCTAAATTCTCACAACAAGACCAACAATCGCAGCCTTGTTTTGACGGCTCATTGACTGCATTTGATGTAAAGTTTGGCCCTAATTAATTTTAAATATTTGCCACCCAAAATGGCGGAAGCCATGCAAACAAAACATCACATGTGTACTGTTGTGACGTCACTTGCAAGGGCTGAATGCTGTAGAGTCGGCGAAATAGTAAATGACATTTCCTGCATCTTGGCAAAACATTATTTAGCAAAGACCTTTATCGCGCTATTTCAATTAATATAGAATTGCATGTTAGCACTCTATTAATATCAGAGTTGAAAAGAGCGGATCAAAGTACACAAATAGTATAAAACCTTTGCGGGCTACATACATCTTAAAAACTTTGGCACCCGCGTCGTTTGTGAAAACATAAGAATAAATAGGGAACGTATGGGAATTTTGTTTTGAACGGATGTGTAAATTGACTCAAAAAGCGTGATAAAGTTCTACTTGGTTAAGAAAAAGAGCTTAATACAATGGAACTTGCCCACAAAAGTAGAACACGCGCATTCTTCATATTCATGTGCGAGTTGTTTTGGCCATTTGTAAATACTGCAACTTTTCTCTAAGGTCCAACAACTCGTCCAAGAAATATTCGGTCGTGCCCCGAGCAAGTCCGTAAATCCAGACGAAGCAGTGGCGTTAGGAGCAGCAATTCAAGGCGGTGTTCTTGCCGGTGATGTGAAAGACGTCTTGTTGTTGGATGTTACGCCACTCTCCCTCGGAATTGAAACACTCGGCGGTGTGTTTACAAAACTTATCGAACGCAATACCACCATTCCTACCAAAAAGAGTCAGGTATTCTTTCTCATGCAATTATATACAAAATAATGAAACATAAAATGGTTATTTATTTCTGAAAACTCACCACAAAAGTTGTTACGAGATGATTTGGACGCCAAAAGCTATCGGGTACGTGCAACAGCGTTGTTTGGTCAAGCGTCAAATCAAGGAACCAATACGCGTACAGTATATAATGTCTCGCTTAGTGAATGAGCAAATTTTTGTCTGCGTAAATATATGCTCTTTCTACCGTATATGTTAGAGACTCTTTCTTAACGAAATTTGTTTTCTTTGCAATGTTAAGGTGTTCTCGACTGCTGCCGATGGACAAACTCAGGTCGAAATCAAAGTGTGCCAAGGCGAACGAGAAATGGCCGTTGATAATAAAACGTTGGGACAGTTTTCGCTGGTATGTATTATTTATTGGTTGTACCCAATTCACAATTTTGATTTACTCGCATATCTTATTGCTAATGTACAGTAACTATAAACATTCGGATTGTGTATATAAGTGAATAACTCGTATAAATACAGCAATTCTAATTACTATATAGTTATCTTTTGTTCTATTCTACACACGTAAAAATCTCACATCTTGTCAACAAGATTTGTTCGCAACAGACTTGTAGCAAGTTTGTCAACAAGTTGTAACAATGTTGCCAAGGTTGTCACTCACAACTTGTTAACAAGTTGTTGAATTGCAGGACGATAACAAATTGTTGGAACAACTTGTAACAAGTTGTCAACAAGCCGTTGATAACTTGTCAACAAGCTTAGAACAAGCAGTGCGAACACATCCTGATAACAAGTTGTTGAAACAGCATTGGTACAAGTCTGCTGCAGATTTGTTACAACTTGTGCGTTTTTATGTGTGTGCACTTTCATAGACTAGAGCAATGGTATGAGGGCTGGCAATGATTTCACATTGCAAATTCGAGAAATGTGTATTCAAATGTGCAATGTTTTGTTCGTTCTTCATAGGTCGGCATTCCTCCAGTACCACGTGGTATACCACAGATTGATGTTGCATTTGATATCGATGCCAACGGAATTGTGAACGTGTCCGCTCGCGACAAGGGAACTGGGACAGAGCAACAAAGTAAGTTTCGGTGTCGACGTTTATCGAGTATGACAAATAAATTCGCTTAATGTAACCCATCATGTGATTGTAGCATTTGATTTATCGATTCTTTTCAGTTGTGATACAATCATCTGGTGGTCTGAGCAAAGACGAAATAGAAAACATGGTTAAACAAGCTGAAATGTACGCAGAAAGTGACAAAGAACGAAAGGTACAGTGTAATTATTAATAGAGAAAGGAATCGACTCCATTTCGACACCAAAAGTGACTTTTCCTACCCTGTTAAGGGCAACAAATAGTAGGACTGTATAATCTATACCATTATATTTTCAATTACCATAATATTATACTGGCATCACTCCCATCATATATACACGAATTTGCGGTTAATGCTCAGCAACTGAGCTCTGTAGCTCAGTTGGTTAGAGCGCTGCACCGGAATCGCAGGGCCACATGTTCAATTCCTGCCAGAGTGCCTAAAGTTCCATTTCCCGCAACTACCCCTGGTTAGGTCTAAAAATGTATATAAATTTTCGTTCGAATATATTTTCACCCTGTATAAGTTATACCAAAATACCGCCACCCATTTGTCAGTTGTTCTTGATCAGGGCACTCACATCCCACTTCTATTAATTCCTTAGATTCTCGGCAAAAATTCCTTAGATTAAGTAAAATTTCCTTAAACGTAGTGCAGGGCCTGTTTTTTAGTAATTAATGCCCTAGTTACGTTAAGAATTACAAGGTTTATAGGTTCTCTGAAATTTTGTCTCATTTCGGAACTGGGATTTTGAGCCATAATGTCATTACGTCATTGAAAGCGATCCAGTGCAGTCGAAAGATGTACATGCCAATCTATACAAGCCAGTAAAATGTTAGCATACATAAGAAGGTCAACATTAGACATAAAAACTATCTCGATTCGTCGCACCCTATATTTGACTCTAGTCCGTTACCAACTATGCTATGGCTGTCAACTCTGGTCTCCTCAATTAGTTGATTTGATCAAGCGCACGCAAAGAGTACAAAGACGTGCAACCAAATACATTTTGGATCTGCCTTTCTTCTGCGACGTCAGTTACAACCAAAGACTCGAAATGTGAGACCTCATTCCTCTGTGTTAATAGTGTTAACTTGTAGCCAATCAGCGACAGCCTAGATTAAAATGACGTAGTTATAATGTTGCTCTTTGATCTCTATGTATAACTGGATTGATATTGATTATTTCAAGATGGCGGACTACAGAAGGGCGAGAATTGTAAACATGAGTAAATATTTTACATCAAACCAACGATAGTTTTTATTTTCTTTATTTTTTTTATTTTCGAGGGAGTATTTTTAGTAAGTACTTTTTTTAGTCACGTAAGCATGCCACTGTTTCTACTATTGTAAGATGTAAAAATCCCACTGATCTCTATACGAAGCACTACATGGATCTTTACATTTTCGAAATGTTAGACCTCCTTCATTGGCACGAATTTCTTGATATGGTATTCTATTTCAAATGTACTCATGGAATGATAGACATATTTACAATGCTGAGGATCCACGAACATGGAAATCTATATGTTTGTCTTGTAATACGTCTCGTAACCTGTCTTGTTCAATATCGTGCTGTTGTTAGTTTTAATGTTTGTTCGTTTTGTATTATGTAAAGGGCCGCTGTAATTGACCGTTTATATTGTCAGTGTTTGTGTTAATATGTGTAATATAGTAAGTGAGCGATTTGGCGAAGCCTAATAAATAAATAAATAAACATGTGGGTTGAGGGCCATTTCCCGTAGAAATTTTTTGCTGTTTTTATTGCCGTAGACTACTTTTTCTGCGTTTTTGAGAATCATTTTTGGATAAATAATACCTAAATTGACTTAATTTTTAAATGTTATTTGAATATTTTCAAATGTTGGACCAAATCTTAAATTTCCTTAGAAATTCCTTAAAAATTTCATTTCCTTAAAAAAATCCTTAAAAAGGTCAAAAAAGTCCAACATTTCCTCAGTTTAAGGAAATTTCCTTAAATGTGAGTCCACTGAGTCGCCTGTTCTTGATTGAAGATGTTTTGCTTTTCCCACAGGAAAAAACCGAAGCTGTCAATCATGCTGAAAGTATCTTACACGATACAGAATCCAAGATTGAAGAATTCAAAGATCAGTTGCCGCGAGAAGAGGTTTGTTATTTCATTTACATACAGTATGTACAGTATTTGTGTAACTCGTAATTGTTTAGTTTCCGCCATTTTGGTAGCAAATTCCACTGGGGAAATTCAATCTAATTAAAATGAAATCCAACATGGCTGACATTAATATATACGCCAACTTTCCGATTCTAGCGAGATATTGCTGGTCTTATAACTCTCAGTATTTCGCAAGATATAAGCGAAAACGGCACTTGGATGAAATCCACGATAATGCTACCCAAAATGGCGGATTATTTAGTTACTGCAAGACCCGCTGTAGAATATGCTAATTTGTCTGACGTGTCAGACTACCTCTATAGAATATGCTAATTTGTCTGATGCAACAGACTACCTCTATAGAATATGCTAATTTGTCTGATGCATCAGACTACCTCTATAGAATATGCTAATTTGTCTGATGCATCAGACTACCTCTATAGAATATGCTAATTTGCGGTTCGGCTGCAGTGTTGTTTCGGTGGTCAATCCTCGCATAACAACCAGGGTTTTTTGTTCGGTAAGTCTAGGTTTCTGAAATTTCTCTAATTAGATCTTAATAACCATTTATCTCAAGGTTTCTAGTTTGAAGGAAGAAATCACGAAGGTTCGTGAAGTGTTGGCAAACACAGAAAACTCTTCAGCTGAAGAAATCAAAGGACAGTGCAGTGAATTACAACAGAGATCACTTAAACTTTTCGAAATGGTCTATAAAAAGGTACGATTTTGATTTCTATCGGTCGTCTTAATGATGCAAGATTTAAAATGTCATCTCTAAATGTTTCATGTATTTTCTACCAATATATGGGGGCTCTACCGAAAGTCGTGGGTTTTCTCCGGGTACTCGGGTTTTCTCCCACAGGGATTGTTGACAGGGTGGGTTGGGATAAGCCCCAAACTAACCCTTCCATCGTAGCTGTGCTCCAAAACTGTGAGTCATACGGTGGCAGCCAGAGGCGCCTTTAATAAGCCTTCGACTCGATCAAGTCGAGCTGCGTCCTTCGTAATTCAGCTCAGCTCTCATCTGCAAGTAAGGATGATTAGTGCACCCCCACTCACCTAACTTACCGCCACTTACCTAAACACGATCTGCTGCATGATAGTGCAAAGCCCATGCACCTATTGATTGCATAACATATTTGCATAGTCATATTTCTAAATAATAATTATATTAATTCAAGATGGCGTCCGAAAGAGATGGTGGCGCCCAACAAACTGAAGAACAAGAACAAGAAAAAAAGTAGGAAGAAAACTAAACGATAAAAAGCACTATTAGAGTCGAGATGTTGTGGCAAGCAAACTTGTAGACTTGCTCCAATTACCTCTTTCTGTGTGGGCCCATTATACGGTGGCCACAAGTGCAACGTTAAAAATAAATTAGTAATCAAATTCAAATTCACACTCCAAATTTCAAATTCATCACTCCGATTTCAAACTTATCACTCCAAATTCAAATACAGTACCTCACTTCAAATTCACACTCCGAATTCAAATCAAACTCCGAAATGGTAAGTACTTCATGTATGCCTCTTATGGAGTCCCCAGGAAGTTTCAGAGGGAGAGAGGGTATATATATATTCTACACTTATAAAGACCATGCATTAGACTGTAACACCCTATAGTAGAGAGACCTAGAGACTGTAGAGTGCATTAGCCTTATGGTAGAGTGCATTAGACTACATTACACTGCATTACACTGCATTAGGCTGCATTAGACTGCATTACCCTAGGCAGCATTAGACCGCATTAATAGTCTGCATTAGACTGCATTTCCCTAGGCTGCATTAGACTGCATTAGACCAGTGTAGAGGAGGAATGAGGGTCTTCCCAAAACGCAATGCGACTCATTATTCAAAATTGAAATTTCCGACCATGCGTGATGAAAAATTGTGGATTTATATTTTGATTTTTCTCTCTGAAAATTTGTATTTTTAAAGGTAAGTTTTTACGATTATATTAATCGTATATCGAATTTTATTATTCTTATTTTTCTTAATTTCTCTATCGAGTTTTAATGGTACTAATCCCCGATGGTATTGCTCTTATTTTCGGGTCAGAGCATAAAATAACTAAAGTGACTTTGATATACGCCGGGGGTAAGGGGGTTATTATATTTTTCGATACGGAAAGTCAACATAATCACAGCATCGAATTCAGGAAGAGTTGTTCTATCTTTTGATACTTTAAAACCCAAATAACCCCCTCAAACCACGAGTAGTCGCGATTTGAACATGAGGTAATTTACTATAATTAATCTTTTCGTTGTCGCGAGTGGCGGGAATTCAAGGACTGATGGAAATCAACATGGCGCGAACAAAAGAACTCTATACAGCCAGAGACGTAGCTAGAGGAGGGGCCCGGGGGCCGGGCCCCCTCTGGCGAAATTCTCGGCCCCCCTTGGTAAAATTCTGACTAGCAAAATATTTTTATTATTTTCTCACGCTATACGTCATGCAAATATTATATTTTACTTTTACTACATGATGTTTTGAGAATTTGGGCGTATTTCAGCATTGATTCAATGACAATGGCTTCGATTTGAGGCTTATATGTATTGATCAGTTATAGATAGATCAGTGGCTACAATATTACGAATTCTTCCGTTGATTTCCGAAGAGTGACCGAAGTGCAACACGTGCAAAATGTGGGTCACCGTCGGGCATGCTGGTTATATTTTACGTTTTTGAGTTGGCCCCCCCAAAAATGTTTTCGGCCCCCCTTGACTGGAAAACCTGGCTACGTCTCTGTATGCAACACGAATATTTCATGATTTTAAGAGTCGTGATACACAGGTATAACTGTTGATCCCTTTATACACTACGTTTAAGATAGAGCTTTGTTATTATATTAGATGACTTTTTCATTACAGTATTTTTCCTTGCTTTTAATGGTTTTTTGTCACAATTTGCTGTGTAGTAAACCCAGGATTAAACATAAATTTGTTTCTTGTTTGTGTGGTTCAATATGCACTAATATATAATTTGAAGAATAGAAAATCTAAGTGATATGACTAATAAAAAAGTGGATGAAAGTGACATTTCTTGGAACATTTTATATATTTAGAAATATAAAAACTATTCTATAACATGCCCAATTGTTGCTACCATTTTGACATTTTCCCAATTTATTAATCCAAACCCACTAAAAAGGCCACTATGTTATTACTCAGCTTGTGCTAAGCAACTACTCACATGGTATGCAGCAAGAAATGATTGAATAGCTTAGGTGTCTTTGTTATGGAACCACCTGAACAATGTAGAAAATATTCAATGTTTGATGAGAAGACCTTCGTTACAGTGATGAAGGAACCAGCATGAAACGCCACAATCTTTTCAATATGTTTCAGGTAACTACATCAATTATTTGATCACTACCTACACTCAAACAACAACAAATTTGAGATGAGCAACATACATTTAACTTTATAATTAATATAATAACTAGAAGGCATAATCTCAAAATAGCTTTGTTCATGGTCCTTACAGTGTAAGAAAATTCATCTTCCTTCATGTGTTTTATACTGCACAGCCTGCATACAGTCAGATGTGCACTCGATCATATGTGCACACAGTCAGTAGTGTTCTTTGGGCAAGCATGATTAATAGCCTTCCACTTTTAGGTCTTGTCAACAATCTTCTCTTCCCCAGAGCAAAGAATGTCCACATTTTTACCAGAACCACTAGCAGGAACATCTTCCATATTCGGTTGTTGTTCAAGTTCAACACCCCCAATTAAAACTACATTATATAATTCAATGTGGAAGAATATTCACCAATCAGGATACATTGGTTGTTGGAAGCATTGACAATCAGTTGGCTAGTTTAGTGGTGGTTGTACAGTTCCCAGCTAGTCATTTACAGCATCAAGTTGACAAGTCACAGTAGGACTGTTTCGATGTAGGTGGTGGTATTATAACATACTACATGGTGCATCTCCATGGCAGTGATCATCGGGGTTAAATAACTATAAATATGAATTTTCAAATATGTTAAACAATACTAACAATATTAAACTGGAAATACATGCATGCAGAACCCCTCGCCCATTAGAACCAAGCAATTATACTCCCCAAAAGTTATTGTAACATGAAGTAATGAGTTGATCACTGTAACCATGGTAACACGCAACCGGCCGTATATTCTATCTGAAGGCGACAGCCATTTTGCCCCCCCCCCACAGCTCTGCAGCCTCGCCGCCCCTGGCCCAAAGCCTGAAATCTTGGGTAAATAAATTATAGGAGCAATATGAATAATGATATTTATACTCATTATACTCGCTAAGCATTATGGTACTTTAATGCAAAACTGATTTGGGAAGTGTGCAGCTTTTAGTAATTTTTTTCTGGATTTAGTAATTTTTCGCAGGCATTTTTAGTAATTGGTCCTGAAAAAATCTGGTCACACTGCGTATATTTCTTTTATTTTTTGTACAAAATGGCAAAATAGTGATAAGGTTTGTACTTTTAACTGTAAAATTATCAATTGCCCAACTATATTACGTACTCTTTTAGCTTTGATTTACTCTAAAATTCAATCCTAGACGTCTCACAAAACGTTTCGATATTGTCATAAAACTTCAACTGTTTTTTGAACAGTATTTTTATACTATGAAGTTTTTGAGATTAAATATGTTGTTTCTTTTAATATTCTATAACGCATTTGAAATAAATAGTAATGTAATACTAAAACACTTTTTAAGATTAATCAATGTTTTATTGACCACACAGGATGAACTACGCATTTTTTAATTTTTTTTATTAATTTTACAATCAAAGATAATATACTACATTAAGTCCTACCCAATTGTCCTACCATACATAAATTTATATCACTACATGCAAAAGTACTATGAGACTCAGTAGCAAAGCCAGCCTGACAATTTGGTCATGCTATGCAAATTTTAAATCATTATCATTATTCATTTCTTTAGAAATTGATTGTTTTCACAGTCTATGAACACGGAAATATTTGCATTGCATGACCAAATTGTCAGGCTGGCTTCGCCACTGATGAGACTCACAAACTTACATAGTGCATGCCAAAAAACTACAAAAGCAATTATGCAAAATAGACACTTTATACCCGTAACTCGATTTTACGCGATTTTTTATAACCCTAATACACGATTTTTAACAGGTACCCTGTTACCCCGCATATAAGCGCAGTGCCTATAAGCGAATTTTCTTCAATTTTGGAAAAGATTTAAGGCCCAGACATACCGAACGCGATTCGGCAACGCGACGCGATTTTTCAGTTTACAGAAGCAAATAGATTTGATCCTGATATAACATTTTTCAAAATTACTTAACGATAATACATTTTGACTCGTCTGGTGTGCATAGCTTTGAAAAGTTCCTTTCAGGGACAGTTTTTTCGCTTCAAAAATTCAGAAAAATCGCGTCGTGTTGCCGAATCGCGTTCGGTGTGTCTGGGCCTTTAAGCCTCTTACAGACGAGCAAGTTTTGTTTGCCAATTGCACGTGTGTACGTGCAACGAATTTTCTATGACAAGTTTGTGGTTTTCTGATCGCCATGATAGCTAATACAACGATAAATCGCTGACCAACCGCACCTAAGTGCTCAAATTACTTTGACAAGTTTTCCTTGTTGACCCATACAGACGAGCGAAATTTGTACTTTGGCAATTTTTTCTATGACAAGTACACTTGTTCAAAAGCTAGCATGTTAGCTTTTGAACAAGTGTACTTGTCATAGAAAAAATTGACAAAGTTGCGTATACAGACGAGCAAATAAAACTTGTCATATAAAAACTTGTCATAGAAAACTTGCTCGTCTGTAAGAGGCTTTAGAGTAAAAATTGACGTTTTAGGCGCACCCAACTCTCGTACCCAGACCTACGCGCATGTGTGCCTACTGTACATAAGTGTACATACAAATAACAACCTCAGATGTAATATGTTAACAAATTGTGAATGCATACTGCACATGTTACCGCATGTTACTGTACATGTTACTGTTCATATGTTACTATAGATTAAGTATATTTTGCTATATATTTCAACATGTTACTACATGTTACTGCCACTTTTTAGTGCAAAGTTTCTTCGAAACTTTGCAGTATTGTGGTGAGTGGCGAAAATTCAAACGAGTCAGTCATTCATTCATTCAATCATAGTGTAAACTTTCCGGGGGGTGCATACAATCTATGTTTCTTTTTAAATTTCATTAACATTTAGTGATTTAGTGCTTCAAGGCAGGGCTTCACATTTTTCTTTAAATATTCTTTTGATCTTATGGCGACTTTACACAAACTATGCTGAATTAGGGTCTTTATATTGAACTTGAAACATTTGCTGAAGACGTTGAATTGACATTAAATTGGCGACTTTTCCCCGGAACACCCGATTTTTTGTGCAATCACACATGCACGTGCGCTGTCAAGTGCGTGGCCGCGAGGTGTCTGCGAGATTCGTACACGTGCCGTGTAGCGAGTCTGGCGACAAGAACATCATATCAAATTATCAATATATAGTATAACTATAAGTATGTCGATGAACCGGAGAGAAATCAGTCATTATAACTGACTTACTAACTTGCCTTCAGTACTGGATAATACACTACACGGGAAGGATTGTAGAAATTCACTTATTTTCGCTTCCCGAGCATTATTATTTGACATTTGCTTTCGACAGGGCCGTAGCTAGACCGATAATTGGGGGGGTGTATATTCATATATTCGTGTTCTGCTGCCTGATTTTTTTCTTTTGAAAGCGATTGTTTTTACGCTATGTAAACATGAATATATGAATATACACCCCCCCAATTATTGTGTCTAGCTACGGCCCTGGCTTTCGAGAATGCGAATTTTGCAGATTATATAAATGATAAGGAAGGTAAATGTGGTAGCAGTTTAAAGGTATATTATTTCAAATACAAATAGCCTTATGAACTATAGGGGCAATGCCAATGTGAATAAACTTGTGCTAGTCGATGGCTGGATATATATAGTATACTGCATGTATTCGATCTGTAATCTGTATTATGAACTATCAAAACAGTGTTGACAATAGTATCCGATTTATATTATAACCTCTATGGTATAAAACGGGATCATATAAACGTGCTGCAACGCCTGCAGTCCCAATAGTCGTGTTAATTTAAACTTTACAGTATACCTTGAATTGATGGGATATAATTGTATTGGGATGTATAATATTTTAAAATAAATGTAAATTCTGATTTTCTGTGATATAAATAATTACGTTTGAAGTGTGAACGTAAACAACAGTACTGTTTATATATGCATTACTTGTCATTGACATTGTTAGGAAAACGAAAGTTTAAACAGTATTTCCGCTCTGAAAAAAATCCCCTTAAAAATTGTGTCGGTGTTCTAGTTGAAGGCAGTGGCCGACTATACACCCTTTGTTTTTATACTATTTCACCAAACAATTCAGATTTCCGACTTGGACTTATTTAACTTGGGCTAATATATAATAGCCGCCCATGTGCAAAATTTGAAGTGACAGTCCGGAATTATAGAGTACAAACATATACAGTAGAGTCATATGACTGTAAACAAAATTTTCAACACAACATTTAATAATATGAACCCTGTAATATTTACAAAACTAAACTATATCATACATGTAACTACTCTTTACTCTTTGTCCTCCTATAACTTAATACTGAGTATAAGTCATAAACATAACGATTAACGAATGTTTTTCTTTCAACACAACGACAACGTAATATTTACTGTAACTATTCATCCACAACATTCATTGCCTTGATAACTTTGTCCTCTCTCAAGATTACAAATAAAATCTTTTTTACTAAAAGCAAAGTTTCAATTATCATTTTCTTGGAAAGCTTGGTAGGGTCCGTCTCTTGTTACAAGTAATTATAAATGGGGCATAATTTGCCTGCGTATGTTTACGCTTGGCGTTAAAAAACACGATTTTCAAAAGCGAAGTTAATAATAGGCCTTCGAAAAACAAATGTCATGAGAACTTGAAAATCTTGACATATAAATACTGCTAGCTATAATTCCATGCATGACTCATCTATTTACGTCAGCAATAAATACGCATACACTTCCCACGGCGAATTGTGAAATATTCTTTATCTGTAGGATTAAGGAGAGATTTTCCTGAAACATTACTTGCATTTACTTGTAAATTATGGTGTACAGGATCCAAAATTCAACAAATGAACAAAAATATGTCTTCGCCGCAGAGTACTTCATTGCTTCCATATTAATCTTTCGTTTTCCTTACTGAATTTCCCCCCATTTTCACTCCCATTTTCCTCAAAATTTATCAGCTTTGGATCAATTGAAGTTACGACCCCCCTGCCCCAAGGGAGTCGTATACTGCAATGGCCATTGAAGTATACGACCCCCCAAAAAATAGCTTTTTATCATGATTCATGATTTTTATTCATGATTTTTATATCGAGAATTTCGTTTAGCTTCTTTTTATGTATTTGGTGGTTCCTAAAGTTTTCTGGCTTGCGATGAGACCGCGTTGCTTCACGAAATCTATCGTCACTTCCATATTGTCGCAAAAGATTACTTCTCGCAGTTCGTCGTGGAGAGACTGAGAGACATTTCGTCGGTGGAATACTGTTGCAGTATGCTCGCCAAACATTTTAAGGCCTTTTATAATGCCTTTCCAGCAACGAGTCATCGAACAGATATCTACAAGATGCAGTTTGCGATCAAAACACGGAGACAAAATTGCAAAACAAAACACATATTATTGGTCGTGTTGAAAGTCTTTTGAATTTGTTTTCTGGTCAAAAAATCAATGAACTGAGACATGCATAGACAACAGAAGGGAAGTCATAAAAATTCCTTTGAAACAAACACAAAAATCCGTAAATTTAACGATATACAAGGTGTCTCAAAAGCTTTAGAAAAAGCCTCGATTTTGTACACTTGGGAATTTAAAATTGCTAATTTGCTTCTAATTGCATACAAATATGCCGACAAAGCGAAATTTCTAAAGCCTCTAATTTCTAAGGGTAGCGGTTTTTTTGAGACACCCTGTAATACAAGGGGGGTCGTACGACCCCACAGTGTGACCAGATTTGGTAAATTAATTTACTTTTGGTAAAATTTGGTAAATTGCATTGCTAAAAGCATTTGTTACGACAATGACTGAATCTGACAGTACTATCAGACAGTAATTTATCGCTCTGAGTGGGAGTTGAAGCCAGAATTTTCGAAATGGTTAAGCGAAAGTGATTCAACAGAAAATTTTGCGTTTTATAAAGTATGTCGATGTCAAATTCAAGCTCGTTTGGTTACAATTCGCCTACATGGAAAAAGTGTGAAACACTTACTTCATTAATGAGCAGTATGTCGGGTAGCTCGAAGGTACATAATTAACATAAATAAAACTATTGTCGAAATTCAAAATATATCATTGCTCATCAGGAGTTTTCATATCAGTTTTTTAATCTTGTTCACAATACTATTAACAGATCTTTTTGTACGCCACGAAGAGTGCTTAATTTGAAAGTGTGCTTAAATTATTCTTTGATGGTTTGTGACATTTTGTTACCAAAAAGGGTAAAACACGTGCTTAACACGTGTTTGGTAAAAAATAATCCAATTTGGTAAAATTTCAGCATGTCATTTGGTAAATACCGCTGACAAAATCTGGTCACACTGATTATTTATGCTCTTTGGAACTGCACAATCGTTGGATCCCTAGTCTTTATTTAAATCATGTCTTTTGCTATGGGATTATCGCGTTTTTCTTCAAGAAACACTCTTAAGACTATATTCAATTCAAACATAAGGCGATCCCTATCAACGGTACGTATAAAATAATACGACACATTTTGTATGTTTAAATTTTGCACGTGTTTTATAGTTGGTTCGGTATGGTATTAAACTTGTTGTAAGGCCATGGGAATGAAAGTTATAGAAT
Organism: Trachythela sp. YZ-2020; assembly: GCA_016169945.1. Taxonomy (NCBI): domain Eukaryota; kingdom Metazoa; phylum Cnidaria; class Anthozoa; order Malacalcyonacea; family Clavulariidae; genus Trachythela; species Trachythela sp. YZ-2020. The sequence goes on from JADLSH010000157.1 coordinate 1,975,941, forward strand.
ACTATTGAAACGCGCAGTTGTTTTAAGTGATCAAATAAAACTGCTCCTTTTGGAATGTAAGTGGGCTATTTTCGTCGGTTTTATGAATATTTTGAAGAAAAGGTAAGCGACTTGTTCTTAGTCAAGCCTGGTAACGTAAAAATATATTTTTCTGGTACAATTTAGCTGCGATTTGTTCGGGAGTATGAGAGCTCATACAAATGTTTTACTACAAACTGTCTTACAATCCCATCATAGACTCTTTTGTTCGACTCAACGTGTCTTTAAGATGTCCATCCCCTCTTGAAACTTTTTTTTTAAATTTTTAAGTAGACTTATGTGAAAATAGAATTTTCTGAAAGGGTTAGGTGAAAGAAAAAGATAAATGCAAAAAAAAATTCAAAAACTCGTTAATTACACTAATTATCCAACATGGCGGCCGTTAATTAACCCATAATTGCTTAGCGTCGTAAACATGATATCTCGAGAACCATTTACCAGAATCTAATGAATGGTATATTTTTAGAAAGCTTAGAACCTGATCTAGTGCCTGACACTCTTCAATTTTCTTCAAAATTCTTTTTAAAAAAATAAGAGCTAAATTTTGGAATTTTTCAATTATTTAACTAAAAAATCAGGTATTTTTTAAGGAAATTAGCAAATAATTCATTATTAATGAAAAATATTGAAATTTGAAAAGTGTGAGGCACTAGATAATGTTACAGTCTGTAAGTATGCCAAATATCAACCTTCTGCAATGAATAGTCACAAGATTACAGTGTCACAAAGATCACTAACACTCGTCAAATTGCAAACAAGAGAAAAATTCAAGTTAAAGTTTTTTTTAAAGGTTTTTCTTACATGATAAAGGTAACTTTGAGAGCTTGTTTCACCAAGAGTAAATTTTTGTTGAGAAAATCAACCATGCAGTCTTAATGTACATTAGGTTAGGGACTCAAAATAACAAATTACTTTTTTTTGAGTAAATGTATAAAAAACAGCTGATAAGAGGGGATGAGTACCTTAATCAATGATATTTTTGTAATTCAAACTCCAATAATTGGGAAAGCAAGAATAAATAGCGTTTCAAAACAACTGCTCCATGAAATTGATATGTCTAGCTATTTAAATGTGTTACTATCGAGTAGTCATGCATACATTCATCAAGTTCATTTTAATAATTTGTTTTAAACTTTATGTAGGAACTAGTGAGATGGTTGCAGATGTTGAACGCTCTTCAGAGTTTAATCAGTGAGACCACATAGAACTCAATTTGGAATGACTATTGACATTATGCTTACAGAATGTGCTTTATAAATTGTGGTACATTAACTTTACAGTCATATGGATTATTACTGACAGTGAACAAGACATTTAAAATCAGAAAGTTGAGAAAGGACTGTTGAAGGTTTACTGGTACAATTGCAAAGAAACTTTATCGTATGCAAATATGGTTGTTACATTCATTTGGTTGGCAGTATTTAATTTGATTTGCTTAAGACTACTCCCGATAGACTCTGGTCTAGTTCAAACATTCAACTTTTCATGTGCCTAATGTGAGTTGGACATATTGTTTGAGTTCATTATTAGGTTTGTGTTTTAATATACTACCTTCGTTAGGTCATCTTAAAACATTTAGTGGCAATGAACCACCCCTCCATTTTTTCATTACTCAGGGGTCGATAAAGATTTCACATTTCAAATTCCTGAAGGCACATTTTGTTTTTCAAAACTTAAGTTACTGTATAAAGCTAAAATCTCTTGAGAACAGCAATATGGAAGTTCAAAGAAAAGTCAAAACTCCCAGTTATTCACAAATATTTTTAGTCTTTATTATTGATTGTTGTTCATTTTTATTGCAGTTCATTTTTATTGCAGTCTGTCTGACCAAATGCTCAACTGGTCGGACAGTTTCTCCAGATAAAACAAAGCAATGAATTTGCATGGTTAAAAAGTCAAACTCCAAATCGAACAAAATATCTGATCAAATTTCGAAATGTCCAATCAAATATAATTTTGGTCGGATATTTTGTCCGGACAAATTTTGAAATTATTTCAGGCTCTGAATGTATAATGCCATAAAGGGCTGATTCGAGTCTCACAATAATACTCTTTTCAAAATGACTTGCTTTAGAAAGAAAAGTTTCAAACCACAACTAGTAAATTTGATTCCAATTAGCTCTGATAGCTTCAGATTGCAAAATTTTTCTGGGTATGCACCCCCAACCTCTCCCCCCCCCCCCCAGAAGGCTCACAATTTCAGCATTTGCTAGACCCCAACACAAAAATCGACATTTTGCCAGCACATTTTAAAATTATTTTTGCGGTGGTGGGCACACAAAAAAGTTATCGAACCTTTTTACAAAACAATTTTGAGTCATCTGGTTTTAAAATAGTGCATTACAACATTGGAAGTTATTTATTGCTATGCCTGTGTATTCTAAACATAGAAGTTATCTAGTTGTGCCTAAAATAGTGTAAATAAGAGTAAAGTACATATGTAAAATATATAAATAAAATTGTTTTCATTCGAAGTAATTGAAGGTAGTACTCTCTTGTAACTGATCAATAAGTGTGTTTTCATAAAAGAAATTATTATAATGTATTAAGGTTGTTATTCTTATGATGAAGAAGGTAAAATAACAGGCTCTCATTGGTGTTCTGCAGTCAACTGCTCCAACAATAAATTACGGGACAAATCCCTAAGCTTTTTCGATTTCCCTTGGATGCTGAAAGGTAAGAAATCTTTTTTAAAATAGAACAAATTGAGGGTTGCTTCGCATGTGCCTAAAAGATATAAACAAAATCTCTATTTTTTAGTTAAAGCCTCACAGAGAAAAGAAAATGGATTTTTAGTTTCATAAATTAAGTGAATTTGTAATTATCAACAAACTTTTAGTTCTATTTACATCATTGCAGGATATCTAGATTTCTTTTTGGGCATGTTTAGGAGAGCGATTCTAAATTAATATAAACTAAGAAAACTTGTAATAAGGCAGGTGTAAAAAAGGGGACGGAGAACTTATTTATATAAAATTATCTTATTAGAAGGGAAATTAAAGCATGGGCTTGTGGCTTGTTTATGGGTCTTATTAGAGAGGAGACTAAATTTATAGAGAATGTTACTAAATATCCAGTTGTATTGGCCGGCTTAAATCTCTTTATGCAAAATACATTTAATAAAATAAAGTGAATGCATTTACTTATTTTTAGATCAAAGAGATGGGTAGTCAACTGCAGGAGACAAGACCTGGAAAAGAAGGATCCGAATTATTATATAACAATTTATATAACTAAATGTTTTAAGATGACCTAACGAAGGTAGTATATTAAAACACAAACCTAATAATGAACTCAAACAATATGTCCAACTCACATTAGGCACATGAAAAGTTGAATGTTTGAACTAGACCAGAGTCTATCGGGAGTAGTCTTAAGCAAATCAAATTAAATACTGCCAACCAAATGAATGTAACAACCATATTTGCATACGATAAAGTTTCTTTGCAATTGTACCAGTAAACCTTCAACAGACAACAGTCCTTTCTCAACTTTCTGATTTTAAATGTCTTGTTCACTGTCAGTAATAATCCATATGACTGTAAAGTTAATGTACCACAATTTATAAAGCACATTCTGTAAGCATAATGTCAATAGTCATTCCAAATTGAGTTCTATGTGGTCTCACTGATTAAACTCTGAAGAGCGTTCAACATCTGCAACCATCTCACTAGTTCCTACATAGAGTTTAAAACAAATTATTAAAATGAACTTGATGAATGTATGCATGACTACTCGATAGTAACACATTTAAATAGCTAGACATATCAATTTCATGGAGCAGTTGTTTTGAAACGCTATTTATTCTTGCTTTCCCAATTATTGGAGTTTGAATTACAAAAATATCGTTGATTAAAGACACGTTGAGTCGAACAAAAGAGTCTATGATGGGATTGTAAGACAGTTTGTAGTAAAACATTTGTACGAGCTCTCATACTCCCGAACAAATCGCAGCTAAATTGTACCAGAAAAATATATTTTTACGTTACCAGGCTTGACAAAGAAAAAGTCGCTTACCTTTTCTTCAAAATATTCATAAAACCGACGAAAATAGCCCACTTACATTCCAAAAGGAGCAGTTTTATTAATCATAGTGCGGTTTTCGCCATATTGTTTATAGTAAAATTCTCCGACTTTACCACTGAGCTATACTATATTACTGGAGGTAGTGCTCGGCATAAAAAAGTGAAGCAAAAAACATGGCGGATATTTGCCTTGCTGACGCCATATATGGTCCCAAATGCCCATGGTAATTACCACTGACAGGCTCAATTTTGAGCCCGCTACAACTTTGACCCCCCCTGGATTTGGTAAAAAATAGTTTAGCTCTTCGCAGTATTAAAATTCTCGTTGTTTACGACTTTTCAACATATTTTTCTGACCTTTGACCATTTGTTCAAAGATTTGCAAGTCGTACACGTTATTCTCATCCTTTAAATACGGCAAACAAATACTAAAACCTCAAAACTGATGTCTGATGTGGGCAAAGATGATATTTGAAACCAGGGCTAACAGGTATTAAAAATTCCGTATGAAAAAATTTGTCGAAATACATGATAGAATATACTTTATTCGGGCCCGGCTTAGAGGCTCTTGTATATGGTACAATTTTGGATTGTGTATGCTTGTATAGTATATTATTTGGGCCACAAGTACAGTATCATCACAAGTAGTGATGTTCTGAATAAGCTGTATGTATTTTATTTAGTATTTAGCATTTGGAAAATTATCTCTGTGAGCAGTATGAAGCCATGCATTTTGCAAATATCATATCTGGATTCTCTAAAGAATCCTAAGGACTGGTTTATATAAAATGAAGACATGACACTATGTGCTACTATCTTTAAGAGGGAATTAGGATATCAAAGAATCAGGCTTTGTGTTATGTGCCAAATTTACACATAAGCTAAGTGGTGCCATAAGGTCAGGGTGGTGGTGGCAGCTGATCTTGGAAAGGCGACTTCTACCTAGATTTCTGGTCAGATTTCTTAGGTTGGGCTGGGGGTACTTTCCATATTTGAAGTACTAGGATTGTACCTGTGTCTCTGATAGGTTTTGACTATCACTTTGAATGAGCAACATATCCTTAAAAGGCCACTACAGCAGGGGTGCCATGGCTTAAAAATAGGGCCCGGGAAACCTTTTGGTAGGGGCCCACTGCTGACGTTGGGAGAGTTGGGGGGGGATGTCATTTGCTGAGAAGAAAAATAGGATTAAATACAAAATTAAATTTTTGTTCATTACTAGTGACTTATCCCAAATATTTAATGAAGGGCCCAAAACTTTATAAACATTGTAGACCTTTGCATGCTTGGGGCCCACAATTGGCAGATTTCCGGGGGCCCACCGGGAAATCTCCCGGTGGATCAAGCCGCCCTGCGCTGCAGTAGCTTATAAACCCTCCACTGTACCCCAATAAAAAAAAGTATTTGTAACTTCCCCCAGTCCATCCATAATTCTGGTGTCCCCCCTTTGTCCCCCCTGTCTTTTTTATGCTTTTGTCTCTACTGAAAACTTTACAACATTTACATATTACATAAATACATCATTGTGGGTTTTCTCCGGGTACTCCAGTTTCTTCCCACAGGGAAAGTTGACAGGGTGGGTTAGGTAAAAGCTGGGCCCACAGTAATTGGCATATGCTGTTGTGGTGACCCTGCCCTAGTTGGCGAAGCTAAATAAAATAAAAATAAATAAAAATTGGTGAAACATGCAACATGTTTGGAAATCGAAGATACAACAGTGTAATAAATTTTGTTTTATTTTAATTTGACATTTTCAAAGAATAATTACTAATTAGCAGTACTGTAAATAATTTTAAGAACCAAACTGTATAATCAAGTTATTATGGTATTATCAGTGGCATACCGAGCGGGGAAGTAAAGGGGGGTGTTAAACCCAAACAAATCTGTCAGTAAGTTGACCTTGGTCTGTTGAAACATAGAACCTTAAAGTAACTTGGTGAAACAACCAAAATGAGTAACAGACTAGTAACATAATTTTGCGCTCGCTAGCAACCAACACTACTGACATCAGTTTTTCTTCCTTTTTGCCCTGTGTCATCGGTACATTTTGGAATGGGTACCATAGTAGAAATGCTAGAACACGGTATGCCACTGGGTATTACTATAACTTTGTATCCCAATGGTCTATGACTTTGCTGTGCCTGTTCAGCATTTTGATGCCTTGTGCCATTTCTTGTGGTACCTATAACAGGTACTCCTGCAAAAGAGAAGAGAATAGTCATACCATATTATTATACATCCTTATGCCACAATATCATATACATCTATGCTAACTATGCATGATACAATACATGACCTGTTAAGAATACTTTTTGCTCAAATTGGTTATTGGTATGTCATTTCTGTAATGGAAATGAGAAACAATAAAAGTTACTTCGTTTGTTAATGTTTATAAACAATGGTGTGAGAAAAATTGCTTACTAGGGGTGCACCAGAACTTAGTTCCAAGTTCTGGCCAGAGCCCCATTTTTGACAGTTTCATTTCTGGCCAGATCAAAATTTTCTCTGGTGCACCACTATACACAATTATTTCTGCTATTTGAACATTATAATATTTTATATGGTTTTGATGCTGTACAATCAATTCACACATCTCAGATTTGTTTACATTTTTGTATCCAAATAATAACCCATTAGCTTACAATGCACCCTACTTTAGCATAATGTTTACTCTGTCTAATGCCAGATGATTCTACTTGTCAGTGGTAGGGTACAGCCAGTTAATGGGTCAATGAACTTGTAATTATGAGGGCACTTTGAAGATATATTGGGTCATTCCAGAAAAGATCCAGACTCCCACTATGGAGGAATTTCTGCCATCCTGAGGGGAAAGTGGGTAAATCTATTTTTATATAACTAAAAACTATAGTAAAATGTACTAAGATGTAGACCTGTTTACTAGGGCATCTGTTTAATAGGACATCAATCAACTGACTTTTTTTGAGGGTGCTGAAATGGTTGGTATCCTAGCTCATGGGCCATATATAAATACTACAAAACTTAACTATGCAGCAGGTAACTGCTGCTACAAAAATACCTGGAAAAACTAGCAAGGACAAGTTGCTTGTCTTAGACTTAGTTGTCTATATAATCTGTGTTACAAAGTCTATGTATGGCAAGTGTAAGGATTTTGACAATTGACACCATATATGATATATTAAATGAGGTTACATAGTAACCAAGGTTAATATCATAGGAACCGCGCGCAGTCTGGGCACGACTCATGCCCTCAAGGGTCGGATACAGAGAGTGACAAGCAGGCTCATTGCTCATTAGCTAACATATGGCCAACCGCGGTATTACTCTGCTGGGAGAAGAATACATGCAAAGGCCAATTATTTTTTTCTCATCAAATAAGCGAATTTCGGTTTTCGAATTTCCACCGAACACGTTGTTCGGTGTGATAAGGTGCAGACGTTCGGTGGTCAGGTCCTGACTGGACATGCTCACGTGATTTGGACCTGAATCCAAGTAACTCAAATCCCTAGACTATTCGCGGACCGCGTCTGCACCTAACCATCCACACGGGTAAGTATGGTGACGACAGATATTAACTGTATTTATGAAAGGACTGCACGTATTTTTACCAACAAGTATAAAATTAATTACACTATAAAACTTTTAAAACTAATTAAAAACACAAAGGCCCAAGGAACATGGCCAGCTCTGAATAAAAACAACAAGATTTTATGTACATTACAAGTTTTTTATGTCTGTTTTTAAAATATTTCTATCCAAGTCGACTGAGTATATAGAAAGCCGAGTAGAAAGCTAGAAAATAAATGCAAATCTTACCGGTGAGAAGCAATATTCTTCCTTTATAGTATAAACAAACACAAAAATCCGTAAATTTAACGATATAAAATCATATAATACAAGGGGGGTCGTATACTTCAATCCGAATATTTGTTATTGAAGTATACGACCCCATTGGCATTGGCATAGGGGGGTCGTTAACTTCAATTGATATATTGAATTCCTGCAGAGCTTCGAAAAATCGAAGTGTGTATAAAATATCGGCATATTTTGTTGAATTTTGACCTCCTGTATGGCCAAAATTTGTTTCCTATCGCATACACAACAAAATAACGTGTCTTCAATGCACGTTTTTCTTCCGGACGTTAAAGCAACTGGTTTTTTGACTGCAGCAAATATTTTCAATTTGCAGTGAAGCGCTTCTTCGATTCGAGAACACAGGTACGTATTATTTACCAACTTTTTTATTGCTAAGGCCCTGTTTATATGATCCCGGCTAGGCGGGACGGGACAGTTGCCGAGATTCCGCTTGTAATATAAACTCTGAGTGTTTGTAATATAAACTCTGAGTGTTTATATACCATATTTATATACCATATTTTTAAGGATTGGAATAACTTACCTTGTTCTACCCGAGAAATTGATAGCCTTCTTGCTTTTAAACGTAATATCAGTTCTTAACTGATATAGAGATGATATAGAGAGACTTTGGATTTGGATTGAAATTTATACTATATTAACAACTTTTTACTATTCTATACTGTAAATTTTATTGTAATGTATACATGCATTATTGTAACCAATTTTACAGGACCTCCCTGAAAACCACGTGTGTGATGGGAGCCTCCTGTAAATATTACTATAATAATAATATGATTCCGCTTCTATCCCGCCTAGACGGGATCCCGGCGTCTGTTGCCAGGACTCTATTCTGTTTGTGTGCAATGCATTTCTCAGATATCAGGTGTTTTTGCATTGGACCTTTGCGAAGATACACTTTGTGGCAATGTGGACATGTATTATCAGGTTTTGTAGCATTATCCTCAGTGGCTATGTTTTCCTTTGAGCATTTGGTCTTTTTTTGCAACTGTGGTTCAATGTTCTCTGCATGACCTTTGTTAAATTCTGAGGTGACTCCAGTGGACAAACATTGGTTTGAAATGTAGATTGGCTATAACTTTTCAATTTTTTTCTTACTCAGAGTAACAGTTGCACCGGTGTTTGTCAACTCCCTTGACTCAATGGTTAGATTGCTTTTATAGGTAAAGTCTGCAAAATATGTTATTCCATCAAAGGTTTTGGCGCTGCGAGGTTCTTTTGTTCGGTCAATATGTATTTTGTAAACGTCCGTGCCCTTCAAATGTTCTTTTGTTCCCTCAACTATATCTTCACTTGCAAGTAAATCAAATCCCCTTTTCATCCATACTTTTAGCGATAATTTGAATGTAGCAAAGTGAGAATCCAACGGTGTCTTTCCCTTTTGTGCCTTGAAAAACGAATACTGTTCAACAGTCATATCACATATTTCTGTTAACCGACTGATCCATATAATGATCCCTCGATCATTATGGATCATGTTGTGGTAATGTGGTCCATTATCTGACCATATAACAAGTGAATGTATATCTTTGTGTCTGGAAGAAAAACTTGTAAAAGTTGCTTCAAATGCACTTGCTGTAAAAAAAATTTTTGGGTGCAATCGCCATTGTAGAAGACATCGTGTATTTCCACCGGGATATCCTGTGACTCATGAGATCTGAAAAAGAACGTACTGCCGTGAACCAATACTCCTTTCTTTCCGAACCAATCCCGTTAAGGTTCTCTGAATTTATGAAGCAACAGTTTCATCATGTAATCACACACAACCACTGCCCTACCAGGCCTCAATTCATCCACTTCTTCCATAAATTGCATCCTCTGATACTTTCCACGAACCAGGTAGGCTATATACAGGTCAAGGTGTTCTTGCACTCACGCAGCTGCCTGGTGAAAATCGCTCGTGGTCGTAGGGAGCTGGCGCAGTTGCCTTGGTAGTAACGCTATGTCACTGAGCTGCTGGAAGCAAAACAGTTGCTTGAATATCGTCGAACAGGGTGAATCTTTCAGCACAATTATTGCATACATGATTGTGATTCTTACAGCAAGCCTTTTCGTTTAGCAACCATGTCGTACAGTGGAAAGCACATGTGGTGTGGGTTTGAAGTTCTGAAGTAAAGTTTGACAGAAGGTGACCTTTCAGTATAGTAGATCGTCGCAAAAAAATGTTGAAGTCTGGAGCGGGGACACCGATTTCTATCATGAGCATGGGAGAATCAACGGGAAGAGGATTATACGCCATATATTCATTGTTACGCCATTGGTTGATCTACACTCTTCAAGGTCTTCTTGAAAATGGCTGGCGTCAAACCATCTTCGTCGCACTCCTCTTTCGGCTCTTCGTCGTCGTTTTGATCCACTAAATTCTAGCCATTGTGAACAAGTGGTTCATCTTCTTATGGGCGAAACTGGCTGCTATATAGCTCATCACTTGAATCATTTGTATCCGCATTAGCGCTTTGAATGATATTTGTATATACTATATATAAATAAAAGCATTATAAACAAACAGTCAGTTTCTTTCCCTGGGCCGGTTGTTCGTCGATTAGCGCTGCTTAACCTCTGGTTAAATTTTTGTATTTCTGCATGACTGCGACCGCTCATTTGTATCCAGCATTAGCGCTTGAATACATATTTGCATATATACGCAGTATATAAAAAAGCATTATAAACAACAGTCGCTGTTCTTTGGGCCGGCTTTTTTTCGCTGTTCAAAGCTCGACACGTTTAACCCCTACAAATTGGCCGTTCAAAACTTTAGAAAGCAAAACTTCTATCGATCCAGAAAAGATCTCTGGAAAAACATATTCAACTTTAAAACAAGCTGTTGGAAAGTTTGATTTGAACTTGATAGGCTAACCGGCTTTTGAACAACCGGCTCCAGCTCTTTACGTCACACTTCAGCCGCGCTACATTTACTTGGTCCCAGGCCTCGGACCATATTATTTGTAGAAAAACATGGTGTTTAGAACAGAAAAAATGTATTAAATAGTTAGATTTTGTAGATTTTGATATCAAATTCTCCGACCCCAAAAGCATAAAGTAAGGCGAAAAAATTTTCATTTCATGAGCACGTTAAAATTGTTGTAAAACTTTGGTGTTTTAGGTAAATACGAGCAATTATGGCCAAACAGTGCGAGGTTTTAGCGTGCCATTCAGATCTTACACGTAAGTATTCCATAAAATTTTAATAATGTGGTTGGTCAATTTTACCGCATTGGTACATATGGTATAAAATGTTGATATAATTTATACCTAAAACAGATCATCAATATGAAGTATCCATCTGATAAATCAACCATCAGATGACTGACAGATCATCTGTTTTAGTGTAAACTGTAAAGTGTAGACCAATATGAACTATCCAGATCAACAAGCTAGAATAAGGTGATCTCACTGAATTATACTGGCAAATGTTTAGGGTCTTGAAAGTTGCAACAAACTATACCATTTTGGTTCTGCTGGGAAAATGTGCTAACTAAGGGTAACAAAGCATTGTGCTTAGAGCTGCTCTCATCAGCATATTTTCATAATTGATTAATTGGATTCAGTTAACTAAATCATGACATGTCCACAAGTGGTTTATTGTCCCTTCAAAGAAAGGGGTGCGAAATTAAAAAGTTTGATACGCCCTTAGGAAAGCTTTCTTTTGAAACTTTGACATATTGATTTAAAAGTTTACATTACACACCCAAAATGTGGCATAATTAACGAGAAAACGTACAGTGACGTTTTGAAACGTAAACATAGTGAAAAATTTTCATCCGATTATTGTTAAAAATAATTGATTGCCATAAAATAATGAATTAATCGGGAGCAGCTCTAGTTGTGCTACTGCAATATTTACAGTACTATTAGATTTGATAGAAATTAATTGGGCACTGCTGTATACACATGCATCTTAAGGGCGGGTCGTAAAGTACAGGGGAGGGGGTGGGCTATGAAAATTTATTTTTTAAAAACTGGTTTACAGTGGTCCCCACCCCCAAGTTATGAGATAAAATTGGTGTGGCCCACCCCTGGAGTAGTGCAGAAAAACTTGTGCCCCCCCTCCCAACCAAAACCAATAATGTGGGTAGGTACCCGTACGTTGGCAGCATTGGCTTACCATGTTCCTTCAAGTTTATAGATTATATTTGAAAATGTAATGATAGTACATTGAATAGTTCACTTCCCAATATAAAATGTGAATTCCTGTTGTCATATAAAGTTAGGTTAAAGAGATTTCACAAATGTTTTTTGTCGTTAAGAGAATTGTGAGACGTGAATAATTTAACTATGACCCACCCCTAATGCAGTGCATTATTTTTCCTGACCCACCCTTTTTGACATGTTGAAAAATAGTGACCACCCCAATTTTTCATATCTCCCCCCCCTGTACTTTATGACCCGTCCCTAAGGACTGTATACAGTATAACACCTATATTTCTGCAGTTCTGAAGTACGGGGAGCAGTTTGTGGTATCGACTTGGGTACAACCAACTCCTGTGTGGCTGTGATGGAGGGTAAAACCCCCAAGGTGATTGAGAATGCTGAGGGTGCAAGGACGACACCATCCGTTATAGCTTTTGCATCTGATGGCGAAAGACTGGTAGGCGCCCCAGCAAAACGACAGGTAAAGAAAAATAATGTACTGATTTAATGAGGAATGCAGTTAGTTTAGCTCAAAATTTTGTATAGATTACAACGTATTATGTGCAAAATGTTCAGTAACAACTGAAATTCTTTTGAATAACAGGCTATAACCAATCCACAGAATACAATTTATGCGTCAAAGAGGTATATCGGACGTCGTTTTAATGACCCAGAAGTTCAAAAAGACCTGTAAGTTTATTTGTTTAGAATAATGCATAATCATTAGTATTTAGTTACATTAATTAACCAGTTTGCATTGTTGTCAATTTGTTTTTAGCAAAAATTTGTCGTTTAAAATTGTGAAAGCTTCGAATGGCGATGCTTGGTTTGATGTACAAGGCAAAATGTATTCTCCAAGTCAGATTGGAGCATTTGTGTTGATAAAAATGAAAGAAACGGCTGAAAACTATCTGAATACCACTGTTCAAAATGCTGTCGTTACTGTGCCAGCCTATTTTAATGACTCGCAAAGACAGGTAAAGTGTATTCTATTTCGTGTTTGAGAAATATCAAACTTTTTTGTATACTGTTATTGCATGGCTGCGGCAAGTTTTGTAAGACGTTAAATGATAAACAAATTGAACATGTACAAAGAAATGGTGGGTGTAAATGCTTGAGCAAGGAATGATATATTATAAACAAAATGAATTGTAAATAAATGGAAAATGTACCATAACATAAATAGTGAGTGTTACATCGTTAGGGAAAAAAGTGACAAATAATGAACAGATGCTGAGAGACAAAGTAAGATATAGTACAAATCAAAAGGAAAAATAAACTGATGGAAATAGCTAACAGATTATAAAAGTATGCCAAGAGGTAACAGGTGTTTATCTTTAGGACAACAAAGAATAAATAAATAAATATTGAACAAATCAAGTTAGTAAACAAACTTGGAAAAATAAATGGAAAAATAAACAAATGTGCAGCAGCAAACAAATAGAAATACAAAACTAGTAAAGACGTACTAAGGAATAATGAATGTTAATCCTTTATGCAATACATAATAAACAAACAGAAATAGTACACTTTAATAGAAAGTAATAAACAAATGGAAAAAGAAATGCCAATGGAATTATACCAAAAATATATGAGTCTGTAATCTAGGCAGCGAATGATGAAGAAATTAATATGAAAAAAATGGACAAAATTGAAATTGATTAAGAAATAATGAATGTTAATTCTTTAGGCAACAAAAGATGCAGGTAAGATTGCAGGTCTAAATGTTCTTCGTGTGATCAACGAACCGACAGCGGCCGCACTCGCTTATGGAATGGAAAGAGCGGAGGACAAAATGTATGTCTGTTTTATAATGTAAAATAATTCTCAGTTCAGAAAATATACTACTAGACACGTAAAAATCTCACAGCTTGTGAACAAGATGTGTTCGCAACAGACTTGTAGCGAGCTTGTCAACAAGTTGTAACATTGCTGTCATTTTATCAAGTTGCTACAAGATTGTTCACAGGATGATAACTTGTTGTTGTTGAACAACTTGTTAACAAATGTTGTTGTACTTGTTGGAACAAGACCAGCAAACAACAATTTGCAGCTAACAAGCTGGGAACAAGACACAAGTTGTTGAACCATTGGTACAAGTCTGTTGCAGGTTTGGTACAAGTCTGTTGTGCGTTTTTTAGGGATGAGCCGATAACGAAAATTGCCAATCACTGAGGCCGATTATTTGTAGGCCGATTAATCGGTATCTACCGATTATTGTAAGTAGCAAGACGGCGGTGTAAAAACCTTTCAAAGACGACTTTAAAACTAAAACATTTGAAAGACGGCGGTTGCTTTGAAGTTCTTTGACCAAAGACTTTGATCACAGAAACTTTGATGGACATAGGCATAGGATATGGTGATCACAAATATAGATGGAGAATATAAAACGTAACGAACCTAATTGGATTGGTTTTCTTATCGTTCTTAGTTTGGCAGTTTACGATCTTGGAGGGGGCACATTTGATGTGTCAATCTTGGAAATCCAAAAAGGAGTCTTTGAAGTGAAGGCGACCAACGGTGATACATATTTAGGCGGGGAAGATTTTGACAACGCTCTCCTTCAACATTTCGTGAAGGAATTCAAAAGAGAGGTGTGCATTTAGCTTCTTGATTGTATCTAGGCCTACATGCAGTATAGACTATACAGTATCTCCAAGTCGTCGCAGAATTATTTATTTATTTCGTGCGCTTAAAATGGATAAAACTCGTCGCCAATCTCTGTTGCTTCGATATTTGAATAGCTAGAGCGGCAGGCCGGAATCCCGCAGATGCGAATTCAAATCTTGCTTTGACTTTGGCAGTGTAAGAAATCACATTTGAAATTTTCCTTTCAGCTTATTTATGCTTGTACCTTGTGAAAGATGTGCAGTAAATCATCTATGTGTTTGAAACGCTACAGTAATTGTATTTTATATTTTATCTAAGAGCAGAATAAACAATCTTCATTAAGATTTAAAGTTTATTTACGGTACTCTACAAGTAAACATTCATAATAACCCAGTCGGGGTTTATGCTTGTCGCTCGTTGGACTTTCAAAACAAGTTATATCGTAGTTTCCAAAGGTCGCAGATGTATAAATTTGAATTTTTTTATTCTCAACAGATGTATAAATTTGAATTCTTTTTAGTCTGGTGTGGACTTAACCCAGGACAACATGATAATTCAAAGATTGCGAGAAGCCGCAGAGAAGGCTAAAATTGAACTTTCATCGTCAATTCAGGTACGTTAATACAGTAACTATTTAAACTATAAATTATTATGATTGTTCAAGACAGTACACACGTAACGATGTTGTCATTTTATCAAGTTGCCTTGTAGGTTGTCACTCACAACTTGTTAATAAATTGTCGAATTGCAGGACGATAACAAGTTGTTGGAACAACTTGTAACAAGCCTGTTGAGTGAACAACCTTGTAGGAAATTGTCAACAAGCTGTTGACAACTTGTCAACAAGCTGGGGACAAACAGTGCGAACACATCCTGATAACAAGTTGTAGAAATAGCATTGTTAACCGAAGGAGCCAGAGATTTCACGCGATACTGACCAGCGTATACTTAAAAGAAACCACATAAAGGACCAAACTTCATAATTACAATCTTCATGATTACAGAAATACTTGATTTTTGAAAAGAAATAATTGAATATATATAGCTTTATTTGAATCCATATTTTAGACTGATATCAACTTGCCATATATAACCGTTGGACCATCAGGCCCTCAGCATATGAACATGAAACTAACTCGGTCGAAATACGAGTCTCTTGTCAATGACTTGATACAAAGGACAATTGAACCTTGCAAGAAATGTATGAAAGATGCTGATTGTACCATGTCTGATATTGGTGAGGTCTTGCTGGTTGGTGGAATGACCAGAATGCCTAAGGTTTGGTATATATAATTGTTTTATGGTTAGAAAATACGACGCGAACGCCCAATTTTAATTTCTTCCAAGTTTTAAAAAAGTGGCCATTCTAAATTCTCACAACAAGACCAACAATCGCAGCCTTGTTTTGACTACATTGACTACATTTGATGTAAAGTTTGGCCCTAATTAATTTTAAATATTTGCCACCCAAAATGGCGGAAGCCATGCAAACAAAACATCACATGTGCACTGTTGTGACGTCACTTGCAAGGGCTGAATGCTGTAGAGTCGGCGAAATAGTAAATGACATTTCCTGCATCTTGGCAAAACATTATTTAGCAAAGACCTTTATCGCGCTATTTCAATTAATATAGAATTGCATGTTAGCACTCTATTAATATCAGAGTTGAAAAGAGCGGATCAAAGTACACAAATAGTATAAAACCTTTGCGGGCTACATACATCTTAAAAACTTTGGCAACCGCGTCGTTTGTGAAAACATAAGAATAAATAGGGAACGTATGGGAATTTTGTTTTGAACGGATGTGTAAATTGACTCAAAAAGCGTGATAAAGTTCTACTTGGTTAAGAAAAAGAGCTTAATACAATGAAACTTGTCCACAAAAGTAGAACACGCGCATTCTTCATATTCATGTGCGAGTTGTTTTGGCCATTTGTAAATACTGCAACTTTTCTCTAAGGTCCAACAACTCGTCCAAGAAATATTCGGTCGTGCCCCGAGCAAGTCCGTAAATCCAGACGAAGCAGTGGCGTTAGGAGCAGCAATTCAAGGCGGTGTTCTTGCCGGTGATGTGAAAGACGTCTTGTTGTTGGATGTTACGCCACTCTCCCTCGGAATTGAAACACTCGGCGGTGTGTTTACAAAACTTATCGAACGAAATACCACCATTCCTACCAAAAAGAGTCAGGTATTCTTTCTCATGCAATTATATACAAAATAATGAAGCATAAAATAGTTATTTATTTCTGAAAAACTCACCACAAAAGTTGTTACGAGATGATTTGGACGCCAAAAGCTATCGGGTACGTGCAACAACGTTGTTTGGTCAAGCGTCAAATCAAGGAACCAATACGCGTACAGTATATAATGTCTCGCTTAGTGAATGAGCAAATTTTTGTCTGCGTAAATATATGCTCTTTCTACCGTATATGTTCGAGACTCTTTCTTAACGAAATTTGTTTTCTTTGCAATGTTAAGGTGTTCTCGACTGCTGCCGATGGACAAACTCAGGTCGAAATCAAAGTGTGCCAAGGCGAACGAGAAATGGCCGTTGATAATAAAACGTTGGGACAGTTTTCGCTGGTATGTATTATTTATTGGTTGTACCCAATTCACAATTTTGATTTACTCGCATATCTTATTGCTAATGTACAGTAACTATAAACATTCGGATTGTGTATATAAGTGAATAACTCGTATAAATACAGCAATTCTAATTACTATATAGTTATCTTTTGTTCTATTCAACAACCGTAAAAATCTCACATCTTGTCAACAAGATTTGTTCGCAACAGACTTGTAGCAAGTTTGTCAACAAGTTGTAACAATGTTGCCAAGGTTGTCACTCACAACTTGTTAACAAGTTGTTGAATTGCAGGACGATAACAAATTGTTGGAACAACTTGTAACAAGTTGTCAACAAGCCGATGACACCTTGTCAACAAACTGGGAACAAGCAGTGCGAACACATCCTGATAACAAGTTGTTGAAACAGCATTGGTACAAGTCTGCTGCAGATTTGTTACAACTTGTGCGTTTTTATGTGTGTGCACTTTCATAGACCAGAACAATGGTATGAGGGCTGGCAATGATTTCACATTGCAAATTCGAGAAATGTGTATTCAAATGTGCAATGTTTTGTTCGTTCTTCATAGGTCGGCATTCCTCCAGTACCACGTGGTATACCACAGATTGATGTTGCATTTGATATCGATGCCAACGGAATTGTGAACGTGTCCGCTCGCGACAAGGGAACTGGGAAAGAGCAACAAAGTAAGTTTCGGTGTCGACGTTTATCGAGTATGACAAATATATTCGCTTAATGTAACCCATCATGTGATCGTAGCATTTGATTTATCGATTCTTTTCAGTTGTGATACAATCATCTGGTGGTCTGAGCAAAGACGAAATAGAAAACATGGTTAAACAAGCTGAAATGTACGCAGAAAGTGACAAAGAACGAAAGGTAAAGTGTAATTATTAATAGAGAAAGGAGTCGACTCCATTTCGACACCAAAATTGACTTTTCCTAACCTGTTAAGGGCAACAAATAGTAGGACTGTATAATCTATACCATTATATTTTCAATTACCATAATATTATACTGGCATCACTCCCATCATATATACACGAATTTGCGGTTAATGCTCAGCAACTGAGCTCTGTAGCTCAGTTGGTTAGAGCGCTGCACCGGAATCGCAGGGCCACATGTTCGATTCCTGCCAGAGTGCCTAAAGTTCTATTTCTCGCAACTACTCCTGGTTAGGTCTAAAAATGTATATAAATTTTCGTTCGAATATATATTTTCACAATGTATAAGTTATACCAATATACCGCCATCCATTTGTCAGTTGTTCTTGAATCTTGATTGAAGATGTTTTGCTTTTTCCACAGGAAAAAACCGAAGCTGTCAATCATGCTGAAAGTATCTTACACGATACTGAATCGAAGATTGAAGAATTCAAAGATCAGTTGCCGCAAAAAGAAGTTGGTTCTCCCACTTACATACAAGTAAGTACAGTATTTGTGTAACTCGTAATTGTTTAGTTTTCGCCATTTTGGGTAGCAAATTCCACTGGGCAAGTTCAATCTAATTAAAATGAAATCCGACATGGCTGACAATATATACGCCAACTTTCTTTAATAACTCGAGTTCTAGACATGCCAAAACAACAAACTATACACCAAAAATACTCGTCGTTGTTCAAGGATTCTAGCGAGATACAGCTGGTCTTATAACTCTCAGTATTTCGCAAGATATAAGCGAAAACGGCACTTGGATGAAATCCACGATAATGCCACCCAATATGGCGGATTATTTAGTGACTGCAAGACCCGCTATAGAATATGCTAATTTGTCTGACGTGTCAGACTACCTCTATAGAATATGCTAATTTGTCTGATGTATCAGACTACCACTATAGAATATGCTAATTTGTCTGATGCAACAGACTACCTCTATAGAATATACTGAAATTTCTCTGATTAGATCTTAATAACCATTTATTTCAAGGTTTCTAGTTTGAAGGAAGAAATCACGAAGGTTCGTGAAGTGTTGGCAAAGACAGAAAACTCTTCAGCTGAAGAAATCAAAGAAAAGTACAGTGAATTACAACAGAGATCACTTAAACTTTTCGAAATGGTCTATAAAAAGGTACGATTTTGATTTCTATCGGTCGTCTTAATGATGCAAGATTTAAAATGTCATCTCTAAATGTTTAATGTATTTTCTACCAATATATGGGGGCTTCGGTGGCGCAGTCGTCAGAGCAAGCGCCTTTCACCTCTGAGATCGTGGTTTCGATTCTCGCTGGGGACTCATGACACTTATGTGAAAAGAGTCAGTCAACGCTTTACCGAAAGTCGTGGGTTTTCTCCGGGTACTCGGGTTTTCTCCCACAGGGAATGTTGACAGGGTGGGTTGGGATAAGCCCCAAACTAACCCTTCCATCGTAGCTGTGCTCCATAGATGTGAGTAATACGGTGGCAGCCAGAGGCGCCTTTAATAAGTCGAGCTGCGTCCTTCGTAATTCAGCTCAGCTCTCATCTGCAAGTAAGGATGATTAGTGCACCCCCACTCACCTAACTTACCGTCACTTACCTAAACACGATCTGCTGCATGATAGTGCAAAGCCCATTCACCTATTGATTGTATAACATATTTGCATAGTCATATTTCTAAATAATAATTATATTAATTCAAGATGGCGTCCGAAAGAGATGGTGGCGCCCAACAAACTGAAGAACAAGAACAAGAAAAAAAGTAGGGCGAAAACTAAACGATAAAAAGCACTATTAGAGTCGAGATGTTGTGGCAAGGAAAATTGTAGACTTGGTCCAATTACCTCTTTCCGTGTGGGCCCACTATACGGTGGCCACAAGTGCAACGTCAAAAATAAATTGGTAATCAAATTCAAATTCACACTCCAAATTTCAAATTCATCACTCCGATTTCAAACTTATCACTCCAAATTCAAATACAGTACCTCACTTCAAATTCACACTCCGAATTCAAATCAAACTCCGAAATGGTAAGTACTTCATGTATGCCTCTTATGGAGTCCCCAGGAAGTTCCAGAGGGAGAGAGGGTATATATATATATTCTACACTTATAAAGACCATGCATTAGACTGTAACACCCTATAGTAGAGAGACCTAGAGACTGTAGAGTGCATTAGCCTTATGGTAGAGTGCATTAGACTACATTACACTGCATTACACTGCATTAGGCTGCATTAGACTGCATTACCCTAGGCAGCATTAGACCGCATTAATAGTCTGCATTAGACTGCATTTCCCTAGGCTGCATTAGACTGCATTAGACCAATGTAGAGGAGGAATGAGGGTCTTCCCAAAACGCAATGCGACTCATTATTCAAAATTGAAATTTCCGACCATGCGTGATGAAAAATTGTGGATTTATATTTTGATTTTTCTCTCTGAAAATTTGTATTTTTAAAGGTAAGTTTTTACGATTATATTAATCGTATATCGAATTTTATTATTCTTATTTTTCTTAATTTCTCTATCGAGTTTTAATGGTACTAATCCCCGATGGTATTGCTCTTATTTTCGGGTCAGAGCATAAAATAACTAAAGTGACTTTGATATACGCCGGGGATAAGGAGGTTATTATATTTTTCGATACGGAAAGTCAACATAATCACATCATCGAATTCAGGAAGAGTTGTTCTATCTTTTGATACTTTAAAACCAAAATAACCCCCTCAAACCGACGAGTAGTCGCGATTTGAACATGAGGTAATTTACTATAATTAATCTTTTCGTTGTCGCGAGTGGCGGGAATTCAAGGACTGATGGAAATCAACATGGCGCGAACAAAAGAACTCTATACAGCCAGAGACGTAGCTAGAGGGGGGGCCCGGGGGCCCCCTTTGTAAAATTCTGACTAGCAAAATATTTTTATTATTTTCTCACGCTATACGTCATGCAAATATTATATTTTACTTTTACTACATGATGTTTTGAGAATTTGGGCGTATTTCAGCATTGATTCAATGACAATGGCTTCGATTTGAGGCTTATATGTATTGATCAGTTATAGATAGATCAGTGGCTACAATATTACGAATTCTTCCGTTGATTTCCGAAGAGTGACCGAAGTGCAACACGTGTAAAATGTGGGTCGCCGTCGGGCATGCTGGTTATATTTTACGTTTTTGAGTTGGCCCCCCCAAAAATGTTTTCGGCCCCCCTTGACTGGAAAACCTGGCTACGTCTCTGTATGCAGCACGAATATTTCATGATTTTAAGAGTCGTGATACACAGGTATAACTGTTGATCCCTTTATACACTACGTTTAAGATAGAGCTTTGTTATTAATATATTAGATGACTTTTTCATTACAGTATTTTTCCTTGCTTTTAATGTTTTTTTGTCACAATTTGCTGTGTAGTAAACCCAGGATTAAACATAAATTTGTTTGTTGTTTGTGTGGTTCAATATGCACTAATATATAATTTGAAGAATAGAAAATCTAAGTGATATGACTAATAAAAAAGTGGATGAAAGTGATGTGACATTTCTTGGAACATTTTATATATTTAGATATAAAAACTATTCTATAACATGCCCAATTGTTGCTACCATTTTGACATTTTCCCAATTTATTAATCCAAACCCACTAAAAAGGCCACTATGTTATTACTCAGCTTGTGCTAAGCACCTACTCACATGGTATGCAGCAAGAAATGATTGAATAGCTTAGGTGTCTTTGTTATGGAACCACCTGAACAATGTAGAAAATATTCAATGTTTGATGAGAAGACCTTCGTTACAGTGATGAAGGAACCAACATGAAACGCCACAATCTTTTCAATACGTTTCAGGTAACTACATCAATTATTTGATCACTACCTACACTCAAACAACAACAAATTTGAGATGAGCAACATACATTTAACTTTATAATTAATATAATAACTAGAAGGCATAATCTCAAAATAGCTTTGTTCATGGTCCTTACAGTGTAAGAAAATTCATCTTCCTTCATGTGTTTTATACTGCACAGCCTGCATACAGTCAGATGTGCACTCGATCATATGTGCACACAGTCAGTAGTGTTCTTTGGGCAAGCATGATTAATAGCCTTCCACTTCCCTGGCAAGTCTAAGATAAACTTCGGATCAGTATCTTGCCAGTCAATTCTTGTACTTGTAATGAATAGTTTAACTTGTTATCTTGTTTTAACAAAATGTGTGGTTTTGAATTTGATTTTAGTTCTTTTCAGCATTGTGAATCATGTGTCCTATAGTACACTTTAAACACCATGATATTATAAGTTATAGGCTTTTTCTGATGCGTGGCTATATATATACATGCATGCATACATGCAGGCAATCTTTAGCTAAACTAGGAAACCCGGCCCCTCATCCAGATTAAGCCTTAAAGTTCCCAAGCGTTCATTATACTAAATGTTTAGTTCTTGTTGAAAACACCACGATTAAATCTGAATAATAGTAAGTCGCAACTGCAACCGTCGTGTTTTCCACAAAAATACGATTATCTATTGCTATTTTATGAAATATATATTACTTGAAAATCTAAAGCCATTAAAGGAAACAAGTAGTCATTGATACAATAAAGTAGATATAATTCATATATAATACATTGGACGAAGGCGAAGTCAAATCCTGGAGATGGAGTGAACCATATTGATTATTGCATGTATACATTTCTATTAATTAGATGGCTGTCGTTGCAACCTTGAATGGAAGCGTCGTACCTGAAAAAAAACAGACAAGTCGTTCTAGTGTCAGTTTTTAAATAAACATGCTATTGACAGGGTTATAAGATCATTTGAACGAAGCGAGAAACTTAAGTGTAAGACGACCATATTGGCATATACATGATTGTCCACGTTTTTGAGCACAATATTTTAATTAGAATTGTTTGGTCACCCAGTGAAGATTTTCAGGTGAACCAATCTCCAATATATTTACTGTAGTCATGGTACAAATTGTGTATTGAAAGCACCGTTACTAATTATTACCTTTTTGTGCAGTAGAGACATATTGTGAATCAGGAGAAACTAACAAAATATAGAAATGAGATATTAACAAAATATAGAAAAAATAAGGAAAAAATATAGAAAAAATGAGATATTAACACTACAAAGTTTTTATGGCTATTAATGCATGTGTCAAGCATGTGAGAATAAAACATATATCAAATTTAATATTTCTTATACTTACTAGTTTTAGCCAAATCAGTTTTATTGTCTTTAGCACCGATGGTTGTATCACTCCAAAAAAACGTACGAGATTTTTGGGATTTTGAAAATCCCGTGGGATTTTTAGGGATTCTTTAGGGATTTTGGGGGAGATTTTTTCGAGATTTTTGTGAGACTTGTGGATTTGTAGGGATTTCATAGAGAATTTCTAGGATTTTCAGGAATTTTTAGGGTTTCATAGAGATTTTTCAGGGATTTTGTAGGGATTTTGTTTCGAGGTGTACGAGATTTTATGGAGTGATACACCCCTCGTTTAGCACCAACGCCAATTTGACCTTCACTCAAGACCACAGTCGCACCTTGTTGAGCATACTTGTATATAATTCCACGAGGCAAACATTTAAATGAAAGTTCAATAGCTCGCACTGGTCCAGATCATTTTGAAAACCGTAATATTGGCTGGCTTGTTATGCAGGCTTAGATTCCCACCACATTTTACACAGCTTTCAACGGGTGGGCATAAAATCTCCTTGAGAGGAAGGCCACTGTTCTCACACGCATGCTGAACTTTTTCGTCGATGATATGATTGTTCATGAATTCGGATACTTTGGGCAGATGACTCATTAAGAAATTTACTTCTGCTGTCGTATTGGAAGGAAAAAATTCAAGTAGAATTTTCTTTCTCATTTCAGTAGGAAGCAACACGGAGATTTTCTTAATGACGTATCTAGCCAAGAACAACGACATTACACCAAAACGTAACACAACAAGACGCCAGCTGAGACGTTCACACTGGTCGCCACTTGTTTCCATCTACCAAACTGACGTTACGTCATTTTTTCAACTTTGTAACTTTGTAACTGACCCTAACCCTAAAACCTACCCTAACCCCTAACCCCCTAACCAGATTGACGAAGAAAAATCAAGAAAAACGAATATGAAAATCTTTGAAAATCGGGAAAATTGGGTAACGTCAGTTTGATAGATGGAAACAAGTGAAAACCGTACTTGTCGTACTGGCCTTGGGGAGCAGGGGCTCTCTCCTTCGCAGAGGCTTTGGTAAAAAAAATTATGAAATGATACGCTATTATAAAATAACATGTTTACTACGCGAGCTGTGATTGGTCAATACCCATGCAGGATGAGACAATCATGCACGGAATATTTGAGGCGCTTCGCGGGGTTTTTAAAATGTCCGTTGTTTCTTTGTCGTTATTTTATAAAATAATTACCAAATGTTTTTCCGTGCAGGATTGTGTGATCCTAACACTTGGGATATTGCTCGACTTTCTGAAAGCTAAATAATACTCGCCTATCGGCTCGTATTTTTTTACGCTTTCAGAAAGTCTCGCAACATCCCGCGTGTTAGGATCACGCAACCCTGCACGGAAATCCATTCGGTAATCCTTTAATATTGGATAATAAATAAAAGAATGCGCTAGATGGTAATAAATAAAACTCGCTAAATGGAACAGGTGGGCTACAGGTGGGAATTTGGCCAGCGCTGGTCAACAAATTGCGGGCGCACGCGAAATTTTTTTCAAAAAATTGTTAAAATGAACAAAAACAAGTTTTTGTGTGTTTTTTTTTGCCAGAAAACAGTGGATGTAGCAGTAATAACACACTTTTCTACAAAGTTTATGACAAAATGAACAGGAGGAAAGAAATTGGACTGAAATCAGAGAAATATAAAGGATATTTTTCTACGACGGAACATGAGCGAAATTTTACTTTGTTCGAAGATGCTAGTTGTCTTGGCTTCGTAAACATATAAAATTAGAAAGTTTAACTTACGGTGGGTTTGAATTTCATTTTTCAACGCATGTTTCTATACAAAAATTGCTATAATAGTTTTCTCATTATCAAAACCTGTGAGATTTCGTACGGCCAAAATCGTCATTTTTCGAAAAATAGGAAAATGCCAAATTTTCAACTTAAGATTGCAAAAAATCTAGTCGAGAGCCTCAAAACGAGACTATCCTTAAACGGTAGTCTGAACCTTTCTTAATCCCTTAATCAAAGTAATTTAGATATAAAAATTCGCGCTGATACCAAAAACGGCGACACTATTTATGTGATCTGAAATTGTTCACAAAAGTACCTTTGAAAATGCTGCCAGAAATTCTATGTTGATACTATTCTTGCTTGTTAAAGCGATTCGGTTGAGAGATTAAAGCCCATTGATTCCAGAAAAATGGGCAGTTTTGAAATCATCTGAATATTTTGCCTTTTTTCTCTAATATAGTAGATAGTAATTCACGGTGTGAAAATCAGCACAGTAAAATGATAAAGAAATAAAATATTTCAAAATTTTGTCGAGAGCCTCAAAACCAAATACGGTTTAAATTACCCCTAATAGCATATACATTATATTGGGGAAGAATTTGTTTACATCAAAATTCGCGCTAGTACGAATTTTGGTGATTTTCTGGGATTTTCCGTCGAATTCCGAGAGTCTCCGATCTTTTCCGATACGTATAAAGATGTTTATTTACGCAATGTTTAAATTTTTAAAAGTTTTTATTCCTTTGCTTGTACCCTCAGTCAATCAATCAATTAAATAATTTCGGTTGGTAGAAAAAACTAGGTCAAAATCTGTAAAAATCGCTCGGAAATTCAATAGCCGAATATACTCTCCCCAGGTCTCATCTCTAACAACCGCGCGAAATCCAACGCATGCTCAAACAAAATTCCCACCTGCTGCTAAATGGTAATATAATGAGGAAACCGCTGAAAATCGGAGCGCGGGCGGAGGAAAGAAGGAAAGAGAGAGGGAAAAGTGGGAAAGCCTCTAAAAAATACCAGATTTCCTACGCTTTCTCGCTCAAATCTTCGTAAAGTGGTACATCCCAAAATATCTTGGCAATCGGAAAGTTTTATTCACTTATGATAATTCAAGTGGTTTCTTGTTTGCATAAGAAGAGGTTTTGGTTTTATATTTATTATCTGCTGGTCGTGATTTCGTTGGAAAATGTAAATATAGAGGCCAGTTTGGCAAGTGATTTTCTTTCGCTTTTCAGACAGTGTTTCTGATGCGGTATACGTGTGCGCAACAACAAAGCGCCTTCCTTCACAATTTTATCATTAAATTTAACTTGCTTGTGCACAGTTCTATAATGCTGTAGTAGTCCTCGAGAAAAAACAATCGAGATTGTTACGGTCGCAATGAGGGCAACATTAGCCAACATATATTGCCATTCTGAAACGCTATCAAATATTCTCTTTGAGGACGCAAGCCGCATACAACACAAAGTTAAGACACACTATTGGCTGCAAGATGATGACTGCAAGATAGTCAAAACGTGGCATAAAAGCGTTAACCGTTTTCGGAGTGCCTATATTGTTTTGTATTTATTATTAGGTCAATGTGTAATATAATATGCCGTCACCCCGTTTTGACGGAGTCTATGTAATAATCGAGGGTCGAGAGGTCGAGGGTCAAAGTCGAGGGTAAAAAGTCGAGGGTATGTCGAGGGTCCCGAAAATCCCGCTTTTCACATTTTAAACGTATTTTAAATATTTTGCCACATTTTATTATGACTATAACGGTACGCCGGAATTAAGTTCTGCGTCTAAATCAACTGTCGCTCCCACGCCGTACCTATAATCGTATTAGGTTCGGCGCATGAGAAGTTCCGTTCGGAGTCTGTAATACAATAGAGACCTTAAGATTGACGTATTTTTACGAATACCTCAAACCGCAAACCGCTAGCGATCACGTGACTAGACTCCAGCGGTCGAATTTGCGGTATATTTTCAGGTTTTCAACGTGTAGAAATTGTTTTCGCGTATGAATAATCCCTCAGGATATTTTTCGAAAATATCAACCTATATTTTAGCAATAATCTGAAAACTTAAATTCAAGATATTCAACCGCTCATATAGTCAGACTGACTAGAGGTTCCCTTGTTATTTCACGGTCGTTAGTATACGCGGTTGATTCTAGTGAGAATGAGATTCCCTTGTTATTTCACGGTCGATACTGGACGCGGTTGATTCTATCATGATATCAAAAAACTCCGTATAAAACTCATTAAAAGTATTTAAAGCACAACACGGTTATATTTTTAGTATGAGCTACAATATTACAATCTCTACGAAGTCTGTTTTCCCATAGTTTTCCAAGTTCCTATGTCGTCTACGAAATCAATAACAGGAAATCGGTGCTCCGAATACTCAACACATTTCCGGTGTAGCGCTGTAGAGCTCGACACGCAACTCGACGCCAATTGTCTCATCCTACAACTTGACTCATATGGTATATGCACACTACAACAATGATAATATAAGAAACACAGCATGTCCAGCCTGCTAACTACAGTAGTGTGTAGTAGCATTAATGGTGCAGAGCGAAAAAGCACAGATCAAGTTACGACTTTAGTTCTGGGCTTACTAGATTGTTGCAAACGATACAATTGTGGGCTTCCATAAATGTAAAAATTTGAAGTAGGCAATAATGCTCACATACAATTGTAAGAATGAAGCGAGTAACTGATTCTCTCTGACTATTAATATACGCAGCTTTACTTCAACTCTATAGCAATTTTCAGTAACCATTTAATATTACAGTGTGAAAAGAGAGACAAGTCTAATATATTATTAAGATAGCAATTGATACTATAATTAATAACACTAGGAATTTGTTGCTATATTTGCTGATACTGTTGGGTATTTAATAGACGTTCTGCCTGATATTTTGTACAGGGAAATAAATATAATATAGAACATGGTTAACAGACGAGACAAAAATGGAAATGAACGCTCGTGATATATTATTACGTAGGTCCAGAAAAACTAAGAGCGCGTCTGACATACTTGCATATAAAAAAAACCGAAATGAAATAAATTATTTGGTAAATAAATCTAAGCAAGCATATTATAAGGACTTGCTAAGTGAAACCACAGATGACCCCAACAGTTTCTGGAGTACAATTAAGAAATTATACCCAAATAAACCCACAAAGAGACTTCCTCCTATGTTTAATATAAACTCAAATGATACTGCAGACCCATCAACCATATCAAATGGCTTTTGTTCGTATTTTAGCACCGTAATATCATCGCTAAAAGAAAAAGCTTTCTTGTTGAGGGACTGTGTATGGGTATTTCAAGATAAATTATGTCCAAAAACAAATGACCGTTTTAATTTCAGGGAAGTGACGGTACATAGTGTACAGAAGCAATTGCAACTCCTGAAACGAAAGAAATCGATTGGTTTGGACTATATACCAGCGCATTTACTAAAGGATTGTGCTAGTGTTATTGCGCAACCTTTGACTCACATTATAAATAGCTCTTTTCGTACTGGTGTCTTTCCAACTGACTGGAAACTTTCAAAATTGATTCCAATCCATAAATCAAAGGAGCGAAATAATGTTGAGAATTACCGCTCAATTTCAGTAATTCCAGCGATATCGAAAGTTATTGAGAAGTTAGTTTACTATCAACTATCAACATATTTGGAGGAAAATAACTTATTACATGACAGCCAATTTGGGTTCCGTAAGGGACGCTCAACTGAGCTAGCAGCAACTCTCTTTATTGATAATGTCAAAAGAAAAGTAAATGTTGGCAAATTAGTCGGCGCCGTTTTTATCGATCTCACAAAAGCCTTCGACACTCTTTCTCATGCAACCCTGCTGAATAAATTAAAAAGTTACGGGATATTAAGTCTTGAACTAGAATGGTTTCGTGATTACCTTTTTAACCGGTCACAACAAGTTCAATATAAGGATTGTCTGTCAAGAGTGGGAAAAGTTACATCTGGTGTTCCGCAGGGGTCCATACTCGGCCCACTCCTGTTTATCGTCTTTTTTAACGATTTTCCTTCCTGTTTGAAACATTCAAAAGTTACCATCTACGCAGATGACACAGTTATCTATGTTGTCGCTGGGATGGACACCTTTATTATTGAAACCCGACTGTCGGCTGATATGAATCTCATTTCAAAATGGTGTACCGAGAATGAACTAATCCTGAATCTTAATCCTGGTAAGACTGAATCAATGCTTTTTGGCACCGCAAAGAATCTTGCCAAAAAAGAGAAAACTCTGAATATTACCTATGGAAATAAGTCCATTAATTCCACTATAAATTACCAGTATCTAGGCGTTCATATCGATTACTCACTAAATTTAAACTCAAATTTCGACCGCATCTACAAGAAAGCCTGTGGAAGACTGAAACTGTTGCGAAAAATAAGGCCCTTTCTTAACACAACAGCAGCCAAAGCGATCTACCAAGGGATGGTAGTCCCAATTCTAACATACTGCGGGATATTGAATCTGAATGCGAGTAAATCCAGAAAGGACAAACTTCTATCCTTCCACGATCGTGCAAAGAACATCATCACATCTAATGCCGATCACGATGAATTAAACATCAAGACACCTACATCCATCAAAGAAATTAATGCCTGCAGACTTGTACGAAGATGCATGGATGGAAATGTGTGTTCTAATTACATAAATTACTTTGAGAAACGTGATCACAACGTGGCGACCAGAAACAATGGTTATCAGCTGGAACTACCAAAACTCCGATTAGAATATAGTAGAGGTTCCTTTTATTATATGGGAGCAAAACTTTATAATGAGTTACCTATACATATACGTATGACGGAAACTATGACTCTTTTGACAGTCTTTTGATAAATAATTTTTAACATTTTTTAACATTTCTTAATATTTTAACATCTATTTTTATAAACCATCTTTCAAATGAACTTTTAGCAACAGGACTCACATTGATAACAGATTCTTTGTAACCTACAATATTATCTGAAGTGATCATCCTGTATAAATATTCGTTCAATAAATAAAGACACCAGTATATGGAATGAAAAGGCTCTGCGCCGGGCGCACAACGATCTTTGTTGGCGCACAAATCGACGCAGAAAAGCCTACTTTGTTATATTTTGTTATGTAGAGTTGTACCTTTTTTGGCGCAGAAAACGGCGCACAATTCATAAAATTCGAAAGCTTTCATATGTGGGTCACAAGCTGCTTGCTTCACAAATTCATTGACACTGACGTTACTATAAACTTAATTTCTGAACGTATAAACTTGATTCAAACATCTTGAGATTGCTCTTTCCATGAGGATTGCACATATATGGAATTCATCTTGTCATAAAATGTTTTACTGCACTATATCGCGCTTTAAAAGGGAATGTGTATGTATTGCCGTAATAGGTATTGCCGCATTTCAACATTTTGCTCCGTTGCTATGGAGCAATCACCATAGCTCCGTTGCTATGGTGATGCCAACACGTGTTTCTAGTTTATCCTATCAACACCTTGATCAGGTTGCTATTTATATGGCATTCTTAGCATCGCAAAAATAACTGGCATGTTATGAATATCATAAAAGCTGGAAAATTATTACAATGAAGTTACGCTGTAGACGCAAAGTACAAAGAAGAAACATATTTGAAACTTTTCATTCTATGGCATTACTGATAGTTTTTTAATTTATTTATAACAATATTTTAGTTGGAGCTCACTCACCTTAAGCAATTTTCTTCAAGAAATCATGTCATTTGCTGTGGGATTATCGCGTTTTTCTTCAAGAAACACTCTTAAGACTATATTAAATTCAAACATAAGACGATCCCTATCAACGGTACGTAAATAATACGAAAAATTGACATCATATATATATTTTGTATGTTTAAATTTCGCACGTGCTTTGTATTTGGTACCCTGTAGACGGCCGGCCAAAGTTATAAAAGTTAGACTCCGATGACATTTTTTGTTACAAGTTGCCAACAGGCATTTTCTTAAAGCTTATGCATTGGCGAACAAGACTATATATGTTGCCATCTCTGATTTTGAATTTACCGCCAAAAATTTGAGAATTTTAGAGTTTTGCCTATTGAATTACTATAATAGCAAAAAATGCAGAATTTCAAGTTCACTTTTAACAAAAATAAACTATGCCAATAGAACGTTCACCAAAAAGTATACATAAGACAATTAAATGGCTAATGCGATTTTTCAAGCCCGTTTTGAGTTAAAGAAGGTTAAAGTTGGCAAATAGTAACTGAATAGGTAGGTTACAGTCGATTCTGCGCATGCGCGGGCTGTGTTTACATTTTGAACCACATTGACTATATAACATGAAGTATATAACAGGTGTTCGGAACACGATTCAGTGTGCAATGTTTCACAATTTGTACTTCACTGAATTTTTTCTACACTTTTAAATCTTTATATGACTTTAATTGAAAAATCGTGAATAAAGAGGCCGCTTTGAACCTTGTGTGGTCAGCTAGATAAAAAGGCAACAGCCAGAGCGGCGAAATCCCGAAAGTGCGAGTTCGATCATTGAATGATAATTTGTGTTTACTTTTGGAATTTAATGACTTGGAAGTGTTATAAATTTGTATAATCATGAAAATATTTCATGTGGTATCTCTCGTTCGAAACATGTTGCCAGAGTTGTTGTTGCAGTCATGGCAGAAGCACTGGAAGAAAGCCTCTCGCTTGACGAATTCGAAACAAGTGTGATCGAAAGTGTTGCTGCAGTGCCCAATGTAGACAACAATATCACTACATGTTCTTGTTGCGGCGCCTGTCTTCGCGAAAAAGGGCGGAATTATTGTCCGTGTAAAAGCGTAAATAGCTTTTGTTCTAGCGCGTGCCATGGAGACGATTTTGGATGCTGCATGAACAACAGAAGAGCCCAAGAGAGGGACAGTGAAGACACAGTAAGTATTAAAATATTTTGTTTATATTATATACAAAAATTATGTATGCTTTGCAATTATCGCTCAGATCGATAGAAGAATAAAATACTTTTTTTTTTCTTTGCATTAATATAAGAACAGTTTTATTCACTTTCACACTATACTTTTTTAGGATTCTGATTTCTCAATGCAAGAACTGGAAAGCGAGGTAGAGGAGGAGTTGATAGAAAGTGAAGAAGATAGGAGAGGACGTGGCAGAGGAAGAGCTAGAATTCGTGCTAGGGGAAGAGGTAGAGGTCAAACAAGAGGAGGGCGTGGAAGAGGAGGTCGTGTAAGAGGAGGTCGTGTAAGAGGAGGTCGTGGAACTGGAAGGGGGCGTTTAAATGAAGAGCCAGATGCTGCTGAAAATCAAGCCAACCATTAACAGCAGTTGGTGGTAAGAAAACTATATGTTGGCTTTTATTATATTTATATAAGTACAAAACTTGCCACCAGGGTAGGGATTATGTGGTTCCCAACATTCTAGCATCTGAGAGCACAAACCACCAAGCCCAGATCCCGACAACGAAACCCCTGAGTGGTGCAATTGTGGCCACTGCATTGTTGTGCCAACGCAGGAGAACAAATGCTGTGCGACAGTAAGACGTCCAATCATGCATTTCCAGAACAAATGTATTTAGACAAGTAGTTACTGATGGCAATGTTCTGGAAATTGCAATGAGATACAGGGAGGATGTTCTCGTTCTGAACAATGTCAGAGATAATCAAAGTTTTCGCCATAGACAATATGTACTATGGCAACATGGAAGGTTGGGAAGGGGTAACAGAAGGGTTGTTCCAAGCTGCTGTGTTGTTGCCATATGTGCTTGTTACCCTTCACCCAATGGTGTGTACACGGGATATAGGCTAGACTTGCTCCAAGTCTGTCTCTTAAAGGGGTTTTTATTTGGAAGTTATAAAGGATTGGGGAGTTATAAAGGGCTCACGAAAATGCGGGCGGGAGGAAATTAAGGCGGGTGGGTGCCGCCCGCCCGCCTTAATTTTCTCCCGCCCGCATTTTTTGTGCATCCTTTATAACTTTGTGTGCCTTTTATAACTCCCCAATCCTTTATAACTCCCCAATAAAAACCCCTTTAAGAGACAGACTTGGAGCAAGTCTAGATATAGGCCTGCACACTTGTAGATATTAAGCATATGATCCTTTATTTATGTTCTATTTTGTCTAAAAGCAGGCAATTTAACTTGCCTGCATTATGGAATTAGTAGCCTGTGCACAGTGTACACAGAAATTTTGTTTCCTGTGTATAGACTGCGAATCGACAAACAAAAGATAATTGTTCTGTCACATCTACATATTATTAGTGCATAATTTCGGATTTATAGTCTATCGTGTCATATTATTCTATATAATTATTGTTTAGCCTATCTCAATTTCCCCCTGATTCTCACATGATCAGAACAAGTTATTGTTTGCCGATTCACAGTCAATACAGGTAACAAAATTTATGCATAGACTGTTCACAGGCTATATGGTTAGGGTTTACTTCCATTATTTGCTGGATATGGAATTATAAATAAGAGGAGAGCCTTTTAATGTGTTAACAAATTCTTGCATGTGGTTATTAACAAGAAGTTCTAGCAGGCAGTTTTGTTTTTTGTTATTTACTAGTGGAGTTCAATACTAAAAATAGTATGGGAACAATTAACTTATTGGGTTGTGCCTCCCTACATTGTAATTTGTACTCTCAGTTTAACCATAGACAAGTCACTATTGCTAAAGGTTACTTTGCTGGTCATGATTTGCTGCAGCCTAAAACAAATTCTTCAATAAATTCCTGGTCATCGACTGTATTTTATTGGCCATCAAGTTCTTGGTACATGTACCAGCAAAATAACCTTGTTCTATTTACATAATAATTATTAATTGTATAATATTTCATATTCTTGGTACAAAATTAATTAAATCAGTTCATCAATCACATTTCTTCCAGATGGAAAAGAGTCGGTAAATGCATAGATGGATTTTCAGATTTTTCTGGGGGGGTGTGCAAACGAAATCTGTCACTTTATATTTAAATCCTACTACATCACTACTGTCATTTAAGTCAATTAGCATTTCATTAAATTGCAGAAGTTGAACATCAACCCCACTTTGGTGTATGAGTTACCTGACAACAACAAAGCAGATGCAAGAGTAAGATTTCCTGCTCTAATTTTGTTGCAAGATGGTTGAGCTCATCTCCCACCAACATGGCCAGACTGACACCCCCAGGAAACCACAAGACAGGTTCCCCGATACATCTTTCTATCAATCAATGACATAAGAGTGTCTGTAAATACAATACACTTTTCTATCTTTATGGCTTCTTGTGGGGTAACCTCTTTCTACGGTAGAGATGTACTCTGATGATGTTGTTGTCTTGGTTCCTTCGCTATTTCCACCTTCAGGCTCATCTCCATCTTCAGGCTCATCTCCATCTTCATGCTCATCTCCATCATGCCCATTTATAGTTACATTTAATACGTCCTCTATTAACGGTTCATCAAAAACAGGATCCAATCTAAATTGTGCATTAAGTATGTATTACTTGCATGCATGTACAGTAATACTGTACATACATAAATCATATGGTATATAAAGACAAGTTTTTTAAAACATGTACCCAAAAATGGGGAATATTTGCCGTGTGAGAAAGGCTAATTACATTATAGACTAACTCTTTATCAGTTTATGCCACCTTAATAATACCCTAACAGCCTCTGTTCAGCAGACACTAACCTGCTTTAATACAGGTTTGACAACAGCCTTTTAAGGGTTGTGTTGATGGCTTACATATACTTACTGAGGAAAATCATCAGTAGGAGACAGTATGTTTGGTGGCTGGATAGTCATATTAGATATGTCATCACCAAAGTCGTCATCACTTTCTCCACTACTGGCAGACATGGTTTCTTCGCCAATAGGATTTTGATCAAATCTGGTAAATTGTAAATACTTCATATATAAAAATCTTAATACTGTATATCATACCGAACAATGCAATTACTTGCTACTAAATCTGCAAGTAAAATCACTAAATCTGCAAGACTGAATTGAGTCTCAAATCAGCTTCTTAATTGCTTAGGCTAAATTTATTTGCGATAAAAACAAAGCACCATGTGCCAGAAAATGAATGAGACTGGAAAACATGCGTATAATGGGTAGACAATATTACACAATAAGCTCACATGTTAATATTTAGATTCTCACTTATCGTAGTACTTTATTTATTTATTTTTGTAGCTAGCCTGCAAGCCACAAAAGCTTGCCACAGAAATAAATAAACAACACAAAATTTGACATATACAGTATGTATGTCGTTGTGCTCTCTGTTTGAGTTTCTACGTTGCTAAAACATTACAGATACGTAAAAGAAAGTAAATAGAAAGCGTAAAATCATCATAAAAGGTCAAAGGTTTATTTGCATCATTAATATGCTTACCATAACGTGTTTCTCAATGCGTAATAATCGAGCAGAAACTCTGCGACATGCTGATCGGTTTTGAGGTTGTGATCTTCTTTGAACGCTCTCCACCTCTCGAAAGCATCAAATAACGACACTTTAGATGCGTCTCTTTTCTTGTCGTATTCTTTTCTAGCCTCAGATCTGCTACGATGGCTTATATTTCAAGGATCTACATCCGAACTTGATGTGCCGGAATCAGCCATCACTCCTTCCAATGGCGACAGTCGAATGAATATTGATTATAAGGCGGCCGCGCGTGTGTTTATTATGCTTTAGGACTGGAAACGTGTTATGATTGTAAGAACAAACCACCGCGCATGCGCAGAATCGACTGTAACCTACCTTTATCTGCATTTTCTGTATTTTTGAGCGTCAACAACTCAAAATACGGTATGAAAAACGTACAACTCGTTTAAATGTCTTATATATACTTTTTTGTGAACTTTTCAATGATATAGTTTATTTTTGTAAAACGTCAATGTGAAATTTTGAATTTTTTGCTGTTATAGTAATTCATAGGAAAAATTTTTAAATTCTCAAATTTTTGGCTGTAAAATCAAAATCAGAGATGGCAACATATATAGTCTTGTTCGTCAATGCCTGAGCTTTAAGAAAATGCCTGTTGGCAGCTTGTAACAAACAATGCCATCAAACACTTTTTCTGGGCACATTTTTAAGAGTTGGCCGGCCGTCTACTGGTTCCAGAGGCTCTTAAAGAACAATTGGAAAATAAACAAACATTAATTGAACTAATTATAGCCTTTGTGTGTTTAAAATTAGTTCAATGCTTGTTTATTTTCCAAACCGGTTTGACATGTTTTTACAAACAGCCAATCACATGCGAGGTTCAGATTCTGAACCTAATTAAGTATGGAAGTGAGATTCGCAATCGATTTGACCAGAAGCTCTTTCGCCTCGTATTTATTTCGCCTTGCCGTTATTTTGACTCGCCTTTCTTTAAGAGCCTCTGGAACCAGGGTATGTATTTGGTTCGGTATGGCATTAAAATTTTTGTAAAACTTTGTTTTTTTAGGTAAATACGAGTAATTATGGCCAAACAGTGCGAGGTTTTAGCGTGCCATTCAGATCATATGCGTAAGTATTGCATAAAATTTTAATAATGTGGTTGGTCAATTTTACCTCACGTTGGACGTTGGTAGATATGGTATAAAATGTTGATATAGTTTATAGTGTTATACCTAAAACAGATGAATATGAAGTAACCATCGGATGACTGACAGATCCTCTGTTTTAGTGTAAACTGTAAAGTGTAGACCAATATTAACTATCCAGATCAACAAGCAGGGCCGTACATATCGATTTTGGCTGGGGGGGTGAAGTTACGAAATGAGACCGACTCATCAATTCAGACCGACCTCTCACCCCCAATTCTAAATCGAAAAGTCAATTGAAAAATTACGTGTGCTGCTCCAATAAGTTGAATGGCAACACAATTCAATAAACAAAATATGTACACACATACTAATGACCACCTTGTATAAGAAAAAAACGTTTTATCTAATTACACTAATTGGAAATTGAGCAGAAACTTGTTCTCTGACTTTCAGTTACATTGAGTACTGCACATGAGAGTTCATGTCATACTGCCTTTAGTTTTTTAGAAATTACGTCAGTACACAGTGCTGTCAGTGCTAAAACTCTTAGGTGCTAAAATTATTAGGGACAGGATTCACAGACTTGAGTGGTGTCGCTAGTATCATAATGAAAATTTTGAGTGGAAGCTGATCAAGACAGTTTATCTTTCATATTATTAAATTTAATCAATATAGTCATATATTTATCAAGCGTCCGCGCTATGTTATTTTTGATTAATTAATCTCTATTACCTATTCTTATAATACAATAGAATGCAATAACTTGCGCATGAGTTGCCGCACAATTCAACTTGCGTAAGTTACGTTTCATATTTTTACTGAACTCATGTACACAGGGGAAGATCCAGCAGAATAGGACGACTGATGCAGTAGGACACCCATTCGCAGGGGCCTCCGGGGGAATCCTCCTCTGGGGAGTTTTGAAATCTAGGACCTCGTAGACACGATTTCCTGCGTTCTTAACAAATATTTTATTCCAATTTGTAGGTGGGAATCAGTAAAAAATTTCGAATTATATCGCAAAAACAATGTAGTTTTTCCG
Source organism: Trachythela sp. YZ-2020 (assembly GCA_016169945.1). Taxonomy (NCBI): domain Eukaryota; kingdom Metazoa; phylum Cnidaria; class Anthozoa; order Malacalcyonacea; family Clavulariidae; genus Trachythela; species Trachythela sp. YZ-2020. Next base: position 2,013,648 of record JADLSH010000157.1, read on the forward strand.
GATAAGAATAAGTTTAGCTTCCTGTACAATAAGTTTGCCATAAAGTATTTAATATGTAGATTATAGCAGTTGTGGCAACAGGCAACTGGCAATATTATGGTTCTATTTCAAAGTAGTTTGTTTTAGCATTTACAGTGCTTCAGTGCTTCTGTAAATATTCAACATATACGCACGCCACATACAGCTAGTATGAGTGATATGACATTCTAGAAGAACGCTTTACAACAAAGATTGAAACAGGATATTCGGTAAACTTTATATTTTAATTAATGCAACGATTGAAGTCGGTCTCTGAAACTATTTAGCCAGTCTCGCACAACATTACGTGGCGTAATGCGTCCAATTTAACAATGAATATCTTGAGACCGACTGCACATTTTGAGACCGACTGGATCATGATCTCTGGTGTGCACCCCCACATTTACGCCCCTGTCAACAAGCTAGAATAAGGTGATCTCACTGAATTATACTGACAAATGGTTAGGGTCTTGAAAGTTGCAACGAACTATACCATTTTGGTTCTGCTGGGAAAATGTGCTAACTAAGGGTAACAATATGGGGTAACAATATGGGGTGCCATATCAGCCAAAATTATATAATTATGAAATTAGCCAGCATTTTTCTTATTATTCGACAATCTTCGTTAACTTTAGCAGACATTTTTGCTTATTATTCAGCCTTGTTATTTAACAATTAGACAACGAGGCCGAATTGTCTATGAGCGAATAGTCAACGAGGCGAAGCCGAGTTGACTATTCGCTCATAGACAATGAGGCCGAGTTGTCTAATTGTTTTAGTATAAACTATAACATTAATTTACACGTCTTGCTGGTTTGCAAACCAATCTGAAATTTATATCGTATTAAGGAAGCAAATAGGTCAGTTTTTGTTCGCCTTAAATTGTGTTAAAATTCAACTTTAATTTTAAAATTTCATTGAGTGTATGTTGTTTTATCTATTTTCTTACCCTTAAAAATTGCCATTGCATATTTTGTTGCCTTTCTGGTTTTTTTTTCTGGTACGAAATAGTCCAAAAAGTCGTCCAAAAACATCATTTAAAAACACTTCGGCAAAACGCGAATTTTCCGCCATTTTGAATTTTCCTACTAGTGGTCTATCACCAATAGACCATTAGTAGCTCAGCCAATCACAACGTTGAATTTGTAATAGACTACTAGTAAGTTTATACTAATATTAATTAGCCAGCAATCTGCGACTTCAGCCCTAGGCCTAGAAACACGTGTTGGCATCACCATAGCAACGGAGCTAAGAAGGCGAGTGAAAGGAGGGTGAAAGAAGGCTAGTAGCTCATTGTAAAGACTGTGAATTTAATATCTAAGAACTATTTACTGTGAACTTTGAGAACTAATGAGTGTGAACTATTAACTCTGAGAACTATATAGCGTATACATTCATTTGCTGTGTGTTTTGAATAATATATTTTATCTTCTTGTGGTAAATGTTATTTTACTTGTTACCCACATTTATCCTTATTGTTTTCAACTTTTTATGGTATTTATATTGTAATACAAATAGATTATTGTATTGTTGTAATTTCGTATTTGTGGAAAACAACACAATTATTTACCAAAGCTTTCGATCTGTGAGACTGGATCATCAGTGGAAACATGCGAGAAATAAGAAAGCTTTGGTAAATTAATGATTGTGGTGTTATCCACAAAAACAAAATTAATTATTTTGATCACAATACAAACAACATATAAATATTAAATGTTCCACCAAATAATCGAAACCGACTGTCCAAAGTCTAAGAAGTCTATAAGCACGACGCGGCTAAACTATCGTTGCTCGTGTAACCACTTCGCTTGCGCCGGCAACGCAATGAAATTTGACCCGTTGCGTTGCCGGCGCGAGAAAAAAATCGCACGTGTCACCCGACCTTTAACCCGGGCGTTCTGTGTCCCCGTCCGCGGTCCAAACGTATCATGTCAGCGGTATTTCGACAAAATATTAAATAACATCGCCCGAAAGCAACTCGATGTTCAGCGCTATTTTATCACCGAATATAAAGATTGTTCTCTTACTTACCTGGATATTTATGGCCTTCGCTAAATTACTTTTTAGGAATGTTAGTTCTGTTTCCTAACCCTAACTCTAACCCTAAATCCTACCCCAAACCCTAACCCTAACCAAACCCTTACCCCAAACCCTAACCCAACCCCTAACCCTAATGTATGCTAAATAGTGAACCGCTGGTATGATATGACTGGATCGCGGGAGGGGTCGCACAACGCCCGGGTTAAATTATGGTTAAATTGATTACGACTTCGTACGGTGTTCCATTACGGCAATACATAAAGATGCCCTTTTAAAGCGCGATGTAGTACAGTAAAACTTTTTATCACAAGATGAATTCTATATATTTGTAATCCTCATGGAAAGAGCAATCTCAAGATGTTTGAATCAAGTTTATACGATCAGAATTTAAGTTAGTAACGCCGTAATGTCGATGAATTTGTGAAGCAAGCAGCTTGTGACCCACATATGGAAACTCTCAAATTTTATGAATTGTGCGCCGTTTTCTGCGCCAAAAAGGTACAACTCTTCATAACAAAATATAACAAAATATAACAAAATATAACAAAATATAACAAAATATAACAAAATATAACAAAATATAACAAAATATAACAAAATATAACAAAATATAACAAAATATAACAAAATATAACAAAATATAACAAAATATAACAAAATATAACAAAATATAACAAAATAGGCTTTTCTGCGTCGATTTGTGCGCCAACAAAGATCGTTGTGCGCCCGGCGCAAAGCCTTTTCATTCCTTATGTCGGGGGGTCGCGGGGGGGGGGGGGAGGTGGAGTAATGTTGAATTAAAAGTCTGGCATTTTCAGTGTTAGTTGGGGAAAATGTTCACTGCCCCCCCTAAAAATTTGGGCCCGTACGCCTATGATTTGCTGCCCCACTCTTACAATTCAGGCATGTTGAAATTTTTTATCTCAAGTTTATATCTTAAAAGAATGGTTAAAATTGGAGTTGATTCTTAGGAGATATCATGGCTGGCTGAAATTTTAAATTAAGCCTCTTTTCAGGATGTTTAGCCAGTAATTTCACAAAATAGTAAAGATTATAATATAATTTAATGTGGGTAGGTACCCGTACGTTGGCAACATTGGCTTACAAAGTTTATAGATTATATTTGGAAACATAATGATAGTACATTGAATAATTCACTATAAAATGTGAATTCCTGTTGTCACATAAAGTTAGGTTAAAGAGATTTCACAAATTTTTTTGTCGTTAAGAGAATTGTGAGACGTGAATAATTTAACTATGACCCACCCCTAATGCAGTGCATTATTTTTCCTGACCCACCCTCTTTGACATGTTGAAAAATAGTGACCACCCCCAATTTTTCATAGCTCACCCCCCCCTGTACTTTATGACCCGTTCCTGAGTACTGTATACAGTATAACACCTATATTTCTGTAGTTCTGAAGTACGGGGAGCAGTTTGTGGCATCGACTTGGGTACAACCAACTCCTGTGTGGCTGTGATGGAGGGTAAAACCCCCAAGGTGATTGAGAATGCTGAGGGTGCAAGGACGACACCATCCGTTATAGCTTTTGCATCTGATGGCGAAAGACTGGTAGGCGCCCCAGCAAAACGACAGGTAAAGAAAAATAATGTACTGATTTAATCAGGAATGCAGTTAGTTATAAGCTCAAAATTTTGTATAGATTACAACGTATTATGTGCAAAATGTTCAGTAACAACTGAAATTCGTTTGAATAACAGGCTATAACCAATCCACAGAATACAATTTATGCGTCAAAGAGGTATATCGGACGTCGTTTTAATGACCCAGAAGTTCAAAAAGACCTGTAAGTTTATTTGTTTAGAATAATGCATAATCATTAGTAATTAGTTACATTAATTAATCTGTTCAATGTTCACGCTGAAATTGCTGAATGTTTGCATTGTTGTCAATTTGTTTTTAGCAAAAATTTGTCGTTTAAAATTGTGAAAGCTTCGAATGGCGATGCTTGGTTTGATGTACAAGGCAAAATGTATTCTCCAAGTCAGATTGGAGCATTTGTGTTGATAAAAATGAAAGAAACGGCTGAAAACTATCTGAATACCACCGTTCAAAATGCTGTCGTTACTGTGCCAGCCTATTTTAATGACTCGCAAAGACAGGTAGAGTGTATTCTATTTCGTGTTTGAGAAAAATCAAACTTTTTCGTATACTGTCTTTATGTAATTGCATGGCTGCGGCAAGTTTTGTAAGACGTTAAATGATAAACAAATTGAACATGTACAAAGAAATGGTAGGTTTAAATGCTTGAGCAAGGAATGATAAATTATAAACAAAATGAATTGTAAATAAATGGAAAATGTACTATAACATAAATAGTGAGTGTAACATCGTTAGGAAAAAAGTGACAAATAATGAACAGATGCAGAGACACAGTAAGATATAGTACAAATCAAAAGAAAAATAAACTGATGGAAATAGCTAGCAGATTATAAAAATATGCCAAGAGATAATAGGTGTTTATCTTTAGGACAACAAAGAATAAATAAATATGGTACTGAACAAATCAAGTTAGTAAACAAACTTGGAAATACAAGTTAGAAATACAAAACTAGTAAAGACGTACTAAGGAATGAATGTTAATCCTTTATGCAATAAATAATAAACAAACAGAAATAGTACACTTTAATAGAAAGTAATAAACAAATGGAAAAAGAAATGCCAATGCAATTATACCAAAAATATATGAGTCTGTAATCTAGGCAGTAAATGATGAAGAAATGAATATGAAAGAAATGGACAAAATAGAAATTGATGAAGAAATAATGAATGTTAATTATTTAGGCAACAAAAGATGCAGGTAAGATTGCAGGTCTAAATGTTCTTCGTGTGATCAACGAACCGACAGCGGCCGCACTCGCTTATGGAATGGAAAGAGCGGAGGACAAAATGTATGTCTGTTTTATAATGTAAAATAATTCTCAGTTCAGAAAATATACTACTAGACACGTAAAAATTTCACAGCTTGTGAACAAGATGTGTTAGCAACAGACTTGTAGCCAGCTTGTCAATAAGTTGTAACAATGCTGTCATTTTATCAAGTTGCTACAAGGTTGTCACTCACAACACAACTTGTTAACAAGTTGTTGAATTGCAGGACGATAACAACATGTTGGAACAACTTGTAACAAATCCAACCTTGTATAGCAAGTTGACAACAAGCCGTTGACAGCTTGTGAACAAGCTGGGAACAAGCAGTGCGAACACAAGTTGTTGAAACACCATTGGTACAAGTCTGTTGCAGGTTTGTCACAACTTGTGCGTTTTTTAGGGATGAGCCGATAACGAAAATTGCCAATTACTGAGGCCGATTATTTGTAGGCCGATTAATCGGTATCTGCCGATTATTGTAAGTAGCAAGACGGCGGTGTAAAAACCTTTCAAAGACGACGGTGTAAAAACCTTTGAAAGACGGCGGTTGCTTTGAAGTTCTTTGACCAAAGACTTTGATCACAGAAACTTTGATGGACATAGGCATAGGATATGGTGATCACAAATATAGATGGAGAATATAAAACGTAACGAACCTAATTGGATTGGTTTTCTTATCGTTCTTAGTTTGGCAGTTTACGATCTTGGAGGGGGCACATTTGATGTGTCAATCTTGGAAATCCAAAAAGGAGTCTTTGAAGTGAAGGCGACCAACGGTGATACATATTTAGGCGGGGAAGATTTTGACAACGCTCTCCTTCAACATTTCGTGAAGGAATTCAAAAGAGAGGTGTGCATTTAGCTTCTTGATTGTATCTACATGCAGTATAGACTATACAGTATCTCCACAAGTTTTTTTAAGTCGTCGCAGAATTATTTCGTGCACTTAAAATGGATAAAACTCGTCGCCAATCTCTGTTGCTTCGATATTTGAATAGCTAGAGCGGCAGGCCGGAATCCCGAAGATGCGAATTCAAATCTTGCTTTGACTTTGGCAGTGTAAGAAATCACATTTGAAATTTTCCTTTCAGCTTATTTATGCTTGTACCTTGTGAAAGACGTGCAGTAAATGATCTATGTGTTTGAAACGCTACAGTAACTGTATTTTATATTTTATCTACGAGCAGCATAATCAATCTTCATTAAGATTTAAAGTTTATTTACGGTACTCTACAAGTAAACATTCATAATAACCCAGTCGGTGTTTATGCTTGTCGCTCGTTGGACTTTTAAAACAAGTTATATCGTAGTTTCCAAAGGTCGCAGATGTATAAATTTGAATTTTTTTATTCTCAACAGATGTATAAATTTGAATTTTTTTAGTCTGGTGTGGACTTAACCCAGGACAACATGATAATTCAAAGATTGCGAGAAGCCGCAGAGAAGGCTAAAATTGAACTTTCATCGTCAATTCAGGTACGTTAATACCGAGTAACTATTTAAACTATAAATTATTATGATTGTTCAAGACAGTACACACGTAACGATGTTGTCATTTTATCAAGTTGCCTTGTAGGTTGTCACTCACAACTTGTTAATAAATTGTCGAATTGCAGGACGATAACAAGTTGTTGGAACAACTTGTAACAAGCCTGTTGAGTGAACAACCTTGTAGGAAGTTGTCAACAAGCTGTTGACAACTTGTCAACAAGCTGGGGACAAACAGTGCGAACACATCCTGATAACAAGTTGTAGAAATAGCATTGTTAACCGAAGGAGCCAGAGATTTCACGCGATACTGACCAGCGTATATTTAAAAGAAACCACATAAAGGACCAAACTTCATAATTACAAGTGGCTTCATGATTACAGAAATACTTGATTTTTGAAAAGAAATAATTGAATATATATAGCTTTATTTGAATCCATATTTTAGACTGATATCAACTTGCCATATATAACCGTTGGACCATCAGGCCCTCAGCATATGAACATGAAACTAACTCGGTCGAAATACGAGTCTCTTGTCAATGACTTGATACGAAGGACAATTGAACCTTGCAAGAAATGTATGAAAGATGCTGATTGTACCATGTCTGATATTGGTGAGGTCTTGCTGGTTGGTGGAATGACCAGAATGCCTAAGGTTTGGTATATATAATTGTTTTATGGTTAGAAAATACGACGCGAACGCCCAATTTTAATTTCTTCCAAGTTTTAAAAAAGTGGCCATTCTAAATTCTCACAACAAGACCAACAATCGCAGCCTTGTTTTGACGGCTCATTGACGGCATTTGATGTAAAGTTTGGTCCTAATTAATTTTAAATATTTGCCACCCAAAATGGCGAAAGCCATGCAAACAAAACATCACATGTGTACTGTTGTGACGTCACTTGCAAGGGCTGAATGCTGTAGAGTCGGCGAAATGACATTATTTAGCAAAGACCTTTATCGTGCTATTTCAATTAATATGGAATTCCATGTTAGCACTCTATTAATATCAGAGTTGAAAAAAGCGGATCAAAGTCCAAAAATAGTATAAAACCTTTGCGGGCTACATACATCTTAAAAACTTTGGCGTCCGCGTCGTTTGTGAAAACATAAGAATAAATAGGGAACGTATGGGAATTTTGTTTTGAACGGATGTGTAAATTGACTCAAAAAGCGTGATAAAGTTCTACTTGGTTAAGAAAAAGAGCTTAATACAATGGAACTTGTCCACAAAAGTAGAACACGCGCATTCTTCATATTCATGTGCGAGTTGTTTTGGCCATTTGTAAATACTGCAACTTTTCTCTAAGGTCCAACAACTCGTCCAAGAAATATTCGGTCGTGCCCCGAGCAAGTCCGTAAATCCAGACGAAGCAGTGGCGTTAGGAGCAGCAATTCAAGGCGGTGTTCTTGCCGGTGATGTGAAAGACGTCTTGTTGTTGGATGTTACGCCACTCTCCCTCGGAATTGAAACACTCGGCGGTGTGTTTACAAAACTTATCGAACGAAATACCACCATTCCTACCAAAAAGAGTCAGGTATTCTTTCTCATGCAATTATATACAAAATAATAAAACATCATAAAATGGTTATTTATTTCTGAAAACTCACCACAAAAGTTGTTACGAGATGATTTGGACGTCAAAAGCTATCGGGTACGTGCAGCAACGTTGTTTGGTCAAGCGTCAAATCAAGGAACCAATACGCGTACAGTATATAATGTCTCGCTTAGTGAATGAGCAAATTTTTGTCTGCGTAAATATATGCTCTTTCTACCGTATATGTTCGAGACTCTTTCTTAACGAAATTTGTTTTCTTTGCAATGTTAAGGTGTTCTCGACTGCTGCCGATGGACAAACTCAGGTCGAAATCAAAGTGTGCCAAGGCGAACGAGAAATGGCCGTTGATAATAAAACGTTGGGACAGTTTTCGCTGGTATGTATTATTTATTGGTTGTACCCAATTCACAATTTTGATTTACTCGCATATCTTATTGCTAATGTACAGTAACTATAAACATTCGGATTGTGTATATAAGTGAATAACTCGTATAAATACAGCAATTCTAATTACTATATAGTTATCTTTTGTTCTATTCTACACACGTAAAAATCTCACATCTTGTCAACAAGATTTGTTCGCAACAGACTTGTAGCAAGTTTGTCAACAAGTTGTAACAATGTTGCCAAGGTTGTCACTCACAACTTGTTAACACGTTGTTGAATTGCAGGACGATAACAAATTGTTGGAACAACTTGTAACAAGTCCGTTGAATCAACAACCTTGTAGCAAGTTGTCAACAAGCCGATGACACCTTGTCAACAAACTGGGAACAAGCAGTGCGAACACATCCTGATGACAAGTTGTTGAAACAGCATTGGTACAAGTCTGCTGCAGATTTGTTACAACTTGTGCGTTTTTATGTGTGTGCACTTTCATAGACTAGAGCAATGGTATGAGTGCTGGCAATGATTTCACATTGCAAATTCGAGAAATGTGTATTCAAATGTGCAATGTTTTGTTCGTTCTTCATAGGTCGGCATTCCTCCAGTACCACGTGGTATACCACAGATTGATGTTGCATTTGATATCGATGCCAACGGAATTGTGAACGTGTCCGCTCGCGACAAGGGAACTGGGAAAGAGCAACAAAGTAAGTTTCGGTGTCGACGTTTATCGAGTATGACAAATAAATTCGCTTAATGTAACCCATCATGTGATTGTAGCATTTGATTTATCGATTCTTTTCAGTTGTGATACAATCATCTGGTGGTCTGAGCAAAGACGAAATAGAAAACATGGTTAAACAAGCTGAATTGTACGCAGAAAGTGACAAAGAACGAAAGGTGCACTGTAATTATTAATAGAGAAAGGAGTCGACTCCATTTCGACACCAAAAGTGACTTTTCCTAACCTGTTAAGGGCAACAAATAGTAGGACTGTATAATCTATACCATTATATTTTCAATTACCATAATATTATACTGGCATCACTCCCATCATATATACACGAATTTGCGGTTAATGCTCAGCAACTGGGCTCTGTAGCTCAGTTGGTTAGAGCGCTGCACCGGAATCGCAGGGCCACATGTTCGATTCCTGCCAGAGTGCCTAAAGTTCCATTTCTCGCAAGTCGCAACTACTCCTGGTTAGGTCTAAAAATGTATATAAATTTTCGTTCGAATATATTTTCACCCTGTATAAGTTATACCAATATACCACCACCCATTTGTCAGTTGTTCTTGAATGTCGCCTGTTCTTGGTTGAAGATGTTTTGCTTTTCCCGCAGGAAAAAACCGAAGCTGTCAATCATGCTGAAAGTATCTTACACGATACAGAATCCAAGATTGAAGAATTCAAAGATCAGTTGCCGCGAGAAGAGGTTTGTTATTTCATTTACATACAGTATGTACAGTATTTGTGTAACTCGTAATTGTTTAGTTTCCGCCATTTTGGTAGCAAATTCCACTGGGGAAATTCAATCTAATTAAAATGAAATCCAACATGGCTGACATTAATATATACGCCAACTTTCCGATTCTAGCGTGATATAGCTGGTCTTATAACTCTCAGTATTCCGCAAGATATAAGCGAAAACGGCACTTGGATGAAATCCACGATAATGCTACCCAAAATGGCGGATTATTTAGTGACTGCAAGACCCGCTATAGAATATGCTAATTTGTCTGACGTGTCAGACTACCACGATAGAATATGCTAATTTGTCTGATGCAACAGACTTAGATCTTAATAACCATTTATTTCAAGGTTTCTAGTTTGAAGGAAGAAATCACGAAGGTTCGTGAAGTGTTGGCAAACACAGAAAACTCTTCAGCTGAAGAAATCAAAGGACAGTGCAGTGAATTACAACAGAGATCACTTAAACTTTTCGAAATGGCCTATAAAAAGGTACGATTTTGATTTCTATCGGTCGTCTTAATGATGCAAGATTTAGAATGTCATCTCTAAATGTTTCATGTATTTTCTACCAATATATGGGGGCTTCGGTGGCGCAGTCGTCAGAGCAAGCGCCTTTTACCTCTGAGATCGTGGGGTTCGATTGTCGCTGGGGACTCATGACACTTCATGTGAAAAGAGTCAGTCAACGGTCTACCGAAAGTCGTGGGTTTTCTCCGGGTACTCAGGTTTTCTCCCACAGGGATTGTTGACAGGGTGGGTTCGGATAAGCCCCAAACTAACCCTTCCATCGTAGCTGTGCTCCAAAACTGTGAGTCATACGGTGGCAGCCAGAGGCGCCTTTAATAAGCCTTCGACTCGATCAAGTCGAGCTGCGTCCTTCGTAATTCAGCTCAGCTCTCATCTGCAAGTAAGGATGATTAGTGCACCCCCACTCACCTAACTTACCGTCACTTACCTAAACACGATCTGCTGCATGATAGTGCAAAGCCCATTCACCTATTGATTGTATAACATATTTGCATAGTCATATTTCTAAATAATAATTATATTAATTCAAGATGGCGTCCGAAAGAGATGGTGGCGCCCAACAAACTGAAGAACAAGAACAAGAAAAAAAGTAGGGCGAAAACTAAACGATAAAAAGCACTATTAGAGTCGAGATGTTGTGGCAAGGAAAATTGTAGACTTGGTCCAATTACCTCTTTCCGTGTGGGCCCACTATACGGTGGCCACAAGTGCAACGTCAAAAATAAATTGGTAATCAAATTCAAATTCACACTCCAAATTTCAAATTCATCACTCCGATTTCAAACTTATCACTCCAAATTCAAATACAGTACCTCACTTCAAATTCACACTCCGAATTCAAATCAAACTCCGAAATGGTAAGTACTTCATGTATGCCTCTTATGGAGTCCCCAGGAAGTTCCAGAGGGAGAGAGGGTATATATATTCTACACTTATAAAGACCATGCATTAGACTGTAACACCCTATAGTAGAGACTGTAGAGTGCATTAGCCTTATGGTAGAGTGCATTAGACTACATTACACTGCGTTACACTGCATTAGGCTGCATTACCCTAGGCAGCATTAGACCGCATTAATAGTCTGCATTAGACTGCATTTCCCCAGGCTGCATTAGACTGCATTAGACCAGTGTAGAGGAGGAATGAGGGTCTTCCCAAAACGCAATGCGACTCATTATTCAAAATTGAAATTTCCGACCATGCGTGATGAAAAATTGTGGATTTATATTTTGATTTTTCTCTCTGAAAATTTGTATTTTTAAAGGTACGTTTTTACGATTATATTAATCGTATATCGAATTTTATTATTCTTATTTTTCTTAATTTCTCTGTCGAGTTTTAATGGTACTAATCCCCGATGGTATTGCTATTATTTTCGGGTCAGAACATAAAAGAACTAAAGTGACTTTGATATACGCCGGGAGTAAGGAGGTTATTATATTTTTCGATACGGAAAGTCAACATAATCACATCATCGAATTCAGGAAGAGTTGTTCTATCTTTTGATACTTTAAAACCCAAATAACCCCCTGAAACCGACGAGTAGTCGCGATTTGAACATGAGGTAATTTACTATAATTAATCTTTTCGTTGTCGCGAGTGGCGGGAATTCAAGTATCAAATTCAACGTATTGCTTCTCACTACTTTGTGAAACCATTTCATTATTATTTTATACACATGGCCATAATAGCTACAAATACTGCCCCCCCCCCTCCCCCCAAGTACAGTGCTGCAGGAACCATTGATTTTTGGTTTACTTTTTATCGCGCAAATCAACATTGTAAGGGGGAGTGGGGACAGTTTTGTAAGACAAACTTTTGTAAATTTCCCATACAGTTTTCACCCAAATCGAACCAAAAGTTTAATCGATTTGTCCTTGGCCTGCTATGGCCATTATGCATGGGTCAATTCTTGCTGTTAGCATCCCCCCCCGGGCAACCCCCGGGACAATGCAGCAAATCATGTTCCGGGGCCGGGAATTGGTTTGATGATTTTGTCCCGGGGGTTTAGGCAGGGAATGTGCGAGATCTAGGGTTTGGTGACTGGCAATGTACTGACTAGTCCCTAGTCCTCTGTGCGCGTGCTATTTTTCCGTGACAGGCGCGCAAAAGCCCATCAAAAGTTGGATATACAGCATCTCAAAAAGATTGTTGACAATAGAAGAAGGGCTGCTGAGAAAGCAAAACAAAGATTTATGAAGCGCTTTGATTTTCTGTTGAAAGTATCTGTTTTTTATGTTAAAGTCCTTGCATTAGTTTTTCACCCTTGCCCGGGGGTTGGGTTGTTAATTTTCAAATTCCCGGGGGCTGGGAATGTGCAGTGAGCTTTAAAACAATTTACAAATCCCCAGGGTGTCGCCCGGGGGGGATGATAACAGCAAGAATTGATCCATGCATTAGCTCCACAAATTTTCGTATTGAAATGTTTATTGGTTTTTGAGTTGTCGTACTGACAAACAAACACACAAACAAACAATGTTGACTAGATGGCAAAAATCCTCACTGACACTGGTAAAAAACATAGACACACATTGCCACAAGTGTATTAAATTAGAACATTTTATTTCTTAAATACTACATGTTGATATAATATTAATATAATATTATATATTTTTACTTGAATACTTAATTTACATCCTATATTCTTGTCTATTACATCTACAATTTTATTAATATTTATATATACACGTAAATATTACGTTTACTTTCTAACATTCATTCTGAATTTACTAATATCCAATTGTTACAATTAACATATAACAATTGGATGTTACAAATTTGGATTTCTTCCAACTTTTCATTTCAACTTTAAGAATTTGATTATGGCGGCGATGTTTCCAAAGCCTTTCACAGCGTTGTACAATTCCTCGAATATTTCGTTATATTGAACTATTTGCACACGTCTTGGGGTTGCCTTTATCCCTGCATTGATCTATAATAGGGTAAAAATTTGTGAGTTTACGGCAAGCGAATGTTAATTGAGACATAATTCCGCTCGTTTCTGTGCTCAATAAATGCAACCCCGAAGAAACTACATTCACGATCCAACGTTTGCCATTCCAGTCCACACGCATAAAAATGCCCAAGTTGTAACAAATCTGCAGCAGACTTGTACCAATGCTGTTTCAACAACTTGTTATCAGGATGTGTTCGCACTGCTTGTTCTCCCAGCTTGTCGACAAGTTTTCGACGGCTTGTTGACAACTTGCTACAAGATTGTTGACTCAATTACGCGGACTTGTTACAAGTTGTTCCAACGACTTGTTATCGTCCTGCAATTCAACAACTTGTTAACAAGTCGTGAGTGACAACCTTGTAGCAACTTGATAAAATGACAACATTGTTACAACTTGTTGACAAGTTTGCGACAAGTCTGTTGCGAACACGTGCAGTGTCTTCGAGTCGAAAGCGTTGTTGATAAATATACGCAATGTTTCCACAAGACAGGCCGATAGAAAATGTGAACTTTGATACTTACCAGACATTTTTTAACGTCCATTTTATGCAATAAAGCATCATATTTTACCGGAAGAAGTTTTGGCACCGAAGGAGTCTGGAACGAAAAGTACAATTAACAAGTTAAATACTTTGCACATCAACTGTCACAACACTCCTCGTAAAGAAGACATATTAGTCCGCTCGCCTCAGAGTTGCATATTTTCCCACATGCAGGCTTTTTCCTGGGTAGGTTTGCCAGTTGGCCATTGCAGTACTGCTAGTCTGATAGACTTGCTACAAGTCGACTCCATTGACGCGCGGTAAAGCCCAGACGCGCAGTTAAGCCCAATTCAACGAAAGCGCGAGTCGGAAATTGGCCACTTGATAAGGGCCGAGGAGTCGACTTGTTGCTCTTGCAGCGCGCCAAATTTTACCGACTCGAATCCTAGTCGGTGCATGTTAGCCAATCAGATTTGAGAATTGGCCATACGTACGTGTACCTGTCAACACTCAAGTATCGATGGTTTTTCCTATTCCCGTGTTTGTTTATCCAAAGGTTTATCTCTATACTGCATTGGTGAACATTCAAGCTATAACTTTTAGATATTTTGTGAGTTTTCTATTCGTAGCATCATGTATTCAATCAAAGATGCTATAAGTTATGGCCTTAGGTAGCTTGGATTCGAACAAATAAGAGAAAATCAACGGCAAGTTGTAGAAGCATATCTCTCCGGCCGTGATGTTTTGATGGTCTCGCCAACTGCGTCTGACAAAAGCCTTACTTTTCACATTGCTCCATCATACTCTTTATTTAAAACACGGTATCGCTTCATTTACATCAATGATCTTCCAGGGAGCCGTGTTACATAATTATTATAAAATGGGTATAAAGTAAAAAAAAACCCAACTAAACTATAACTTAACTAACAATAAATTTAAAGTGAAGAATATTTTACAGATTATTTACAATATTTGACAAACCCAGTTTAAATGAGCTTAGGTTTGTCTGATCTCTAACCTCAACAGGGATTTTATTCCAAAGGACGGAGCCCCTATAATGAATGCTACATTTTCCTTTTTCAGATTTATATCTAGGAACGTGTAGGTTTTTTTCTGAATTTCTCACATTGTAAGAATGAACATTTGACGTTTTTGTAAAAATCTTTCTCAAGTACAATGGAGAAAGGTTGTTGTAGATTTTAAACAATAGCACAGAAAGTTGCATATTTCTTCTGTGTTCTAGTTTTTCCCAACTCAGATCATCCAGTAATTCACTAGAGTGCTTATTCATCTCATAATTTGAGAGTGTCACTATCCTTGCAGCCCTATTTTGTAATTTTTGGAGTCTTTCAGATAGACCGTTCCCAATGTTTCCCCATACAGGGCTGCAATAATCAAAATATGGCAAGATCAGTGCCTTGTACATATTTACTCGTGTTTGAAAAGGCATTGTTGGGCTTACACGTTTCAAAACTGCAAGTCCAGCAGAAATTTTCTTGGAAACTATGTCAATATGTTTGTTCCAGGTTAGATTTTCATCAATATGGACCCCAAGAGATTTATATGTTGTTTCTCTGATAAGGGATACATTGTTAACCTGTATTTTAAAGTCTTTTGGTACTTGGGAAATCATAAACTGACTCCCTATTATCATGTATTTCGTTTTCCTAACATTTAAGGTTAATTTATTAGCTTTTAACCATTCATGAATAACATTGATATCATGATTCATTTGAGCATTAAGGATATTTGCATCCGCATTTGCTGAAGTCACGGTGGTATCATCAGCATACATTCTTGGTTTGGAAAACAAATTACATGAAGGGAGATCATTTATATACAGAATAAATAGTAGTGGTCCTAAAATAGAGCCTTGTGGTATTCCACAATTTAATGAACAAACATCTGACAGCACTCCATTAACCAAGGTTTTTTGCTTTCTTGCAGTAAGATAAGATTTAAACCAATCAAGAGATTTAAATTTTACTCCATAAAGTTCTAGCTTTTTTATCATAATAGAGTGGTCCATGGTGTCAAAAGCTTTTTTAAGGTCCAGAAATATCACACCATTTAGAAGGTTTTCATCAATATTTCTGTACCACTCATTGGTAATTTCAAGTAATGTTGTTTCAGTGGAAAACATAGGCCTGAAACCTGATTGAGATTCAGTTAAAAGATTATTTTCATTTAAATAGGCATAAAGCTGATTGAATACAATCTTTTCAATCAGTTTACTTACAATAGGAAGAACAGAGATTGGTCTATAGTTATTAGGATCAGCCCGGTTGTCTTCTTTGAAAATTGGCAAGACTCTTGCAAGCTTCCATTTATTGGGGAAAATTCCAGTGGTGATTGATAGATTAATTATATATGTTAATGACTGTAAGACTACTGGTGCTGCTTCCTTTAATAAGCGAGTAGATATATTATCAAGCCCAGTAGCTTTATTGTTGGACAATTTGTTGATTAAATGTAATATCACTTCACAAGAAGTTTGTTCTAAAGTAAATGTATGATTTGAAGGAGTGATATAATCTCTAAAATGAGAAGACGTATCAGGTATCTTTGAAGCTAGAGAAGGTCCAACTTCAGAGAAATGTTTGTTTAAACTTGCACTAATGCTACTAGGGGTATTATATGTAACATTTTCTATCTCAAGTTTATTTATGTTGCTGGTCTTGGATTCATTTCCTATTATTTTGTTAATTCCCTTCCACGTTTTCCTGATATCACCATAGTTTTCTTTAAAATAATTGTCATAATAGTCAGTTTTTGCTGTTTTAATATCATAGTTTACTTTGTTTTTCAGGAACTTGTAGTTTTCCCAATTTGTATCAGAAGAAAATTTCAAAGCTATTTTTTTAGATTTGTCTCTTTCAAACATTTGTTTTTTTAGTTCTGGCGTGATCCATGGTGAGGGTTTTCCCCGAATTCTCTTTTTCTTGCATGGTGCATGTTTATCAGCAGTGTCCAAAAACATCTGCTGCCATATGTTCCATGCTTTATCTGGATCATTTTCAATCTCTACAAGGTGCCAGGGGGCTATAGCGAGATCATTTCTGAATTTCAAAGGATCAAATCTTTTAAAACATCTAGCTTTTACTAGTTTAGGACTTGATTTTGGAATACAAATATTTCTTATTGCATATATAAGACTATGATCACTCAATCCAATATTTGACACCCCAATATGAGAGTATTTCAGGGGATCATTCGTTAAAAACAAGTCAATTATGGAAGAAGTGTCCTTAGTAACACGAGTAGGTTGTTCAATTAATTGGCTATATTGATACATATCACAAATATCCAATAATCTTTTTGTTTTATGATCTGGTGGTGAGGCTCCCACATTACAATTTAGATCACCAATAATATTTACTTCCATATTATAAACTTCTAAATTTTCTAGAATCGTTTCAAAATTATCTATAATATCAATTGTTGAACCTGGTGGTCTATACCAAGTCCCAACAATGAAGGGTTTGGTTTTAGGTTTTGTTACCTGAATAAAAACCATCTCAAGATTATTTTCTTTGAGATTTGTCAGACGTTTGTAGTTTATGGAACTTCTAATATAGAGTCCTACACCACCACCAAATCTGTTACGATCTTTTCTCTCAAAGTCATAGCCAGGAATATTAATTTCACCATTTGAAATAGTTTGGTCAAGACGTGTCTCATTTATAGTTAAAATATCAATAGATTTGTCCAGCATATAAATTCTAAGTTGATCAATATGCTTATACAGACTAACCAGGTTAATGGAGGCTATTTTAAAGCCTCTGGTATTAGGAATACCAAAGGTTGGTGTTGACGTATGATGTGATTCATACGTGGTAGGGATGGGAGTATCAGTAATCACTGGATGATCATGGTTAGTATTATTTCCCACCCTGTTGAGGTTGACATGAGATCAAGCAAACATACCTAAACAGTTAACAAAATTATTACAAATAATATTATTACCTGTCTCGTTTAAGTGTAATCCACTCTTATTTAGATTGTTACCTCTAATGTTTTTGTGTTCGATTAAATTCCAACCATTTTCTTTGCAGGATTTCTTTAGCCTCTTGTTGACCTCTTTCACAGCCTCGTTTGGGTTGTCCCTGTCAGATCTTGTAATTAGTTCCGAGATTATGACATTGGTGTTGGTCTTGTTCTCAATTTGTCTTGCAAGATCCACAATGTTGTCCGCAACCAAATCTCAAAAAAACGCTTTTTTGCAATAAAACAAATTCGGCTCCGAAGAATTTTTTTTAAATCGCATATTTCAATACTTTGTACTTTAGGTGCTCGTGTGCAAAAAATAAAAAAGTTTTACCGAAGGAAAATCCAAAAAATTAAGAAAGAAGATAAAAATACGACAATCTCTAAATCGCGTTGTTACCATGGCAACGTAGATATTTAGAAACATTTTTTGTTTTTCGTAATCCGCAATACTGTGGCAATCTGATGGCCAAGTCTCGTGACCATACCTTGCAAAATAAGCAAATAATGGACCTTAGAGCACATTTGCGTGCTAAAGAATTAAAACTGTAGGGAGCCTCCTTAACATAGTATTCAACTCCTCGACCTCGTGGTTGTCCTTCGCCAGCTCAAATTTCTCTTCAACAGCTCGTCTCCGGATAGAAAATAAGTAAATAACTGCAACAAAATGCCTGCGGTTACAAGCTTCGGTACTGACCCGTATCATCAGAACTATTCTGACTTGCTCTCAGCAATTTTCTTCGAAAGATCATGTCTTTTGCTATGGGATTATCGCATTTTTGCCCGCCAATTTTAAGGCGATGCCTGCGGAGGAGGCTAAGGCGATCCCTATCAACGGTACGTAAATAATACGAAAATTATCTGAATATTTGATTTAAACATCTTTATGTTGCTTGTTTGATGAGGATTACAAATATATAATATTCATCTTTTCATAAAAAAGTTTTACTGTACTATATTGCGCTTTAAATGAGGTTACATAGTAACGGTGTTGGTAGATGGAATACTCGAACGGAAATATATATGTAATATATACAAACCGCACAAGAGGTCTTTATCAGATTTAAAACATCGAGGCGCAGCCGAGTGTTTTAGATCTGATAAAGGCCGAACTGTAAGGTTTGTATATGACTTCTAAAATGACTCGTTTTGTACGCTCACTGGCGTTGGAATTTTGAAGATTGATGTTATCTACGCTGTAAAAATTGAAGGAGAAAATTTCTATCAAATATATAGATCCGCTACGGGTCTAGCCTGCGTGGCAGGCGTTCTATTGTGGGGGAGGGAGTTTTGTTTAGAGCGCGCGCTTTTTTTTTGAGAGCGCGCGCCAGGTGAGAAGTTAGGGGGGGAGGAGAAAAAGCGAAGGGAGAGGCGAGATGAACGCCTGCCCAAATCCTATTCATAAACGAGACAAGGCTAAAACAAATACGACTGGAAATTATAGTAACACCTCTTCAAATAACCAATGAAAAAACGCTGGGGAAATTAGTGATGATTGAGCGATAACGCTCCGGAAATTGATGTTAATTGATGTGCCCGAACATCGCTGTAGGTGTTCGCTTGCAAACAGAAATTGTGGTGGATTCTGAGATACTTCGGGTTAATTTCGTATCAGTAAGTGAACATGCAGTCATTCCAAGAGACTGTGCTTCAGCAATCTGGTCTTTCACAATGCTCTCCAAAGAACATACCATAATACTACACGATTGAGTATCGCCATCGATAAAAACCTCTAGCTTCGATTTGGCTATTGTAAACACTTGAAAGATTAAGCTTTTCCCAAAGTCCGTTGGCAGAACAGCAAGCACGTCTAGACCAAAAAGCAGCTCAGTAACGGTTTTTGCTGTTCTGGCTTAAGAATAATTTCATAACCTAAACGCTCAGATAATTCAGACACAGTCTGCTCCACTGTCTGACGAAATACAATCCCACCATGCGGTAAGGTGCAGTTGTTTTTAACACTTTTCAAGCGTATTACCGATTTGTTGACAGATCTCACGAAGTGTTGACGCGAAAGCGCATATTAGCCAATGGGAATTTAACCGAAGGTTTTTGGACACAAAAGTCTCGTTTATGAATAGGATTTGGGCAGGCGTTCATTTCGCCTCTCCCTTCGCTTTTTCTCCTCCCCCCCCTAACTTCTCACCTGGCGCGCGCTCTCAAAAAAAAAAGCGCGCTCTAAACAAAACTCCCTCCCCCACAATAGAACGCCTGCCACGCAGGCTACTACGGGTCATGAGTTTCCTTTGTATTTTGCCTATGAATAATTAATGATATAATATTATACAACATGAGCGGCAGTGTTGTATCGGATATACAAACTCGAGCCGAAGGCGAGCGTTGTATATCCGATACAACACGGATGCGAATGTTGTAAATAGCTTGTGAAACGTCTTGATGAGAACATTCGTATTCTTCAACAATTTAAAATAAATGAATGATATTTGGTGAGAAAATTAAACTTAAAGTTTATGTAAATCAGCATGATTCTGTATCAGATATACAAACTCCTTCACGCTAATGATTTCTTTTGTGTTTTCTTCATGAATTATTAATGAGTTTACAAACATTTGTGTAGACCTAGCCAGGAGCAGTTGCGAAAAATGCAACTTAGGCCCTCTCGCAGGGCCGCAGGTTCAATTCCTGCCAGAGGGCCTAAGTAATTGCATTTTTCGCAACTGCTCCTGGCTAGGTCTACAAAAATGTATATATATTTCCGTTCGAGTATTCCATCTACCAACACCATTTACTATTTATCCTATCGAACGAGATGCCGAGAAAAATCTTGCACTTGCATAGTAACGGCCATGGTTAATATACAGTCGACCACGAAATACTGTTAAGTAAGTTTGAAATGTATGGTTTCCAAAGGAAAGCATTAAATCTTTTACGTTGCTATTTGACGCACCGAACTCAAAGTTGTCAATTGGCCAGTATACTCTCGGTGGAGAAAGAAATCATTTGTGGCATTCCTCAGGGAAGTATACTCGGCCCTCTCTTATTTATTATGTATATAAATGATTTGCCAAGCTGCCTAGAACGCACAACTCCAAGAATGTTTGCTGATGATACTAACTTAACGGCAGTAGGCAGAACAATTAGTGAGGCGGAAGAGAGGGCGAGCGTAGACATGAGGAATGTTCAGAAATGGCTTTGTGCAAATAAACTAAGTCTAAATATAATGAAAACCGAGTATGTTGTAATTGGAACACGACATAAAATAAGTAATATTGATACCCATAAAGGAGTTAAAATAAATAATCAATTGATTAAAAAAGTTAAAAATACCAAAGCTCTTGGAGTTGAATTAGACGAAAACTTGAGTTGGGAAAAACACATTAACCATATTAGCAGTAAAATATCATCAGGTATTGGGGCTATTAGAAAAATGAGGGAGTATGTCGAACAAGACATTTTGATAAAAGTTTATAATGCCTTAATCCAACCTTATTTTGATTATTGCTGTGAAGTATGGGATACACTTAATAAAGGCCTAAGCGAACGTCTACAGAAATTCCAAAACAGAGCGGCTAGGTTGATCATGAACTTAAAAAATGAACATGGTCAGTCTATTTTGGCACGAAAATCTCTAGGCTGGGTAACACTTGAAGAGCGTAGGGCACAAATGAAAGCCAGGCTCATGTACAAGACAGTTAATGGTTTAGCCCCCCAACGACTATGCGAAGCTTTCCAAAATCTGAATACCATTCATGACCATAATCTGAGAGGTTCTTCAACAAGGTTTTATATTCCAAGACCAAAAACGGAATCCTTAAAAAAAAGCTTCCAATATTGTGGGGCTAAACTATGGAATCAGATACCTGAAGAGATACGCAATTCGGTATCGTATAATTCGTTCTGTAAAAAGCTATCTTCCTCGACCTTAATCTCGACTTAAAGTAGTAGTTAATTTTTTGTCTAAATAGGTATATAATTGTATTTGTTATGTATGTAATATTAGAGCTAGTATATAAATAATAATTTGTAAGTACACATCCCTTTTGGAAATCAGCTTTTGCTGAAAAGGCCAATGTGTTTAAATAAAGTTGATCTATCTATCAGTCTGGGCACGACTCATGCCCTCAAGGGTCGGATAAAGAGAGTGACAACCAGGCTCATTGCTCATTAGTAGAAGGTGTTAGTAGATGGAATACTCGAACGGAAATTTATATACATTTTTGTATCTGCGTAGCAGATATAATGCTATCACCTTGTAATGTTAATGTTAATTTTAATGTTAGTGTTAGCTTTTAGCCATTCAGCGACGAGCTTATATAAAATAGGAAACGTTAGCCAATCAGCAATTGGCTTACAACCAAGAATGACGTAATATTTCACGAGGAATTACATCATTCAATTTGCCTGTTCGCAGGCTAGATCTTAAATTCAACATGGCGCAAAATATATTGACAAAACGTCGTTAACTCATATAAAAATAGGTACGCTAAGCGTACATGTATCTGCTCATGGTGATGCCACAGTTGCCCATGAAGGAGTAATATTCAACAATAGCAATTTCGTAATTACGGGCGCCATTTTGCAAAGGGGGCAAACACAATAGAGCAACAATAGCATGACTCTAGGGACAAATATTCCCATTGGGACGAGGTGTATATAGTTACTACGGCTGGCAGAGCCAAGCCGTAGGTTTAATATGCCCCTGTCTGTTTTCTTCGTCGTCGTCGTCGTCGTGGTTTTTTGGGGGTGTCACAAACTTGCACTTCCACGGTCACCCAAGTCACCCGCACGAAACGATTGTGACTCCGTGTGAACTTGACACAAAGTCACAGATATGCAATTGATCGTCTAAATTGTAAGACTTCCATGCTTTACAGCACTAACAGCTCAAGCAAAGTCGATAGCACATTAGCAGAATATATAGTTTATATATAAACAGCCACTGAATCTAGCTGCGATCGATTGTGGGCTTTCAGCGTTTCATAGATATATAAATTGAGATTGCCAACTTTCCAAAAGGGAGTAAACAAATGTAAACGTAACATATAAACAAAAGACAAAATATCTTACCTTGAATGGTCAAAATAGACTTGAAAAAGCTTTAGAAATTCGGTAAAAATTCGAAGACTCCGTCCGTCAAAATCGAAAAGCACGTTTAAAATTTGTGTTCTGCGCATAGCAAGCGCGCACGACCACAATTCCATGTGCTAAATAAAATTTACTTCAAAACTCCCTCTCTGCACACATTAGGCTGCTGCTATGCTCGCTCGCTTCAGGCTCGCTCGCTCCGCAGCAATTATTACACTGTTAACGTTAATTATTACACTGTTTTACTAATTATTACCTTTTTGTGCAGTAGAGACATCTTGTGAATCAGGAGAAACTAGTTCTGATGGCTATTAATGCATGTGTCAAGCATGTGAGAATAAAACATATATCAAATTTAAAATTTCTTATACTTACTAGTATTAGCCAAATCAGTTTTATTGTCTTTAGCACCGATGGGTGTATCACACGTACGAGATTTTTGGGATTTTGAAAATCCCGTGGGATTTTTAGGGATTCTTTAGGGATTTTGGGGGAGATTTTTTCGAGATTTTTGTGAGACTTTGTAGGGATTTCATAGAGAATTTCTAGGATTTTCAGGAATTTTTAGTGATTTTTAGGGATTTCATAGAGTTTTTTTAGGGATTTTATAGGGATTTTTAGAGATTTTAGGGATTTTGTTTCGAGGTGTACGAGATTTTTTGGAGTGAACACCCCTCGTTTAGCACCAACTGGCATTTGACCTTCACTCAAGACCACAGTCGCACCTTGTTGAGCATACTTGTATATAATTCCACAAGGCAAACATTTAAATGAAAGTTTAATAGCTCGCACTGGCCCAGATCATTTTGAAAACCGTAAATTGGCTGGCTTGTTATGCAGGCTTAGATTCCCACCACATTTTACACAGCTTTCAACGGGTGGGCATAAAATCTCCTTGAGAGGAAGGCCACTGTTCTCACACGCATGCTGAACTTTTTCTTCGATGATATGATTGTTCACGAATTCGGATACTTTGGGCAGATGACTCATTAAGAAACTTACTCCTGCTGTAGTGTTGGAAGGAAAAATTTCAAGTAGAATTTTCTTTCTCATTTCAGTAGGAAGCATCACGGGGATTTTCTTAATGACGTATCTAGCCAAGAACAACGACATTACACCAAAACGTGACACAACAAGTGCTATATAGAACATGGGATTGAGAGATGTGCGGGACGTTAAAACTACATTCCATCATTTCCATGTCTTCTAGTGATAGATTTGCAAACAACGACAACGATTCGTTCACTTCATTCCTAATTCGTTTTCTCTCTCGGATGTTTTGGAAAAAGGATTTACTTGACATTGTTTAAAGCTATAATTTGTGTGCTGCTTGTACAATGTAGATGTATTATACTAATTTTCAAGCTGTGTTCATTTATTATATAATTATGTTGGCGTGTTGCAATGTAATCACAGGAAATACCATGTCAGTTGTTAAAAATTGAAAACACGCAATAATCTGAAAACTTAATTTCGTTTTCCTGAACGAAATAAATTGGTGTCATCTGCAAACAATATAAACGAAAGATTTCTTGAGCAATTATGTATATCATTGATATACAAAAAAAAGAGTAATGGGCCCAGAACTGTTCCTTGAGGAACTCCACATTTGATCGTTTTTTTCAGTTGCAGAGTGGGTTTCGTTATATTTAACTATTTGTTTCCTGTCTGTCAAGTAGTTTGCAAACTAATTATTACATATATCTCTAATTCCATAATGATGAAGCTTTGTTAATAGGATTTTATGATTTACGGTGTCAAATGCTTTGGAAAGATCTAAGAAGATGCCAATAGTATATTCCCCCTTTTCTATTGCAGTAGATATTTTGTCAACTGATCAATCATTGCAAGACTTGTTGAGTATAGTTATTGCGAAATCCATATTGTTTGTCATAAAGGATATTATGTTTAGTGATGTAGGATGTTAATCGTTTAAACATTATTTTTTCTAGTATTTTTCCAAAGCATGGCAAGACTGCATGAGATAGGTCTATAATTAGTAAATTTGGTTTGGTTACCAGCCTTATAAACGGGTGTAACTAGCGATACTTTCAACTCACGAGGTATAATACCACATGTGCATGCATGAAGGATAGATTAAAAACATGACACAGTGGTATTGAAATAATATGTGAAATATGCTTTATAAGTTTGGAACTTATTCCATCGATTCCGCAGCTGTTTTTAGGTTTCATAGTGGCAATTATTTCTTCAATTTCTTTGTTTGAAGTGCTGTTTAGAAACATAGATTTTTGATAGTCGCCTTTTAGGTACTTCCGTACTTGGTAAAATTGTTAGAATTTTGACCAAACTTCTTAGCTAAATTTGGTCCCACATTAACAAAAAACTCATTAAATCTATTCGCAATTGTGTTTGGATTGCTTATTTCACAGCCATCTTCTAGAGTAAATCTAGAAGGTAGCTGTTTTCTCTTTCCTTTTTTACAAATTAGTTCATTTAGTATTTTCCATGTGCCTTTTAAATCATGCAGCTTTGGTATCATTTAGCCGTTTTTGAAAATGTCTTTTCTTGGAGACTCTTATAAGATGGTTTAATTTATTTCGGAATACGTTATACTTTGTTCTATTAAACTCTGTTGGCTTGCATAGAAATTTTCTGTATAGTTTAGTTTTCGTTTTCGTGGATTTTATTAGTCCATTATCCATGGTTTCTTAAGGCATATGTTGTTTTTTAGTTTTACCACTTTTATCGGAAAATGTTTGTTGAAAATTCGAAATTTTTCATAAGATTTTTCAACGTCAGGTTTTGATAGTGTAGATGACCATGTTTGATTATTTAATTCATTAACAAAGGATTTTAGCGCAGCATCAGGCATTGGTCGAGTTTTCCTTAGTTTAATCTCGTTTTCAGTTTGATTTTGGTTATTATCTTGACATATTTGCATGAATCAGGGCATATTTTAAGGATTTCTAAGTGGGGGGCCATTTGTGAAAAAGGGCCCTTAATCTGAGTGCTGAAGGCGCGAGCCCTGGAGCTCTGAAATTGCCAAGCCAATAGTATTTCAATGTTTTTAACTAAAACTTTAAAAATGTCTAACAAAATAAGCCATAAAAACAATATTTCGTTAAACACAGACAAATAATTTACTCTGTAAACGACCCAATGTATAAAGGGCCCAGGGAGTGGGGGCCAATTTTGTGTGAGTGGGGGGCCATCAAGAGGGCCTGGGGGGCCAAGTGGCCCCCCAGTATATATGTTAAAATATGCCTTGTTTGGAATACTGGTAGGTAGGTTTATTTTCTCTATCTATCTTCGACAGGATTTCCTTTAAACATTTTTCAAACTCATCATATTTTCTATTGGGTGGTCGATAAATAATTCCGACTATAACATTAGGGCTATTACGGTTTAGGATTTCGATAAATAAAAATTCTACATCGTGGTTCCCGGTTGGTATACCATTAATATCATCGCGGATTTTAAATTCAATATGATCTCTTATAAATGCGCAAATTCCGCCGCCAGATTTATCAGCTTTCCTGTTCATGTAAATACTGCTATATCCTGGTATGTCATAGTTTATGTCAATGTTGTCTTTTAGCCAAGTTTCAGTAAGCGCTATTAGTAAAAATTTTAATTTCAGTATATTTAGAAAAGTTTGAAGAGTCGACTTTATTTTTTAAGCTTCTTATGTTTAGGTGCAGTAGTGATAAGTTATTTGCAACTATGTTTTTAGTTTCTATTACCGGATTTATTGCAGACTCATCAAGGTTTTCAGTCTCATTTAAACTTTTAAAAGGATCAAATACTAAATTCTTAATTCTGTCCATAGGACTCCATATCAATCTCTGATGTCGAGTTTCAATAGTTTGTAAAAAATCAGGATTATTTAGGTTATTAAACGGAAAACAGGATTCCAAAGCACGTATTCGGAAACCGAAACCTCGTCTGTCACAGAAATTGACGAGAGACAAACTGCTATTTTACCGGTTTCATTATTAGATGTAGCAGTGCAAAATTTTAACGGAAGGCGAGCTCATAATTATAACCTTATTCAAATTCCTATACAAACTAGTATTAATTTAAACCCCCAGCCTGCTCAAACTAGACCCCATGCAGATAAAGTTTCCCATAAACTCAAGATTGCCCACCTGAATATAAGATCTTTGAGAAACACGTCGCATTTTATGGAAACTAAGGAGCTGATAAAATTACACGAAATAGATGTCCTTACAATGTCCGAAACATGGTTAAATAGTACAGTTACAAATGGAGAAATCGCAATTGATGATTATAAATGTTACAGACTTGATAGACTACATAAAAAAGGCGGTGGAGTCTGTGCATATGTCAAAAAAACTATGAAAGCATCTATATTAAACGACTTGACACAAACATCAGAGTCAAACTTCCAACAACTCTGGATTAAGCTTCAAAATAAGAAGATGAAGACAATAATAATATGCGTGACCTATAGACCACCTGATAGCCCGCTTAATTGTATTCAGGACGATCTCAGACCAAATTATATACAGGCACTCACTATGAACAAACCAATTTTTATTCTTGGTGATTTGAACTGTAACTTATTGAAAGAGGGCCCTGAAAAAAGAGTTATTACAGAACTGTGTGATGATGTAAATCTCAAGCAAATAATAAAGGATCCAACAAGGATTACAGACACGTCGCAATCGCTTATTGATATTATATTAGTTTCTACAGAAGCCGCAATCCTCGAAAGTGGAGTTTTACACTCCTCAATCAGCGATCATTTTCCAATTTTTGTAATAACGAAACTGAAGGTCCCAAAGATACCCCCTACGTATATCACGGTGAGAAGTTACAGAAATTATGATCCTACAGTATTTTCCACTGATTTGGCTACGAAATCTGATTGTTTGTTATCGATATTTACCGAAGCAGATGTAAACGCAAAAACTAAAGCACTTAAGGAAACGATTCAATCAACATTAAATCTCCACGCACCAATTAAAACAATCAAAATTAGGAGCCGTACTAACACATTCGTTACGAAAGAACTTATGACAACTCGAGATAAATTACATCAGAGATTTTTAAAATCACGTTGTAAGAGGGATTGGGAAAAGTACAGAGAATCTCGTAATAAAGTTAAAGTTATACTGAAGGAGTCATCAATAAATCATTTATCCGATGAAGTTAAAGCTAACAAGAACAATCCAGGTTCACTTTGGAAAATAATAAACAATTCGATACCTGTGAAAGAGAAGGAAAAACACTTTTATACGAAAGAACTCAAGATGGTTGTTGAAGACTTTAACAAATATTTTACTTCAGTCGGTAAAATCACTGCCACCGCAGCTTTAGACCTAGCAAACAAAAATAATATTGTGCTATCTGATCCCCTGTTGAACGACGTATCCTATCCTATGGAAGAACAGTTTAATTTTGAACCTGTTACTTGTTCAAAAATTCGACGAATTATTACAGATATGCCTAGAAACAAATCACCGGGGCCTGACAAGTTAAGCATGGGTGTCGTCAAAGATTGTTTACCTGTCATCTTGGGACCTCTCACGAACATAATTAACTGTTCCTTTCAGTCAGGCGTGTTTCCTGACTTATGGAAATTATCGGAGGTGATACCTTTGCTTAAAGATGGCGATCATGAGACTCCGTCCAACAATCGACCCCTCTCCCTTTTAGAGGTTTTATCAAAGGTCTGTGAAAGAGTTGCACTTGATCAATTTGGGTCATATATAACAGGAAACCAACGCTTATCACCACATCAAAATGGAAATAGGAAACACCACTCAACAGAAACTTTTAACATTTTTATTACGGATAAGATGCTGGAAGCAATGGACAACAAACACGTAACAGCTCTTGTTTTATTAGACTTGTCTAAAGCTTATGACAGCATCAATCACAAGATCCTCCTGCATAAGTTAAAATGCGTAGGAGCGTCACCACCAGCAATCAAATGGTTTGAAAGTTATTTATCGGGCAGAACACAATATGTACGGATAAGGTCAACCATTTCTCCAGTCATAGCACTAACTCATGGAGTGCCTCAAGGCTCCATTCTGTCACCATTTTTGTTTGGAATTTATGTCAACGATCTACCTGCTATAACGATCTCAAGTGATCTAGACTCTTACGTTGATGATTCAAAACTCC
This sequence comes from Trachythela sp. YZ-2020, assembly GCA_016169945.1. NCBI lineage: Eukaryota > Metazoa > Cnidaria > Anthozoa > Malacalcyonacea > Clavulariidae > Trachythela > Trachythela sp. YZ-2020. The sequence goes on from JADLSH010000157.1 coordinate 2,042,630, forward strand.
ACCTTGCATTTCTAGTCGAAGACATACAACAGGCAATCCTTAAATTAGAAAATGATTTGCATAACACCGCAAAATGGTGCCTGGAACATCAATTGCTAATAAATCCCAACAAGACTAAATTCCTCTTGGTAGGAACACGATCAAGGTTACAGAATTTACCAACAACAATTAGTCTGAAATTTCTCGGTGAAACTCTTAGGCCAGTACCAGTTGCTAAAGATCTGGGTATGCATCTAGACTTACATCTTTCTTATGATGAACACATCTCTAAACTATCATCTACGTGCATTAATAGATTATGCCAAATCAACAGAGTAAAGGAGAGCTTTGATAAAGGAACGTTATCATTACTTATTGAAGCACTGGTAATAAACAAACTGTTATATTGTTCTAATGTATGGGCCAATACTTCATCCAGAAATTTGAAGAAATTGCAAACAGTCCAAAACTTTGCATGCCGAATTATTACGAATATTAAAAAATTTGATCATGTGACGCCTGGTTTTCAACAACTCAAATGGTTAACTATCGATAATTTACTCATTTATAAAGACACGGTGATGGCTTACAAATGCCTTAACAACCTTGCGCCAAGCTATCTCACAAAGAAATTCATAAAGCGATCTGACATCCATAACTGTCAAACTAGAAATAATCACAATTTAGACATTCCAAGTTATAAAACAGCTACTGGACAGAGAACTTTTTATTACCGTGCAGTTAAAATATGGAACGAAATAGACGATGATCTAAAAAACATTTCAGAACTTAAAGGTTTTAAGAAAAAACTAAAAGAACATCTTTTAAATTTTAAATCATCAGATTTATAATAGTTTTATATAGATTTTGATAGTATAGTTTAATTAATTTATTTGTAAGTGTATGTTGAAAAGCCCTTTGGGGAACATACAGTGTTTAATAATAATAATAATAATAATTCCAAACATTGTTGACATGCAAACGAATCATTATTTGATATCACATTTTTTAGATCGTTGTTTCTAATCTTAGTGCATCCTGTTTTTGTATGGAAGATGTTGCCACATAGATAACAAGTAATTGACTTATCAGTAATTTGCAAGTTGCACGTGTAGCAATACGTTTCTATTGTTTGATCATTAGGCATTTAGGTTGATTTTTAAAGTTTATACTGAATACTTTTATTTAAACATGATTGAACTAGTCTATGAATGCGCCGGAAAATACCTCTGGTTATTTATATATAACTTGTCTCTGATCATAACTGCTTTCGATCCGTTTTGCCTTGCCTCTTTCATAATTGGGTAAAGTTTTTTTCTTTCCTCAGCAATTTCCTTGGGATACTGCTCAGATATTCCAATCGCCTGACCCGCGAGTGCTGCGACCACGCGCGATATCCACGCGTCCGAGTTGGAGCCTGGGGACGAGGCTGATCTATGACTGTGATTTCATTTCGTGACCACATTGACACGTTCTGACTTGCTCTGAGCAATTTTCTTCAAAAAACATGTCATTTGCTATGGGATTATCGCGTTTTTCTTCAAGAAACACTCTTAAGACTATATTCAATTCAAACATCAGGCGATCGCTGTCAACGGTACGTATAAATAATACGAAAAATTGACATCACATTTTGTTTTGAACGCACATTTTTTGTAGTTGCAAGGGCGTCAATCCTGGGGGAGGACGAACACAGAACTTTAAAAACAGTACCTACTGACCAACTTTCAAAAAAAAACAATAAAAATTGACAAAGTTACGGCGAAATTTGAAATCTTAGCGTGCGGCCAACTGGACTTTCAGACAAAAAACCGTTGCTATGTTTTTTTAGTGGCCGGAAATTTGGCCGGCAGTCATATATAGATATAATAAACCTAGATTGCTAAATAAAATAAATAAATGCTGACGCATACCTAGCGGTAGACTTGCTCCAAGTCGACCTCTGCTAGTCGAGGGCAGCACTAAAGCAAGGGCAGCGCTGGCGAGGCGAGCGCGAGCGACGAAGTCGCGAGCGGGAGGTCGACTTGTCTCGCTTGCAGGTTTTCTTGTCGCGTTTCGCGCCAAAAGTGTGAAGAAAGACTTGCCTCTTAATTAACAGGGGGCGGAGTTGCTGATGTGCGGTAGTAATCTGATATAACTATCCGGCCAAGCTGGCCATGTGCATATGCATTGTGCACAGTATGGCATTCGCATGTGAATGGCAGCATGTAATTGGTCTTTCATCAGCGAGACCAATGGAACAACAACAACAACTAGCGACTTGCTATTTTCCGACATGTGCTTGAAGGCATGGGGAGCTAACTCAAAAGTTACACTTTTCCCAGCTCCCGTTAGCCTGCGCCGCAGACAAGCTCCCGTTGGCGCAGAAACGAACACATCTCTACCAGATAGTTAGGCTTCCATGGTCTGCCGTTGATACTCTTTTAACTGCGAATAACCAGAAGACTGCCTTGCTTTTTCAATCGCCTTTGAGATCGATCTCTCCATATTTATTTGTAATTTGTGCGCTATTTGCCTTTGTGTCTGGTGTTAATTGTACTTTCGGATGTCTATTTATAAATGTGAAATTTGATGAGCGAGTGCGACGCTTTGATTGACATGTTCCTTTTCACGTTCTCTCTGATTGGTTGAAGAGATCATCGACAAAGCATGTTCATATTATATATAGCTCAGCGTTACACGCAATCACGAATATTTCTCTTTGATCTTGACCCCAATCCCGACCCAATCCCTAACCCTATTTCGTGCGTGTCATGGAATTGTAACCCGTTTTTGGGTCAGTAAAATTTGGCGCGCTGCAAGTTGGAAAAGTCCCTCGACTCACACCGCGCACTTCCGCAAATTCCTTACTCTTTCGCAAATACTTCCTTGAAAATTCCTTCGTTATAAAGACTATAGTAAAGACGAGGGACTTTGAGAAAGTCTATGAAGTTATGAACCTAGCGGACGCGTGACCTGCATGATAAATCCAAGATGGCCGCCATTCAGGGCAAAAAGACTATAAACTCTACGGGGAAATCCATATTTTTTGCATTTTGCGTCGTCCCAGTGTTTCGAATCCACTTCGATCAAACTTTTTTTGGCAATAACTACTTATCGTGAAGGTTTTAGACGCAAACTGGACAGCTGGGATGAATTGATGTAAACATATCGCTCGCCGAAATTTGTACGAAATCGTCACTTGGTCAGTTCGAGTGAATTACTCTGGTTTAGAGTATTTTATAAAGGAAATTTGTAGTTTTCAAGGCCAAAGACGTATACCTTGAAGGCTTTGGATGCAGAATGGACCGTTTGGGATGAATTATATTAAAATATCGCTCGCCGAAGCTTGATATGGAAATGTCACTTGCTCAGCTCGAGTCATTTACTGCAGACAAGTACTTTAAATGTACTTGGTTTAATACATTTAGTCATTAGATATTTTGAGGAATATTCGGAACATTACTTAGAGGATAAAAGTAATGTCTGTGACAGGCTTTACTTGCTGAGACGACTGGGATTACAAAAAAGCAATAAAAATAGCAATTAAAATTGGGAATGGAAAATGAGATTATGGTCCCTCCCCCACCTCTTACAACCCTCTGACTTCTTTCCCCAGTTTTTTTCCTTTTGTAGTATTTTTGGGGCTCACTTAAATCTGGGGCCCATCGAGCAAATTCCCCCCCCCTGGGCAGCCTTGGAAAATATAGCTTACTAAATGTCGTGTTAAAAAGAACCATAAATAGAAAACAGATGACATGATGACATGCATGTCACTAGATGACATGTAAAGAAATTTAGTTTTGGACATGCAAGAAAACTTCATGTTAGTTTTATTGAGGTTCAACAAAGTAGGAAAATTTGCCATTAATTACTTGAAGGATTAATATATTTTTACTATAGAAATGATAATTAATATTAGTATAACAATATACGGATTTCATTCAAGCATACATGAAACTGTTAAGTTTAATGAACAGAATTTATTTTATAGAGGTTTATATTTCACGACCACCATGGAAAGTCTGGCCAATGCATACTTGATATTTTTCAGTACATGAACAAGTTGCACACTGTTACTGTATTGTTTAAAAATGTTAAGTTAAATGTTTTAAAACAATACTGAAAATCAGAAACAACACTCAAATTTGCAGTGCACTTGCTACAATTTTGCACACTACACACGCTGCATAAGTTTTTCCTTGTCGAAATCTGCCATATATTACCCAGTCTGGTCTCATGATCTCCCCGGGAAAAACCTAATCAATATAATGATCAGAATTCTTCCTTTCATGAGTAATGCTGTCTGCCATTTCATTAAGTGAGTTCAAATAGGCTGCATTGCATCTTCATAAATGTTTTAATATTTCCATCCTTGAAATACCGTACCATGTTTGTGTGTCAAATTTCACCTCTAGGTGATATTTGGCGTCAGTTATTACGAAAATCAGTAAAGTGTTAACAGCGCGACTTGGAATTCAAAACGCACAGAGCCGTTTAATCAATCGTTTTCAAAATTCGTTGAAGTCACGTGGCCAAAAGAATTGATCATTTTGGTCACGTGACTTGGTTGTTTTTCAATGCACGAGTCATGACATTTCGCTATTTTTAGCTTTTGGCGCGTAAATTAGCTAATCTCCTTGTATATAGTCAACAACATGTCTTCGACCGTGCAAATACTTGTGAAAATTATATACTCTTATTATGCAAGAAAGCGGACAACACCATTTTTCACATTCACAGAAGAAGAAATTCTTTCCAACGATTTCTTTGATTTTCAACGAGATCTTCTACTAGCGGGCGCGTTTGTAACATTTCTACTTACGGCGTTGTCGTCCACCAGCTGTGCCTGGAGACTCAAAAACGATGGCCTGGATGGTTAACTCTTTGTGTTTTACTAGCAGATCTTTAATTTGCATTTCGAAATACGCCGGGGACAGATCAACTTCAAGATTTCCAGATCAACTTCAAAATTGTAGTGGTGCATTTGCAGTCTGACAAGATGGGGCACTTCGTGTATTATTCTTTCTTTAAAAGAATAAAAATCGTTGGAAAGAATTCCTTCTTCTGTGATAAAAAATGGTGTTGTCCGCTTTCTTGCATAATAAGAGTATATAATTTTCACAAGTATTTGCACGGTCGAAGACATGTTGTTGACTACAAGGAGATTAGCTAAATACGCGCCAAAAGCTAAAAATAGCGAAATGTCATGACTCGTGCATTGAAAAACAACCAAGTCACGTGACCAAAATGATCAATTCTTTTGGCCACGTGACTTTAGTCCAGGACCTGTATATGAGTTTGTATGCATTTCATTTAGGACAGATAATCTCAACTGTTTTAGGGCAAGTTGACCATGACGGTCAACATGGTAACGCTGCCCGAACCCCAATCCGGGACGAAACGTCCGAAACGGACCACACCCAAAAACGACGCTTTCGCCATGGTGCTATCTACCAAACCATAAAAGCTTTGGCTATTCTGAGGTGCTTATATGGTTCAGAGATAGTGCTTTTAGGGGGGTCATTGGTAAGTGTGAAATGCCTAGCACTGATATTTCACAAGAAAATGACTATACAATACTCATGGTCAAACGTCAATTTGTGGCTTACAACTTCAGGTAAACAGCAGTGGACCTACATTACCTTTTTTCCTAAATCTTTTTAATAGAAACATAATTGGTACTTATTTAAGTATATTACCACTGTTTTGGTGTAAAATAGTAAATATTTTGTGACCGAAATAATAATTTGAAATGTACCTACCTACTGCAAATGGACGTATTTGTCCAAATTCGCCACTTTACTCCGCTGTTTATCACCGATACTCGTTGAAATCCTTCCAAATATGTAAGTCAGTTCAGACATAATGGTATCAAGCACATTTTAAACAAGTTTTAACTAGGTTTCAAGTAGATCCTAGCTGTTTAACCATCGACAAGGTAAAACCTCAACTTTGTCCAAATTCGGCGCCATTGTGTCATCCCGTGTCGGTTGTCAACAATTCGGCCTCGTTATTCTTTCATCCAAGCCATTTCGATTACACTAGTAACAAATTTAACCTTTATTATGGGTATGAAGATAAAAATATGAATAAAAGATACGAAATGCGGCATTTTACCTCCTGTAAAAGGTTGCTTACGAGTCTTTCAAAACATTCCCTACAAATCTCGCGTGGTCAAAGTGATAGGACGTGACAGGGGGGGGTGATATTTTTCACGAAGATGGAAGGCTGCGTGTGACAACAGGAACCCAAGCTGACTTAATTAACTTTAGTTGAATATAGACTAAAAACTGAACTATTAGTGAAAGCTAACTCTAAAATACATCCTAAACTATACTGTTATTTACGGAATACTACTTTTTTAAACTAATAACATATTTTTTCTACATTTTTTGTCCAAATATATTATATAAAGTTCATATTTAACGTCAAGTATAAACTGCAACTCTGACTTGTTATTTTTAGAATAATATTATATTAATGAAAATAACTACAGGTATATATTATCAAACATTTATATTATTGGTTAGTAGTGTTGAACTTTTTCCTGTTTATACTCTTACAAAACTGAGGACAGAAATGTAGAAAAAAATATTTTATTAGTTTAAAAAAGTAGTATTCAGTAAATAACAGTATAGTTTAGGGAATTTTAGAGTTAGCTTTCACTAATAGTTCAGTTTTTAGTCTATATTCAACTAAAGTTAATTAAGTCAGCTTGGGTTCCCTGTTGTCACACGCAGCCTTCTTCCATCTTCGTGAAAAACATCACCCCCCCCTGTCACGTCCTGTCACTTTGCCCACGTGAGATTTGTACGGAATGTTTTGAAAGACTCGTAAGCAACATTTTACAGGGAGGTAAAATGCTGCATTTCGTATCTTTTATTCATATTTTTATCTTCATACCCATAATAAAGGGTTAAATTTGTTACTAGTGTAATCGAAATGGCTTGGATGGAAGAATAACGAGGCCGAATTGTTGACAACCGACACGGGATGACACAATGGCGCCGAATTTGGACAAAGTTGAGGTTTTACCTTGTCGATGGTTAAACAGCTAGGATCTACTTGAAACCTAGTTAAAACTTGTTTAAAATGTGCTTGATACCATTATGTCTGAACTGACTTACATATTTGGAAGGATTTCAACGAGTATCGGTGATAAACAGCGGAGTAAAGTGGCGAATTTGGACAAATACGTCCATTTGCAGTAGGTAGGTACATTTCAAATTATTATTTCGGTCACAAAATATTTACTATTTTACACCAAAACAGTGGTAATATACTTAAATAAGTACCAATTATGTTTCTATCAAAAAGATTTAGGAAAAAAGGTAATGTAGGTCCACTGCTGTTTACCTGAAGTTGTAAGCCACAAATTGACGTTTGACCATGAGTATTGTATAGTCATTTTCTTGTGAAATATCAGTGCTAGGCATTTCACACTTACCAATGACCCCCCTAAAAGCACTATCTCTGAACCATATGAGCACCTCAGAATAGCCAAAGCTTTTATGGTTTGGTAGATAGCACCATGGTGAAAGCGTCGTTTTTGGGTGTGGTCCGTTTCGGACGTTTCGTCCCGGATTGGGGTTCGGGCAGCGTTACCATGTTGACCGTCATGGTCAACTTGCCCTAAAACGGTTGAGATTATCTGTCCTAAATGAAATGCATACAAACTCATATACAGGTCCTAGACTACTTCAACGAATTTTGAAAACGATTGATTAAACGGCTTTGTGCGTTTTGAATTCCAAGTCGCGCTGTTAACACTTTACTGATTTCCGTAATAACTGTGGACTTGGGTCGATAACAAAACCTGGCATTTTCATGAATTCAGTTAAATACTTCATGTTAGCGACTGCGGGGAGTGAGCCTTCTCTCAGGCTATCCAGCGGAAATTTATTATTCAAGGCTGGGAAACTTTATATAAACTAAATTTTAACATTGGTGAATTTTTATAAATACTGCACTTTATATATCGAGGGGAATTGAAATAAATACCAATCAATGTTGAGTTTTACTTATTAAATGAACACATGGAAATGAAATACTATATTTGCAACGTAAATTCAAGCTTATTTGGTAAGTTTAACACATATGTAAATTCGTTTGAATAACTACAATGTATTGCCACATTGGAACATGCATGGTCACAGTTTTAATATATTCTGTACCCTTGGAATTTCCAAGATATTGACAAGGCATTCATGCATTTGGAAATTCTAAAAATATAGGATAGCAACCCCATGGGATGCACTAAATCTTCTCGTTCCTACATTCCAGCCACAACCCTGATTTTTTAGATTTCCAATTGATTGTGGTTCCAGGACTGAACTTAGTAATAGGTATTAGTATGCAATTCAATTTAAAAATACATGTTATTATATACTGGTTTATGTTCTTCATTGTATTAATTCCAGCAATTTGGTGGTATAACCTTAAAATTAGTAATACGGGCAAAATAACAAGCTAATTAATAATAAGTTTCAACTGGGTCTTGTTTACCTGACAGTCTAACCAGACTCCCTGGGGGTGTGAGGGGGGAGTGGTGCTCAGTGCTTCCACTTTGAAAAACCAAAAAATCCTTTTTCTCTCCTTATTTTGACCGAAATTTCCTTCAAAAAATTGTGAAATTTCCTTCAAATTTCCTTTAACAAATTTAATCAAATTACGTTGACTTTACTTGAATATTCTCCAAAATAGCCTTTTCTCAACAGAACAATCATCTGGATGTTCAATTTTATCATTGCTCTAAAGTCTAAACAATTATATGACTTTATTTCCGTACAGATAAGTGAGATAACCAAAAACTATAATCATTCAGGGAGACAAAATTGAATAATTAGCAACACCGATTATCTTTGTCAGAAATTATGATATTTTTTCTGCACTTTATCGAGTACTTATTTTTGTAAGAATAAAGTAATAAGAATTACAATGTGATTATAACTAAAACATGTTATTGTTTGAAAAATATGAAATTTACGTGCATATCAACATTTATATCAACAAAGATTTATTTATTATTATTTATGCAATTATTTTTATAATATTGATATTACATGAAGTATTCGCTTTCAAATTATTCTGGGCCGAGCCATATTCATTAGATCATTTTATAGATGACTAAATATAAATTCTACAATTTCTACTTTCGGTTAAATTGTGATCAGATTGAGGCTTATTTTACGCTTTATTTTCAAAATATATTTTAATATTACCAATTTTGGCGATATTTTGCATTTTCCTTCAAATTTCCTTTGTTTTTCTAGAATTTCCTTCACATTTCCCTCAAAATTTATTTCCTTCAAATTTCCTTCATTTTGCAAAAATTTCCTTTCAAAAGGAAATTTCCTTCAAAGTGGAAGCGCTGGTGGTGCTCTTTCAAAAACATTTACTATGCACTATTAATTATGTGTTATTACTGTATTTTGCTTAAAGTACTATACTTGCATATTTAATTACCATGTATTTTTTCTTAAATCGCCCTAAAACGCCTTAAAACGCATTACCTAAAAGTTGTGTTTTTTCTTAAATCGCCTAAACTCGCCTTAACTCGCATTATCTCGCGGCGAGTTAAGATCCCAGAGCAGGCCTTAATTTAGGTCGATCAATCTGTCGCGCCTGACAAAATAGCAAGCAGTATATGATTGTATATAGTTTTAGACTTTTAATAACACTTATTGACGTGTATCTATCCGATTTTTTGACATGCACGCTCATTAGGGACGCGAATGTCTTATGTAAGCCACGAATACACTCGTATTAAATGGTCAAATTTTAAATAAAAGTTGTCTTGCTTCCAACATTGTCTTGCTTCTAACACATGGTCAATACACGATCATATTTCACACTTATTTTTTCAACTTCGCAGCTCACTTAGGGACTGTTGTTACAATTATAAATTATTTACCACCATTATGGTTCTCATTACCTATATCTAAACTTAAAAATCTAAAGATGATATATAACTGCCTACGCATACCAAATTGCCGTAGTAGTACCATGTGTTGCGCAGTGAGCTTGGATAGTACCTAGTTTGCCATAGCTACCATACTTGGCTGGAAATATGGCTGCTTGGAACGAAGGCAATTTAAATTGACATGAAAATACACATTTGATACTCTTGATACTCTTTCACCAGTTGGAAGTACAAAACATCGTGGCATTCTGGAGACGATTGTAACATCAAATGGTGAATCTGGTATACGATCTTCGGGCTTCAGTGTTTGACCGCAACCGTGGCAAGTTCGCACGCTACTAGATATACATATTCTAGCAGCACAGCATATTTGTCAACACAAACTCCTTTAAATTCCACAATGTTTGGATGCTGTAATTTACTGCGAAGTCGCGCTTCTTTAATTAGTGATTTTTTTGCTTCGTTGTCAGAAGCTAGCATCTTTTTTACCACAATTTTTGAGCCATTTTCTGGCAGCTTCGGCGTAAACACAACCGCGAAACCACCTGTCCACCTTCGCCAATTTCATCTTTATCGATGAGGCATCGATATGAGTATTGTGGCAATTCAGAGGTATCTATCGTTTCACCAGTAGGCTCGCGAATTTTGCCCAAGCTACCAAAAAATGACATTTTGTACTTTGATTTATCTCACATCATGCTCGCATGCGGCATCTGGCAGTCGGCGAATTAAGAAAGGAAGTTTAACGCGTTTGTCTGGACGTTTGTTTGACAGTATGTGTGAGTGTGATGAAATTGTATCCATCTATGTGGAGTCTATGTAATAGTCGAGGGTCGAGAGGTCGAGGGTCAAAGTCGAGGGTCGAGGGTAAAAAGTCGAGGGTCCCGAAAATCCCGCTTTTCACATTTTAAACGTATTTTAAATATTTTGCCACATTTTATTATGACTATAACGGTACGCCGGAATTAAGTTCTGCGTCTAAATCAACTGTCGCTCCCACGCCGTACCTATAATCGTGTTAGGTTCGGCGCATGAGAAGTTCGGAGTCTGTAATACAATAACATGACACTTCCGCCAGGTGCCAGCTAATACTTTACACCAAACACTTCGCGATCTTAGGCTTTGCTCTTTCAGAAGTTTCTGAATAAGGGTTTACTACGACAGTATTAATTTCGATAGTCATAGGACATTAGTCATTACATCAATTTCTTTAAAATGTCGAAACGAATGTACTCCGCCGTTGTGTCCGGCATTCGTAGGTTTAGCATAGTGCTTTGGCATTCAAATTATCACAATAGGATAATTTCTAAATGTCTTCTTTTTTTTTATACACCCTGTACTGGTTTTCTGCACTCCGATCCCCACTGTTATATTTGACCTATAAAAGTTTTGCTCTCAATGTTATATCAGGCGTATTTCGATCAACAATTACCAGAATTACAGCGTCAATGAGGCACAATCTTTTGTCAGTATTAATTATGAAAAATAAATTTAACTATGCGATTTTTAGCATAGGTTTTTGAAAAATTCGTTCGTGGGTGTGCTCTAAACCACACTATTAATTCTTGTTTGATAAATATGACTGACACGCACGCCTATAGGAGAGTATATAGGCGTGCGTGTTAATATTTATTAAACAAGACGTACGGTACCAAAAATCATGAACATGAGCCAATTGTGGAATTTGTATCAAAATATTAGAGATTCAAAATTGGAAGAAAATGCTCGGTAAACATAAACACACTATTTCTACGCCCCTGCGACAAACTAAGAGTAGCGTTTTATTACAAATAATCCTAAGATCGCGAAGTGTTTGGTGTAAAGTATTAGCTGGCACATGGCGGAAGTGTCATGTTATTGTATTACAGACTTCGAACTTCTCATGCGCCGAACCTAATACGATTATAGGTACGGCGTGGGAGCGACAGTTGATTTAGACGCAGAACTTAATTCCGGCGTACCGTTATAGTCATAATAAAATGTGGCAAAATATTTAAAATACGTTTAAAATGTGAAAAGCGGGATTTTCGGGACCCTCGACTTACCCTCGACTTTTTACCATACCGATACCCACGTATACGCGTTTTATCATGCCTGCGAAAAGTCTAACAGTCGAAAGGGCACGCGAAGCATTTTCTATACCATATCCGCGTTTTACCCGAAAGGGTAAAACGCGAATATGACTTTTAAATAGCGTTTCATGACAATTGAAGTCATCCGTCCGTCCGTCCGCCCATCCGTCCGTCCGTCCGTCCGTCCGCCCATCCGTCCGTCCGTCCGTCCGCCACTCATCCGTCCGTCCGTATCCGCGTTTTATCCTAACCCATATCTGTTAGGTGTTCCGACTTGATTTTCAATGATTTCTCGTAAGTGTATCATACAGTTGATTACCTTATAAACGTCTATATTTAACAATGCGGCAAATTCAACAGATGTTTACGACCATGATGACGAAACTTGACGGAATAGAAACAGACATGAAAGAGATAAAACGTTATTTAGAATTCGCACATGCTGAAATAGCTGATTTAAAAAAAGAAAATGAAGCAACTAAAGCCAACCAAGATAAAGCCGAGGAAAGAATCGGAAAACTAGAAGAAGACAACGCCACATTACGCAACAAAATAGTTGACCTACAAGCGAGATCAATGCGCGAGATCAATGTCTTTTAACATACCGGAACACGACAAAGAGGACACTACGAAAATAATTCACGAGCTACTGGAAACGAAAATGGAATTACACGACGCAACTAATCAAGTCAAGATTGATCGGTCCCATAGAATTGGGAGAAAAATAGGTATAAGTTCACAAGTTATTAAGACAATTGCTACAGAAATTTCTGAACCACTTTCACACATATTCAACCTGACCTTCCTCACTGGGATTATTCCTGATGATCTAAAAATAGCTCTAGTTACCCCCATTTTTAAAGCAAACGAAAAAAATGAATTTAAGAATTATCGACCCATATCTGTTCTCACTTGTTTTTCTAAATTGTTAGAAAAGCTTATGTATCAGAGATTAATTAACCACATAGAAAAAAATAACATATTAACACAGAATCAGTATGGCTTTAGGGAAAATAGATCCACTGAGCTTGCAATCATTAAACTTGTTGACAGTATTTCTAAAGCAATCGATATTATAAGGGAGAATATACACAATAGGTATTTTCCTCGACTTGTCAAAAGCGTTTGACACAATTAATCACAAGATTCTGATCCAAAAACTTGAACACTATGGTATACGGGGAATAGCTCAATTATGGCTTCAAGATTATTTAAAGAACAGAAAACAAATGGTTAAATACAACCAAGTTAAGTCAAAAGAAATGGTAATTAGAAGTGGCGTCCTGCAGGGGTCAATTATTGGACCAATTCTATTTCTGCTCTATATAAATGATATTGAAAATTGCAGTAAATTAGCTTCTTTTATATTATTTGCAGATGACACTAATATATTTTACAGTAACAAGTGTCTAGAGACACTCAATAAGACTATACAAACAGAAATTGATAAAGTCGCTGAATGGTTAAATGTAAATAAATTAACTCTAAACACTACTAAAACAAAAGTAATTTTATTCAGATCTTCAAATAAAAAACCGAAACAAACCATAAAAATTAGTATAAATGGCAAAGATATTGAACAAGTTAAAATGTTTAAATGTTTGACCTGGAAAGAACATATAACTAAGGTAACTAAGAAAATAATTAGAGCTGCTGGTATAATAGCTAAAGTACGACATTTCTTAAACCGAAATGCCTTAAAACTAATATATTATGCGTTAGTCTATCCATACTTGATATATGGCAACCTATCATGGGGTAATACTTACAAAAGTCGAATTCAAAAAATAATGAATACACAAAAAAAAATTGTACGCCTAATGACATTCAAATCTTATTTAGAACATAGTGAGCCAATTTTCAAATAATGAAATATCCTAGACATCTTCAAAATAAATAACTATTTAACTGCCTTATTTATGTTTCGATACCACCACCTTGGTAATTTACCAGATTTTTTTAAAAATTACTTTCTAAAAAACAACCAAATTCATGAATATAACACGAGAAATGCATCAAAACTTCACAAATGTTACAATAGGACAAATTATGTAGAACACACTCTCTCAAATAAAGGAGTATCAGTATGGAATTCGTTAGAAACAAAACTTAATGGGATAAACTCCTATAACATCTTCAAAAAGCAAATTAAGCAACATTTTTTGCTACACACAACTACCAGTTAATATATAAGACAAACCACAAAACACATTATATGTATATGATATATAAAAATTTAAATACATCTACAATATCATTGTATAATGAGAACACTCCCACCTTCTTTTTCTTTCTTGTATATATAATATGTATTCTTGTAAATATTATTCTGGTTTTTCCATATTTATCAATTGACTGTAAATAATTGATTATGTAATCTAACACAATTGAACATAACTAGGGGCCTAAATAAAAAGTCTGCTAAGATTTCTAGTAGGTCTCTAGCCCAAGATTTAAAAAATTATTGTAATATTTTAGTAAATTTATTGTACATGGGAAAAAAACAATGAAAAAATAAATAAATTAGATTATGAGCTCAAGATTTCTATGAGGTGATAGTTGATGGGGGCGAAGCCCGAATTAACTATCATCGAGAGCGAATAATCTAATTGTTTTAGCAGAAACCAGCAAGAAAACAGTGTTTCAAAATGTTTTTCATAATTTATTGAATTTCGTTAAAAATCGCGTATGGCTGTTTCGCTACTCGCTATCTATCCGCGACAATTAGATAGCGAGTATAGCGTAGCCAATCAAATTACAGCATTTGCAATAGTATGCTAGTTGCTGCGGAGCGAGCGAGCCTGAAGCGAGCGAGCGTAGCAGCAACCTAATATGTGCAGAGAGGGGGTTTTGAAGTAAATTTTATTTAGCGCATGGAATTGTGGTCGTGCGCGCTTGCTATGCGCAGAACACAAATTTCAGTTCCATGTCACAGGGTCCATGTGCTTTTCGATTTTGACGGACGGAGTCTTCGATTTTGACGGACGGAGTCTTCAAGGTAGGATATTTTGTCTTTTGTTTATAAGTTACGTTTACATTTGCTTACTCCTTTTTGGAAAGTTGGCAATCTCAATTTATATATCTATGAAACGCTGAAAGCACACAATCGATCGCTGCTAGATTCAGTGTCTGTTTATATATAAACTATATATTCTGCTAATGTGCTATCGACTTTGCTTGAGCTGTTAGTGCTGTAAAGCATGGAAGTCTTACATAGAGATGTCGATCTTTAAAAGGTTTTTCTATCCATTCGCGTTTGCTTTATCTTGCTGATTTCCATATTTTGCATCAAGTGATGTTTCATGTATGCCAGTAGTATGGAGCGGGGCTTAATGGACCCAGTTTTATGCGTAAAATTTAACGAGTTACCCTGCATAATTCATGAGTTAATTATGTTAATGATCTGAATTAATTAATTCATTTCCGAGGATAATCCGAACAAATCCGAGTATGAGTTATGCATATTAATGAGCATTTATAATTAGATTCATTCCGACGACGTTAAAACAACAAGAGGTTTCCGACAGTTCGCCATTTTGTTCCAAGATGGCAGAACAGCTAATTCTGGATGTTTTTAAGGAAAATAATGTAGAATTAACGCAGGATACTTTACGGTTTTATATAAAACTGCTTTTAGAAAAGCATGAACATACATATAACTCCATGATATGTAGTATTGTAAGAGATAATGTGTTTGAAAATTTATGTCAAACATATGAAGAGACTAAGCCTTTAAATTCTGGTAGAATTATGGCTTACTTGGCTTTAGTTTACAAAGTGAGCGATTTTTGTGACACTGAAACAGTGCGAGAAGCCGTTCGAATATGTGTAGACGATTTAAAACAATTTGATTTAGCGAGCTATGAAATTAAACTGTCTTGGTTTCAACGCTTAATTTCATGGTTGGTGGGTTAGTGTTACAGCTTAACCGCGTGTAATTTGAATATGACTAATTGGAATTGAATAGCGAAAGTCATTAAGAAGTCATTAACTGTTGTACATGGGTGAACACATTGTACTTTAACGACATTGCCCAAACCATTAATTTTCCTCATTGACTTCAAATTGCTTAAGCAGGACAGAAAGACTGAACACATTGTACTTTAACGACAGTGCCCAAGCTTGATTTTGCTGAGCTTGTACAAAAAGGTTTTTAACGACTGGACTAGCCTGATCTTGTAGTTCTCTACACGGCAAAGTAGGGAGCACACATAGATAGCACAAATTGAAAACTTTCGCTTTGGAGCAACGACGTAAAAATCGTCGAAGTTGTACTTTAAAAAAAAAAATGTTGCAAGATGATATTTACATTGTTGACGAAAGTCGATTATGTCGGAACCCCCTCAAATTGTTGGAAGCAATTTACGCTGATACAGTTGCAAATGAAATTACGCAGTTGTGCCAGGAAAACGAATGTAATATAGACGAAGGATGGCAGACGTACGGTATAGAAGCTATAGAACGTGTTAATAGCAAGCATTTGGTTTGGAACTCGTTTGTCGAGGCTGCAAGAATACTGAAAATCAATTGCCACGAAAACGTCCTTGAGCGTTTAAGAGAATTAAAAAAGGCACCAGAACACATGTTCGTTTACGACTTGGAAGAATCGTATCACTGTAGAAAGAGCCACCAATTTCAATGCATCCTAAATTATTTATCTTTTGGAGGAAAAGTAAACAAGTCAAGGATATCGAATGCTCATATCCGTACGTGGTCAGGCAATATTTCTATAGTAAAAAGTAGTTGACGTGTTATTATAATTATACAGAGGTTAAGGCGATAAACTTTTAAAAGCTATAGAACGTGTTAATAGCAAGCATTTGGTTTGGGACTCGTTTGTCGAGGCTGCAAGAATACTGAAAATCAATTGCCACGAAAACGTCCTTGAGCGTTTAAGAGAATTAAAAAAGGCACCAGAACACATGTTCGTTTACGACTTGGAAGAATCGTATCACTGTAGAAAGAGCCACCAATTTCAATGCATCCTAAATTATTTATCTTTTGGAGGAAAAGTAAACAAGTCAAGGATATCGAATGCTCATAGCCGTACGTGGTCAGCAATATTTCTATAGTAAAAAGTAGTTGACGTGTTATTATAATTATAAAGAGGTTAAGGCGATAAACTTTTATTTCCACCTTTGGGATAACTTTACTTTACATTAAAAGTTATACGTAAAGCATACTGTAACTAAACATTCAGTTATATTACGTGTGCATGCGCAATTGAAAATAGAGAAAATATACGTCTTGTCTACAATTTTATTAAAATATTATTACACTTCGCATAGAGTATATTATATCTGTTTATATAATGTAGTTGAGGAAGTCTAGTCTGAATCAGTATTTTCGCCCTCTTCAATATAAGCATTGTCTTTTAAAAGACGTTTCAGAAGAAACTTTCTTTTATCAACGGCTGCTTCCAAAGCCTCGTCATGATCAAAGTCGTCACTGTTTATAAACACATCTCTCGTGTTCATTACTTTTTTATGTACATGATTCCTCCTAAGCTGTCTCATCCACAATAGACGTTCCAGATAAACACTTTCGAGCTCTTTTTGTAGTTTAGGTAATATCAACGCGTACGCTTGCTTGCTGGAAGTTTCGTCATCAAGACCGTTTTCGATAAGATTCTGTTTTATTTCTTCGTACTCGCTGGCATATCTTTGTTTTGCTTCCTCTATTAATGGTTTCCAAGGATCACTTTCATCTTCTAATTCAGATCCTGATTCATTTCCATCTACCTCAGAATTTTGTGCATTATCACTATTTGACGCTTCGTCATCTGACTCCATGGGTACGGAATTGTGATCTGTATCCGACTCTTCCTCTCGGAATGGGCAGTATTCGTTTTCGTGTCTGCGCAAATTAAAGCGACGATTAAAAGATTTACCACAAAACTTGCAGCTCATCACTCTAGCACTGTTAGTAGCAAATGAGGGATTTTAAGAAAATTATTGCCTCATGAGCACTTGCTCTGTTGTATAGCTAATGAATGAGCGTTGACGTAGACAAGCTCACGACGACCACTCATAATTACTCATACCCATGAGCACTCTGAAATGCTCATTTTCGTTGAGCAGAGATAAAAGATGGCCCGAGCAAGACGAAAACATGATCCATTAATTGACTTAATTATACGAAAATACAATCTCTCAAGATGCGACTATAGCGAAATTAACTTGCGGATATAAGTAATGTTCTATTTAATACTTGTAATGTTGCATACATCTCTCGCCAATAACTTCTATATTATTCTTCTATACATTATTTTCGTTCAGCTTGGGCCACTACTCATATATGCTCAACGTAAATGAACATTGTAAGCCCAGTATTTTTATGAGTTCTGTATGAATAAGTTCAATAACATATCGTGAGCGTAGTTCAGCCGTGCTCAATCGATCCCTTCCGAGCGAGCCAAAAGCAGTTAATGTAAAGTCAACAGGGTTGATTGGCAATACAAAGCAATACCGCAAAGCGAAAATCATTTTACGACCAAGAGTTGAGAACAATCCTAGTTTCAGGTTAATCTATTTGGTGTCTTCTAAAAAGACCGCTTGGTTTTTGAGCCAATACTATCCGTAGCAGACATGAATATCCTTTCTGTCTAATCTAGTATGCGGCAAAGTGGGGTGTTGAACAGACATAAGGACCAAGTCACTCAAAGTCAGTAATGGATCATGTTTTCGTCTTGCTCGGGCCATCTATTATGTCTGCTCAACGAAAATGAGCATTTCAGAGTGCTCGTAAGGCATGAGTAATCATGAGTGGTCGTCGTGAGCTTGTCCACAAAAGTGTTGAAAATACTATATCTTCGTACTTTTCAACTCGGCTTCCAGCAGCCAGCAGTCGTTTGGAGCATTGTTGGCAAAGTAGATAGGGCATGAAAATTCTTACAGGTCTGGTAGCCAGTCTGAATGAGTTACGGGACATCTGGCATGTTTTCGTCTTGCTCGGGCCATCTTTTATCTCTGCTCAACGAAAATGAGCATTTCAGAGTGCTCGTAAGGCATGAGTAATCATGAGTGGTCGTCGTGAGCTTGTCCACAAAAGTGTTGAAAATACTATATCTTCGTACTTTTCAACTCGGCTTCCAGCAGCCAGCAGTCGTTTGGAGCATTGTTGGCAAAGTAGATAGGGCATGAAAATTCCTACAGGTCTGATAGCCAGTCTGAATGAGTTACGGGACATCTGGCATGTTTTCGTCTTGCTCGGGCCATCTTTTATCTCTGCTCAACGAAAATGAGCATTTCAGAGTGCTCATGGGGTATGAGTAATTATGAGTGGTCGTCGTGAGCTTGTCTACGTCAACGCTCATTCATGAGCTATACAACAGAGCAAGTGCTCATGAGGCAATAATTTTCTTAAAATCCCTCATTTGCTACTAACAGTGCTAGAGTGATGAGCTGCAAGTTTTGTGGTAAATCTTTTAATCGTCGCTTTAATTTGCGCAGACACGAAAACGAATACTGCCCATTCCGAGAGGAAGAGTCGGATACAGATCACAATTCCGTACCCATGGAGTCAGATGACGAAGCGTCAAATAGTGATAATGCACAAAATTCTGAGGTAGATGGAAATGAATCAGGATCTGAATTAGAAGATGAAAGTGATCCTTGGAAACCATTAATAGAGGAAGCAAAACAAAGATATGCCAGCGAGTACGAAGAAATAAAACAGAATCTTATCGAAAACGGTCTTGATGACGAAACTTCCAGCAAGCAAGCGTACGCGTTGATATTACCTAAACTACAAAAAGAGCTCGAAAGTGTTTATCTGGAACGTCTATTGTGGATGAGACAGCTTAGGAGGAATCATGTACATAAAAAAGTAATGAACACGAGAGATGTGTTTATAAACAATGACGACTTTGATCATGACGAGGCTTTGGAAGCAGCCGTTGATAAAAGAAAGTTTCTTCTGAAACGTCTTTTAAAAGACAATGCTTATATTGAAGAGGGCGAAAATACTGATTCAGACTAGACTTCCTCAACTACATTATATAAACAGATATAATATACTCTATGCGAAGTGTAATAATATTTTAATAAAATTGTAGACAAGACGTATATTTTCTCTATTTTCAATTGCGCATGCACACGTAATATAACTGAATGTTTAGTTACAGTATGCTTTACGTATAACTTTTAATGTAAAGTAAAGTTATCCCAAAGGTGGAATTAAAAGTTTATCGCCTTAACCTCTTTATAATTATAATAACACGTCAACTACTTTTTACTATAGAAATATTGCCTGACCACGTACGGATATGAGCATTCGATATCCTTGACTTGTTTACTTTTCCCTCCAAAAAGATAAATAATTTAGGATGCATTGAAATTGGTGGCTCTTTCTACAGTGATACGATTCTTCCAAGTCGTAAACGAACATGTGTTCTGGTGCCTTTTTTAATTCTCTTAAACGCTCAAGGACGTTTTCGTGGCAATTGATTTTCAGTATTCTTGCAGCCTCGACAAACGAGTCCCAAACCAAATGCTTGCTATTAACACGTTCTATAGCTTTTAAAAGTTTATCGCCTTAACCTCTGTATAATTATAATAACACGTCAACTACTTTTTACTATAGAAATATTGCCTGACCACGTACGGATATGAGCATTCGATATCCTTGACTTGTTTACTTTTCCTCCAAAAGATAAATAATTTAGGATGCATTGAAATTGGTGGCTCTTTCTACAGTGATACGATTCTTCCAAGTCGTAAACGAACATGTGTTCTGGTGCCTTTTTTAATTCTCTTAAACGCTCAAGGACGTTTTCGTGGCAATTGATTTTCAGTATTCTTGCAGCCTCGACAAACGAGTCCCAAACCAAATGCTTGCTATTAACACGTTCTATAGCTTTTAAAAGTTTATCGCCTTAACCTCTGTATAATTATAATAACACGTCAACTACTTTTTACTATAGAAATATTGCCTGACCACGTACGGATATGAGCATTCGATATCCTTGACTTGTTTACTTTTCCCTCCAAAAAGATAAATAATTTAGGATGCATTGAAATTGGTGGCTCTTTCTACAGTGATACGATTCTTCCAAGTCGTAAACGAACATGTGTTCTGGTGCCTTTTTTAATTCTCTTAAACGCTCAAGGACGTTTTCGTGGCAATTGATTTTCAGTATTCTTGCAGCCTCGACAAACGAGTCCCAAACCAAATGCTTGCTATTAACACGTTCTATAGCTTTTAAAAGTTTATCGCCTTAACCTCTGTATAATTATAATAACACGTCAACTACTTTTACTATAGAAATATTGCCTGACCACGTACGGATATGAGCATTCGATATCCTTGACTTGTTTACTTTTCCCTCCAAAAAGATAAATAATTTAGGATGCATTGAAATTGGTGGCTCTTTCTACAGTGATACGATTCTTCCAAGTCTTAAACGAACATGTGTTCTGGTGCCTTTTTTAATTCTCTTAAACGCTCAAGGACGTTTTCGTGGCAATTGATTTTCAGTATTCTTGCAGCCTCGACAAACGAGTTCCAAACCAAATGCTTGCTATTAACACGTTCTATAGCTTCTATACCGTACGTCTGCCATCCTTCGTCTATATTACATTCGTTTTCCTGGCACAACTGCGTAATTTCATTTGCAACTGTATCAGCGTAAATTGCTTCCAACAATTTGAGGGGGTTCCGACATAATCGACTTTCGTCAACAATGTAAATATCATCTTGCAACATTTTTTTTTTTAAAGTACAACTTCGACGATTTTACGTCGTTGCTCCAAAGCGAAAGTTTTCAATTTGTGCTATCTATGTGTGCTCCTACTTTGCCGTGTAGAGAACTACAAGATCAGGCTAGTCCAGTCGTTAAAAACCTTTTGTACAAGCTCAGCAAAATCAAGCTTGGGCACTGTCGTTAAAGTACAATGTGTTCAGTCTTTCTGTCCTGCTTAAGCAATTTGAAGTCAATGAGGAAAATTAATGGTTTGGGCAATGTCGTTAAAGTACAATGTGTTCACCCATGTACAACAGTTAATGACTTCTTAATGACTTTCGCTATTCAATTCCAATTAGTCATATTCAAATTACACGCGGTTAAGCTGTAACACTAACCCACCAACCATGAAATTAAGCGTTGAAACCAAGACAGTTTAATTTCATAGCTCGCTAAATCAAATTGTTTTAAATCGTCTACACATATTCGAACGGCTTCTCGCACTGTTTCAGTGTCACAAAAATCGCTCACTTTGTAAACTAAAGCCAAGTAAGCCATAATTCTACCAGAATTTAAAGGCTTAGTCTCTTCATATGTTTGACATAAATTTTCAAACACATTATCTCTTACAATACTACATATCATGGAGTTATATGTATGTTCATGCTTTTCTAAAAGCAGTTTTATATAAAACCGTAAAGTATCCTGCGTTAATTCTACATTATTTTCCTTAAAAACATCCAGAATTAGCTGTTCTGCCATCTTGGAACAAAATGGCGAACTGTCGGAAACCTCTCGTTGTTTTAACGTCGTCGGAATGAATCTAATTATAAATGCTCATTAATATGCATAACTCATACTCGGAATTGTTCGGATTATCCTCGGAAATGAATTAATTAATTCAGATCATTAACATAATTAACTCATGAATTATGCAGGGTAACTCGTTAAATTTTACGCATAAAACTGGGTCCATTAAGCCCCGCTCCATACTACTTATGCCGCTTGACGATTGTGACTCCGCGTGAACTTGACACAAAGTCACAGATATGTAATTGATCGTCTAAATTGCCTGACTGAATAATTCTGATTTGTGCAAGGTTTGACCTATTAAATAGGCTACTGTAGGCATAGAAATATGTTTTTATTCCTATTTTACAATGGGCTTAATATTTTTGTCTAGTCGCGTTCACATATTATTGTCAGAACAGACAGGGTCTCAGTTCTGCGCGCGCTAAGACAAATATTCGAATGGCAATGAGTTGAAATGAGTTCTGCTTTACATGTAGGTGACTCACATATCCAGCAAAGTAAGAACAGAATGATGGAACAACGCTTTCGTTTTATAGCTTTCCAAATGCAAAATTATTTTGCGCACATGTATATATTTTTAACGCTTTTATGCACTACAAAAATATGCAAATTTCCTTGTGTGGCAGTGTCAAATTACTCATCGCAGTAAACATGGGTTTCATGTGGGAATTCCATGTGGAAGAACAATACATGGAAAATATTGATATTTTGAAATAGATGTTACAAATTTGATGTCTTTCATGTTTCGTGATATATTTAGCTTGTTTCATCGTGCAAACTATGCTAGGGTATGCATCTACTGACAGCGCGCAAGCCACTGGGTCAATGCCAATAATTACCGTCTACTGAATATAATTTGTGTTGCATATTTGTTTGCATGTTTGTTTCAAGAAGCTAAAGAATAATAACAGTCGCCGCAGCATTCCCTACCTTGCAGGTAACCTAGTATGATTCTACTAATAACGTATAGTCGAGTCGTTAGTTATAGCCGAATGCCCACGAAACAATGAAATACGGCTACGTTTCGTTATGATACTGTTGAAGTCGAAAATAGCCTTAAAGCCTGTTTCGTATCGTAGCGAAACATAGCGTATTTCTTTGTTTCCTGAGCACTCGGGTAGAAATAATACTTCAACACAAACGAAAATGCTACGATACGTTACGATACGATACGTTTGAAGTGGAAAACGGCTTTAAGAAGGAGTCGAAGAACCGACATGAATATCAGTTTAATCCGCCAACCTGTGTAACTAAAGGTGAACAAACTAGAGGTGTGCACAAAGTACAGTGTCGAAGAACGAAAGATTTTAACATCTCAAAAGGACATGACGTCCAAAGCCGGCTTTGAAGATGGGGGTAACTAGTCTTTAACCTTGTTTTGAGCCTTGATTTGTTCGGGGCGGGGCGAGAAAAATTTACGCGACCATACATATACTAAAAATTGCCGCGGCCTTGCTAAAGTCTACGGTTACGCCAACAAACTTGAATTCAATCAGTTTTGAGCAATCAAGGACAAGGTTCAGTTGACTGAATACGTTTCAAAACTCACATCATATATCTGACGACGGCATTAATCTTTTCTCGAATGATAAACTGTTTTATGACCATCATTGATGTGCTGCGTTGTTCAAAAGGAAATAGTCGTATAGCCGTAGGAAGTTCGATTATATTTTCTAGTTCTCAGTCATCATGCGAACGTTTGTGCAGCTTGAAAGACTGAAATTTTGATACTTTTGATATATAAAATGACGGGCTCTATATGTAGAGTGTATAAAAGGAAGAGTTGTCTATGACATGTACGTTGTTATCGTACGTTGTCATTGTACAGATGTTGGGAATTGAGCCGTTCCCTTTTAGTACTTTTATTTCCTTCGTATACCAATTGCAATCAATATCTGGCTTTTACTAGTAAGACTTAAGTTCAGCTGTTAAATTATAGCTATTGACACTGCAGTAAAAATGTGTGATAAAAACATGTTTCACGCGAGAATTATGTTTGCTGGTGAACATGTGTCACATGTACAATGCAATGGAGTGTTATAATTCCGTATAAGAACAGTTCATTTATCCTTTAGAACTGACTGCATAATTTTATATGCCCATTTAAATCAAACTGGATAAATATAATAGCCAAAGGCAAAGATAAGATGTTATTACAGCCAAATAAGGCAACCACGTCCATGGACATGGTAACTTTTACCTCAACTATTATGCTAATTATAGTATTTATATTTAAAAATTATTATTCTATGTACAATAAAATCCGCATAAGAGAACCTTTGGCTTTAATTTAAGAACTACTAGGCACCGGCCAGCTTGAAAATTGAGCAATTAAGCTATGGTTATTATCATTGTATTGTATGTTAGCTGGTCAGGTGCAAAGCAATTTGTGTAGGAATATATACCGTATATGGTTACCAGTGCCATTGCCACTGGCGTAGCCAGGGATATACTACACAATACTTGAAGTACATGAACTTGTAATACAAGAACAACTACAGCTGACGCTCAAAATATTCTTTTATGCGGATTTGTTGTACATATTGGTGCCAGTGGAAAATACTAAATATATATACACTATGTCGATTTTACAACAACAAAACAGTTCTTCTGTGCCTGTGCTAAATTTTAGTGGACTAGTCTATATTCTACACCAACATTAACGAAATTAGGACATTTATATAATTATATCTGAGATTGTGGAGTTCTTTCTCAGTTATGTTATAAAATAGTTTGTCATTTGAACAATGACGTTACAATCGTGTGAGCCTTCAATTTAGTTTGACACAGTAAAGAAGGCAACGTTTTTAACGTTTTTGCGATAGAACACAGTCAGTGTAAAATTCTCTGCACTGGAAATTCAGGTGAATTAAAGGTTTTTGATAATATTTTGCTCCAATTTCATTATTGCTTTTATGCTAATTGAAAAACGACTTTTAATTTCTCTCACACTTAGCCTTATTACTATATTAGATATGAAAAGCTTGACACCATTCATCACTGATTTACATGGGAAAATATAGATTGTCAAAGACAAAGTACAAATTGCCAAATGGAAATTGCTCGTGTAAACTACGCTTAATAATTCTGATTTCACAAAAATATCCAATAACTTTTATATGAGTATTTTAGACTTTCAAAAATAGGCCCTGCATGTGTTGCGTTCCCAGTGATTATACGCCCAATACACAGTTAACATTTTAAATTTCAATTTATAGCCAGGTTAATGTTCATTGACATTTTCAATTACGAATTCGTGATCACGTCGGTACGGTGTGTGAAAATTAGAACTGAATCCCAAACTGTTGCAGAAATTGCATATATTGGGCTTTTAGGAAGGAACGCTGATATTGACAATTTAATATACGCATATTTTGTTTTAAACCGGAATTTGAACTATATTTTTAAAATGATTTTAGCGGAAAACACAGCCTTTTACTCGTGACGTACGACCAAAAGGGACCCTCAAACCGAGCATTGATTGACCCCGATTTTTTTATACTCCCTGTACAATACTAAGATAAAAAAACAAAATGTTATTTACTTGTGTATATTTACTCATGTATGTGCCAAGCACTCATTTTCAATTCCAATGAGTAAGCGTAGTATATTTTGATGTCGGTAGGTACAGGTCATTTACTTCAGTGTCCGCACATGCACGACTGACAAGCGCGACTTTAAATATACCAAACATTGATTAAATCCTCGGACCGACCTCGGTAGTGTCGTCTATTAATGCTAACACGAGACTGATAATACTATTTATAATACTATTTGCATATACGTTAAGGTAACCTTAGAAAAAAATTATTTTACCAAACAGATATATCAGCACGTGGATTGTTCACCGGATCTGTTTCCGATTTACCAGCGCAAGATTATAGAGTCTTAATTATTTCACACCGCTCTCAACCTGTTGTCGGCAAAACTGTGAAATCGTATGAAACATCATCATCACTGAGGTCGGTTTTCGTTAATAAAGTCTAATCGAATTAGCGCAAGTTCTCACTTCAACAAATAGCAGCCGCATCATTGCCTATTAAACGCACAACAACGACTCGCTTTAAAGAGTAAAATAGCGCCATTTATATGGGAGATAAATGTTCATATTCTAATAAGTCGCGACCTATGGTGGAACAGCCTAAACCCTGTTCTTATTTAAAATTTGACCATTTAATACGAGTGTATTCGTGGCTTACATAAGACATTCGCGTCTTTTCCCCCTGTATAAATGGCCCTAATGAGCGTGCATGTCAAAAAATCGGCTAGATACACGTCAATAAGTGTTATTAAAAGTCTATGGAAAATATGATGTTTTGCAGGTCCTAGGGTTAAATCGGCGGCGTGCAAATCTCGTGACGCGAAGGAGGTCAGATTTTCAAAAGTAGCCCGTAGCAACCATAGTGTTTTTGTTGTCACAGCTCGATGATTTAGGCAATGAAAAAGTTGTTGCGTATGCATCTAAAGCTCTTTCGCCTTGTGAACAAAAAATTTCTACAACGGAAGAAGAAGCATATGCTGTTGTCTTTGGTACTGAGCATTTTCGTGTCTATCTATTAGGCCGCCACTTTAAACTCATTACCGATCATAATGCATTACGGATATACAGGGTGTATCATCAAAAAGTGAACCCTTTGATCAAATTTCAAAGGGTTCACACCTGTATAACGGATATTAAATAATGTATATAATGTATACAGGGTGTACCAAAAAAACGCAAACTATTGAAAATAATCTATTGTTAGATTTCAATGGCCTAGCACTAAGTAAACCCACGATTGCATAAATTATTGACATAAGTAAATATTATGCATAACGAAGCGGTTTATGGTGTATGTTAGACAAAACGAACTAAACCCATGGGCGGGTTCGTAAACGCAATGGAATCAAATTTTATGCATGGCAATTATTTTATATGAATTCGTCCAACATGTGCTTATGTGCTGTTTCAGCCAGGAAAATTACGTGCATCACACAAAACAGTTTTATTTACGAAGCTGCTTTAAATTCCCAAGGGCAGAAAATTACAAATATATTTTAATTTCTTAATAAGTCAATACTTAATATATGCACCCTGTCAATATTTTGCACCTTTACATTCAGCTTAGTGCTCGGCCATTGAAATTCTAACAATAGATTATTTTCAATAGTTTGCGGTTTTTTTGGTATAGTCGGTAATTTAGCTTTAATTAGATTGTGGTTTTGGCGTGATCCCCGTATCATCAGAAATATTCTGACTTGCTCTCAGCAATTTTCTTCAAAAAAGCATGTCATTTGCTATGGGATTATCGCGTTTTTCTTTAAGAAACACTCTTAAGACTATATTCAATTCAAACATAAGGCGATTCCTATCAACGGTACGTAAATAATACGAAGTAATACGGTGAAAGGAAGGCAGAAATAGATAATCTTCTTAGAGCATGTGTGAACCTTGTCTTTGGAGTTGTAAATCTTGTCAAGGAACAACTTAATACAACTATGTATGAGTGCAATAGGGTATCCATTAGCAGAAAAAATCTGCTTAAATTTCTCCATTTCAGCGTGGAAATATATATATAAGAAGTTTTGTAGTTGGTTCAGTATGGCATTAAAATTGTTGTAAAACTTTGGTGTTTTAGGTAAATGCGAGCAATTATGGCCAAACAGTGCGAGGTTTTAGCGTGCCATTCAGATCTCACGCGTAAGTATTGAATAAAATTTTAATAATGTGGCTGGTCACATTTACCTCATTGGTACATAATTATGGTATAAATTATCAATATGAGGTATCCATCATATTGATACCATCATCAATATGAAGTATCCATCTGATAAATCAACCATCGCATGACTGACAGATCATCTGTTTTAGTGTAAATTGTAAAGTGTAGACCAATATGAACTATCCAGATCAACAAGCTAGAATAAGGTGATCTGACTGAATTATACTGGCAAATGGTTAGGGTCTTGAAAGTTGCAAGGAACTATACCATTTTGGTTCTGCTGGGAAAATGTGCTAACTAAGGCCTAAGGGTAACAATATCGGGTGCCATATCCGCCAAAATTATATAGTTATGAAATTAGCCAGCATTTTCCTTATTATTCGACAGTCTTCGTTAACTTTAGCAGACATTTTTGCTTATTATTCAGCCTTGTTGGCAAAATTAGCCAGCAATTTATTTTATTATTCAGTTCTTGCGGCAACATTAAGGCCGGCCTCCACTTGCACGTACGTACGCACAATTGCACGCACGTATGTGTTTATACTTTCGTGAAATTTGATTGGTTAAAAACTTGACGGCCGCACAGAAAGTAGAATACAGTTCTACTGTCATACGTACAAAAAGTTAGCCGCGACGGTCAAGATTAGCGATCATTTTCGAGTCACAGAGCACTTGCACGTACGGCCAGCGCGGCCGATTTTGTGCATGCTCTGTGACTCGAAAATGATCGCTAATCTTGACCGTGGCGACTAACTTTTAAATACAGTTGCGCGTTTCATATTATTTTTCTGTTTGTTTAATGGAAACGTTGGGAAAGGTTGATAAATTACCCGCCTAATCGACCCTATCTATATTTCATATAATATATTTCATATAATATATTTCATATCGTAATGAATTTTCCTTTCGCCAATGAGGATTTTCCTTTCACCCCCCGTAACACGAATTTTTGTGAGAACTGCAAATCAATGCGCATATAAAACTAGGGTACCTGCAAGGTAGGGAATGCTGCGGGACTGTTATTATTCTTTAGCTTCTTGAAACAAACATGCAACAAATATGCAACACAAGTTATATTTTGTGGACAGGCGGTAATTATTGGCATTGACCCAGTGGCTTGCACGCTGTCAGTAGATGCATACCCTAGCATAGTTTGCAGGATGAGACAAGCTAAATATATCACGAAACATGAAAGACATCAAATTTTGTAACATCTATTTCAAAATATCAATATTTTCCATGTATTGTTCTTCCACATGGAATTCCCACATGAAACCCATGTTTACTGCCATGAGTAATTTGACACTGCCACGCAAGGAAATTTGCATATTTTTGTAGTGTATAAAAGCGTTAAAAATATATACATGTGCGCAAAATAATTTTGCATTTGGAAAGCTATAAACGAAAGCGTTGTTCCATCATTCTGTTCTTACTCTGCTGGATATATGAGTCACCTACAACAAAATAAAATCACGGAATAGAGATCAAACCTTGTAATATTAACGAATAAATACACACACATTAAATATTGTTTAAAACACATTGTACATTTTGCTTGCTCATATGCTTGTGTTGCATATAACTTGCTCATATAACTTGTGTTGCATATTTGTTGCATGTTTGTTTCAAGAAGCTAAAGAATAATAACAGTCCCGCAGCATTCCCTACCTTGCAGGTACCCTAGTTTTATATGCGCATTGATTTGCAGTTCAAAATTTGTCTTGCCACATGGATATATTTTTATTTTTTTAATATTACTTTGCAATTGTTTTATTTTAATACTGTCCATTGTCCATATTAAGTTATTATAAATATTAAGTGATGTGCATGCATGAGCATTATTCTTGAAAAATTAATCTGCACGCCCGCACGCATGGGAAACTGTTGTAGGCCGTAGGATGAGCATCCAAAAGATGCAATTCCGTTGCACCCCTCGTGGAACTACGTAATTTTCACATGAATCAATAGATAAAAACTTACTTTATCAGAATCCGTTGCTCCCCAAGCGAAACAGGTGCACAATTGGGAAAAAAATCCCTCCAAAGTTTGCTATTTTCGCGCTTCGAAATATTCGAACCGCCATTGTTTTGGTAGCAAATACGCATGCGCATACAGCCAAACTCGCACTGCGCACGCACAGACAGGAAAAATGAATTTCCTCCGTAAAAACAACAAAATAAAATCACGGAATAGAGATCAAACCTTGTAATATTAACGAATAAATACACACACATTAAATATTGTTTAAAACACATTGTACATTTTGCTTGCTCATATGCTAAATCACTTCAATTCATTGGTTATTGTTTCAAAATACCATTTTAACGTTTAATTCTACTTATTAACATCCTAATTCAAATACAAATTTGTGAGGTAAAAAACCCACCTGTATCAAACAGGACGGAGAATATATAAATATACATTCACACGATCAAGGAACAAATTAAATATTTCGCTAAACTAAAGCCTTGGCCAAACGTAAGAAACATTGTCGCGGAAATATTCGTGATTTTCAATGTTTGCTCAAATGTTTCCCTGTCTCCCACATCTGGAAACATTGGCTTTTATTGCAGAAACAAAATTTGCTTCCCAGAAAGCAAAAATATATATATTTCCTACCAAATTCAGAAACATTTGATGAAACACTCTTTCTGCATTTGCCGACGCTGGTAGGACAATATGACATACCGAAACATTGGTAAGACAAATAATATGACAAATATCTTTGCACAACAATGTTTCCCAGTTTGTCCCGGGCTTTAAGGGATATTTATATAAACACATTTGAATCTTTAATGTATTATTGAATAACTATGCAAGATATGTTTGGCGCTTCTTCAATTGTGCGTTCCATCCATCGCTTAAGTATATTCTATGGATACCAATCTCAGTGGATTTGGACCAACTTTTCCATTCGTTCCAACCATCTGTTCCAACCGACGAAACCGGACTGCACCAGAGAAGGACCTTTAACTGTGAAAGAAACATGTCCCAGGCACCAACTCGAAATTCATCACAAAAAAAGATAAATTGGGAGGAAATATAAAATCCATAATTTCATCATAACTATCTATAATTGAAAGAAATGTTTTCATCCTTGAGCCCAGATTTTCATCAGTGCAATAAAATCTCACTTATTGGATCCTGGCCAAGGGCCTACGCTCAAAACGAGATTGCATGTATTCTACAATAAGCTGTCCTGGCTTTTGTCTGGTAAAGTTCTACTTCTCGTATTTGAACTATTACATATATTATATTGTGACATAAGTTGGTATTTAGCCACTATCTAGAATGACAAGGAACAATTCAGAATTTCCCTCAGTTTCTGTGTTGGAATTCAGATCATCATCATGAATGGTACAGCTCTCTTCATCAAAGTCTTCATCGTTGTTTTCAGACTTATTTGACATATGTTCCTCAACCAATTCAGAAGCATCCAAATTTCCCGCATATACAATCTCACTAACATTTCTCATTTTCGGTACACAGAACACAAGTTGGGGATAATTTTTCATCAGTCGTTGCTTGAGTTTAAAAGCTCTATATTTAGATGCATCCAAATTCTCGGTGTCCTTAGCAATGATAACAAATTTCTCCAGCAAATCTTTCATATACTTTATTTGCTTATTTCCGATGACCTCCGTCTCGATTACTTTCTTACAGAAGACATCATAAGACTTCTCGTACACTGATGTACATCTTTCAGTTTCCGATTGCTTCTTTGTATAATTGCAATAGCAAACTTTGTGATAGCGGACTTCCAGTGCTACACAGTCTTTCCCCCGGATTTGCACGAGTATCCGTTCATTATTCTTTCTCTCGGCAGCTGTACGTAGAAGACCAGCATCAATTGTTTCTGTCAACATGAGTGGGGTTCTTCTTCTCTTCTTAGTTACCTGGTGTGAAACAAAATTATTAAACTAAATATCTGCTAATAACAAGGTTGGATGTTTGTAGCATTTTACCCTAAATAAACTTAATTGATCACAATTCAAGATATTTTAAAACCAAACCCGAGAATGTTGTGCACATTGCGCTAGTATTATACCTATCAAAATGACCATACCTTGTCTAGTGAGAACCAAGAGACGTCTCTTCCACAAATAATACATAATATCTCTGGGAGTACATGCTCGTTTCTTTTTATAGGCAGGGTCTTATAAGCTTCTGCGACTGATTGACGTGTAATTTTTCGCCTTGGTTCTATTGGCTTCACTTCGTGGTTCTTCGGTAGAAGTTTTAGAGCTAGTTCCTCCTCCTTTTTTTCTTTTCTCTGTTGTCTACGGATCGGATCTTCATCACAAAATCTCTTCCAGCATTTCATATGATGGTACCATTCTAAGTTAATGCTGTCAGGGTTCTTCTCCATGTATGAATTTGACATCGAATTGACAGATCCGTCATCGATGTTCTCATACGATTTCTTAGCTATTTCAGCTTGTTGACATTTAAGTTTGGCCCATTTAGATCTACACTCCTTTGCGTGTAACTTTGCAAAGTTGCTCCGTAACGCCATCAAAATGCATAAAACATGAGGATATTCGAGTTTTATAAACATCTTCAGCCATGATTGTTTTGCATAACTAAGCGTGTTTCCACTTCGAAGAATGTGCGTGTTTGTGCGCGTGCGCAGTGCGAGTTTGGCTGTATGCGCATGCGTATTTGCTGAATATTTCGAAGCGCGAAAATAGCAAACTTTGGAGGGATTTTTTTCCCAATGGGCCAATTGCGGAATGGCAAAGCATCATGGTAGTTTAGTTACACGGCAGAATTTTTCAACATGGCGATTGTATTTTTCGAACGAGGGAAGGTGCTAAACACATGGGAATTGAAAGAAAAGTTTTATCATTTTCACTTCGATTAAAGTTTATATGAAATCTATACGGCTTGTTTTATATTTCTACTTTGTCTTGGGTTTCTACGAGCGAGTGTGGTTGAAATATTCAACATCGCGTACAGAGTCACTGAAGCGGGGAAGGAGTTCGATTCGAGGTTGTCAGACACAAATTTTGGAATAGTTCACAGTACAAAGGTGAGTACTGCATTAAATTATTTTCAGGATAAGGAACACGTTGTGACTCATTGATTGCCTGAAAATTTCGGCGATCGATTTAATTCTAGCGACTTGAGAGTCAAAAATGTTTGCACACTTGACCGTCCCGAAACAACACATGTTTGATCAAACGTTCTTCTCACAAACCAAAACATTGAGGTTGTTTGGCAGGGAAAATAAAAACAGTTGCTGTTTGAAATACCGAGCTTTCACATTTCAAAGGTTTTCGATGTTACAAAAAATGTTTAAAAAGTACTTTTAAGTGCTATTCACTGCTGTTCAAGACTTCAAGTGTCTTACTGTCCAGAGTTTTTTAACCACAACATATTTGCTTGTTTCGAGTATATTTTGGAAAGTTTCGAGCCGTTTGGTTTACGGTCTGTTTTGATAAATATGGCAAGTGACATGGAAAAAGTGCATAAAGGTAAAAAAAAGTGCGGGGGAACGACCTGTTGTGTGCCACTTTGTCGAAGCAACAGTGTAAAAAATCCGGAATTATCCTTCCATAAATTTCCTCTGGATTCAAGTTTAAATTAAAGGAAATATAGCTAAATTTATTGGGAATACAAAGAAAACCTTTAAAAGCCACAACGTGTGTTCCTTACACTTTCCCGGTGGAAAGAAATCCTTTGGTGCATTGCCAACTGTCCTTAAAATATCATGCAGACAAACTGTAAACAGTACCCAAGGCAGGGAACATATTTTAGACAATGACACTACTGAAACAACCCAGTCTGAACAACAAACAACTGGCGGCATAGAGGCACAAGCATCAATCAATGAAAAATTAAAAACTGAACATGCAGCTTTAAAAAGAAAATATGACGAGTTATCATCTAAATAATGTTGGCTCTGCAGAATCATATAACAAGCAGTTTGGACTTGCACCAAGCCATGGAGCTTCTGTGTTAATAATTAACCCACACTGAATACATGCAGTCATCAGTTCATCGAAATTCTTTTTCTCCAAATATTTTTCAATGCTCATTACTGTTGGCCCACTGACATGCTTCTGGGGGCTTTGTAACATTACTTGCTGGCAATAGGATTTTGCTAAGTAGTGATGTGGGGAAAACATGTTCTCTTTGTTTCATTACTGTACCGAAATATGAGGCAGTTAAACGACCTCGTCGTTCATGAAACCAAAGTTTGCTCTGTGACTGACCTCTTGTATTGCATTCAATGTCAACCATTTGTTCTTTGGTTGTAAAAATAATGTTTTCAGTATGTGGTGTATACTCCAGAGAAGGTAAATGTTTACACACTTCCGCAAAGTTAGGAACAGTAATTTGTTCCAGTATAGATTCTCTTATTTCAGTATTGTACCTTTGAATTGCAAATAGGTTTGCATCATTAAATGCTGTTTTTGAAGCATTATGCTGTGGCATAGTTTGTTGTATGTAATCACATGATGCCCAAATGGGTAGGGCTCTTAACTTGTGATAGAGAAACTCTAACCAAGTAGCCCAGATACAGGATATGTGTGCTTCTGAAATGCCAAATCGGTGAGCAATGTCCACCCCCATAAGACCACAACGTATGCGAACCAGAACCATAAACAACTCCTGCTCTGGCGACATTGACCTTTTCCGATTCTGCTGAATATTCTACATTGTTACTTGAACCAGCATAAGTTAAGAAATTACATGCCGGTTGCAGAAAGTCAAAGAAAACTTTAAATGTTGCATAATTTTGAAAACCTGTGAAAACCTGTGTGTCACTGGCAAGTACATGCTCTATTGGCAGTACACACTGTTCGTATTTAGATGATAACTCGTCATGTTCAGTTTTTAATTTTTCATTGATTGATGCTTGTGCCTCTATGCCGCCAGTTGTTTGTTGTTCAGACTGGGTTGTTTCAGTAGTGTCATTGTCTAAAATATGTTCCCTGCCTTGGGTACTGTTTACAGTTTGTCTGCATGATATTTTAAGGACAGTTGGCAATGCACCAAAGGATTTCTTTCCACCGGGAAAGTGTAAGGAACACACGTTGTGGCTTTTAAAGGTTTTCTTTGTATTCCCAATAAATTTAGCCATATTTCCTTTAATTTAAGCTTGAATCCAGAGGAAATTTATGGAAGGATAATTCCGGATTTTTTACACTGTTGCTTCGACAAAGTGGCACACAACAGGTCGTTCCCCCGCACTTTTTACCTTTAGGCACTTTTTCCATGTCACTTGCCATATTTATCAAAACAGACCGTAAACCAAACGGCTCGAAACTTTCCAAAATATACTCGAAACAAGCAAATATGTTGTGGTTAGAAAACTCCAGTAAGACACTTGAACAGCAGTGAATAGCACTTAAAAGTACTTTTTAAACATTTTTTGTAACATCGAAAACGTTTGAAATGTGTTTTTATTTTTCCAACTGCTTTTATTTTCCCTGCCAAACAACCTCAATGTTTTGGTTTGTGAGAATAAAGTTTGATCAAACATGTGTTGTTTCGGGACGGTCAAGTGTGCAAACATTTTTGACTCTCAAGTCGCTAGAATTAAATCGATCACCGACATTTTCAGGCAATCAATGAGTCACAACGTGTTCCTTATCCTGAAAATAATTTAATGCAGTACTCACCTTTGTATTGTGAACTATTCCAAAATTTGTGTCTGACAACCTCGAATCGAACTCCTTCCCCGCTTCAGTGACTCTGTACGCGATGTTGAATATTTCAACCACACTCGCTCGTAGAAACCCAAGACAAAGTAGAAATATAAAACAAGCCGTATAGATTTCATATAAACTTTAATCGAAGTGAAAATGATAAAACTTTTCTTTCAATTCCCATGTGTTTAGCACCTTCCCTCGTTCGAAAAATACAATCGCCATGTTGAAAAATTCTGCCGTGTAACTAAACTACCATGATGCTTTGCAATTCCGCAATTGGCCCATTGTGTACCTGTTTTGCTTGGGGAGCAACGGATTCTGATAAAGTAAGTTTTTATCTATTGATTCATGTGAAAATGATGTAGTTCCACGAGGGGTGCAACGGAATCCGTTTTCTAAGCATCTTTTGGATGCTCGTCCTACGGCCTATTACTGCTACTGATGATACACCGGGATATTTTTAAATGGCCTTATTATTAGCATGACAAAATTACTGGATGCTGATTGGTTGAGAGGAGTACAATTATTTCATTAATTGTACTGCAGTACAATTAATGATTTTCCCAAAACAAACAAAATGGCGGAAATTTTGTCATGCTAATAATAAACAAGTAATCATGCGATGTTGCTCGTACAATTAGGGATTAATAGTACTCGTGATGTTTGAAAATTTTGCCAAATTGGACTCGCCCCGGCGGCTCGTCCAATTTTGGCAAAATTTCCAAACATCACTCGTACTATTAATCCCTAATTGTACTCGCCATCGCATGATAACCTATACTAATGCTGGACAAATTCTTACTAGACTTGCTCCAAGTATTTTTGTCTTTGTCTTTCTGTGTGTGTATCTATACCATCAATCAAAAATGCTTAATATATATAATTATACACTGTACGTGTACGATTATACCTAACCAATCGTACTATTGCAATAATTATTGCAATACCATGTTTCTGTAGACACAGAGTCAATATATACATTCACAACAACTGTGAAACCACTCATCACAACCGTCACAACAAACCATTTGCTCCCGGCACCAGTGTCCGGTAACCTACAGTGACAATAAATTAAGCAATTCTCCACTTTCGCAACAGAGCTTGCTGGTCTTCTATGCTTCAATACTGGGAATGGTGTTATCATATGTGTTTCCAAAATCTTCGCAAGGTGTGGTCTGATCTCCTCATTGTTAAATACAACAGATGAGGATCAATATAGAAACTAGTCCGCGTGAAAAGTGTGCGAAAATTAAAGTTGCGCGAAAATGTCAGAGTGCGCGGGATTATATATATGCATGTGAGACTTAGCAAGAATTAGTACTACGCAAATTTACACCTAATTTAAATACAAATTACAACTAGTAAAGACTGTGTCACTATAAGGTATATAATGGAATAAATACGTTTCACATGTACTGATCTAGTATATAAAACTAATTGTACATCTTACCTAAATTAAAACAATAGAGATTATTTTACAAGGATACGATAAAATACTCGTGAATTTCCAATTGACTTTCGAAGAGAACTTAATTGTTGCACGAAACGTCTCACTTTAACTTTTAAACTTTTTCCTATTAAAACAAGCTTTATCCTCGAAGTTATCTAGGGTTTGGTATGTAATACCTCTTGACGTAATTATCGGTCAAAAGTGTTGATAACATCAACCTTTACTCGAATCGTTTTGTGGCTTTTAGGCTTTAAAATCCAGATTTCATTTCAAACGAAATTCGATTTCAATTTGTCAATTAATTGACTTTCTGCATTCAATTAGGTATTATAATTAATAATTGTAATAAAGAATGAGATAATATATATTTTTTACGAGGCTTAATGTTAAAAATGACAGTTTTTGAAATCACGAAATCTCTGCTCAAATCAACGAGGGTGGGTGACAGTTAATTAGCTAATTCGTTGAAGTATGTTAGTAAGGAAATACCAAAGTGTGGTAAGCAAATAATGCGTGGGGGCACAGACAAGGCAGCCAGGGTTAATGATGTAATATTAGGATGATGTAACAATGTTTCGCAATATGTATCAAAGTTGACAGTGTAACATAACCTTTCCTTTTTGCTTGCGATGCGACAGCAAACGCAAGCTTTAAATTGGGCTTTTTTATTATTATTTTTTTTTATTATTTCTAATCGGGTTGTAGAACGTAGTCTTCCCTCGGCCAGCGCATAAATTATCAGCACTTCTAAGGACACTAGTCAAGCGCACCCGGAGCGTTCTCACCCCCTGGATTCATTACTATTCACGACAGTATCATTGGTTTTCCGGAGTTTACCGAAGCTTATGTCATACCCAAAACACGTTAGCAATTGTCATCTAATACATAAGTTATTCGCCATGTATTTATTATCGTTATTATTGTCTTCAGCATAAATTGTGGGAGCATTTTGCAGCCAATGTACACTATAGATAGCGCATACGTGGCGAGGCGTTCATTGTGCGTCTATCGTACGAACAGTATAAGCTAGGGACATTGCTGGTTTCCACTACAACCACGTATAGTAGCGTAACGTACCGAATTGCTTTGTTTCCTGAGCGCCAGAGCAACATCATTTTAAGCAAAAGAAAACGCTATGGTACTTTGTGATACAACTAAAGTGGAAACCGGCATTTAGCTTACTGGGCGAAGTTTGAAAAGTTTGTCGATCAAAATTGATAGACAGAAGTTACCATGTGTTGTAGATCTATGTGCAACTTTTAACGTCAAGTTTCAAATGTGATTTTATTTTGACTGTGTAAAACTTGATAACTCCTATCATGGTATTTTCTCGAGTCATGCTGTTTTATTTATGTATCGATCGACTCTGTAGTCTATATCAGCTCATTGCTAACATCGCAAGCTCACGCCTTGTTATATTATAATTATAGCCATAGTACTATATCTTACAATTTGAATGCCAATGCAATAAAATACAACATATTAATAGATGTAGTCGGCTCAAAAGTCGGCTCGGTCTGAGTTATCACTGTGTCCGCTGTGCGAATCAAATTGCAGACTCTGGCAATATCGAGTTTCAAGTTGATTTCGTGATTTCTGTTGCTGATTTCTTGATTTCTGGTTTGATTTCTGCTGATTTCGGAATAGAGTGTACGAGATTTCGGCCGTGACGGACCCCTCGATTGCGCCTTCAACACTTGAAGATCGTACGACTCATCGCTCTAAAACATCTATACTCTACAATAGTTTGAGCGAACGTACCATACGTGGGTATTTGTTGGTATTTGTGGGAAACTAATGAGAGACTAGATATCAGTGTCGAATATAATTGAGACGTAAACGCACAATAACGCGGAGCTCTATTTATCAGAGTTCAAGGGTCAGCTATCACTAGCCTCCTCCGCAGGCAACTGTGTGTTCAACTAATATTTAATTTCATAATAGCGAAAGATTTCAATATTTCATACAAAAAAAACGATAAAAACACAATCTCTGTTTCACATTCTCTTTCCGGTATTGATCCATTACAGTGTAAATAACATGACGCTTTCGCCCTACTATTATCCCTCTACGTCCTATATCACCCCCAATATTCCCACGTAATCCCTTTTCCACATTTACGACAACAACATTTATAAGAGTATTTTACAGTATATCATTGTATTTTATCGTGTTTTTTCTATGAAATCTTTCGCTATTATGAAATATTAGTTCAACACACAGTTGCCTGCGGAGGAGGCTAGACGCAAACATGACTATGCATTTTCTCAGTAAAATGTTCTGGAACGTTCTATGTAACATATTAGCGAGTTTACGATTGACGACGCGGTTGGGCGGTGTGCGAAGACGCCGCAAGAGGACTGAAGAGTAGTGCGTTTGGGGTGTCTTCACTTTTTCCCGCGGCGTCTTATTGCACTACGAAACGCAATTTTTCCAATTCTACG
Organism: Trachythela sp. YZ-2020; assembly: GCA_016169945.1. NCBI lineage: Eukaryota > Metazoa > Cnidaria > Anthozoa > Malacalcyonacea > Clavulariidae > Trachythela > Trachythela sp. YZ-2020. The sequence continues at coordinate 2,082,337 of JADLSH010000157.1, forward strand.
TCGTGTTGACAACGTAGTATGTTTTAAGAGAAACGTCCATATGACGTTTCTCGTGGGCGAAATCGATATGTGAGCCTTCCCTTAGCTTCCTTTAGCTAATAAATTGACGTAATTGATAAGGTGTGATATGTTACGAAACTTTTAAGAGCGCGCAAATTTTCGAAATTTTCATTCCACGCCATTACTGCATGATATTCTGACTTGCTTTCAGCAATTTTCTTCAAAAAGTCATGTCTTTTGCTATGGGATTATCGCGTTTTTCTTCAAGAACTATATTCAATTCAAACATAAGGCGATCCCTATCAACAGTACGTAAATAATTGAGGGATTTGTGGATTTTTTGGAGTTTTTTTTGGATTTGTAGAGAGTTTTAGAGATATTTAGGGATTTCATAGAGATTTTCTAGGATTTTCAGGAATTTTAAAGAGATTTAGGGATTTTGTTTCAAGGTTTACGAGATTTTTGGAGTGATACACCCCTCGCTGTAGTTGGTTCGGTATCATGGCATTAAAATTGTTGTAAAACTTTGGTGTTTTAGATAAATACGAACAATTATGGCCAAACAGTGCGAGGTTTTAGCGTGCCATTCAGATCTTACGCGTAAGTATTGCATAAAATTTTATTAATGTGGTTCGTCAATTTTACCTCATTGGTACATATGGTATAAAATGTTGATATAGTTTATAATTTTATACCTAAAACAAACCGATGAATATGAAGTATCCATCTGATAAATCAACCATCGGATGACTGACAGATCATATGTTTTAGTGTAAACTGTAAAGTGTAGACCAATATGAACTATCCAGATCAACAAGCTAGAATCTTGGACATAAGTGGTTGAGACTACCTTACCCTCTTGCAAAATTCGCATACCCTTATATTTCCCTATAAAATCATATTGCGCTTCTTAAGCCCCACTCCTCCAACTCAATGTTGAGTTTGTGTCTTGATAAATTGTCAAAAGTTGTTTCGGGGTTGTTCACAACATTGAACTGGGGGAGAGGGTCACGAAAATTGTTTTGTCAGTGTACATTAACTTTGCAATATTGCGAGTTATGGTCTCAAGGGTTATGTCCAAGATTGTCTGAAACCCACTGAACCTAATTGCACGTCATAACGTATATTTTTGAAGATATATTTCACTCATATTGTCTAAACGATGGATATTTATCTTAGTACTGGTTTTGAGCAATAATGTATCGTTCGTTTAGAAAGTAAGTAATATATTGGCTATAACAACCTAAAAATTTACGTATCCTGAAATACGCGTGCAACTCAAGATTTGTAGTTGTTGGTATATCCAAAGTGTTAAGTTGGCTTTTGCTCAAAGCTGCTCATACCATGCTGGAAGGACGAGTTTCAGAATTGTTTAACAAGCCCCAATTTTGCTCAATACATAATTCAGTAAGTATTCATTACAGCTTTACCTTTGTAGCCAGATTTGCATCGTCATTTCTTGTGATAATTGACGAGAACGTTAGTTGTCTCGTACGATTTCCTTTCCAAGCTTATGAATGGATTGTACCACTCTTTCTGGAGAATCATTTCTGATGTCATTAGTGCCCACATGTATAATAACAGCATCCGGTTTTGTCAATAATGTCGGAGGTGGTAGCCCCAGGGAATGTTTTCATTCTGATATTATGGTTTACGCCGTTTTGCAGCCGTTTTTTGTTTACATATTTTATCATTGAATCTCCGAGAATAGCGACTGTTGGTTTGTGTTTTGGTTCTTCAGATTGATTTTGATTTCGTGGGCTCTTGTTTTGGTCTGTTTGGGTGCCTGTCACTCTACGATATTTTCTTGCCGCTTTGTCTTTAATATTTCTGTTAGATTGCTTTACCTTCTCACCAGAAGCAGAAGTATGCAGTTTATTTTTGCGAGATGGTTAAGTGTTCGGCTTGGGTATATCTATCGGGGCTTCGTCTTCTTCGCTGCTGCTTAATACAGTATCACGGTTCCTTGTTGGTATAGCACTGTTGCTTGTTCTGTTGTCTGCTTCTGTCCTATTTGGCTTCGCCTTAGTTTGCATACCCCAGGTGCTTCGAGTCAAATCGAAGTATAATAAATAGGAGCTATAGGATAATCTTAAAATATTGCAAGATGAATTGAATTGAATTGAATTGAATTTTATTACAAAATCTGAATGGCAGCTAAGAGCTGAATTGTACAGAGTTGACATTTAAATTACATGATAAAAACTAATACATATAGTAATATATACGGTATATTAAAACTAAAATTTATATTACAATTAAAATGAATCATTATATGATACGATACTAGAAGGAATAAAACTTTTACTAAATCTTGTAGTCTTACAATTAATTAAGTTAATATGCTGATCGTTACGTAGATTGTAAGTACGTAAGTCCTCGCGTTTATTAGGGATGAGTTCATTCAACTTATTTTCCGGGTTGAGAAGTTTCTTAAAATAGGATTTACATAAATTATTTCGTCTTTGAGAGAGCAAGGATATTTCATAAACTTCCAAGGCTTTGCGGTATGACAGGTCAGGACATATTATTCGTAGGGCTCGCTTCTGAATTCTTTCGATTTCTTCCTTTAAGTAGTCAGGGGAGTTTAAGTTCCAAACCTGGCATGCATATTCAAGCACAGGTCGTATACATGTGGTATAGACTTGAATTAGAGAACTCCCTCCAAGACCGCTGCAACAAGCACTCGGAGAAAAAAAAGTCTCTTTGATGCCTTGTATACTATGTGTTCAACATGTAAGTTCCAACTAAGATCAGAAGAAAAGTACAGACCAAGAACCTTTATGACTTCTCTTTAGATGTAGGGAGACCGGAGAACTAAGGTCGGATCAATTGAAGTTAACGACCCCCCTATGCCAATGGGGTCGTATACTTCAATAACAAATATTCGGATTGAAGTATACGACCCCCCTTGTATTATATCGTTAAATTTACGGGTTTTTGTGTCTGTTTCAAAGGAATTTTTATGACTTCTCTTTATTCTCTATTTCTCTATGTCTCAGTTCATTGATTTTTTGACCAGGAAACAAATTCAAAAGACTTTCAACACGATCAATAATATGCGCTTGAGGTGTTTTGTTTTGCAATTTTGTCTCCGTGTTTTGATCGCAAACTGCATCTTGTAAATATCTGTTCGATGACTCATTGCTGGAAAGGCGTTATAAAAGGCCTTAAAATGTTTGGCGAGCATACTGCAACAGTATTCCACCGACGAAATGTCTATCCACGACGAACTGCGAGAAGTAATTATAATCTTTGGCGACAACATGGAAGTGACGATATATTTCCTGAAGCAACACGGTCTCGTCGCAAGCCAGAGTACTTTAGAAACCACCAAATATATAAAAAGAAGCTAAACGAAATTCTCGATATAAAAATCATGAATAAAAATCATGAATCATGATAAAAAGCTATTATTTTGGGGGGTCGTATACTTCAATGGCCATTGAAGTATACGACTCCCTTGGGGCAGGGGGGTCGTTAACTTCAATTGATCCCTAAGGTCTTCGGTTTTCTTATAAAAACTTGACCTGTTTACAGTGTAATAATTATCAAGAATATGTGATAGCTGACCCTTGAACTCTGATAAATAGAGCTCCGCGTTATTGCGCGTTTACATCTCAATTATATTCGACACTGATATCTCAGTAGTCTCTCTTTAGTTTCCCACAAATACCAACAAATACCCACGTATGGTACGTTCGCTCAAACTATTGTAGAGTATAGATATTTTAGAGCGATGAGTCGTACGATCTTCAAGTGTTGAAGGCGCAATGTTTGTTGTTGGAAATATATCCCTCATATTACTTGTCGTCAGGAATGCGTCTCGCTGAATACTTATATCGAGTCTGTTCAAGCGTTTGGGTCAAATCGAAGTATAATAATGAGGAGCTATAGGATCATCTTAAAATATTGCAAGACGTAGGGAGAACTAAGCTCTTCGGTTTTCTTGTAAAAACCTGACCCGTTTACAGTGTAATAATTATCAAGAATATGTGACAGATGACCCTTGAACTCTAATAACTAGAGCTCGTTATTGCGCGTTTATGTCTGAATTATATTCAACACTGATTTCTAGTTTCTCTTTAGTTTCCCACAAATACGAATAAATACCCACGTATGGTTCGCTCAAACTATTGTATAGAGTTCGCTCAAACTATTGTAAATGATAAAAATCCTTTATTGTGTTTGCCCCCTTTGCAAATTGGCGCCCGTAATTACGAAATTGCGTATTGTTGAATATTACTCCATCGCGGGCAACTGTAGACTTTCTCAAAGTCCTTCGTCTTTAGAATCGTCTTTATAACGAAGGAATTTTCAAGGAAGTATTTGCGAAAGAGTAAGGAATTTACGGAAGTCAATTGTTTATGCGCGGCAGTGGTGTCCTTGCGCTCGCGACGTCATCGCTCGCGCGCCCGATTTTGCTCTCGACTAGCAGAGGTCGACTTGGAGCAACTCTAGTACGTTGGCAGCATTGGCTTACCATGTTCCTTCAATGTTATAGATTATATTTGGAGACATAATGATAGTACATTGAATAGTGCACTTCCCAATATGAATTCCTGTTGTCATATAAAGTTAGGTTAAAGAGATTTCACAAATGTTTTTTGTCGCTAAGAGAATTGTGAGACGTGAATAATTTAACTATGACCCACCACTAATGCAGTGCATTATTTTTCCTGACCCACCCTTTTTGACATGTTGAAAAATAGTGACCACCCCCAATTTTTCATAGCTCACCCCCCCCCCCTGTACTTTATGACCCGTCCCTAAGTACTGTATACAGTATAACACCTATATTTCTGTAGTTCTGAAGTACGGGGAGCAGTTTGTGGCATCGACTTGGGTACAACCAACTCCTGTGTGGCTGTGATGGAGGGTAAACCCCCAAGGTGATTGAGAATGCTGAGGGTGCAAGGACGACACCATCCGTTGTAGCTTTTGCATCTGATGGCGAAAGACTGGTAGGCGCCCCAGCAAAACGACAGGTAAAGAAAAATAATGTACTGATTTAATCAGGAATACAGTTAGTTATAAGCTCAAAATTATGTATAGATTACAACGTATTATGTGCAAAATGTTCAGTAACAACTGAAATTCTTTTGAATAACAGGCTATAACCAATCCACAGAATACAATTTATGCGTCAAAGAGGTATATCGGACGTCGTTTTAATGACCCAGAAGTTCAAAAAGACCTGTAAGTTTATTTGTTTAGAATAATGCATAATCATTGGTAATTAGTTACATTAATTAACCTGTTCAATGTTCACGCTGAAATTGCTGAATGTTTGCATTGTTGTCAATTTGTTTTTAGCAAAAATTTGTCGTTTAAAATTGTGAAAGCTTCGAATGGCGATGCTTGGTTTGATGTACAAGGCAAAATGTATTCTCCAAGTCAGATTGGAGCATTTGTGTTGATAAAAATGAAAGAAACGGCTGAAAACTATCTGAATACCACTGTTCAAAATGCTGTCGTTACTGTGCCAGCCTATTTTAATGACTCGCAAAGACAGGTAAAGTGTATTCTATTTCGTGTTTGAGAAATATCAAACTTTTTTGTATACTGTCTTTATGTAATTGCATGGCTGCGGCAAGTTTTGTAAGACGTTAAATGATAAGCAAATTGAACATGTACAAAGAAATGGTGGGTGTAAATGCTTGAGCAAGGAATGATATATTATAAACAAAATGAATTGTAAATAAATGGAAAATGTACCATAACATAAATAGTGAGTGTTACACCGTTAGGGAAAAATGTGACAAATAATGAACAGATGCTGAGAGACAAAGTAAGATATAGTACAAATCAAAAGGAAAAATAAACTGATGGAAATAGCTAACAGATTATAAAAGTATGCCAAGAGGTAATAGGTGTTTATCTTTAGGACAACAAAGAATAAATAAATAAATATTGAACAAATCAAGTTAGTAAACAAACTTGGAAAAATAAATGGAAAAAATAAACAAATGTGCAGCAGCAAACAAATAGCAATACAAAACTAGTAAAGACGTACTAAGGAATAATGAATGTTAATCCTTTATGCAATACATATAATAAACAAACAGAAATAGTACACTTTAATAGAAAGTAATAAACAAATGGAAAAAGAAATGCCAATGGAATTATACCAAAAATATATGAGTCTGTAATCTAGGCAGCGAATGATGAAGAAATGAATATGAAAAAAATGGACAAAATAGAAATTGATTAAGAAATAATGAATGTTAATTCTTTAGGCAACAAAAGATGCAGGTAAGATTGCAGGTCTAAATGTTCTTCGTGTGATCAACGAACCGACAGCGGCCGCACTCGCTTATGGAATGGAAAGAGCGGAGGACAAAATGTATGTCTGTTTTATAATGTAAAATAATTCTCAGTTCAGAAAATATACTACTAGACACGTAAAAATCTCACAGCTTGTGAACAAGATGTGTTAGCAACAGACTTGTAGCAAGCTTGTCAATAAGTTGTAACAATGCTGTCATGTCAACAAGTTGTTGAATTGCAGGACGATAACAACATGTTGGAACAACTTGTAACAAATCCAACCTTGTAGCAAGTTGACAACAAGCCGTTGACAGCTTGTGAACAAGCTGGGAACAAGCAGTGCGAACACAAATTGTTGAAACACCATTGGACATTGGTACAAGTCTGTTGCAGGTTTGTCACAACTTGTGCGTTTTTTAGGGATGAGCCGATAACGAAAATTGCCAATTACTGAGGCCGATTATTTGTAGGCCGATTAATCGGTATCTGCCGATTATTGTAAGTAGCAAGACGGCGGTGTAAAAACCTTTCAAAGACGACGGTGTAAAAACCTTTGAAAGACGGCGGTTGCTTTGAAGTTCTTTGACCAAAGACTTTGATCACAGAAACTTTGATAGACATAGGCATAGGATATGGTGAACCTAATTGGATTGGTTTTCTTATCGTTCTTAGTTTGGCAGTTTACGATCTTGGAGGGGGCACATTTGATGTGTCAATCTTGGAAATCCAAAAAGGAGTATTTGAAGTGAAGGCGACCAACGGTGATACATATTTAGGCGGGGAAGATTTTGACAACGCTCTCCTTCAACATTTCGTGAAGGAATTCAAAAGAGAGGTGTAGATAGATCAACTTTATTTAAACACATTGGCCTTTTCAGCAAAAGCTGATTTCCAAAAGGGATGTGTACTTACAATTATTATTTATATACTAGCTCTATATATAATATTACATACATAACAAATACAATTATATACCTATTTAGACAAAAAATTAACTACTACTTTAAGTCGAGATTAAGGTCGAGGAAGATAGCTTTTTACAGAACGAATTATACGATACCGAATTGCGTATCTCTTCAGGTATCTGATTCCATAGTTTAGCCCCACAATATTGGAAGCTTTTTTTTAAGGATTCCGTTTTTGGTCTTGGAATATAAAACCTTGTTGAAGAACCTCTCAGATTATGGTCATGAATGGTATTCAGATTTTGGAAAGCTTCGCATAGTCGTTGGGGGGCTAAACCATTAACTGTCTTGTACATGAGCCTGGCTTTCATTTGTGCCCTACGCTCTTCAAGTGTTACCCAGCCTAGAGATTTTCGTGCCAAAATAGACTGACCATGTTCATTTTTTAAGTTCATGATCAACCTAGCCGCTCTGTTTTGGAATTTCTGTAGACGTTCGCTTAGGCCTTTATTAAGTGTATCCCATACTTCACAGCAATAATCAAAATAAGGTTGGATTAAGGCATTATAAACTTTTATCAAAATGTCTTGTTCGACATACTCCCTCATTTTTCTAATAGCCCCAATACCTGATGATATTTTACTGCTAATATGGTTAATGTGTTTTTCCCAACTCAGTCAAGTTTTCGTCTAATTCAACTCCAAGAGCTTTGGTATTTTTAACTTTTTTAATCAATTGATTATTTATTTTAACTCCTTGATGGGTATCAATATTACTTATTTTATGTCGTGTTCCAATTACAACATACTCGGTTTTCATTATATTTAGACTTAGTTTATTTGCACAAAGCCATTTCTGAACATTCCTCATGTCTACGTGCATTTAGCTTCTTGATTGTATCTACATGCAGTATAGATTATACAGTATCTCCCCATTTTTTTTTAAGTCGTCGCAGAATTATTATATATAAAACTCGTCACCAATCTCTGTTGCTTCGATATTTGAATAGCTAGAGCGGCAGGCCGGAATCCCGCAGATGCGAATTCAAATCTTGCTTTGACTTTGCCAGTGTAAGAAATCACATTTGAAATTTTCCTTTCAGCTTATTTATGCTTGTGCCTTGTGAAAGATGTGCAGTAAATCATCTATGTGTTTGAAACGCTACAGTAGTTGTATTTTATATTTTATCTAAGAGCAGAATAAACAATCTTCATTAAGATTTAAAGTTTATTTACGGTACTCTACAAGTAAACATTCATAATAACCCAGTCGGGGTTTATGCTTGTCGCTCGTTGGACTTTCAAAACAAGTTATATCGTAGTTTCCAAAGGTCGCAGCTGTATAAATTTGAATTTTTTTATTCTCAACAGATGTATAAATTTGAATATTTTTTTTAGTCTGGTGTGGACTTAACTCAGGACAACATGATAATTCAAAGATTGCGAGAAGCCGCAGAGAAGGCTAAAATTGAACTTTCATCGTCAATTCAGGTACGTTAATACAGTAACTATTTAAACTATAAATTATTATGATTGTTCAAGACAGTACACACGTAACGATGTTGTCATTTTATCAAGTTGCCTTGTAGGTTGTAAGTTGTCACTCACAACTTGTTAATAAATTGTCGAATTGCAGTACGATAACAAGTTGTTGGAACAACTTGTAACAAGCCTGTTGAGTGAACAACCTTGTAGGAAGTTGTCAACGTACAAGCTGTTGACAACTTGTCAACAAGCTGGGGACAAACAGTGCGAACACATCCTGATAACAAGTTGTAGAAATAGCATTGTTAACCGAAGGAGCCAGAGATTTCACGCGATACTGACCAGCGTATACTTAAAAGAAACCATATAAAGGACCAAACTTCATAATTACAAGTGGCTGCATGATTACAGAAATATTTGATTTTTGAAAAGAAATAATTGAATATATATAGCTTTATTTGAATCCATATTTTAGACTGATATCAACTTGCCATATATAACCGTTGGACCATCAGGCCCTCAGCATATGAACATGAAACTAACTCGGTCGAAATACGAGTCTCTTGTCAATGACTTGATACAAAGGACAATCGAACCTTGCAAGAAATGTATGAAAGATGCTGATTGTACCATGTCTGATATTGGTGAAGTCTTGCTGGTTGGTGGAATGACCAGAATGCCTAAGGTTTGGTATATATAATTGTTTTATGGTTAGAAAATACGACGCGAACGCCCAATTTTAATTTCTTCCAAGTTTTAAAAAAGTGGCCATTCTAAATTCTCACAACAAGACCAACAATCGCAGCCTTGTTTTGACGGCTCATTGACTGCATTTGATGTAAAGTTTGGCCCTAATTAATTTTAAATATTTGCCACCCAAAATGGCGGAAGCCATGCAAACAAAACATCACATGTGTACTGTTGTGACGTCACTTGCAAGGGCTGAATGCTGTAGAGTCGGCGAAATAGTAAATGACATTTCCTGCATCTTGGCAAAACATTATTTAGCAAAGACCTTTATCGCGCTATTTCAATTAATATAGAATTGCATGTTAGCACTCTATTAATATCAGAGTTGAAAAGAGCGGATCAAAGTACACAAATAGTATAAAACCTTTGCGGGCTACATACACAATTAAAAACTTTGGCAACCGCGTCGTTTTTGAAAACATAAGAATAAATAGGGAACGTATGGGAATTTTGTTTTGAACCGATGTGTAAATTGACTCAAAAAGCGTGATCAAGTTCTACTTGGTTAAGAAAAAGAGCTTAATACAATGGAACTTGCCCACAAAAGTAGAACACGCGCATTCTTCATATTCATGTGCGAGTTGTTTTGGCCATTTGTAAATACTGCAACTTTTCTCTAAGGTCCAACAACTCGTCCAAGAAATATTCGGTCGTGCCCCGAGCAAGTCCGTAAATCCAGACGAAGCAGTGGCGTTAGGAGCAGCAATTCAAGGCGGTGTTCTTGCCGGTGATGTGAAAGACGTCTTGTTGTTGGATGTTACGCCACTCTCCCTCGGAATTGAAACACTCGGCGGTGTGTTTACAAAACTTATCGAACGCAATACCACCATTCCTACCAAAAAGAGTCAGGTATTCTTTCTCATGCAATTATATACAAAATAATGAAACATAAAATGGTTATTTATTTCTGAAAACTCACCACAAAAGTTGTTACGAGATGATTTGGACGCCAAAAGCTATCGGGTACGTGCAACAGCGTTGTTTGGTCAAGCGTCAAATCAAGGAACCAATACGCGTACAGTATATAATGTCTCGCTTAGTGAATGAGCAAATTTTTGTCTGCGTAAATATATGCTCTTTCTACCGTATATGTTAGAGACTCTTTCTTAACGAAATTTGTTTTCTTTGCAATGTTAAGGTGTTCTCGACTGCTGCCGATGGACAAACTCAGGTCGAAATCAAAGTGTGCCAAGGCGAACGAGAAATGGCCGTTGATAATAAAACGTTGGGACAGTTTTCGCTGGTATGTATTATTTATTGGTTGTACCCAATTCACAATTTTGATTTACTCGCATATCTTATTGCTAATGTACAGTAACTATAAACATTCGGATTGTGTATATAAGTGAATAACTCGTATAAATACAGCAATTCTAATTACTATATAGTTATCTTTTGTTCTATTCTACACACGTAAAAATCTCACATCTTGTCAACAAGATTTGTTCGCAACAGACTTGTAGCAAGTTTGTCAACAAGTTGTAACAATGTTGCCAAGGTTGTCACTCACAACTTGTTAACAAGTTGTTGAATTGCAGGACGATAACAAATTGTTGGAACAACTTGTAACAAGTTGTCAACAAGCCGTTGATAACTTGTCAACAAGCTTAGAACAAGCAGTGCGAACACATCCTGATAACAAGTTGTTGAAACAGCATTGGTACAAGTCTGCTGCAGATTTGTTACAACTTGTGCGTTTTTATGTGTGTGCACTTTCATAGACTAGAGCAATGGTATGAGGGCTGGCAATGATTTCACATTGCAAATTCGAGAAATGTGTATTCAAATGTGCAATGTTTTGTTCGTTCTTCATAGGTCGGCATTCCTCCAGTACCACGTGGTATACCACAGATTGATGTTGCATTTGATATCGATGCCAACGGAATTGTGAACGTGTCCGCTCGCGACAAGGGAACTGGGACAGAGCAACAAAGTAAGTTTCGGTGTCGACGTTTATCGAGTATGACAAATAAATTCGCTTAATGTAACCCATCATGTGATTGTAGCATTTGATTTATCGATTCTTTTCAGTTGTGATACAATCATCTGGTGGTCTGAGCAAAGACGAAATAGAAAACATGGTTAAACAAGCTGAAATGTACGCAGAAAGTGACAAAGAACGAAAGGTACAGTGTAATTATTAATAGAGAAAGGAATCGACTCCATTTCGACACCAAAAGTGACTTTTCCTACCCTGTTAAGGGCAACAAATAGTAGGACTGTATAATCTATACCATTATATTTTCAATTACCATAATATTATACTGGCATCACTCCCATCATATATACACGAATTTGCGGTTAATGCTCAGCAACTGAGCTCTGTAGCTCAGTTGGTTAGAGCGCTGCACCGGAATCGCAGGGCCACATGTTCAATTCCTGCCAGAGTGCATAAAGTTCCATTTCTCGCAACTACCCCTGGTTAGGTCTAAAAATGTATATAAATTTTCGTTCGAATATATTTTCACCCTGTATAAGTTATACCAATATACCGCCACCCATTTGTCAGTTGTTCTTGAATGTCGCCTGTTCTTGGTTGAAGATGTTTTGCTTTTCCCGCAGGAAAAAACCGAAGCTGTCAATCATGCTGAAAGTATCTTACACGATACAGAATCCAAGATTGAAGAATTCAAAGATCAGTTGCCGCGAGAAGAGGTTTGTTATTTCATTTACATACAGTATGTACAGTATTTGTGTAACTCGTAATTGTTTAGTTTCCGCCATTTTGGTAGCAAATTCCACTGGGCAAATTCAATCTAATTAAAATTAAATCCAACATGGCTGACATTAATATTACGCCAACTTTCCGATTCTAGCGAGATATAGCTGGTCTTATAACTCTCAGTATTTCGCAAGATATAAGCGAAAACGGCACTTGTATGAAATCCACGATAATGCTACCCAAAATGGCGGATTATTTAGTGACTGCAAAACCCGCTATAGAATATGGTAATTTGTCTGACGTGTCAGACTACCTCTATAGAATATGCTAATTTGTCTGATGCATCAGACTACCACTATAGAATATGCTAATTTGTCTGATGCAACAGACTACCTCTATAGAATATACTGAAATTTCTCTAATTAGATCTTAATAACCATTTATTTCAAGGTTTCTAGTTTGAAGGAAGAAATCACGAAGGTTCGTGAAGTGTTGGCAAACACAGAAAACTCTTCAGCTGAAGAAATCAAAGAAAAGTACAGTGAATTACAACAGGCATCACTTAAACTTTTCGAAATGGTCTATAAAAAGGTACGATTTTGATTTCTATCGGTCGTCTTAATGATGCAAGATTTAAAATGTCATCTCTAAATGTTTAATGTATTTTCTACCAATATATGGGGGCTTCGGTGGCGCAGTCGTCAGAGCAAGCGCCTTTTACCTCTGAGATCGTGGGTTCGATTCTCGCTGGGGACTCATGACACTTCATGTGAAAAGAATCAGTCAACGCTCTACCGAAAGTCGTGGGTTTTCTCCGGGTACTCGGGTTTTCTCCCACAGGGAATGTTGACAGGGTGGGTTGGGATAAGCCCCAAACTAACCCTTCCATCGTAGCTGTGCTCCAAAACTGTGAGTCATACGGTGGCAGCCAGAGGCGCCTTTAATAAGCCTTCGACTCGATCAAGTCGAGCTGCGTCCTTCGTAATTCAGCTCAGCTCTCATCTGCAAGTAAGGATGATTAGTGCACCCCCACTCACCTAACTTACCGTCACTTACCTAAACACGATCTGCTGCATGATAGTGCAAAGCCCATGCACCTATTGATTGTATAACATATTTGCATAGTCATATTTCTAAATAATAATTATATTAATTCAAGATGGCGTCCGAAAGAGATGGTGGTGCCCAACAAACTGAAGAACAAGAACAAGAAAAAAAGTAGGGCGAAAACTAAACGATAAAAATTATTATAAATCTTAAATCTTTATTAAAAAGTACTCTACAACAAACGTGTAAGTTTACAATATAATACCGAACTTGGTTAAGTTCTTTACATTAACCTACCAGAGGAGGTGTGAGGACTATACCGGCATGCACGCGGCCAGAACTATTAGAGTCGAGATGTGGTGGCAAGTAAACTTGTAGACTTGCTCCAAGTCCCTCTTTCTGTGTGGGCCCACTATATTGTTTTTTACATGAAGTACGGAAAAATCGAAGGCGCGAAAGAATGACTTGTCAAATCTGCACGCAGAACTACTTCCGGCTGCTCAAATTTGAGCTCATTCCAAAATTTACCGACGACCAGGCCGTCGCAAACAGGTATAAGCAGGGGGGTGTGAGTATCTCATTTGCCGACAAAAGGGCGTGGTCTCTTGGTGTGGTCATTCCTAGTTGGCAAATCAATTTCACATAATTTTTGGAATCCGGCATATCTTTACGGTGACGAGGATTTTGTTCGACAACGCCTTAATTCAATAGGAATAACAGGCCAGGGGAAAGATCTGACCGTGGCAAAAGGGCCTCGCATGACTAGGGGAGCCCGGGGGCATGCTCCCCCGAGCATTTTGTCAATACTTATAACACAGAGTTTTGATGATCTTAAAACACAAAAATAGTTAGAAAAAATTCATTTTGGTTCATGTTGTAACAGCTGCACAACAGTAGTTGAGATTGTAAATCATTTGTTTAATCACATTTAAAATGCCGTATTTTAAATTTTTTTCAAAAAGACTTCGTTGCCGACGGACAGATAACGCAGCTTTCATATCGCATCCTTATTTGACGGGAATTTCTGTACTTACTGACAATATGCATCATTTGACCACATTTTTGAGGCATCTTTCCCCTTTAACGTATCGTTCACTTATGGTGATATTTTTAGTTTGCCGACAAATCCCTCATTTGCCGACAACACTTTTTCAGGGGGTATTACACCCCCCACGGCCCACACTCCGCATTGGCGACGGCCCTGCCGACGACGCAGGGCAAAAAAGCAATGTTAGTTGCTAAGCCTCAGCGAGCGCACATCGTTGCTAGTCCGTCAAACATATTTTGGTTCAGTGCCCTCAGCAGCAAATTGCTATTGGAGGGGATAAAAAATCCTCTGAGAGGATTTTTAATCATTATTGTGAAGTTTTTACACCTGAGAATTCAAGATTTTTAACGCACTTTTTAACTTTTTACAACCTCATCACCAAGTTTTGGGATATTTGCCACATATACAATTACAAGCATCAGTTAATTTGTTTCGTTCCTTTTGATATATACATAATGTGATGAAAGCAGGGGCGGACTGGTCCTGCTTGTAAGGCCCCTTGAAATGGACCTTTACGTTATTTTAGTATAAGTGCTGGCAGTTCCAGATTAATCATATGCGGTATGTGTGAATAAGCGGCAGAAACCTCGCGAGTCTCCAGTTTGTGAGGGCCCGTGTAGTATTTGTTCTTTTACATAAAACATTTGGCGTCAGGAAGAGCACGACTCAAAAAGTACAGGCAGCGGGGCCCCCAAAAGCACGAGCGAAAAACACGGGGGGGACGGCCGGAACCCCCAAACGCAATAACTTTAAATTCCTAAGCATAAGTAAGACTGATCATGACTAAAATTCAAAAGAAATCAAAGAATGAAGACGAGGATATACATATATAATGCAACGTGCGCTCCAGTAAATCTGCAAGTGGTCTACAAGGACGCAGATTTTAATAACTGAACACGACCCAAACAATTTGAATTTGAACAAATTTAACACCTATATTTTATCATTTCAACAAAAACAACCCCTTTAAACTGCATCAAAATCTCAAGAAATCATTACTGAGCTTTAAAAAGACTGTATGCTTAATTACAGAATTTGGGAAGAACTTTAATTTGGGAAAAGCTCATTGTGATTGGCTGCAGGCGGGAATTTCAAAGCTCTTCTAATTCAAGACAAGCTACTACATGTTACTGCGCAAGTTACTGTTCATGTTACTACAGATTTAGTATATTTTACTATATATTTCGACATGTTACTACATGTTACTTAGAAAGTCTACGAATTAATTTCCACGATTGTCTATAAAAATGTGGCATTTAGCTATTTTCTATATAATTTATGTCAAACAAAAGTTCGTATGTTCAATTTCCGATTCCCTTTTCGACTGAGATTACTATATATACCTCGGGCAAAAATGCCTATATGTATAATTTTCCAGGGGAGAAGACAAGGGGTGTGTTTTTTAGTAGCTGTTTCTAGCAAATAATTTTGACCGTTTGGCTAAGTTTAGTATGTTATGATCTGTGTTT
Source organism: Trachythela sp. YZ-2020 (assembly GCA_016169945.1). Lineage (NCBI taxonomy): Eukaryota > Metazoa > Cnidaria > Anthozoa > Malacalcyonacea > Clavulariidae > Trachythela > Trachythela sp. YZ-2020. The sequence continues at coordinate 2,097,972 of JADLSH010000157.1, forward strand.
GAAGTTTATCCGAAATTTAGTTCTACAGAGATGCATGGAGTAACTAAAGGAAAGCGTCAAAGAACCAAATATTGATTACAAGTAGTGTTGTTTTAGTATGGTGATTTGAATTTAGTTCTAGTTTAGTTTTAGTTTGCAACAGGAATTTCATTTTAGTTCTAGTTTAGTTCTAGTTTCAAACAGGAAATTCATTTTAGTTTTAGTTTAGTTCCAGCCTAGTCCTAGTCGTTCTACAGCTTGCACAACATGAATGGATATGACTGGGACCCTAGGTATGACGTCAGTTAGCTGTGACGTCACCGCTCAAGGTGCTGCAGTTTCCCTAACCCTAGGTACCCCTACGTACCCCTATGAATCAAGTATAGTTAACAACGCGCGAGAGAGAGCCTAGGACTAGGCTGGTTTAGTTCTAGTTTGAAAGAGAAATTTCATTTTAGTTTTAGTTTAGTTTGAAAGAGAACTTTTATTTTAGTTTTAGTTCCAGCGAACTGTGTTTTGTTTTGTTTTATTTTGTTTAAGTTCTAGTTTAAGCCAACAACTACTGTATAGTTTTAGTTTTCTATGGTTCAAATTCAGTATGTATTGTACACAAATGCTTGTGTGAGGGAAAGGCATCAGAAATTTTATATTTGAGATTCAAAATTCCGAAATTTTAACTTGCAATTAATGGAGGGAAGCGACGGCGACAGTTTACGATCGTGCACGAATATTTCCGAAGTACGTCTCTCGAAAATAATTCATACATAAGAAATAATCTGTTGACTAAATTCAAGTTTTAGTCCCAGTTATAAATATTTAGTTTCTGTTTAGTTTTAGTTCTCAGCAGAATAATTTTAGTCTTGTTTAGTTTTAGTTGTTGATGTTGATTTTGCTTTAGTTCAAGTTTTGTTTTAGTATTTATCTCTAAAATTGCTTTAGTTCTAGTTTAGTTTTAGGCATGACTAAAATAGGGTTTTAGTTTTAGTTCTAGTTGACTAAAACAACACTAATTACAAGTGCAAATTGGTTTACATTACTGACTTATTATCGTTCATAGGGACAGTAATGCAGCTATAGAATGGTGTCTATTTTGGACATAAGTTTTTGGACATAAGTTCTCACTCCAGATATATATATATAGAGCTCACTGGATCAGAGCGATAACAGGGCAGTGAGCTCTATATATATATATCTGGAGTGAGAACTTATGTCCAAAAAGTGAAGCCAAAGATGGCGGAAATTGACGTCCAGTGCCAATCCCTTTCTATTGTTTTCGACCGCGCGGTTTGCACAAGCCGGCAAGGAGTGTGCCGAAATTTTACCCGTTTTTACTCGATTTAAACAATAACATCATGATTTTATGAACTAATAACTTGATTAGCGATGCGATCTGTTGGAATTAGCAGGAAAAAATGGTATGAAAACTGTTTATGACCTTCATGAGTTTGGACGTCAATTGCCGCCATCTTGGCTTCACTTGGCCTATTGGCCGAACATTAGAAGTTCTTACTCCAGATATATATATGGAGCTCACTGTAACAGGGTGACATAAAAACGATATGTCACTGATATCGTTTTTTGTCACTGATATCCCTTTTTGTCCCGCTCAAAACATTCAAGATGGCCGCCGTCTCTGAGATTTCAGAATGTGTCAGTAGACTAGTTTATTGCAGTGAACTCAATTTGGTTACCTGGAACGATAACAGGCGGTGAAAAGTGAAGCCAAAATAACAGTGCCTACGCCATCAAACGTGATTGATTTCACAACGGCCAAAGTTCAAAATAAGTTACGAAAATAGAAAAAAAACTTGAAAAGCTGTTAAAACCTGCACGATAACTTATTTTATCCCATATTTTTATGGCTTTCATAAACTTTTTGCACAAACTAGCTTATACGGCTTATACGACTGACAAAAAACAAAATATTTTCGCTGTTTGAACAAAAACACTGAGAAAACTAACTTACTTCAGTCACTCAGTGACAAAGGTATGTTTTCCTCCTAGTTTTCCTTCTGTAATCTTTTTTAGCCAGTTACAAAGTAGAAACTACTTGCAAAAAACTGTTGTTTTTTTCCAAAAATAACACAAAAATAGAGTTTACGTACGACCGCGCGTAAATATAAGTTGTGGGGGAAAAAAACTGACGTACGGACCGTGAAATTGACTTTTGAGGGACTGAAACTGACGTACGGACCGCGTAAAAGGACTGGGATTTAGGCTTCACTTTTTTCCGCCTGAATGATTGAATGTTATCGTTCCAGATATTAGAAATTTATGGAGTTCACTGGTTTATTGTTGAAAATAAAAATTCAAATACAAAAATAAGAACGTCAGAGGTAGAATAAGAAAAACACAATACGTAGGACGTCTTAGAAGTTATAGGACCGGAGGTTATGGACAATTTCATGGCTTTTCATCAACATACGAAAACCAGACGGAGAGTAATGGTACGAACTACGAACTTCTGTCTTTACGGATACTTCGCTCATTTTAATTGATACGTGAAAGAAAAGGACTACCCTGGCTGAGTAACGAGTTAAATACCCTTCACCTTGTTCAACAAAGCCCGAGAAGCACTTAAAGCCAAGCAAAAGGATCTGAAAAGCCTTGGTAAAGGAAGCTCATTCTTTAATATGTCCCATATTTGAAGCCTGATAAAGGCACAAGTATGTAATAAACAGGTTATCACTTGAGGGGCTCGGTAATATCAGTTTTATCACTCTCGTGACATATCATAATTGTCCCTCGTTCGATGCGCTCACTCGTGACAATTATGATATCGTCCCTCGCGCGATAAAACTGATATCACCTCACCCCTCATGTGATAACCTATACATAAAACACGTTTAATATGTCATGCCTTAGAGTTTGTATATGGATTTATGTTTCCAGTATGCAAAGATCCTCGCTCAAATTTTGTCTTGAAATTTGGACAATCATGGAAATAATATCCGTAGACTTTTTATGAAACGTATTGCTTCTCACTATTTTGTGAAACCATTTCATTATTATTTTATACACATGGCCATAATAGCTGCAAATACCGTGCCCCCCCCCCTCCCCCAAAGTACAATGTTGCGGGAACCATTGATTTTTGGTTTACTTTTATCGCGCAAATCAACATTGTAAGGGGGAGGGGGAGGGGGGAAACTTGGAAAATTTTCAGAAAGTCTACCAATTAATTTCCACGATTGTAGAAGGCACCCTCCGCCAGCAAATGAAGTATTCATGCATGCATAAATTATACATGGACTAATTACGCATTCAGTTCCGTTCAGACCGGGCAAAGCAAGACAAACTTTTGTAAATTTCTTATACAGTTTTCATCCAAATCGAACCAAGGGCCCTTCCCGATTATGCTAGTAAACTGGCATTTTATGCTCCTAGCAATGCTCGTTTTTTCCCAAAATTATGCTCAAATTATGCAAATATAATGTTTATACTTTAAATGTTAAAACTTTTGTGATGCCATCTTTGTTTTTCTGAATTAGCCAGTGCTTCCACTTTCAGATTTGTAATTCCGTATTATATGATAGTGGAAACGGACTTCATGAGGAAATATAGTTTTCCAAAGGTCATTAAAAACTGCATGAACACTATATGAACACCAAAAACATGCAAAGTTTTGCTTTTTAACAACCAAAATGCAGACGAAATTAATGAAAAATGCTAAATTATGCTAGCCATTATTCTTTTTAGAAAAATGCCAAAAATATGCTCGTTAAGCCAAATTATGCTGAAAATTATGCTAGCATAATCGGGAAGGGCCTAAAAGTTAATCGATTTGTCCTTGGCCTCCACAAATTTTTGTACTGAAATGTTTATTGGTTTTTGGGTTATCATGCTGACAAACAAACACACAAACAAACAATGTTGACTAGATGGCAAAAATCCTCACTGACACTGGTAAAAAACATAGACACACATTGCCACAAGTGTATTAAATTAGAACATTTTATTACTTAAATACTACATGTGCATATAATATTAATATAATATTATATATTTTTACTTGAATACTTAATTTACATCCTATATTCTTGTCTATTACATCTACAATTTTATTAATATTTATATATACACGTAAATATTACGTTTACTTTCTAACATTCATTCTGAATATACTAATATCCAATTGTTATATCCAACATATAACAATTGGATGTTACAAATTTGGATTTCTTCCAACTTTTCATTTCAACTTTAAGAATTTGATTATGGCGGCGATGTTTCCAAAGCCTTTCACAGCGTTGTACAATTCCTCGAACATTTCGTTATATTGAACTATTTGTACGCGTCTTGGAGTTGCCTTTATCCCTGCATTGATCTATAATAGGGTAAAAATTTGTGAGTTTACGGCAAGCGAATGTTAATTGAGACATAATTCCGCTCGTTTCTGTGCTCAATAAATGCAACCCCGAATAAACTACATTCACGATCCAACGTTTGCCATTCCAGTCCACACGCATAAAAATGCCCAAGTTGTAACAAATCTGCAGCAGACTTGTACCAATGCTGTTTCAACAACTTGTTATCAGGATGTGTTCGCACTGCTTGTTCTCCCAGCTTGTCGACAAGTTTTCGACGGCTTGTTGACAACTTGCTACAAGATTGTTGACTCAATTACGCGGACTTGTTACAAGTTGTTCCAACGACTTGTTATCGTCCTGCAATTCAACAACTTGTTAACAAGTCGTGAGTGACAACCTTGTAGCAACTTGATAAAATGACAACATTGTTACAACTTGTTGACAAGCTTGCTACAAGCCTTTTGCGAACACACGCAGTGTCTTCGAGTCGAAAGCGTTGTTGATAAATATACGCAGTATTTCCACAAGACAGTGCGTTAGAAAATGTGAACTTTGATACTTACCAGACATTTTTTAACGTCCATTTTATGCAATAAAGCATCATATTTTACCGGAAGAAGTTTTGGCACCGAAGGAGTCTGGAACGAAAAGTACAATTAACAAGTTAAATGCTTTGCACATCAACTGTCACAACACTCCTCGTAAAGAAGACATATTAGTCCGCTCGCCTCAGAGTTGCATGTTTTCCCACATGCAGGCTTTTTCCTGGGTAGGTTTGCCAGTTGCCCATTGCAGTACTGCTAGTCTGACTGAGTGCTGACTGTTGCTACTAATACTAGCCTAACTATAGTCTAGTACTTTATACTGCTTTGCAATGCCAATGTTTTAAAAATTCAGTGTTTCGCTTTCAACCTTCCTCGATGCCAGTAAACCTTCCTCACTGAAGAGATTGGGCATCCTTTTCAAAACTCACTTTTTAACTTTCTGTTGCTGTCATTAATTCGTATTCCGCGCTTTTGGAATATACGTTCTAAGCCTAAAAGCCATGTTACACAGCGCAATTTCGGACACAGAGCGATGTTAGGTAAAAAGTATATTCGTAGAGAAATTGTGAGCATGAATCTTGTTTTACTTTGCCGATATTTTTCTTACTAAACATGCCCAGAAGGCCACAAAGAAATGAATGAGAATGATAATATCGGTGGAGTGAGACGCGGGCCATGTTCACTGTTTTTCTGTGCGTACATTTCTACATAACATTGCTCTGTGCAGTGTGCAGGAATTGCATTGCAAGCTAGTTGCAACAATTGCCCCGGCTGACATGACCTTAACGTATTCCAATACTTCAAATGTATCTCGGCTAAGCTAGACCACAGGCCAAAATAAGGTTTCATTCTTTTCCTACCTTCATATAAATACACGCTACAAGTTGGGTGACGTAAGTTTTAACATTCCACAGTTGTTTCCGAGGTGCTTTGCTTGGCACTGCAGTTGTACCATTCAGGGTAGCCACGAAGGCGTCGAAAAACGGCCGGAATAGCTTGTATTTTTGTTGCAAGAATTTGGAACCAACGAACTGTAATGAATACAAGTATTAGTTTAAGTAACGTACAGCGTTAATCTTATGCAGACTAGATCTGTCAGTTCTAAACTGCTCTAGAGATTCAGGAAGGGCCAATCCTTTTTTTGATATATGTTGATATATACTTGTGTGGTAACCTGCAGTACTTCTCACAAGCGACCGATTCTGAGAGTTGCACATACACAATCCACTCGCTCTCGCTAACAGATTAAAGAAACCATAGAGAGACGAGTCTTAGAGAGCCACGAGACTGCTCTCCGTTAAGTCTTAGATACGTATATAGTTTTAGAAATTACATTGTAGTGTCTTCGTCAGGGTGATCGACAGTAGCGTGGGTCCTTCTATACTCTAAGGAAGACGTCATCGGCCGACAAGAATGGGATATTCTTGTTGAATATCCGTCCTCTCTTTCAGAACGTTGAGTCGTGAATGTAATTTCTTCGGGGATAGCATTAAGTTATTAAACCTGGCAAGCGAAAATATGTCTGATATTAAACGTGGTTGCCGTGTAATCACAAATTGCACATGTATATAGTTTTTGAATCTAAACAATATGCCACTTACATTTCTTAATGATTCCTTGAGCAAATCTTTTTGAAAAGGCGATTCTCTGTCGATATAGCCCTGAAGTGATGGAAACACGAAATTAGCAAGGCAATTAAAGAGATCACTTTATGGGAACTAGGGATGGATTAGACGGACGGGTGTCATTCTCAGACATTCTGTCTGGTGTTGACTTTGAAATAAAATCGAAAATTTACTGTCTTAAAAACTCGTCTTCTATTATTATTGAATGTCAAGATTATCTCTTTCGTCGGACTCTGTTTCATTTTGCAATTGTATTAATGAATGCAAGATGTTTTTTCACGATGTTTAAAAATACATATATGCAAAATTCAGGGGAACCGAAGCGATGGGTAGGGCTGGGGGGGGGCTTTCCCCTGTCTCCGGCGTCCCTGGCAAAATCCTAACCGCCCCCGGAATAGAAATCTAGGGGATATACAACCCTAGGGCATATATTCGAAGGTTTACGATATGTTAACCTACCCGGCACTTTAGTCCTTTGCTGTAGAAACTTGGCATTAATTTTCTCCCGATGTTCGCCTGTGACAAATGATAAATGTGAGTAGCAAAAAGGGACGAGTTGATATTCAACTGTTCAAGTCACTTGGCTCTAGGCATATTTTAAGGAATTTACAGTGGTGGGCCAAAACTAAAATTAGGTAGTATTGATTACGATTGTGTAATATTGAATGCCTCCTGAACTCATTGAAAGATTGATATGCGATTTTGTATTTTGTGTTTTATTGCTTAACAGACATATATTCGTACATTGGGAATATGGACACAGAAGGAATGCTTAATTAATAGTCTGATACTATATTACTATTTGTGTTAAAGCAGACTGTACTGTCTGTCTGATCTAGTCTTCACTTACAGTAGTTAAATATAGGCTATGATGTGAGTAGTAGTAAAGAATAGGATCAATCAGCTGTAATATATAGGTAATTGATCTAAGAATACAAAAAAATGTGTGTGCACTATGTGTTACTTTTTACCTTACTCTTTGAATTTGCCAGAATGTAAAGAATGACGCTATATACGGGGGCCCAAGCAGTGGTGGGCCAATTGTCTGTCAGTGGTAGCCTGGTAGGCCACTTGACCCACCAGTTTATATGTTAAAATATGCCTTGACTTGGCTTATAGAAACGAATTTCGCATAGTAAAACTAAGCTAAGCGTAACTAACTTCATTTGTACTGGATAACTCTATCCGAGTTCCTAACTATTATTCCTGAAGAGGTCATTGCGTCGTCGATTAGTAGACCCTTTGGGTCGGCTAGAAGACTAGACACTTTAATAAAGTTTATTGATTGGTTGATTGATTGATTGATTGATTGATGTAAGGGCCATCTCTTGTGAGCCCAGTTTCACAACGGGAGGAAACCGGAATTAAAGCCAGGGTCCTCGCATACGACTGAACGAACTTCTGGCCTGTACTGTACCAACACCTCTCAGCTAGGTTTTAGCAAATGGATAAACCCTTGCACTGCTTACCAATTCCCTGTAGGACATAACGACTTCACTTCTCAAGTCAATTCGCTCCGTTAAACAAACGGATGTTTTTGTTGCTGATTGCACTTGGCAAACCATTGCCAACAAACATGACAGATAAATGACGAGTTGCGACATTTTGTTGTATAATTGATTTCTGACACTACAAGGATAATGTTTTGTTAATTAATGAATATATATTTTTGTCTTCGTTCTGTATGTCACTTAGTGGGTTACTGGGTAAAATGGTTGGAATTAAAGCCCTATCCTAATGAGCATTAGAGTTGATGAGAGTTAAGTCCTGATCAAGCGAGGATGAGAGTTAATAAGAGTCCCAATTCTCGCTCGCGTTTGACCACCAAGTCTCATCGACTCTCATGCACCCTCATCAACTGTCCTCAACTTTGAGCTGGTTCAAATTTTGATGAGAGTTGAGAGTTTTCCCTCGTTTGACCGGTACGTGCGGTAATATCCAGTCAACTCTCATGCAACTCTTGTTCTCGTTTGACCGGGGCATGAGAGTTGATGAAACTCTCATGCAAACTCTCGCTTGCCAAATCTCATCAACTCTCTTCTTCGGTTGACCTGGGCAGTGTGGTTTGGTTAGGTAGGGTGGTCTGGAGGTTGGTTGTGTTGTTCAGTTTTAAAGGAGATCTGTAATGAAAGTTAACTTTATCGATTTAGATGTGTCTACGTATTTGAGAGCAGTTCGTTTGATATATGAAAATAATCTGAAGCGCCCTGTGACGTCAGGTGCTGGTTAAAAAGTGTCAAATGCTGAAAAAGCTGCTTTGTCAGTTTGATATATTTGCCGGAGAATAAAATCCCAATAATCTATTTCTCCCACTGCGCCTGTATTGATCTGTATTTCCCAGCTGAACGTGAACAGGTATCTGAGCGACGCATTTTATATAGTTATGCAAGATGCGAAATTTTTAGAGATTACTTGACTGGCAAATGTGGGGCAATGTATACAAGCCTTTTATCGTTGATTCGCAGACGCTGTATATACCAAATTATAGAGTTGGTGGGGTAGGGTATAGATTGGTGGGAGTTGTTATAGTCGTAGATAATCGTCAAAATGTACTCGAATCAATCACAAAACAGGTACAAATATTAAATATTCTGCAGTCAAACTCCCATAATCGGACACCCTTGGGATCGAGTACAGGTGACCGCTTATGAGAGGTCAGTAATATTCAGTTAATAATTAAGCATTGTAATATATGTTCTATATACGATTAAGGGTGCAATCTATTAACTGATTAACTCTAAAGTTGCCACACAAGACACGACAGACGAGAGCATAATAGCCTGCGTGGCCGGTCCTCGTTGGAGGGTTCTTCTTTTCCCCTCCAACGAGGGCCGGCCACGCAGGCTAAGAGCATAACTGCCCGCAAGTTTATCTTAATTAGTAATTGTAGGTTAGTTTAAATATTCCGTTGCCACTAGTTGTGTTAACGTTAACATTACTTAAATTTGTTACCAAATAGCGATAAATTTTTGCCTTCTATCATATATTTATAATCTACACCAAACAGGGGTTTAATCTTATACCCTCAAGATAATTCAACACAGCATCTAGTAAAGACTATATATTTCAACGGCAGTAGAATTTATGCAAACTGTCCGCTTACCGGAGGTTATAATGCTATTTGGGATTCTATTTTGGTGTCCGAGTCCGCTTATGGGAGGTGTCCGTTTAAGGGAGGTTGCAAATGTAGTGATATAATAGGCGTTTGGCCGGGATCCAAGAATGGTGTCCGCTTACGCGAGAGGTGTCCGCAAGGAGAGTTTGGACTGTATTACAAAACCATCCTCAGAGAAACAATTTCCAATATGCTTTGTTACACTGCCGAAGTCAAGTGTAGAAGTTGACTCGAGCGGGATTTGAACTCGTACCTTTGAACCAACAGGGATTGGAGGCGAGGATTTGCACAAAATATTTGGAAAGATCCGACAAATGGGATCGTGTGAACCAGCGTTTAGAAATCATCTTGGAAATTTTCTCTTATATATTATGCGCTCGTGAGGTATGATAATTTCAGTGTCAAGCTTCGAGGAAATGTATCTCAAACATAGCAGATATATCGGTATTTTGATTATTTGCTCTCTTAAAATCGGTAAGAAAGCTGGCCTAGTATATGGTAAGATTCAGCTGTTCCACAGTTGTTGTCGGAAGGATTAGGATGCGTCATGTAATATATCATACACAAGAAGGAGTTTATTATAGTGATTTGAAACACCGAAAAGTGTGTTGAAAAACAAGGCGCTAGCCGAGTTTTTTAACATACTTTGAGGTGTTTTTAAATCACTATAATAAACGACTTCAGTGTATGATATAGCTTCTCAAACAAACCAGTATTTAAAGAGAAATTCAACGCGAAAGCTGAGTTAATTTATGGGTGTTTATTACCGTGGTATCAAGACAACGATACGGTGGTGATTTCCTTTGTGTTTTGCTCATGAATTATTAATGAGTTTGAGAAGTAATATATCCGACACGGGAAGTTTATTGATAATGACATGAAACGCCAAATTGTGCGCAAACATGTATTCGTGTGTTTGGGAATCCGATAATGTATGATATGACTTCTCAAACGAACAGTAATCAAAGCTAGAGAAATTCAACTCGTTCATATATCTCGGTTCAAATAGATTATACAGTTATAAAAAGCCTTCAATTAGTGACTGAATTTGTTTTACGAAATATTTGTACTCTTTTTGTTCCCCTCTGACAAGTAAAATAAAATTTCATGCGTTATACAGATAAAATAAGTAAGTATTCGTATCTGGTACACGGCCACTGTAAGAATTAAAGCAGACAGTTTTTCAAAATTTCACCTCTGAACCTACGCGGCTGATGTAACGTCCATGTAACCTTAATAATGTACTTAAATTGAAGCCGGACTAATTAGCATAAACTGCGCCCAAGCCGTAATTGCTTGGGTTTCCCCATGTATACTTATCTGAGACATTGAACTACCATATAACTTAGGCGAAGATTTGCAATCCATTTTACCCCTGGGAAATATCCCATTCGGCCTCGTATTAGAGATTTGCTCAGAAAACCATGAACAGGATATATCAAGAACGCAAGAACCGACTTGAAATTCTTAATATATCATGTTCATAATTTTATGAAATACTCTGTGTAGGGCAGACGGAGCATCGCTTTCCCGTAGAAGATAAGGGCAGACATCGTTATTCTGATTCGCGGCACAATAGCCATATATATGGTTCTCAAACACATTAATAATTCATGAACAAAACGCAAAGGAAATCACCATCGTATCGATGTCTGAATACCACGATAGTAAATGTCCATAAGTTATAAGTCTACTTTCGCTTTTAATTTGTTTTTAAATATTTTGAGTGATTTTAAAACACGTCGAACTATGTTGGGAGACTCGGCCATAGCGTCTCGTTTTCTGGGCATACCTTTTGGCGTTTCAAATCGCTATAATAAACGACTTCGAGTGTATGATATAGCTTCTCAAACAAACCAGTATTTAAAGAGAAATTCAACGCGAAAGTTGAGTTAATTTATGGGTGTTTATTACCGTGGTATCAAGACAACGATACGGTGGTGATTTCCTTTTTGTTTTGCTCATGAATTATAAATAAGTATGAGAAATAATATACAACATTTTCCTCGCATGAGACGCATTTAGATGAACTTCAGAACTCCAGTATATAAGGCGACGTAACTCATTGATATATTTAATAAATACCACGTAACTCAAATGGCCATTACCTTGTAAAGTAGTATAGCTTAGTATAATGTAGTACGTAGCCACTCCTCAGCAGACAGTTTTAAACTAAATTTGCGCGCTGCAAGGGTGCTATATATAGCGTAGACCAACCAGGCGGCGCAGGGATTCCCCTTTGCGCTGGATCTATCGTTTCGATATGTATGGTTTGAACCGCTCATCTGGTTATGGTGTTTTATTAAAACGTGACGTTATCGGGTCGAAATATGTTAGGAAGTTCACGTTGTTGAATATTGTACTTCGATTTATGCGATATCTAAAATGTCAATCTATAGTCTCGACTGCGCACTCAAATGACGCGTTCTGAATCGAGATAAAATTTGAGTTCAATCGCAACATTGTAGCTGAGACTGGAAGATTTAAAATAATTTGCGTATCAAAGTATTCAAGTGAATGACCCATTCGTGTTTTACATAGGAATGCCAAACGAACTGTCCATTTAATGAATTTTTGATAGCATATTTTGTTTTCTGTGTGGAACAAAGCGAAGAAAGCGCATTTTGACTTAAACCATGCACTTGCATTTAAGTTCAGAAATTAAAGATATATTTTATCCCAATTCATTGGATTCGCTGTCGCAACTACGAATTTCCCAAAAACCAAGGTTTGACTTGGAATACGAGGCAATATCCGCGTGTTTTTGGCCAAACGTGAGATGATAAAATAGGAATGGCATACTTGTCCGAGTATTTGAAATCCGAATTTAAAAGTCCTAAACTGCTATTCAAGCCCCATGTGTACTGCGAGTTTCGTAAAACAATCTTAGCCCTAATCTGACCCCATACGCGCACGTGTTTGTCACTAGGGGAAATCCCGTCTTGTGCTGGTAGATTCCCGATCGCGGAAAAATTGGGCGCGAACAATTAAATATCATTCGATACTTAAGGATCGCAAGGAAGTCAAAAGAAGGGAAATTTTCCTGTGACCACTTGCGCAATCGTACAGTAATTTTATAATCGTTGTCTGTACTGGAATATGGCGAATAGTCGATCTAATAATACGCCAATTCATATCATTGCGCGACTCTGCGTGCAAATGCGCGGGGATGAAATGTTTTGTATATAAAACATTAATCCAAAACAGATTGATCTTAGATATGTTAATCATTGTTAAAGAAACCTCTTCCTCTTCTTAGCACGATTCAGTTGTATGAATAAGCGCCAAAGTATTCCTCTTTCAGTAAAACTTCCAGGCCAAGTCAGTGACTTAAGTTGACCTGAAACTTTATCCTGACTCATGACTCATAATTTAAATGCGCAACACAAACTATCAATTTTTCTTTCATTATGCAATAGGTAAAGACTGAGCCGTGGCATAAATAAAGGAACAGATATATGGTACGGTTTTCAGAAGTTTGAACTGAAGGTTGGAATTTTTTGTCCGTCCATTCGGCACGTATAGTACTGAACGCAAATCAATTACAAGCGGCACTAACCGATTTCAATCCAACTAAATTGTATGCAACTATATATATATATAACTGCAAATTGCTTTAATATGATTCCTTCGCCGCGAGAGTTTATAATATATTACAAAGTAATGCGCGCAGGCATGGGGAATCGTGAAGTATGTTTCAACTTGTGATAAAATATAACGTTTTAGCTTCTATTTATTCTTTCCGGCATGTGATAGTGTGTTCCTTGTCAAAATCAACGCGCAATTTATTCTTTATCAGTTTCGTCAACGCGTATTTGAAGCCAAGCCTAACTGAAGTTTTTTCCAGGGCGAAAACCTGAGTCACTCAGCGAAGCGAGAAGCGGGGTGGTCAAAAATATTAACATATTCTTATAAAAACGTATAATTAAAAACCTTTTTGAAAATAATTTTGAAACAAATGAAAGCGATATTAGTTCGAAAGCCGGTTCGCTTCACGTTAGCAAATATTGCACAGTAGTGAAATTCTCAGTGGATATATCGACCTTATTTTTCGAATTCTAAGACCGATGTTAGAACATTGAACGCATTTATCAACATGAGTCTCTTGACCTGAAGCGTCGTGTTTTAGTAGTCAAAATATTTCTATCGCCACTTTTTGTAAAATACGAATTATTTAATGTAAATATCTACGCAAAATTTTAACAAAATAATTAATGTTCTTACCTTTCTATTGAATTCTCTTGTGAAAATCTTGATTCCTTCTCGAAATTGTGTTCTCTGACAGTGACCCTGACATCTTGGGGAATTCTCGGCCATGGTTTTATATCGACGCGTGCGAAACTGGTTTGTGTTCCGGCTTACTTCGAAAGCAAGCAAAATTGGGAATTTAGCAAATTTCATCCCGCCCTATTTCCACCAGAAGTGACGAAGTGTAGCTATAATTCGAGGCCAATCTCAATAAAAACACGAGTTTCTAAAAATATAATTTAACAGATTCTGTTATACATTTGATATTAATTATGAGTCTAAGTAAATCACTATAGGCCGTTATGTAAAGTGTAGGATCTTAGTAAATGCCGGAACTTACACATGTACAAATATACAAATGAACAAATACTACGCTTCAGTAATATTGTACTTATGTTTGTATTTAAACCCTTTAACAAATATTTGTCGTAAAGATGCATAAGGGAATTATCGTCAACAGAAGGTGGGTTTCGTTTCATTTACGTACCGATATAGTAGTAAGACTCGAAGACTCGACATATTAACTACTTGGAAAAAATACCGAAAACGCCAAATTCAGATTATGATTACCATGATATTATCAGTATTGCGCGCTCGTTCAATTTATCGAATGTGTTAGTAATTATCGGAGTAATTAGAGTTTAGTAGTTGTTAAATCAAGTCAGTTGCTTTGTAAATTGTAATTGGTGGATGTTAGAAATGAAGCACATCAGCTGAAGCTAAAATAAGATTCTGATTTGAATAAATTGCGCGCATCGACGCGTCAAAAAAATAGCGCCGCATATGGTTCAAGTTATTAGAGTGAAAAAATAATGTTAATTCGTTTCATCATGTCCCACAAGCTCTTATATGAACTCTCGTAAGCAGAACTCATATAATTATGTACAAATGAACAAATATTACACCTTAATAATATTCTACTTATATATCTATCTAGAGCCTTTAACAAATATTTGTAGTAAATATACATTCGGGAATTTTCATCGACAGAAGGTAGGTTTCGTTTTGATTTGTTTACGTATTCATATGATAGTACGACCTCGTACCCAGGGCTAGCCTATGCCCAGCAGGCTAGCGCTGGGTACGAGTTTGATGATAGTACTACTACAAGACTCTAAGACGCAAAGAATTCCGAAAATGCTTAAAGCCAAATTGAGATTATGATTAAGCATAATTTGCGCGTATACGCGCATGATTATTGAAAATGTTAGTAATTCATATAATAATCAGAGTTTGGTATTTTGTTCAATTATTTTAAGTAGATTTTAGTGAATGTCATGAAATTATGCTGAAGCTAAAATAAGATTCTGATTTGCATTAATACACGGTGCGTCTTAAAAAACGCATGGAAAAGGTAGTTGTGTTATTATAGCCAATATATATAGATCTTATTTACAAATGATCGACGAATTGATTATTCCGGTTTTATATGTGTATAGGTGCACTTACCGTTTGAACTCGTTTTGTATTTCGTACATGAGATATGGAATTTATGTGCGTATTAAAGAATAATAATTGGGCGGTATAGTAATGCATTGAAGCCATATTGCACACATGACTATAGATCAGTATGTTGCCGTGCGATATATATGAGTTCGTCTTATTAAACATTAATGTTTTACTTCGCTTCTTGCGTTAATTCTTATAGTTTAGGAATCAAGTTATTTCACTCGCTATTTGAAGCTTGTACTTGCTATATACCCTAGTATAAAAACAATCAAAAAAGTACTACAATAGATATTGTACTTATATTTCTACCACAATGCTGTACAATGTGCTTATATTTGTACTAATATTTTTCAGAAACAAATATTTGCAGTAAAAATATAAAGGACGTATATTAGATTGAAGGCGGATCGATTTCGCTTTATTTACAATTGGTGTCCTACTCGAGACGAACCATCTTGATTTACTTATAAAAGGTAATACTTCCAAAAACGCTTAAGTAAATCACTGAGCTAAATTGATATTATGATTAACATATTTGCGCTCGGCTAAATGGAAAGTTATTACAAGAATTTTGTTATGTTTATTGATCATTGCTTTTAAATCAGTGAATGACAATATACTGACGCTATAAAATAAGATTCTGATTTGCATAAATCACGCAACTGTTTATAAAGCTAACAATATAAGTGCATCTTAAAATGACGATGCGATAATAACATTAGACTGATTTTGTTGTGATATTTCAATGAATCGTGTATAATCATCATATCAATTGCGATATTGAGTTTATGTGAAGTTTAACTCGCTATATTGTACCTATTTGTACTTTTCTCGGAAACTAATATACACAGCAAAGATATGAAGGAAGTATCTATGACCGTATGAGTGAATGCGGAATTTGAAATGATACCCCAGATTGAGCCACTTGTAAAACGGCTATTTCCGAAAACACTTAAGTATATGATTAGCATAAGAGTGTTGAATGACTATCGAAAGTGTAAGTAATTATGCGAGTTTGTTGTGTCGATTAATACGGTACATTCTTCAATGAAATTCCATTTAAACCTTTAGTAAGGGGAATTGGGTGGACGCGTTCAAACGGCGAGTAATGGAAGTCAAATATTGTGGATTAGGTTCTGTAGATTAGTACAAAGACCAGACGCGTTTTGTGTTAGAATAATTAGATTGCAGCTGAATTATGACAAAACATAACATAACATGTAGCTGAGACTGGAAGATTTAAATATGCGTATCAAAGTATTCAACTGTTCAATCAACGCGACTGAAGTGGAATATGAGTTGAATTTGGTTAGCTTGCTGCCCTTTACCGCTCAAAGTTAAGCCGCCTCCAGGTCGAGGGCAGGAATTTACCTAGTCACTAAAGCGCCGTACAGACGAGCAAGTTTTCCTTGACAAGCCTTCCTTGACAAGTTTTATTTGTCCGTGTCTACGACAAAAAATTGACAAGTTTTCCTTGACAAGGAGCCTTGTTCAAAAGCTAGTCATGCCAGCTTTTGAACAAGGAAAATTGTTCGTGTGTACGGCCGACAAGGAAAACTTGACAAGGAAATGCGCAGTACGCCACTGCGCACTTATTTTCGATCTAGTTGAGCGGCCATTGCCACTATAAACATGAAGTATTCACTTGTGTCGTTAATACACGGGCTCGTAAAACTTGTCAAGGAAAACTTGCTCGTCTGTACGGGGCTTTCTCGCCCTTCCTTGCGTCGTACGTCAATAGGGACTTGGAGGAAGTCTAGTCTAATAGAATGTCGTTATATCTTTACCATTAAAAAAGGCTTATTTACATACAGCAAAAATGGCAAGAAAGATCTAGACTAATCGTCGAGCATGACTAATTGGTCACTACAGTTTCAACCAAGTGGAAACCATACTGTATATTGTCGCCACTGGCATTTATATCGGTATGAGATAATAATTATCAAGGAAGAAATCGCGAAATTGTGATTTAAATCGCACGTATCAAGCCAATAAAATCGTGAGATATATGACATGCATATAGGCGCGCCATTAATTAGCTCAAGTAAGTCTTGCCCTAAATGACCCGTTGCTGTTGCTATGGCGATTATTAAAATAAACTTGTCAGAATCGAGGTGGCGGAATAACTAATGTATTTTTGCCCAACCTGCGGCTGTTTTAAAATCACCTGCAAACTCGGCACAAATATCAGCACGATATCGCAAATTTTCCTAGACACACGGAATTTGTAACAAATTTGAAAAACATTCCATTTTGGTCGACTAGAATTTCTTCACAACCTTAATCCCGCAATGTTTTATACTTCATTCCATCAATTCACTCAATTAGACCTGCAGAATTGTTGATATAGTAGGACATTAACAATTCATGTTAATATAAATGCGACTGTTGCGTCGTTAAATCATTTGCCATAAGCGCACTTTGACTATATTTGAAGAAAAGCGTTCGGTAATTTTCACTCCAAAGGAGTAATGTAAAGCATTATCTGTAACAGATGTTATTTTAAAAAGTGAAATGCATTCGCGCTCTTGTTTTCTTCTTTTTTGCTGTTTTAATGTAAGTTTCTGCCGTTGTTTTATAACTTCTTGTCAGACAGCAATTTGAACACGATTGGTTTGTATGTTTGATGAATTTATCTTTATTCTTTTTTCTACTTTTAGGTTGTGTGGAGTGCTTGCGACAATGAAGAGAAGCTTGACCCGGGTACGTTTTTAACATTCTATTTTAACTGTTAAACGTGCGAAGCGGAGTTATCGTGTACCCCGGTTTTAGGATTTTTTTCAACATATGTTGTATCACGCAGGATTTCTCCCCGGGTATACTTCGGTTTCCTCCGTTGATTATACCGGCCCAATGTTGGATGGCTCTCACTCGTGGACGTCTGGGTAGAACGGCTTAGGATTGATAGATCTAGATATACGAGTCTTAATAAATATAGAGATCCAGTCCTTTATTAGTCCAGATTTATCACAGGAGGGGATCGAAATACCCAGAAAACGGCGCATACATACACTTTACGTTAAAAACCACCTGGAATTTAAACTATATTTTGTTGTTCACCAAATAGCGCCATGTCCATAGTAACTTTGCGCGAACAAATTGAATCCCTGGGCGCCATGCAAGTTGACATCCTAATTAAGTTTTTCCATGACGAGTTTCCTTGTTCAAAAGCTGTTTAAGGTATCAGACTGGTTTCGCTCGCTATTCTGGTTTTAACTATGATGAATGCAAAGCTCGGTCGGATCGCATTCACGACACAACGTTTCGGGCGCACTCCTGTCAGGGGTGCAGGATATAAAGTCGGGCCGTAGCTCCTTATATTCAGGGGATCGGTAATCAATACGAGGAGCTATACTGCCTGACTTTAGGCAATCGTGAATGCAATTCGATCGGACTTTGCATTCATTTACTTTAAACCAGAGTAGCGAACGAAAACGTGAATGATATTATATCTGCATGGTTGTCGTGAACGAACAAACGTCAGAGCTAAGGTAGTTTATTTTTAAACAGTAACTTGGGATCTTTAGAATCAAACTGCCTGAAATATTCAACAAGAACTTCGACGTTTCGAAGGAAGGCCCTTCGTCTGGTTGAATTTTTCAGGTAGATTGATCCTAAAGACCCCGCAAAGCTTATTGCATAGACGTTACCTATAAACTGGCACCACATGTTCAAGAAACAGTAACTTAGGCTTGTCGAATCGTAATAAATTCAATCAGTACACATGTTTCATTCATATAAAGGCGGGGTGGCTAAAAGAGAGGGTGCTTAATAGATGTCTTATTATAAAAAAGCTTATTAAATGGGGGTTAAAGAGGGGGGAGTGTATTTTCCAGGGGGGTAATGGTGATTTGCGGTACACAATGTTTCGATACTCCCCCGTCTAGTGTCTTCATCAATGTGTTATTTACGTGTAAAATCTAATGGAAAATAGATTTTGTTCAAGGCAACTCACGTGCCTATGTTGTGAGAAAAGTGTAGTTGTACCACTGATTACGTAATCTACATTGGCAGTTTTATCGGCACTCTCCGATCTGCCGAAGTTTCGGTCGATTGGAAAATTCAAACTTACATTTCCGAAGAAAATGGTTTTCATTTTTTTTAGATTCACATTCAAGGGACGATTTGTCCTTAAAACAATCTGGTATAAAAATCGAAAATTCGGTCTAATATAGCTTAATCTTTTGAAACTAGAGACTATCGGATTTTATCTTACATCTTAATCGAACTTTTAATGTTTATTTTATTATTGGTTATTACTGAATATAAAAAACATATTGGACACATATTTGGTTTCAAATACTTGACATTGGCAATGTCAAATTTGGATATTTTTTTAGTATATGAGGTTTAAAAATAAAATAAAACCATGTCGGTGTTAACCGCAAAGAAAAACAAACAGCTAAAGCGAACATAGTTATTGTGTTTGACTGAATGGAACTATGACATAATACGTACTTGATGTGCGGGCAAGTTCTCAATCTCACTGTGAATACGATTTACTGTGTTTGTTAGAAATGCCGTGTAACTCATGGCCTTAAATCAAGTTAATTAAGTTTAGTTTAGTCTATTACGCATTTTAGTAGTTGTTTTCTGATGATTGCAGTCTTAAAGAATGAAAAACATTACATTATTTTCGTTAGATTAAAAGGAAGGGAAGTTCTTAGTTGTTTGAGTTAAGTTCAGTTAATCGGATTTATATGTTTGTTCGAAAGCGGTAAACATGCACGTAAAACGGACTAACTATAGAGTGCACTCTTTCAGTAGAAGACTTACAGCACAATTGTTAAATATACTGTATTGACATCGTTTATTGTATATTGCTCAAACAACAGTCGTATCAATGGGTCATTCAATAATTATTCGTTTATTGTAATTATCTTTTTGAAATTTGACGCTGATTCGTTGTCTCGAACATTGACAGTTCGAAATAGCGAGGTTTCTACTGTATATAATATTGTGACAGGTTTTCCGTTTAGGCTGTGTTTGTTATGTCTTGCAAATGCAATTCGTGTTTGCTGAAGGAACGGGTAGTGACAACCTGTTACCTGGAAACCGAAAAAAACACATTTAATAATTAATTAGTGACCGACGTGGGCAAGTCCAGTAGCAATATAATGTAACTTTCACTGTTTTGTACTAAAATTGCTATGAAGTTGCCTTTCGACATAACGGGCCAATTAGAATTACATCCCTGGTTTCACGTCTGTTGCCTATAAATATTAGCAGTGCTAAAAATTTGGTGTTGAGGAAACTATTTCAGTTTATATGCAAATTATGCAAATTATGCAGCGGTTAAGTTTTTTTAAACCCATGCCATGGAAATATCACCCCTAAGGGCACGCACGCTATAAAGTTTCTGGAATATTCATGTTTATGTTTAAGATATGCCATTCATATGAGCTGGGCTGGCTTGCTTTGCCGGGTCATGTGTTTATGTTTGTCATTTGCGCTTCACATGAGGACGGCTAGCCAGGCAAGCGCTAGCAAAATTCCCGCGCAATTTTGTCGTCGGCAATGTTCAGCAAGTGCTAGCTTCCCTTAAAGGCGGTTTTCCACTGCGCGAAATTTTTCGATCGAATCGAAATTTTTCGAGCGATATTTTTCGAGTGAAATCCACAGGCAATTTCCACACAAAAAGCGAGCGAATTTTCGAACATGCAGAAGGGAAAAATATAAACATGGCTGCTGTAAACAAGCGATATTTTTTGAAAGTGATAATGTTGATGTGTTTGAGATTACGCATTAGGAAGCGAACAGAGAAATACAAAAAGAGGTTTTGGATTAGAAAAATTTACAAGGAAAGATGTGAGAAAGGCGAATTATCAATTTCAAGTGCAGGAGCACTATCTTGGAGTAAAAGCAAATTGCACTCAGTCATATCCGCCATCTTGTTCACAAATATTTAGATTTTTTCGACCAACGAAAGAGGAAAATGTCGCCAACATTTCAACTATATTTCGAACTCAAACATTTCGCTGACGAAAAATAAATAAACCACAGCGCATGCGCACAACCCGTCATCGTCGCAAAATTTTGATTCGATTTGCGCAGTGGAAAACCGCCTTAAGGCTGATTTCCATTCCGAAAATGTCGCGCGATCGACCTTTAGCGATCGTTTTCCTTTGAATTATGAGCCCTCGACCTGATCCGCTCCAGTCGAGGGCTCATAATTCAAAAGAAAACGATCGCAAAAAGTCGATCGCGCGACATTTTGCACTGAATGGAAATCAGCCTTAACACAAATAATAATAAATTACATTATGTAGCGCTGTTTACATATGGATATGTACAAGCGCGCATTACATTTATATAGCGCGGTTTACATATGGATATGTACAAGCGTGCATACACAGATTATAGAAGTTAGAAGTTAACACTAGTTAAAAGCTTCTTTGAATAAAAATGTCCTTAACAGCTTTTTAAATGTAGCAATTGAAGGTGCAATCCTGATAGTTTTAGGTAGAGCGTTCTATAAGGTTGGTGCAGCAAGTGAGAATGATCGATCACCCAAAGTCTTGAGATTTTTAAGTTTGGGGCGCTGTAACAAACAATAATCAGAGTCAGATCTAAGGTGGTAGCCAGTGGGTTTCTTGATATAAAGAAGTTCTTCAATGTACTTTGGAGCTTGATTATTTAAAGCCTTGTATGTATAAGGAGAATTTTTAATCGGAATTTAAATGAAGATCATATAGGACAGGGGTAATATGATTAAATCGAGGAGTATTACAGCTAAGTCGAGCTGCTGCGTTTTGAACAGCTTGTAGTTTCCTCAATTGGGTTGAAGGAAGGCTATAAAAAATAATGTTACAGTAATCAAGGCGGCTTATCACAAAAGCTTGTGCAAGAATCTGAGTTGTGTTTTGATCAAGGAACTTGACAAAGTGTGGGGGGTGACAGCGTGATATATACTTGGAAAATGTCTACTTTTTGTTCTTGTAATTACTCAATTAGTGCTTTCTAACGGAAATATAAATTCTGACTAGTAGTCTCTAAGGCTTACAGTAGACATAGCGAAGCTACCCCATGCTCTATAGAGCCACATAAATAATCTAATGGTTTGATCAAAGTGATCAAGTAGAGATTTTTAATCTTTTTACAGTTAAATAACTTACATTTCCACGAATAATAATTGAAAGATTATGTATATAAAATTATGAGCCACCCCAAATTATATACATTTATTAACCATGGAATTTTTTCAACTGTCTGGAGGTCTAATACTTCGTGATATAATTGCCACCAAAAATCCATCTACAAAAATACATTCAATATAAAGTTGCCACCAAAATCTTGGCAATTCATTAACTCTGTGCTAATTTTCGTGTTCTCTTCTATTTAGATTTCATCCAATGCACTTTCCTAAACGTTGCATTGCAAGAAAATGGTGGGAAATCGTCAGCTATCGTGGACGATAAAGAATACGCCTGTCCTCGACTCAATGATGGAAAAGTAGAGGACGATGTGTTAGATAATGATTACAATTCAAACAAAGTGGTAAAGATTGATTTTGCCAGACCATACCTCGTTGACAGTATAAGAATTATGGAGTCTGATGATGGAGCTGAGAGTGAATGGATACGCCTCAGTTTTTCTGATGGATCGACCCACTCGGTGAGCGCAAGAAATAATAGTTCGGACTTTTTACTAATTTTTCACACATTGGTTGAATTCAGTAAGCTTTATGGTAGCACATGGTTATCAATTTCATCAATATTGCCTTGTTTAAAGTGAGCAAATTAAGGTGCATCCCTGAATTGTAGTTATTTGCCATCAAATACTAGACTACTACATGTATTGAAATAAATAAACATCATTAATTTTTCTAACTGTGATATCGATAAACGGCGTTAATCCAATATTGTATTGTATTGTATTGTATTGTATTGTATTGTATTGTATTGTATTGTATTGTATTGTATTGTATTGTATTGTATTGTATTGTATTGTATTGTATTGTATTGTATTGTATTGTATTGTATTGTATTGCATTGCATTGCGTTGCACCATAAAGCGACTCTTTTTGTACAATCGTTGTACGAGTGTACGAGTTTGAATTTGTGCTTATTGAAATTTTACTTTTAAACCTCCTACTAATAAATCGTGACCACTGTTTCTTTCACAGAAAAAATTGTCGCCAGGATCTGCGGATCCCGAAGAATTCTCGTTCGTTCCTCGTGTTACCTCATGGGTGAAATTTAAGGTGCTGACTAAATATACGGATGGAACGATCCGATTCACGGAGGTTGAAATTTACAACGGCGCCTGCAAAGATGGTACGTATATCGAAATTTAGTATCGCCGTTTTACGTAGGGATAAAATTGCAGTTGAACCATAACATGTAGCTGAGATTGGAAGAATTAAGATATGTATGTCGAAGTATTCAACTGTTCAATCATCCATTTGAGTTCAACGTAATGCCGCAATACTGTCTACTGTATTAAGGAATTTTTGTACCACAGTGTGTATAAAAAAAGGTAATCCAACTTTAGCGTGCAATAACGCAAACAATATTTGACGAATTCATTTGGTTTTTACACCATTGTAATGTTCAATCGTTTAGCTTTAAAATGGCATGTTTTATGTGTCATTTGGTAAAAAAATGAAGGAGTATGGCTTTGGTAGAAATGAAGGAGTATCACCAAAAATCACATTTTTCCGCCGATGGGAATTGAACATTTTTCTTTGAAATAGTCCCACAAGGCTTTGAAAACTAATCAGCAATGATAACTAAAATGCAATTCAACGCAAGCTTGATTAATCACTCAATTAACCATTATCAAATATGCATTATCTTTTGTTTTTACGTCTCACTTGGAATTCCCATCGGCGGAAAAATGTGATTTCGACCGACAATTTTTAACAGACGATTACTCGGTTATTTCTGTCCGTAATGATATGAGAAAGGTATCATCGGAAAGCTAAAAGGCCATTCGTTCTTACTATATAAAATTTAAACCGTTTAACTCAGTATTTTATGGACAGCAATCTGCCAAAGTTGGATTACCTTTTTTTTATACACACTGTAATATATTTTCTGTTCTGTGTGAAGCAAAATAAAAAAAGCTGCACTGAAGGGAATAAATTTTCTAATTAATAAAGCGAGTCAATCGTGCAGAAACTAATTGCTCTTCGAGCAACTTTTGCATATTCAAATGATGATTGAACATGCAGTTGAATACAAGATGTTTTTTTCTGCATCTCACTCGATTGAAATTAAGGTAGAAGGTTTAGGTGGATGTATATTTCGAGTGAAATAATATATACAATATTTTATTTTAGACCTGAACGGGAACGGCTGCGAAAAATGCAACTATAAGTCCTCCGACAGGAATCGAATCTGCGGCCCTGCGATTCCGGTGCAGCGCTCTGACCACTGAGCTACAGAGTCCAGTTGGCAAGCGTTAACAGCGCTGCACCGGAATCGCAGGGCCGCAGATTCCTGTCGGAGGACTCAGCTACAGTCTCAACTACATGTTATGATTCAACTGCAATTTTATCCCGACGTAAAACGCATAATTTCGATGCGTAGTCGAAACTGGCTTATTGTGTAATGGCTATTGAAATTCCCGCTTTCTGAGTGGATTAGAATTGAGCATCTCTAACGTTAATGCCACTGGCTAGCCATTGGAGCGATTTTCTGACGATATTATCTTAATGTATCATGTCACAGACGGTATCTTATCGTCTTGTAAGCAGTATTTTACATTTGCAGGCAGACTAAGATCATAGTAATTTTAAAATTTATATAATAAGAACACTTCTCGACGTGGACATATTATTCTTTGCCGAGGCCGACACTGCCGGAGCTTCAGTTGTGTCGTGCCTTTCACCTCTGAAATCGTGGGTTCGATTCTCGCTGCGGACTCATGACACTTGTGTGAAGAGTCACTCAACGCTCTACCCAAAGTCCGGTGGGTTTTCTCCGGGTATTCCGGTTTCCTCCCACAGGGAATGTTGACAGGGTGGGTTTGGATAAGCCCTAAACTAACCATTCCATCGTAGCTGTGCTCCCTGATCAGACACGAGTCATACGGTGACGGCCAGAGGCGCCTTTAATAAGCCTTCGACTTGATCCAGTCAAACTGCGTCCTTCGTAATTCAGCTCCGCTCTCAGCTGCAAGTAAGGATGATCTGCACACCCCCACTTACTTACTTACTTAATTGCTTACTTACTTAATTACTTACTTAATTAATTACTTAATTAATTACTTAATTACTTACCTTACCTTACCTTACCTTACCTTACCTTACCTTACCTTACCTTACCTTACCTTACCTTACCTTACCTTACCTTACCTTACCTTACCTTACCTTACCTTACCTTACCTTACCTTACCTTACCTTACCTTACCTTACCTTACCTTACATACCTTACCTTACCTTACCTTACCTTACCTTACCTTACACTTACCTTACCTTACCTTACCTTACCTTACCTTACCTTACCTTACCTTACCTTACCTTACCTTACCTTACCTTACCTTACCTTACCTTACCTTACCTTACCTTACCTTACCTTACCTTACCTTACCTTACCTTACCTTACCTTACCTTACCTTTACCTTACCTTACCTTACCTTACCTTACCTTACCTTACCTTACCTTACCTTACCTTACCTTACCTTACCTTACCTTACCTTACCGTGCCTTGCCTTGCCTTGCCTTGCCTTGCCTTGCCTTGCCTTGTCTTGTCTTGTCTTGTCTTGTCTTGTCTTGTCTTGTCTTGTCTTGTCTTGTCTTGTCTTGTCTTGCCTTGCCTTGCCTTGCCTTGCCTTATTTCTCAAATCATAACGATTGATTAATGATCAATGGTATTTTTGTTATTATGGACCATGCATGTATATCTATTACTGTCTGTTTTAGAAAACGTTTGTGATTTCATGGAATTTACCGATGGAGTGCTCAAATCACAGCGCTACATTCACGGTGACGTATTTTCGTTTCTGCGACAAGGCAAGGCCTACATGGATTTTAGGTTGTCTAATTCCGTGGGAAAACAAAAGTACGCCCTAGTCTTCAAAGACGACACAATGAAGCTTTCTGGTGGAGGCAAGCAATTGGCTGGTCCTACTGCTGTCCCTGGAGTTGATCTTGAGCCTCACTGGATACCATTCTGGGTGGATATGAGAAAAGCCGGACGAATAGTTGTCGGAACTGGAGCTACCGTGTTGATCAACTTTACAGCAACAACAGATGGAGAAGTGCTTCTTCCTTTTATGAAGTTTTATGTCACCGTTGCAGGGGAAAAAATAATTTACTGCGACAAGAAAGGTTGGTAGTGATTTGGATAGCGGTATTTGTCCCATAAATGTGTTTCGCCTGGCCGCTGTCATGCATTGCTTTCCACCTCCTAAATTTGATATCCAATAGCTCTGAATTTGATATCCAATAGCTCTGAATTTTATATCCAATAGCTCTGAGTTTGATATCCAATAGCTCTGAATTTGATATCCAATAGCTCTGAATTTGATATCCAATAGCTCTGAGTTTGATATCCAATAGCTCTGAATTTTATATCCAATAGCTCTGAGTTTGATATCCAATAGCTCTGAATTTTATATCCAATAGCTCTGAATTTTATATCCAATAGCTCTGAATTTGATATCCAATAGCTCTGAGTTTGATATCCAATAGCTCTGAATTTGATATCCAATAGCTCTGAATTTGATATCCAATAGCTCTGAATTTGATATCCAATAGCTCTGAATTTGAAATCCAATAGCTCTGAATTTGATATCCAATAGCTCTGAATTTGATATCCAATAGCTCTGAATTTGATATCCAATAGCTCTGAATTTGATATCCAATAACTCTGAATTTGATATCCAATAGCCCTGAATTTGATATCCAATAACTCTGAATTTGATATCCAATAGCTCTGACTTTGATATCCAATAGCTCTGAGTTTGATATCCAATAGCTCTGAATTTGATATCCAATAGCTCTGAATTTGATATCCAATAGCTCTGAATTTGATATCCAATAGCTCTGAATTTGATATCCAATAGCTCTGAATTTGATATCCAATAGCTCTGAATTTGATATCCAATAGCTCTGAATTTGATATCCAATAGCTCTGAATTTGATATCCAATAGCTCTGAATTTGATATCCAATAGCTCTGAATTTGATATCCAATAGCTCTGAATTTGATATCCAATAGCTCTGAATTTGATATCCAATAGCTCTGACTTTGATATCCAATAACTCTGAATTTGATATCCAATAGCTCTGACTTTGATATCCAATAGCTCTGAATTTGATATCCAATAGCTCTGAGTTTGATATCCAATAGCTCTGAATTTGATATCCAATAGCTCTGAATTTGATATCCAATAGCTCTGAATTTGATATCCAACAGCTCTGAATTTGATATCCAATAGCTCTGAATTTGATATCCAATAGCTCTGAGTTTGATATCCAATAGCTCTGAATTTGATATCCAATAGCTCTGAATTTGATATCCAATAGCTCTGAATTTGATATCCAATAGCTCTGAGTTTGATATCCAATAGCTCTGAATTTGATATCCAATAGCTCTGAATTTGATATCCAATAGCTCTGAATTTGATATCCAACAGCTCTGAATTTGATATCCAATAGCTCTGAATTTGATATCCAACAGCTCTGAATTTGATGTCCAATAGCTCTGAATTTGATATCCAATAGCTCTGAGTTTGATATCCAATAGCTCTGAATTTGATATCCAATAGCTCTGAATTTGATATCCAATAGCTCTGAGTTTGATATCCAATAGCTCTGAATTTGATATCCAATAGCTCTGAATTTGATATCCAATTACCGATGTTTCTATTTGAATTCGGTATATATTTTAGGCTTTTTGCCTTGTTTTTGATATTTTAATAGACGTTCGATTTTACATAATATGTTAAAAGTTTTTTATGGGACAAAACCGTAATGCCATGATTTGTCGGGGAACGCGCAATTGATCTCCAATGGAAAATCGATGTCCAATGGCTCGTTTAGACATCAAAGCCATTGGACATCGATTTTCCATTGGAGATCAATTGCGGTTCACCTCCAAATCATGGCATAACTGATACTGACACTGGGCGTTTCTTAACATATAAACTATTTTGCTCCCCACCCTAGTGAAGGTTCCTTTTGTCTAAAATATAAGCGAGAAAGGGAACGGAATGACTTAGCTCAAAAGAATGTTGTAGTATTCCCATAACAAAACCTTGCTTTTATACTGAAAGCTCAACCCGTCTAGATAGGAAATGTCGAAAAACTGTCACTGAAAATGCAGGAAATCAAGCCCCAGAGGCTCAAGAATAGGAAACGTTTCTGGGGGAGGACCACCAGATTCTCTACAGGTTCCACAACCTGTGTTTGGTTGTTCGAAGGTTGATTAGGGTGTGAAGAAAGGTCAAAAGGCATAAAACGTTAAAGCAGTCTATCCTTCATTGGTTATTTTCATCTTCCTGCTAATTCTTCTGACGAAGGAGCGATTCTGTGTTTGGATGGCCTGATATATAACTTATATCAAACAGCGTGTGTATAAAAGCTAAATCAGTGAACTGTGTTAATGGTGTGAACTGTAGATTAATAGAAATAAAAACATCAAATATAAATTTATCGCCATGCAAATCTATACGAGTAACTTAGTTTGTTTCTTTATCTATTTTTTCGGCAGCTGCTTGTCATGAAGATGACGATCACTTTTGGCCTTTGGATAAGGCGACCAACAACAAGGTGTATGACTCTAGAACCCAGGTCTATTCCAAAGCGTCTGGTTCAGTCAGCATGAACATGGCTGGTCCCGCATTGGCGTTTGGTAATCGAACCTCTCTCCTTCTGTCCGATGCCTATATAGACTTGTATTCCCCCACCTCGTGTTTATATAACGAGGATTTTTGCATCAAAGGATTTTCTGTTGCGTTGTGGCTGAAGATTGAGTCCTTGTCTTCAACGGCAAGTTACTATCTCACTGGCGGAAAGGCTAGCCAAGGATTGTCGATTTATTCACCATTGCAAGCAGGTAGGTGAACTTAGATGATAGATTCTAAATTATATAATCTAAACTAAGCTTACCTTACCTTAAAGTGCCTGTTACATACTTTTTTCAAACAACTAGATAATGAAATTAAAATTCCGATCTGTGGGGCCACACATTAGCTCATTATGCATTCATAATACATCACAAAGGTGAAATTGGACCGCTAAAGAGACAATTAAATTTCGCCCCAAAACCGACAAATTTCAAAGGGAAGGTTTTAAGAAGCACTTCTTACAAGGGTATGGACAAACATATTACATTATGCTTTAAGAGCAAAGACCAAATGCTTGACTTTAGTCTACTATTTCAAGACGTTACTCGTGCTTATAAGATACGAAACATAAAGTTTATCATGTACTTGTTAAAAATATACAGGGTGTCTCAAAAAAAAGTGAACCCTTTGAAATTAAATACAATAGGGTACAATAGATTCTTTGAAAGAAAATGCAAATATGAAGTTCAATTTCAAAAGGTTCACTATTGTATTAAATTTCAAAGGGTTCACTTTTTTTTGAGACACCCTGTATATAATTAACAATTAGTTAATACGCCCTTTGCATAAGCTAGTGTTGATATAACATTCCGATCACTGGATCGTGACTGGAAGGCACTGACATTTTCGTAAATGACCAGTCAATTTTTCATTTAGATCGCGTGAATCCGAACAACGTGCTTGAAATCGAGTTTCAAAACAGCGCACAACAATGGCGTGTTTCGGTCCCATTTTCTCTACAAACCTGGCATTCGATTGCTTGTTCTTGGCATACCTCGGATGGACTTTTATGTCTTATTGACCTCAGCACAGTGCTCAAAGGAACTCAGAGATATGCGACGTCGAAATTTGGTCCGCTCACATTGGGGAAATCTTCCACGATACCGAACACCTTTGGCCATGCCTCGGTCAGCAGTCTGGCTATTTGGGAAAGAAAGCTGGCAAGTTCAGAATTCCAAGCGCTGTATAATTGCATGGGAATTATGCCACGTATGTATTGCTGATGTTTTTATATAATTGAATTGTTCAACCCAAATCTTGGATAAAATGAATCTCAATCAAACTCGAATGCTGTATACAGGGTGTATCGAAAAAAAAGGCAATCTAGCCTTGGGATACTATCGCGCGCATCATATTTAGTCTATAGATTTACCTTTTTCACCCAAGTATAGATCAGGCTTTTAGCTGTCAAATGACACCTCGTTTTGTATAATTGCGACCAATAACGGCCCAATACGATCCGACGAGAAAAGAGTGGTCGAAATCACATTTTTCCACAATTGGGAATTAAACGTCCTTCCAAATGATGGTTGCCTATTTGTGAAACGTTCGGCATTGCCAGTTCAGTATATGCAAACGTTTTGTTTCGTAAGATGTTTCAACTACCAAATTTCGTTGTTAAAACGCGATTTGAACCTTTTTTGAATTTACCAAGACTTGATAAATAGTCCATGGCCCGTGCCATCTTATTAAAATTCTTAAATTCGAATAATAAACGAACGACAACATCCTAAAGCAGATTACTTTTTTATACACCCTGGCCTGTATAACTTATCGTTCGTCTTGATGAAAACGTTTGTATTCTTCAACAATCTAAAAACACGGGTGATGTTTGGCGAGAAAAATGAACTTAAAGTTTAATATGTAATATATCATTTTGATCATGAATTATTAATGACTTTGAGAAGTAAATCTAAAGCAGTTTGTTTCATAAATAACGACAATGTTTAATTTTGATTCTTAACATTTGATCACATTTTATAGAAATATTTAAGCATTATGTAATATCTTTTGCGATAAATAATGTTGATCACTTTGCTTTTATCTCAGGTTATGAAAGTAATTCTAATCTTGGAATTGGCAGTTTCCGATTACCAGATAGTTCCTTCACAGCATCCAGCCACACTGAAGATGGACAACCGCATTTTGCCAGAATGTCTTTAGGTAACCACATTTGTGTAATTGATTTGACTTATACTTGTTCAACTTTTCGCGTATCCAAATTTGAGCTGAATCTCAATGAAGCATCCCAATAGACGTTTTCCAAAATAGCTTCACAATCTCGATTTAGGCCCTTTTCTCACGGTTTTGATAAGTGCAGTTTCCGAATTATGTTGAAATATGGTTGAAAAAGGCGTCAAAATATCAAGAGCAACGGTGTGAAAGGCACATGTGTTAATTATTGTCTCACAAACATCCCATTCGTTTCATATCGTGTAACTTTCATGATGTTGATCTCAATTTTAGGCGGATGGATAAGCAGCGTTTCTGACGCAAATCAATATCTCCAAGTCGATTTCGTTACCATTATGGAATTAAACATGGTGCAACTCCAAGGCAATTCAGACTTGGATGCTTATGTAAAGAAATTCATGCTAGCAGAAAGCAAAAATGGAATCACATGGTCTACATTCAAAAACGTCTTAGGAGCTGATAAGGTTGGTAAATTGGAGACGTTTTTATTAAGATGAGAGAATGGAATTACGTTGAATTGAAACAACAATAATAGTAACAATAACGGCGACAACAACGACAACGACAACGACAACAACGACAACGACAGCGAGAACGACGACAACGAGAACGAGAATGACGACAACGAGAACGACGACAACGACAACGTCGACAACGACAACAACGACAACCAGAACGACAACAACGACAACCAGAACGACAACAACGACAACCAGAACGACAACAACCAGAATGACAACGACAACGACCAGAATGACAACGACAACGACCAGAACGAACGACAACGACGACAACCACAACAGCAGCAACAACAATAGCAGTAACAACAACACCATCACCTACAACAACAGCAGTAATTGTGGGAACAAAACAATGGCTTCTACCTTGATTAGGTACTCGCTGGCAATACGGATAGCACCTCTGTGAAGAAAATAGGCATTGGAAGATACATGATTACCCGCTGGATAAGATTTCTGCCGACATTATACCACAACAAGATTGCGTTAAAACTGGAGATAAATGGCAAGAAAAAGTGTAAGTTAATGTTATAGACACATTTACCGTTATGCTCAAATTATTGAATAAATAAAAATTAAAGATATTATGTCGTTCTCTCAAAAGTTCATACCCTTAGCATAAAGGATCCAAGAGCCGCGTTATAGGCTCCCTAGCCACCCTGTTCTCCCCCAGAAGTAGAAGACGCGGTTAAGCCTCCCCTCTAAAACAAATATCGGAATGGGAAAACGTAATATGAAGTTATCAGACTCGTCACTGTATGAAATGCAAAATGAACATGAATGACCTGGTTGCTGCATGTTATATTTCCCCCCAGAATTCAGGAAATGCCATTTTAGAGGCTCCAGATTTGGGGTACAAACCGGGGGATCGCCTACGGTTTGTCTAGCCTCCCCCCCCCCCTAACCAAACAAATATTCCGCCGTCAATGCTTGCAGCCTTTGTAATATGCTCATTTGCTCGTAATTTGTTCCTAAGATATTAAATCCTTGACTCGTTTTCAGATAATCAAGTTGCATCAAATCTTGCTTTCTTCCATTCAAAAATAGAAAGGCATATTTTTTCTTCGTAATCATGTAACAACACTCTTTCATCTTATCCTTCTGTTTCAATCTCCCCTTATATAAGAACTATAACTTAAAACTATATATCAATTTTAACACCTATCTTCTCCATATTTTTTGTACAAGACAGTCCAAATTAAATGGGACTTGTTGTTCTATTTGGTTTGTCATGCCAGTTTTGCAATTTCGGCTATTTATATTGTAATTTTAATGTGGTGTTAGAACTTGACTTGACTTAAAATCGGCCCCTTTCAGAATTCTAAAATGACTTTATTATATAGTAGACAGTAAGATATGGAAAATATGCCGTGACATATTTTCCATATCTTCACTAGTGAGGATATCGAGCACGTGATCATTTCCCGCCAATAGCTTTGTGTTTTGAAGTTGTTAATTTCACGATGACTAATAAAAAGAACATTACACGGTGGTTTGAAGATATGAATATTATCTTCTCGTGTTGAAAACAATATTTTACTCATTCGCTGCGCTCATTCGTAAAATATTGTTTTCACACTCGAAGATAAAATTCATATCTTCGCGCCGCCGTGTAATATCCTCTATGAATGATATGGAAAACAGTGAGATTTTAAAAACAATGAAAAGTCAATGGGATATTCCTATTATGCTAAGTGCTTTGCACAGGGCCCGTTGATTTGTTCGTTACAAAACAACCAACTCGTTAATATAGAATATCACTGTTTTCTCAAAGTTGTTTTTATCTATTTTCCAGACGCCAACAACCTTGGATGCCTTCCTAAGTCTTCAGTCGTTACATCACGCTTTCCTCTCGTGTCGGGCTCAGATCCATTCAACTGCATCGTTGGTTGCGGTCAGATTAGCTTGCCCTACGCTTCACTGGCCGATAGCGGGGAATGCTTCTGTGCTAGCAAGCTCGAGGCGACCAATTATGAGCTCGAAGAACTTTGCAAAGTTCCTTGCCAAAACAAAAAGATGTTGAGCTGCGGTGGGAGATGGCATTATGCCGTTTACAATGTCACTGAGTTTGGCAATGGCACGTTTCAACTGTCTGTCCCAACTTGGACTAAGCAAAACGAACCAGTAACATTTACATTTACCGCAAGCGCTGGGGCTGTCTTCGAAGTTTACAGAAAACTCTCGGCTGTTTCTACAACGTTGCCGTATCTGGAAGTAACATTCCAGGACCTCGGAATTGAAGTGGTAATCATCGAAGCCAGAACAAGCGGAATTCTGTCCAGCATTTATCAAGTACAACATTCCATTCTTGTTTCTACGAAAGCCAAGGGTCTTAGCCTGGACTGTCCAAGCCTTGTTGTCGCCAATGAAGCATATGAATGTGCCTTAAGTGGTTTTACCGGTCCAATTGATGTGTTCAATTATACCCTTAATGCTGCGGTAATCGACACTCCGTTGCTACCAAGTAAGTTCTCACAGTATCTTACAGTATAATATATTTCTCCGTCATGACGTAAAACTTTACGCCTAAATAGTGATGTCCGTGTCTTTTTATCTCTTTTTCTTATATTATATCTCTGTAGTTAACTTGAATAATATAGTTGATGGTGTTGTGGATGGAATATTCGAACGAAAATTTATATACATTTTTAGACCTAGCCAGGAGCAGTTTCGAAAAATGCAACCTTAGGCCCTCTGGCAGGAATCGAACCTGCGGCCCTGCGATTCCGGTGCAGCGCTCTAACCAACTATCTTAGTAACTTGAACATTATCTGACCATTATTATGATGTCACAGTGCGCATACATAATATGAATTACTAAAATTTCTTTTTATAACTTTCTAATATTGAAATCAAAATTTGCCGAAATTTTACATAATTATGATGTCTGTGGTATGCTGACATTTGCTTACAAGATAGGTTTTATGATTTCGATGCTACGATCTTAAATTTTTTTCAGTAAAATAATTATGATGGTCATTTGCATATAAATTATTGTTAAGTATCTACAGAACGAAGCAAGCTAAGAGAAGTTTGCAAAATATCTTATTTAGCCACTTTGAATTTGGTTACAAAGCAATCCTACTATAAAAGGTGGTGTGAAATATCGTTGCATATAGACATTTGATAGATGTTCATTTGGATATTTCATTCTTTGTTAAAAATATTAATCGCTTAATTGTAATCGGTAATAACTATTTCTAGTTCACTAACTTTCACACTATTTAATCCTCGCAAGATGTACATAGTCTTTAAAATAGCGTCTTGTAGATATTCTTATCCCATCAAGTTGGAATAAGAACTATGTTGATACCTATAAGTAAGCAAAATTATCCTGTTCTTTTAGGGGGTTTTATCGGAACAGTGGGTGGCCTACATTACAAGATTCCAAACGCAGAGCAGACACAGAGTGGTCTATATTTCATTTCTTCTTTCGTCGAATTGGCCGTAGTCTCGTCCATCGAAGTTCACGTTGAACAGACTGGTAAACTCTCCGTTGTGGTAAGTACATATTTTGAAAACAAAAATGAACATACAAGTAGAATTGGGTCAAAATAATTTCTATTGCTTTATATGTTTTTCTTAGTTCTTGAGATATTTTGACAGAAATAATCATAAATCAGCGAGCTGTCCGCCATCTTGGATTTTTGTGGATATGCATGTTACGTCACAAGCAGGGTCACGCAAGTATTTTACCCAGAAAGCCAATGGTCATTATGAGCCCAAAATTATACTTCGGTCATTTTTTCAAATAACAAATTGACTGACAACTTTTTAAACATCTACTAATTGTTATTTGGTCACCTAGGAGTAGTTTTATATGGCTAACCCTGCTTGTAACGTCACTAAAACCACCGTTAACGAGATAAAAAATAATCCAAGATGGCGGACAGCTCGATGTTTTAAATCAAAATATTTCAAGAACTAAGCAAAATACGAAAAATCGGTAAGGGAGATTTGTATATAATCTTAAAAGTTCTTTCAAATGAGATAAACTAAATTTGTATTGCCATATCCCTTTAAATGTACAGAAATTATCGAAATATATATTTAACATTGAATACGATATCAAGTAACGCGAAATTGATGTCAGTAGCCGTTACATGAATAACAAAAGATACCCAATAGGGCACTCAAGCATTCATGCGTAAATTATTCATGCACTAATAACGCATTCTATTCTACTCTCGTTACTATGGATACCTTGGACGTAATGTGCCAACAAAATATAGCAAATCAGAAAAATATAATATCAATAAAAAAATTGTACTTTGGCTTGTATTATGTACTTATTTATCACAGTGAATGTAAACTAGAAATTGAAAGAAACTTGTCGTTTTTAATGAAAAAAAACCCCCAGTAATACATTGTGGTGACATTTTAGTTTAGTTTATTATATTTACCACTCTGAGGTGGACGGAAAGCCTTAACAGGTTTTACAACCCAATTGACAAAAGTTCCAAGGGTTAGTTAGTTAAGGTTAATCCCTAAGGGTTAGTCTTTATTGAGGGAGGAAAACTGGGGTACCTGGAGAAAAACCCTCGGAGCACAGGAGAGAACCAACCAATCTCAACTTACATGAATTTATCAAACACACTGACGTTACCCAACCTGAGTAAATCCCTGCCCTCGACCTGCTGTATAGCAGGCTTAACTCAGAGGTAAGGAGCTGTACGCTAACCGTATCTGCCACCCGTGCCACTGAACTCGGGTTATTTTTATGACACCCTGCTATTACGGACTATCGCTAGTAAATGACGGACCAAAGGGTGTCCGCTCTAACGTGAGTTAACTGTAAAAATAAAATGCGTTTACTTGTCGCTTTTTCATTTTCTTAGATTCTGCGTCCTGTTTGTGGATCGGGAGTGTTTCGTGAATATTGTGACATCAACAACCAATGCACGTATTCCCATCCAATGTGTGATCTTTCTGGGTACACGTGCAAGGAAGATAAGATGCTGCATCTACCCTCAGGACGATGTGTTGACAGGGATAGTTATGAATGTTTGGGAGCCGCCACGACATCAACGTTTATCCCTCTTAAATACCACAAGTACGAAGTGATCTTTGAAAAGGAGGTAAGACCTATTGAATTCAATGAGCCAATTTTGAAGCCAGAATATTTTTAATGAGATCAGATTTTTAAGTCTGTCAGATTCTTGACTGGTACGTCAAAGCGTTAGCTGTTTAAATTAGTTAATTATGCTATGAAGCAAATATCTTTTCCTATGTAAATTGAGAAATATATAGCTTCCACAATCTCTTCTAATAAGTTTTAGAACGTTTTGAACACCACTGACATAATGAGGCTTATGACGGCCATATTGGTGCGACCTCATTAGTTATTCACCAGCAAATTTAGGAAGATAGAGAGGCCACTGATGAT
The DNA here is from genome assembly GCA_016169945.1 of Trachythela sp. YZ-2020. Classification (NCBI taxonomy): domain Eukaryota; kingdom Metazoa; phylum Cnidaria; class Anthozoa; order Malacalcyonacea; family Clavulariidae; genus Trachythela; species Trachythela sp. YZ-2020. The sequence continues at coordinate 2,135,136 of JADLSH010000157.1, forward strand.
AAATTCTTATCTAGACAACACGTGTCCTTTCCCACCAATAACTAGAAACTGTTAGAACCTCTTTAAACATGTCGACAACACCACAGTTTTGTATCATTGCGATAAAAAATGGCCAAGTACGATACGATTAAAAATTGCTGGTCGAAAACGCATTTTTCCACCATTGGGAGTTGAGTTCAAGGCTATTGTCTGCCTATTGAAAGTTTCTCATTTCGGATTCAAATTTAAGAATATTAATAAGATGACGTAACCCATGGACTATTTATCAAGTCTTAATTGGTAAATTTAAAGAAAGTTCAAATCGGTTGGTTAGAGCGCTGCACCGGAATCGCAGGGCCGCAGGTTCAATTCCATCCAGAGGGCCTAAGTTGCATTTTTCGAATATTCCATCGAACGAGATGCCGAGAAAAAAACTTTATAAATTATATACCCATAACACCTAACACACAATAACATGCCATAATTAAAGTTATGCATCCTGTATATCAGATGCGATATTTAATTAATTTAAAGTTAATTTAACTTCTTTGTGGAAGTCATCGCGTTTTTTTACGTTGTTTATGACAAGGATACGAAGGGTAAACGTCACCTATGGTTCGAAAGCTTTTTGGCAACTTGGTGAATGCTATTAAACTGTTATTAAAGCCAAACGATTTAATTAACTTGCAAGTTAGTGGAAATTCACCTACTAGAAAGCTTAAACCATTATTTCCTCATGTTTCAGGTTGATATCACTAAAGTTGGACAACATCAAATTTTAAGTGAAGGACAGATTGTTGATGTTCGCGAAAATGACGTCATTGGCGTATATTACCCGTCGGATGGTGCGGCCATTTTGAGCGTAGAAAGCTATAATGCTTACGAGGGCCTGTTTGAAGTTACAGACTTAGCCAGCCTTGTCAAAGGTGGTTACATTGAAGCTTCCGCAGAGAGCGTTAAGGTAGATACGAATGCCTTTTGTTTCCCTGACAAATAGTCTTTCAATTCTTCTTTAAAATGATTTAATTAGGATCGAAAGGTTGGTTTCTTATTTGAGGTTTTGAATTCGTTTCAAATTTTTAAACAACACTCTCATACTAACGAATCTTTGCTTTAGGAATTGATTATGATCCAGTGCTAAGACTCAATTAAATTTGATCCAGTGCTACGCAGTAAAAGCGCACAAGTTGCAACAAACCTGCAGCAGACTTGTACCAATGCTGTTTCAACAACTTGTTATCAGGATGTGTTCGCACTGCTTGTTCCCAGCTTGTTGACAAGTTGTCAACGTCTTTTTCAAAACCTGCTACAAGATTGTTGACTCAACAGACTTGCTACAAGTCATGTTGTTCCAACAACTTGTTATCGTCCTGCAATTCAACAACTTGTTGACAAGTTGTGAGTGACAACCTTGTAGCAACTTGATAAAACGACAACATTGTTTCAAGCTTGCTACAAGGCCGTTGCGAACAAATCTTGTTGACAAGATGTGAGATTTTTACGTGTGTATCCAGTGTCACCCAGATCTATTATCCTGTTCTACATTATTTGTATATAAGTGGGTATGTAATATATCATACATTTAAATCACTATAATAAACGATCTCCTTGGTATCAAGACAACGATACGGTGGTGATTTCCTTTGTGTTTTGCTCATGAATTATTAATGAGCTTGAGAAATATATTTCAATGCTCTTTCGTTTAACTCTCTTTCCAGAACTTTGGAAATGCACAATTCCGTTGTGAAAGCAGATACAAATAGAATAGTTTATAGGGCTCCGCCATCTAATAAACACCACCCTTAAATAAGCGCCGCATCAAACACAAATTTAAAGAGTCCCGCGGAGCTCAAATGAGTAAATAGGGTGCTATACAATACTATCTACAATGGATCTTCACGTTTGAGATATTCTATTTTCATTTATTATAAAACGCCAATACTATGAACTATCTATTTTCAGACATTTTTAATCGAAATATTTTTCATTTCAGCTCATTCACATGCAGCATTCCCTCAAAGCTCGCTACTACGTCCCACAGAGACAGGCATTCCCTCTATCACTCCCTCCAGGAGTCCACCACGCTGCTATCACGCTTGAGAATAAGATCAACAAGTTCCAATTTTCGCAAGAAATTATCTCGGAGCGACCGATTGTGGACGTGGTCTGGACCCTGGACGCCATTGTCGCTACCAATGACGTGTACACGATAACCGCAAGCGCAACAGCGGGGACAAATATTACCTATACAGTACGTTACGATGATCAAGCCATCGATACGTTCTCTCAAAAGAATATATCAGATCCTGTCACCTTCGCGCATGCGTACACATTTCCTGGGTACAAGTTTATCAAGCTACACGCGTTCAATCACCTTTCTGACGAGGTGAACAAACACACGTTGCTTGTACAAGATTACATCAAAGACGTGAATCTTTCTTCGCCCGTTAAACCTACAAGGTAAAACTTCAAAAATTTTCGGCATGACCTAAGCTAAATAAATATTCACAAATATAAAATCACTCTACTTCAAGGTCTAAAAGTACAACCCCTTCATGGTGAAATGCAACTACGTGTACAGGGGCGAAACCATTGAACTATAATAGACTGGAACGCTAACGCAGGGGGGGGGAATTGAAGCCAGCACAATTCAGTTTTTCTGAGTTTTGAGTTGAAATACTTAACGCCGAACATTGGGCTGTATATGAAATTGAAGCTATTAAAAAGTTATATTTGATATAAAAACTTCAAGACTTTAGGTAAAAGGGAAATACTTAAAACTTTGAGGGAAAATTTGCCGTATTTTACAAAATTGCGGTTGTTTTTTATTTTTTAAGTATTTCCATTTTGCCTAAAGTCTTGAAGTTTTTATATCAAATAGAACTTTTTAATAGCTTCAATTTCATGTACAGCCCAATGTTCGGCGTTAAGTATTTCAACTCAAAACTCAGAAAAACTAGCTTGGCTTCATCCTATTATCGGGTTTGGCGTATTGAGTTAGCGTTCCAGTTTGTATATAGTTCAATGGGCGAAACTACCACCTTTTAGTTGGGGGGTGTCTGGTAGAATTGCCCTGCCAAAACCTATGATGCCCTGCAGATTCCCAGCAGCGCTATAGGCGTTGTGTGTACGTGCTGTGTGCACGCGTTAGGATTGTTTGTTGTTTGTTAAAATTATTTAAACACGGTAGCCATTCAGCATTCGCTGGTTTTCAATGGGCCCACACTACTCAGTCACCAATACAACAAAGTACTAATTAATTATTATTACTAATATATATAACAAAATACTCAATTTATTATTATTACAAATAGTTGTTTCTATAGTGATTGATGAGCAATGTCTTAAATACGTTCGCTGTTTGATTACCGATGTGGGAGGTTGTTCCACGATTAGGGTTAGAATTTGGGTTAGGATTAAGGTTGTGGTTAGGATTAAGGTTAGGGTTGGGATTAGAGATAGGATTAAGATTAAAGCGTGGTTTCCATATGGTTGTAACTGTCGCGAACGTGATTTAGATATTAATTTTTTTAGATTTAATATGTTTGTCGCAATAAAATACAAAAATTACATACAAAAATAGCGATTTCAAGTACATACAGAAATAGCGACAGGAGAAAAAAAAAGGGCAAAATGCCCCAATTGACTAATTAATTAGAATATTATATTATAATAACTATATACATCTGTCTAACGTGTTCAATTCAAAATCTACCGTGTTCTACTACTCTGACGACAGTTACAATTGATTAATTGAAGCTTCATAACTCCTTTTTAACATAATTTCTATTTCTACAACATTATTTTCTTATTTTTATCGAGCAATATAGCTATATATTAGCCAGATTAGACTAAATGTATATTTAACTTATTACCATCCAGACTCACACATATCACCGCAATCGACTGGTACATTGACAGTGGCTCACGGGTTACGATCGAAATTGACTTGGGAGATTACACGAAATTCCTCAACCAACCCTTGGACATTAATAGAATTCGGGAACGACCCATTCGCCATGTTTATTCGAATCCTATCGAATATTGGGTGAACATAACCGCGTACAATTTGGTAAATAGGATCGAGCTCTATTTTATGATTATCGTGGAGATCCCTATCGTGGAGCTCACGTCACGCGTGATCCACGCAAATCGTGATATCGAAGTTAACGAAACGGTCGATATAGAGTTAACTCAACTCAACGGAACGAACGTGATTCATTACTTTCAGTTTCAAGATAAATCTACCCTGCTCACACGTGAGACTAGTATTTTGAAGAACTACAGTTATTGGGCAGTGTTTCCAGTCAATATAACCGCGTGGAATAACGTCTCGTCGGTGACCTGGATCCAGCCAATTAAAGTACATAAACCAATTATCGAGCTGACTGGTTTCGTAATTGCTACATCACCGACCAATCATACGGATCCGGTAAAGTTCGACTTTGACATGTACACTGGGTCCGACTTTAATTGCTCGTGGAAGTTTGATGATGGGCTGTTTGGACATTCCAATTACTGGATCACAGACGAACAGGTATACGAATGTAAAGTAGGCATAAATAGATGCAGTTAGTTAAAGGGAAATAGCAATAAAAATTTACTTTGTCCCATTTGGAAGAGATGTTCAATATATTGCAAAACCGATATAGATTTTTTCTGTATCGTTCTTGGTATAAAGAATATTTCACTTCATATTATCAAAAATAATTGTGCATTCCGCCATCTTGGATATATGCATACCCATCTTCGGATATGCGTGACGTCACAACAGGGTAAAATTATTTTGTATATATATTGAGCAATTCTCGTGTCGTCATAATGCTAAATTCTGTTATTTTTGTACTCGTCTATTTTCAATTGAACCACCAGCTATGTAGAAGCTCTCCACTGGTATTTAGGTTATTTTTACCAGTTTTATAACGTCTATCCTTGTTGTGACGTCATTTAATTAGATCGAATTATAAAACAAGATGGCGGATGACAGGATGTCTTTGGTCACAAATATCTCAAAAATTAAGAAAGTTACGTAGAATATGTCAAGAATTATTCTCAACGTTCTTTTAAATTGGACAAACAACATTTTTGTTGCCGTTTCCCTTTAATATAAGTCTAATTTTATAGCAATTATTCAGAAGATCAATATTATGCTGTCAGCAATAACTGGGAGGACTGTGTGACTAACTAGAAGGAATTGTGTGACTTTGAAAGTTAAAGTTACACTGTAGCACCCGGTGGTTGCCCGCTAAAAGCAAAGGAAATTCTCGTTCCACTTTATGTATTACTGACCTGGGAAATATCTACATGTAATTGAAAAGTTGGCGTCATTTTCTATCTCCTGTTGCGTGTTGGTGAGGATGAGAGAGTTGATGAGAGTTTCAACTCTCCCTCGCGTTTGACCGCCAACTCTCGTCGACCTTCATGCACTCTCATCAACGTTGAGCTGGTTCAAATTTTGGTGAGAGTTGACGAGAGTTATTGCTACCGGCGTGGTAATATCCAGTCAACTCTCGTGGAACTCTTGTTCTCGTTTGACCCGGGGCATGAGAGTTGAACAAACTCTCGTGCAAACTCTCGCTTGCCAACTCTCATCAACTCTCATCCTCGTTTCACCAGGGTTTAAGACGTTTACTGAAACTCAATCTATAGAACATAAGTCCTTCGTTGAAGATAGTAACAATCTTACGTATTCGACTTGTGCAAGTGACGTCACAACTCGAAATTGTGTGGCTTCCGGTTTTTTGGGTGGCAAATTCCACCATTTTCATTGGATAATTTCAAACTAATTACAATCAAATTCAAGATGGCTGACAATTTTTGACATCAATACGTACTCCAACTTTCCTGAATAACTCGAGTTCTAGACATGCTAAAGCAACAAACTATACACCAAAATACTCACCGTTGTTCAAGGATTCTAGAGAGGTATAGATTATCTTATAACTCTCGGTATTTCGCAAGATATAAACGAAAACGGCACTTCGATGAAATCCACGATATGCCACCCAAATTGCCGGTTATATAGCATGACGTAATATTCTCAGCGTGACTGCAGAAGCCGAATACCTACACTTGACCCACTTTCGAGTTTCGAACACAAATTTACTGAGTGTTTCTCTTCTTATCAAGGTATATAAATGGCCTATAACACATCAAGAGATGTTTCATATGTATGCTGGTATTGGTGTATACCTTGTTCGTATTAACTGCACTAATAGGCTGTATTCGACCACAGCTTCCACCATATCTATCGTACAAGTTCCTATCACTGGTATGTTGTATAACTGTTTTATTTGCATGCCATAGTTCTATAGGTGTAGTTAAAGGCCATGTTACCCACGGCAATTTTGTCTGCAACTTTCGACGCAATTTCGGACACAGAGCGATGTTATTTAAAGAGTATATTCGCAGAGAAATTGTGAGCATGAATCTCGTTTTAATTTGCCGATATTTTTCTTACTAAACATGCCCAGAAGGCAACAAAGAAATGAACGAGAATGATAGTATCGGTGAAGTGAGACGCGGCCATCTGTGCGTACATTTCTACATAACATGGCGTTGTGCATAAATTGCATTGCAACTTGCAGCCATAATTGCCCTGTGTAACATGGCCTTATAAGGCCTTAATTAAGGTTGAGGTCCGTTTCAGACGCCGCTCCACTCATGCGCCGAACTTAAATGACGAATTAGGTGCGACAAGAGCGACGTATGAATCAATTAGGTACGGCAGAATTTGGAGCGACATAAGTTCGGCAGAAGTTCGACAGAGCCTGTCGCATTATGCGACGTTAGAAGCGACATTGATTCATACGCCGCTCCACTCATGTGCCGAACCTAAATCAAAATGTACTGTAATTTATTAGGATTAGATTAGCCACTTTGTAATGTTTACTTATTTTTTGAATTGTATTTGTAATTCCCGCGCGAATTAACCTCCTCTCTCATCAACAACATTATATTTTATACGCCGTTTGAATCATTGTCGCTCTTGTGTCGCTCCAGCGTCGCACCTAATACAATTAAGTTCGGCGCATGAGTGGAGCGGCGTCTGAATCGGGCCTTAAGTTAAGTTAAATTGTTGAAAACTTTCTCATCTGCTGTCATAGGTTTCACATTGATGTGAGGCCCAGCTAACCGGGGAACTCAACTGAGTGAGATCCGCATGTCCTTATTAATGGATTTATAAAATCATTGTGTGTTCATATATGAGAGACAAGCCAGCCTGGTTGGGTGAGACTTCACCTTGCGCTAGGTGGGATAAAAACGGTCATATGATTGCATAATTCATCCCAGGGGCTTCGGTGGCGCAATCGTTAGAGCACGCGCCTTTCACCTCTGATATCGTGGGTTCAAGTCCCGTTGGGGACGACTTATGATAGCTATGTGAAAAGAGTTAGTAAACGCTGCCCGAAGTCGTCGTTTTTCTCTTCGGCCCCTCCCTTTCCCCACACAGGCTGGGTTGGGGTGAGTTTAACCCCCAACTGGCCTGGCCCTCCGTGCTGTGCTCCGTGATAGCGTGATAGCGAAAGGTGGCTGTCATATGCGCCCCGCCCTTCGACTTGGTCACGTTGAGCTGTGTCCTTCAGCATTTCTTAGTTTCTCAGCTGCAAGTAAGTGAAGGATATAACCATTTACTTACTTACTTACTTAGGTGAGCTTCCCGGCTAACTGTGCTCATGCGAACAGGCCCTTACATGACTGTATTTGATAATATTTCCTAAATGAAACGTTTTAGTAACAGGTTGCCCCTAAGTCGGTTGCCCTATAATCGAAATCGGGGTGAATGGTTTCCCTTGTTTTGAATTTCAATTCAATTTCTTTTTTGAAGAATTGGAACTAGACCAGCCTCCACCGCAACCGAACGACGAAGATCTGGTTGTGAAATTCCGAGCTGCTACCGGAACCAACATCAGCTACACAGTAACATTCTACCATATCTGGGAAAATAGAAATATCGAAATAACAGACGTTACAATAACTCCAGACACATTGAATGGAACAGCTGTTATCGATAAACAATACTTTACAAATCGTGTTGGCCTCTACGATGTCAAAATAACAGCTGTTAATCTTGTAACGCCACTTCAAACCCTTACAAGAACTGTCATAGTGGATCGACCAATCCGAGATGCCAAAATCGTAATCCATGCAGATTATGTCGAAACAAACCTCACTGTGAATTACACGATTTATGCAAACGCCTCCAACGTGACTATCACGTGGGAATTCAATGACCCGCACGCAGGCAATCTTACCGCCCGTACTAGATGGTTTCAAGGCGTATTCTCCCCCGAAGGTTGGACGGTTTGGCATAAATTTGACCACAGTGGGTATTACGTAGTCGAGCTTACGCTTTCAAACAGTTTAGGAACTGTTGATGTAAAAAAAGATGTGAAAGGGGAATACGGTGTATACCTTGTTGGGATCACAGACTCTCCAAGACCACTCCCCCCTGGCAGACTGAATTTTACCTTCGTGCCGATCCCAGAACGATATTTCTGGCATCCAACAGACGCCGAAATGGTATTGGAATTTGGAGATGGTGAAAATTATACGGGACCTTATAACTCAACTGTCGTACACTTTTACGAAAGCTGGGGAATGTTCACGGTAAATTGCACGATTATGAACAAAATTTCTTGGGGATTTTTCACGTTCGAGGTCGAGATCCAGCGTATTATACAAGGTTTGAAGTTGACGCCGTTTCACAGCGATGGCGACGCTGGCTACTTTGGTCCGGCCCGCGGTGAGGTGCTTAATCGTCTTCCATTGGAATACGATGTGATCTGGAACGTGACTACGAGTGACGGAACGAACATTACATACACCTTCGAGTTCGGAGACGGAGAAGGCGAGGTCACACAAAATGCGACCGTCTTTCATAAGTACCCGAGCGTAGATTACTACATCGCAAAGGTTTGGGCTGAAAATGCCGTCAGCAAAGACTCCACGACTTTCGACATTCGCATACAGCAAATTGTAATAGGGGTTGATATCAAAAGCAATTGTCCTCGCAAACTTGGCCGCCCCACTACATTCCACGTAACGATCGATCAAGTCGGTACAGAGTCTTGTTACTTGATAAAGTTTGGTAACAACAGCCATAACTATTTGTACAGAGATGCTCGTAACACCATTTGCGAACAAAACTTCATCGACCTGGCCAACGAAAGTTTTCTATTTGAAGGAAATTCGTTCACTGTAAATTATACCTACGGGTTTATCGACGTATACTGGCCGCGTTTAATCGGTTCGAATTTAGTCTCCAAGACCTGGAAGTTTCATAAAGCGGTGGTGGTGTGGAATCATTGTGACTATCCGAAAGTCGATGTTTTTAATATCGGAAAGAATACGACAATGGCGTCGCATGTCATGCGATCTCAAGTATTCATGGTTGACACGCAAAACGTCGTAAAATGTGATGCTTCAATAACTACATCATTTCTATGGGAGGTGTTTATCGTGAATCCGAACGGAAATGATACGTTGTACACTTTCTCCTCGAATGTCGCCGTTAATAATCCAAGGTAATTTGTGCAAATTGTTGTTAAGGATGCACCTTATTAGGTCGAATGTCCGCGTCGGATAGTGAGATAATTCGTTGTCTTGATACTGGAGATATTGTTTATACAAGTAGGGCTCATACAAATTCTTGAGTCCCCCCCACGATCCTTTTTCGGGGGCCGCTTTGACTGAAAAACCTGGCTACGTCACTGACGAGAGGTCGTATAGCTTAGCAAGTTACTAGAGAGTTTAATATTTACGACGCGACAAAGAAATTCTTCATGCAAGACAAAAACTATGAATAATTTGTGGTCCCATGGGCATCCACAACAGCGTTGTAATTCACAACATAACGTTAAACTAAGCATTTTCACGTCTTGTTATGAGCAACGCAAAAGCTTGTTGCGCTGTTAGAGCTGTTACTTAAATTCGAGCTTATGGTAGATACCGCATCGTTTTCGCCGAACTTAGGGCTGTTGTAAGGTTGCTTGAAAGAGCTTCAAACATTTCTTGCAGTATTCAAATTGTTTGACGTTTATTCTTGAGATGAAATTGTGACCGCGTCGTCGAGTTGCCTCGTCGTAGATCTTAAACTCTCTACTCTCATATCAAAGACGACAGATGTTTGTCTCACAGCCTCGCGAGGTAAAATCCACAGGCACAAGAGAGAAGGTGGCTGATCAAACCGCCCCTCCGAATGACAAAAATACATTATACATTAGCAAAATAGTCTATCGTGTGCAAATTTTTGAACTATCAATTTGTGCAAAAACACTAGCCAATCAGAACGTTCGGACGATAAATCTCACATGTGAAAAATATCGTCCGCCGTGTGGATACGATTTTTATTTCACCTTTCTACTGCACGGAAATCTCTATATTTATATAATAAATTGTTTTATTCCTGTAGATTCCGTATTGACTCACGATTACTGCCGTATGGGCTTTACAAGATGCGTTTCACGATCACCATGCTTGGTATTGACGGGGTTGATGGCTGTGACGATGGCTACCTTCAAATTGTCGAATCACCTTTGATTGCAACAGTCCGTGGAGGAACTGGCTTAGTCAAGGGTTATAGACAAAATATAACCCTCGACGCATCTGGTTCTCAAGACCCGGATGTTGGTCCGGGAAAATATGAGAACCTCACATTGTCCTGGGAATGCTTGGCTGAAAACGCTCCAGCGGAAACTACGGAACTAAAGGCCGGCTGCTCTGTTGATGATTTTAAAGTCCTACAGAATGGAAGCGCCAGTGATCTGGTGTATTTGAATACAAATTTTACTCTCATGCCTGGTATTAACTACGCGTTGAGGCTGACACTCGTCAAGAACCATCGAAGAATGAGGATGTATTTCAACCTGCACACACAAGACCAAGACTCGCTACATATTTCTGTGCAGTAAGTATTCAACCACCACTGTACATAAGGGATGGACAATAAGAAAAGTGACTGGGTGTGTGTGCATTTTCAGCTTCTTTGAGCTTCTTTTTTGTCGTCTGCTTATGCAGGATTGTTTTTTTCGGGATTTCAAAGGCTATTTTCTTTGCTTTGCGCGATTATTTTTTGTTCCTCCCCCCTCCCCCATATCATTGACTTTATTATTATTGACTTTATTAAAAACGGTACTATTTCACCTGATTAATTATTTACAATGATGTTAATTAAAAAAAAAAAGAAAGAAAGAAAAAGGTGATCTTCCAATAGGCCGTGTGCATGCACTACAAATATATTATATAAAATATCAATGGTCTACAAAAATGAATTTCCAGTATTAGTATATTCGCTTTATTTTGGTTTTAAAGCTAGAGATGCTTTTCGATGATTTTATTGCAGTGGAAAGGTTATTCCAAGGCCTCAGCCCCCCTGTAGGCAAAAGCCTTTTTCATATTATTTGTTTTTGGCTTAGGTAATGCGAAATTAAATTCGCTATTTCTCGTATTATGATCATGTATTGAATTCGTGTTGGTGAAAATTTCAGTTAAATCATTTGGTAGCATTTTTTTTTGACTTTGTACATTAGAATCGCTAATTGATGCTCTCTTCTGGTTTGTAAGTTAGAAACTCCTACGTTTTCCAAAATGTCAACAGATCGAATCTCGTAGTTTTCACGTGTTATTATTCGAAATGCTCGGTTTTGGAGCTTCTGTAATTTGTCTGATAAACCTTTTCCTAGACAACCCCATACTTGCGAGCAGTAATCAAAGTGAGGTTGAATAATTGATTGATATATTGTAATTAGTGTTCTACAGGGTGTATCAAAAAAACTGCAAATACCATAATTTGTATAATACGACGAGATCATTTATTTTTTCAATGGCTGTGCAATAATTACGCTTTGGGATTTGAAAAATACGTTTCCAGGGTATCAAAACAAGCACAACAAGTGAATTAAACTTATGAGTTCAAATCCCAGAAGGCGTAATTATTTACACCATTTTTGAAATTTAATGTATGATCTCGTATATAATTTATTTTATTTTATTTTTTTTTTTTACACCCTGTATAATCCACTATTTCTCGAACCCGTCTTAGGATGCTGAGGCCTGCATTGACCTTTTTAGTAACTTGGTTCACTTGGGCATTCCATGACAAAGTTTCGTCCATCTTTACGCCAAGTGATTTAGTTACTTTAACTCGGTCTATTTTCCTACCTCCAATATGTATGTGGGGTTGTATGTCTATTTGGTTGATTCTTCTATTACTACCTACTATCATGTATTCCGTTTTAGAATGGTTTAAAGTAAGTTGGTTAGCTGACATCCAAGTTGATACATTTTCCAAGTCATGGTTAAGATTTTCTACAATTATATTAATATTTTCACTAGATGTATCAATTTGGGTGTCATCGGCAAACATACTAGCACTAGTTCGCTCTAAGCATTGAGGCAGATGCCGCAGATCATTGATGTATATTAGAAATAGAAGCGGCCCTAGAGCAGAGCCTTGCGGAATACCTGTTTTTACACGTAGTGGTCCAGATAAATGGCCCCCTACTTGGCAATATTGCGTTCGGTCTGTCAAATAAGATCTGAGCCAACATAGTGCCGTTCCTGTTATGCCGTAAATATCCAACTTTTTAAGTAGGATATCATGATTGACAGTATCGAAGGCCTTTTTTAAGTCTAAGAATACTGCGCCGTTTAATTTACCAATATCAATGTTTTGATACCATCTATTAGTGATGTCTAGCAATGCAGTAACCGTAGAATGGCACGGTCTGAATCCGTGCTGAGATTTTGTTAATAAATTTGAGTACATCAAATAATCATAGATCTGGTTGTGTACCAGCTTCTCCATAATTCTTGCTACAATCGAAATAACGGATATTGGCCTATAATTAGACGTACAATGTTTGGCCCCAGATTTGTATATTGGTGTTACTCTTGCGATTTTCCAGTCACACGGAAATATACCGGTGCGAATTGATTGATTAAAAATTAATGAGAGTGAAGAAGCAATAACGGGGGCGGCAATTTTTAAGAATTTAGCTGAAATTTTGTCAATACCTGATGCTTTCGAAGCACTTAAGTTTTGAAGCAGTCTTAGAGTTTCCAATTCCGATATCTCTTTAAAACAAAATAATGGGTTACTTGGGCGCTCAAACGCTGTGAAGTAGTTTTCTGGAGTTGTATTTGTGTAAGGTATATCGTTAGATAATTGTTCTCCCAAGTCTGTAAAATACTGATTGAATGTATTTGGAATGTCAGTGGGGTTTATTATCTCACCTTCATCATTTCTTAACTCTAGTATCTTGCTATCCTTGTAGGATTTATTAATCAATTCATTAATTATCTTCCAAGTTTTTTTAAGATTCCCCGAGTTACTTTGTAATTCATCTTGATAGTGCTGACGAACGGTATCCTTAATTAATCTATTATAATGGTTTTTTACCCATTTGTAAGCACTCCAGTCAGCATCTAATCCAGATGATACTGCTTTTTGCTTTAAATATGCATTATGCCTTTTTTTAACAATTAGATCCTTAGTCAACCATGGCACGCGTCACTATTTAATGGTCCGTCCCTGAAGCCTTTATACTCAGAAAAAAACTAGAAATAGGGTGACCTTAGGGTTAAGGCCAAGAGGGTTAAAAGATTGAATCATAACGGCTGTTTAGATGAGGTATGCCAATTCTACCAAACAGAATGACCCTATGCATTTGGATTATTATTATTTATTTTATTTATTTATTTATATTTAACCAGGATACCCACATCACCGAAGTTTTTTTTCAGTGGGGTCCTACAATTTCTAGCAAGGATTTTCAGCTACGAAAGCTTGCGTGATATCAATTTGAGCAAATTACATTAATTGGTAAAAAAAATGCTAAAATGCTTTTCCAGTAACAACAGCTAGGGTCGGAATATGATCGCAAACAAATCTTGCACGCCCAATATAATTGTCTACCACTGAACAAATCTATTTTCCATCTATCTAATCCAGGTGCCTTCAAAACTGCAAGAAGAAACGCATTTCGGCCGTGAAGTTAGCGTACAAGGGAAGCATACGTGATGTCACGGATCCTGAAGTATTGAAACGTGTGGTGTATAAATGGAAACTGTACGAAGCGCTAGAACGAGGTCGCTTACATCGAGTAAAAAACAATCAATGGAAAGCGGTCAGTACATAGGCAACCAGCCCAATGGCTATGCTGGTTTGATAAATAATTGACTAAAACATTCAAATTTTTAAAGAAGCTATTGTTACCTTGTTAAAAATGGCGAAAATATTCTAAATTTACTTGACAATAACGCAATTCTTCAGTTCTCGTTGCCTGCGATGAGTCACGTACATCACTGCATCGTAATTATAGTGTCAATAGTATATAGTTATTCCTAAGGAATATTTAGGAATTTTCTTGCCTTAGAACTGTTGTCAAGTAAATCTATAATATTTTCGCCATTTTTATTTAACAAGGTAACAATAGCTTCATTGAAAATTTGAATGTTTTAGTCAATTATTTGTTAAACCAGCATAGCCATTGGGCTGCTTATGGCTATGAAGGCTTTTTAGCAACATATATACGTTCTTATAGAAAAAATGCTAAAAACTAGAGTGAAAATATGAAAATTAAATAAGCGGTTAGCTTGATTTTCCAAGCCAATTTTGTGTTACGTGCGGTTGAAACTTGCGAAAATCTCTCATAATTTTGCTGTGGGTTTCATCTTTTGGGGCAGTACCTTTTAAAAGGCGCTTGGAAAGTAGAGAAAATCACTTAAATGTCCTATTAGGCTCATCAATCACGGGAGAATCTTACGTCATGTTAAATTATCTGCCGTTTTGTGGCGGCAATATCGTGCCGTTTTCGCTTATATCTTGTGAAATACTGAGAGTTATTAAACAAGCTATATCTCGCTAGAATCCTCGAACAACGTGGAGTATTTTAGTGCATAGTTTGTTGTTTTAGCATGTCTAGAACTCGAGTTATTAAGGAAAGTTGGCGTACGTATTAATGTCAGCCATGTTGGATTTCATTAATTAGTTCGGAATCAGTGATTTGAATTTCCCACCGAAAATGACGGAAGCCAAACGATTACAAATTGTGACGTCACTTGCAAGGACTGAATATATAATGTTATCTAGCTTTCTAATAATGTACATAGGTTGTATTTGTTTAAGCGAAATTGATCATGCTTGAATAGACAAATTTAAAAAAAACTACATTTTGAAGCGTCACAATTCATTTATCAGATCGCTTTCACATCTACACTTAATCTATAGCTCATCAGATCAATTGGTTTCGCCTAGCTAAAATAGCACATCTAGACTTAAATTTTTCGCTTATCCACCCCACTAGGTTGAGAACTTCGAAGAAGTCTTTGTGACGACGACAACCACGACTGACACAGTTGTCATTGGAGAGAAGATGTTTGAACCAACCTCACGATATAGACTGAGATTGTATGTGACTCTTGATGATAAGTCTGGCTTTGCTGAAGAAGAATTGTTCATTAATCAGCCACCTCATGGAGGAGAATGCGCAATAAGTGAGATCAATTATCTTCTATACGCATACATGTAGACAGAATTTGAAAATTGCCCATCCAAAAAGGGCGTGGGAAGCTTGACACTCCATTTGAAGCAGAAAAATGTTGAAATCAGACATTCTGAAAACGCGCTATTAAGTATTTTGTGCACCTAAGACCCCACTTAAGTGAAGTACACATTGATTTATCTATTCTAACAAATATTGTGAAATTCATGAACTGAAATTAATGAGCTTTGCACCCAATCAAATTTCAAAGTTTACGTGACATGAATATCCGTGTAAACCCATTGCCTTTGACTCGTGATTGTATATTCAATACAATACTGCCGCTCATGTCGCAAACTATACTTATAAATGAACAATTTCAAATGAATTATACCTATAAATGAACATGTTTTGTTCATCGATTAATATTATTGTATATCAGATAATACGCAGCAATTTGGAACAGTGAGTTTTATTGCCATTTTTATTGGTGTTCAGAACAACGAAAATGCTTCGTTCTTTGAAAAACATCCGTCCAATTGGAGAAGGTTTTCTGAATAGCTGCCAACTGACTTTTATACATCTATCCGTCCAAAAGACAGACCCCTAGCTATGCGCCTATTTGCCTGTCTGTTGATCCTTGTGTTCATAAGATTGTATGTGAAATCGATTTAGCTCACTATGATATTCGATTCCTAGAATATATAATTGTATTGCTTACATGACAATTAGAAGCTGATTTTTAGCCCCTTACATGCAAGCGAGCTTTGTTGTTTGACAAGGGTTGATTTGCATTATGTACGAGAAAAATTGTCCAAGTCTGCTTGTCCAGAAACTATTATGATCGCCTTTATTGGCTAGTGTTTACAGGCTAGTGTCCATCAGACCCCTATACTTCAAATCCAAAATTTTTGACTGGACCAAACTATTACGTCCGTACACTCTGTTCCAGCCCAAGGCGAAGCCAATGACTGGTGGTAACTGCGAGGACTTGAAATCCCGTTCAAAATTGATCTTTAGAAATGAAATCTGACACTCGTAAATCATCAGTGAATTAAGTGAATTAATTTTGATCCAGTCCTAGGACTGGGTCAATATACTTTTCCTGGTATCCGGTATCATCATCATAGCGAAAAAAGCAATACAGCTGACAAATTTCCTTTTGAGTTTTTCTTAAATACACTGTACGATAAATTATGCCTCCCTAATATTTTCATTTAGAGCCTTCCGAAGGTTATGCATTAGACACAGAATTCCGTGTTGCCTGCTCGGGTTGGACAGACCAAGACCTTCCGTTGTCCTACAAGTTTGCCTACAAAACAAGCGAAGAAGACTTCGAACAGCTGATATATTTTGGCTCGAAACGTGAAACACCGCCTGTCAAACTACCACTTGGTAAACCACATTTGAACTACACAGTGACGGTTATTGTTGACGCGGCTGATTCATTTTTTGCTCCAAACGTTACTGTCTTAAGCGTAACGGTAAGATGTTCATGTTTTCGCACGCTATTCACTGGTTTAAGTAAATGAACGCGAAGCCCGTTAGAATTTCATTCACGACCCAACGTTGCGACATTCCGATCTAGTGTCTTGATAAGGGGTGATCGAAAGTCGCATCTTAGCTCCTTACATACTCAAGGGGTGTCTTCATCGGCCAACGAGGGGGAAATACTCTTGTGGAAAATACCTACCGTCATCTCTATTCAGAACATGGTGATACATGTTTATATGCCACGCTTCTAGTCAAAGTCTTTTGCCATAGCGATGATTAGTGCTGATCACTTCTAGTTTTCCCTTTCTTAAAGTTTAAAAAGCCTTTTGATGGTTTAACATTAGCCATTTAATATCTATTTAAAAGGCTACCAGCCAACGGTGAAAAACCGTCACATCACTTGAACTAAATGGCTGAGCAAGTATCGAGTTGTGACATCATATCGCACAATTTGACGTCATACGTGTGATATGTGATTAGTGCATGACTATCGTATTCCTTTTTACTGTGGCAATTTTAGGTGACTGCTAAGCCTATAACAAGCCTGGCTGAATTCGAAGCCGCCATGATTCAAATGATATCCAAAGACGGACCACTAGGAAATATGATGGCGTCAGGTGATGCTCACAGCGCGACGCAATTAGTGGGAGCATTAAGCTCTCTGCTCGATAATCTCGCTGGTAACAGGACCTCGACGAATCAGGCAGAGATAGACGAATTGAAGAGCTTGGATACAGAGCAGATGACGCCTGAAGAAATTGAAGAATTGGAGAAAAAGATATCTATTCTAAAAGAAGCAGAAAAGATTCAAATACTGAATGAAACACTAATTCGTGTTAAGGTTGGAATATGTTATGGTGCTTGAATATATCTATGGTTGGAGCTGTTGTCATCGCTGTTGTTGTTTATGATGATGTTCGTTGTTCGTTGTTCGTTGTTCGTTGTTCGTTGTTCGTTGTTCGTTGTTCGTTGTTCGTTGTTCGTTGTTCGTTGTTCGCTTGTCGTTGTTCGCTTGTCGTTGTTCGCTTGTCGTTGTTCGCTTGTCGTTGTTCGCTTGTCGTTGTTCGTTGTTCGTTGTTCGTTGTTCGTTGTTCGTTGTTCGTTGTTCGTTGTTCGTTGTTCGTTGTTCGTTGTTCGTTGTTCGTTGTTCGTTGTTCGTTGTTCGCTTGTCGTTGTTCGCTTGTCGTTGTTCGCTTGTCGTTGTTCGCTTGTCGTTGTTCGCTTGTCGTTGTTCGCTTGTCGTTGTTCGCTTGTCGTTGTTCGCTTGTCGTTGTTCGTTGTTCGTTGTTCGCTTGTCGTTGTTCGTTGTTCGTTGTTCGTTGTTCGTTCGTTGTTCGTTGTTCGCTTGTCGTTGTTCGCTTGTCGTTGTTCGCTTGTCGTTGTTCGTTGTTCGTTGTTCGCTTGTCGTTGTTCGCTTGTCGTTGTTCGCTTGTCGTTGTTCGCTTGTCGTTGTTCGCTTGTCGTTGTTCGCTTGTCGTTGTTCGCTTGTCGTTGTTCGCTTGTCGTTGTTCGCTTGTCGTTGTCATTTGTCGTTGTCATTCGCTTGTCGCTTGTCGTTTGTCGTTTGTTGTTGATGTTGACTTGTTGCAGTAGTTAATGTTGTTGTTTATCTTCATGTTGTCGTTTATGTTTCTATTGTTATTGTTTTCCATACTGATAAAGTTAATATTGGTGTATAGAATTGTAATGGTCGTAGTATACGATTTGACTATTTCTTTTAAATGGGACTTGACTCATTCCTTCCACCTAAAAACAGAATTTTCGCTAAACGACTGCTTTCTAATATTTAGATGAGAAAAATGATGGAAGAGATTGTAGCATTAATACCAATCGACAGCGTTGAATCAATACGCGAGAAAGCTACAGCCAGTGCATCGTTATCTAACACCCCAGGAGAGGTGACAGAAGAGATGCAGGTATATATTTATAAGATCGTGATATCACTCAGAGCAAAAGATTTATCTGATCGGTTGTACGAAGGAAGTTTAACCAGTAAGATTGTCAAGGACAGGGTGTTTTTAGTTGATCGGTTTATGGTGTGACTTTATGTGCATGAAAACTGATTTAAAACTTTGGTCGAACGAGAATGACGGTTGGCAAGCGAGAATTTTTATTATGAGAGTCATCTCTCTGGGTTACCACTTATTAATCTAATTGCTAATGACCGTCTCAAAATTTTACTCTAAACTTTACAGGACAGCGCAATGAACGCAGCGAATGAAATGATAATGTTCCTTGGCAACAGTACGATGTCAGATGAACCACCCAACCCGCAGGATACATACAACGCTGCTGGTGGACTCATTAATACTTTAGGCAATTCCATGGAAGCCTCGATAGAGACTGGGTCTAGCTATAATGCCTCTGAAGATGGTAGCGATGGAAATACCACCGCCAAAGTTGACAGTGCTGTAAGTATATATATATTGAAGTTTGTACATGGGATAATTTCTGCCATGTTATGCAGAAATGTACGCACAGAAAAACAGTGAACATGGCCCGCGTTTCACTTCACCGATATTATCATTCTCATTCATTTCTTTGTTGCCTTCTGGGCATGTTTAGCAAGAAAAATATCGGCAAAATAAAACGAGATTCATGCTCACAATTTCTCTGCGAATACACTTTTTATCTAACATCGCTCTGTGTCCGAAATTGCGTGGCAACACCTATGGCCTATGACAAATGTGCCTCATGGGCTCCAGAGTATGTAGTATTTTTTATTGTAATATAACATTTACAGTACGTATTAAGCGTTGATTGGCGTGTTGTATTATAAGAATAGGTAATAGAACCTCCACTGGCGTTAAATAATTGGTATGTTATGTTCTTTATGTAATTGTGTATGCATGTATGTACCATATTATACAGGGTGTCCCAAAAAAAAGGCTACCTTTTCAAATTCAAATTAGCATGTTAATTCAAGCAACCTATTGTATTCAATATCCCATGTGTATAAAACTGTGTGTTTTTACGCATTCGTAGTTCAAAAGCGATAATGAATTTAAAAGAACTACAATATGTTTCTTGTATTAACGTGCTATAAATTTTTAAACAATCATGAGGGTCGGAAAACTAGACCGTGCTGTAGAAAGTCCAAAAGGCTGAATAGCCTGCACTGGGTCTTATAGATTGTGTATTGTTGGTAGTTACTGCATGTACGTTCGGACACTTAGGTAGAAAGTATATTCGTAGAGAAATGTGAGCATGAATCTCGTTTCACTTTGCTGACATTTGTCTTGCTAAAAATTCCCAGAAAGCAACAAAGAAATGAATGAGAGGCCATGTTCACTGTTTTTCTGTGCGTACATTTCCACATAACGTACATGGCTCTGTGCAGAAATTGCGTTGCAAGTTGTACAAGCGTTTTTCGTTTGATTACATTTCAGAGTAAAGGCTTAGTTACGAAGGCCTTGGAAAACGTGGAGAATCTAGCTTCGGCTGTTTTGACGCAGAAATTCGCCGGAGAGCCTGCGACTGAAGTAAAGACGGAACGTCTGTCAATGGCCGTTCAGAGGGCTGACCCTTCGTCCACTGGCAAAATAGGAGCGACCACGGGGGGTGGAGACTTCATGATGCCTAATGTTGGATCTTTGTTTGGCATAGAAGGCAACGATACATCTGGAATACCGCCTGTTGATACAAAGGTTTGTAAGCTCTTTATACAGGGAGTATGGTAATCCAACATTGGCATGTTATCGTGCGTTAGGAGGTATTAGGTATATAAATGTATTCTTTCCGTAGCGATAAAGATTAGCTTTTTAGCTGTCGAATGATACCAGTTTTGTATCATTGCAATATGAAATGACCAAATTAATGCGATCCGATTAGATTAAATCTATCTATCTATCTATCTATCTATCAGAATGGCCGGCCGAAATCGTATTTGTCCACCATTGGGAATTGAGTGCGAACCTATTGTTTGAGTATTGAAATTATTCTCATTTTGGATTCAAATTTAAGAATAACGAAGTCTTGGTAAATTTAAGGATAACAACGAAATTTCGTGCATAAAACATTTTACGAAACTGAAAGTTTGCAGAGAACTTGCAATGCCTAATGTTTCTCACATAAGCAACCTCGATTTGGGCAAATGTTCGGAAATTCGAAGAATATTCTTCGAGGCACAGAGGTGGGAAAATGTGTTTTCGACCGGAAATTTCAAATCGTATAGTACTTGGCCATATTTGTTCACAATGATACAGGCATTTCATAGTTGTAGTAATTTCTTCTGTCAAATATTAATCGGCGTAACGATAAAGAGTGATGCAAGATGTAAACATTACATCATTGGCGGCGGAAGATTGGTTTGGTTTGGGGGGAGTAGACAAATGGGGAATGTTTGAGGGATGCTCCCCTGTGAAAACTGAACGCAAATGGGTAAATTTTGACCTGCAGAAACCAGGTCATTTTGTTCAGGCAGCGTATTAAGTTCCCCCACCCTGATCCGTATTTGAGGGAGGGGAAGTTTATCCCACATTTTTACGTCTGGGAGTATAACCCCGCCTCGTGATATGAAATGGGCAATTTGTGATTCAGTTCTTGAACCATGCGTGCTTCTTTGATCTGTACCTAACAAAAAATGTTTCGTTTTCCAGGTGGTGTCGAACGCGAAAAATCCTTTCGCTTGGGATTCTACCGCGTCCAAAGTCAAGAGCAAGGTTATGACAATGGAACTGAAGAATGCCACAGGTCACCCGATCAAAGTGACCAACTTATCCAAACCAATCGACATGTGGATACCACGTGGACTGACAGTGGATTTCTCGCTGTTCACGGTTAACCACGGTAAGATTCTGTACCGAGCTTTCCCAGTCTTCGAGAACGATACGTCCATTCAAGTCGAGATCCTTGCAGAGGACAATAACACGGAATTGATCGCGTATTTACGCCACGGAAAATTTCCCACGGACGAAATGTATGACTTTAAGTACGTGTTGCCGAGGCGAGAGTTTCCCATGGAGCACACCGGGAATATGTCCGCTCCGAACAAGACGAAAACCCGAGAAATAAATACCTATATATTGTTCCGGTCTAATGAGGACCTCAACAGAACAGCCGCAGGAAAGGTAAGGCCTAGCTGTCTTTTCACTTCAGTTCAGTTCAATTCAGTTCAGTTCAGTTCAGTACAGTTCATGATCAGTACAGTTCATGATCAGTTCACTTCAGTTCACTTCACTTGACTTCACTTGACTTCACTTGACTTCACTTGACTTCACTTGACTTCACTTGACTTCACTTCACTTCACTTGACTTCACTTCACTTCACTTCACTTCACGTGACGTCTCGTGCAACCTGATCTTTCCTTTTGTTTTTCTATGGAAATAAGCAATGTTCGGAAGGTTGAAAATCGTTTACTTGTTGTTCAATGATTGTATTTTACATTTATAGAAATTTGTGCACATTAGCAGTCACTGATTTATCGATCGGAAGACACCTAGAAAGAAAGCAGCAAAAACAGTAGATTTCCTCCGACTTTTTTAAAACACCGAGAGAGTTGAAAAACACGGGAATGAAGCCGTTTTTTTTTTTAATTTATTAATTATTTAATATTTCTTCCTCCGATTTCCAAATACACAGTCCTCCTTGATTTTGTTTTTTTTTACGAATTATGATTTGTTTTGAGTTTGGAGGAATTTTTCTAGTACTACATCGGTGTAAAGTATAATGGAACATATGACCCAATTTACGAGGCTATAATGTCAGGGGGAAAACTGGTATATCAAGAATATATTCCACCAAGTATCAATTTCACCATGAGGACCTTCACGTCGTCTTGTTTGTATTGGAGTATCGAAAATGACACTTGGAAAAGTGACGGTTGTGTGGTAAGAATATTGGTTTCTTTAGACCTAGAAATAACTGCTAAGGTCATCGGACATTGAGTACATTTTTAAGATTGTCCGGAAAACGTGTCAGTGAGTGGTCAACTGGGAATGACCACACCCAGAGATCACGCCCTTTTGTCGGCAAATGAGATACTCACCCCCCTGCTTATGCCTCTTCGCGACGGCCCTGAGAACAGTTTAGATACAGAGCTTTCCGCTGCAAATAGTGGTACACACGTAAAAGATGTGTTCGCAACATTGTTGTAGTAAGCTTGTCAACAAGTTGTAAACAAAGTTGTCATTTTATCAAGTTGCTACAAGATTGTCACTCACAACTTGTTAACAAGTTGTTGAATTGCAGGACGATAACAAGTCCGTCGATTAAACAATCTTGTAGCAAGTGATCAACAAGCCATTGACAACTTGTCAACAAGCTGGGAACAAGCAGTGCGAAGACATCCTGATAGCAAGTTGTTGAAACAGCATTGCTACAAGTTTGCTGCAGGTTTGCAAATTATCTTCATTTAGGTTGGTCCAAAGACAGCGATGGAGGGAACACAGTGTCTGTGTACGCATTTAACGTCGTTTGGCGGTGACATGGTCGTCGCTCCTAATACGATTGATTGGAGTGCAATCAGTTTGGACAATCTTTTCAGTAATCCAATCGTATTCGCTGTTGTAATGTCGTTCATATTATTATACTTCATCTTGCTCATACCAGCTCGCAGGCAGGACAAGAAAGACTTAGAAAAGGTACAGTTATATAAGATGAAATGGGAACAGATGAGATGAGATGAAATGTGACATGGTGTAAAAGCCCTTTACGAAAATTTCGCACATTATTTTACACACCGTATTTACTCGTTTAAGCGCCGCACTCGAATAAGCGCCCATAGTACATCTCGATTCTTAATCAGCCTCTCATATGGAAAATTTTATCCCACTTGACCGAGATCTCACCTAGCGCAAGATGGGATCTCCCCTAACCTGGCTGGCTCGTCTCTCATAGGACTGGATGGTGCATCTGCTATGCATAAATGAAGCCAATGGCGGCCATATTGGTGTGACCACCACAAATATATATACTGTGATGTTGGCGACATGTTTAAAGGGGTTCTAACAGTTTCTAATTATTGGTGGGACAGGATATGTGTTGTCTAGATAAGAATTTATCATCAGTGGCCTCTCTTTCTAATTTTGCCGGTGAATAACTAATGAGGTCACACCAATATGGCCGCCATTAGCCTCATTATATCAGTGATTTTAACGTTCTAAAACTCATTAGAAGAGATGTTGGAAGCCATATTTCTCAAGTTACGTAGGAAAACATCTTTGCTTCATAGTATTCATAGTATTTCTAATTTAAACAGCTAACGATTTGACTGGTCAAGAATTTGACAGATATAAAAATCTGATCTCATTAAAAATATTCTGGCTTCAAAATTGGCTCATTGAATTCAATCGGATGCTCTATCCAGTCTTTGTTTTCAGATCTGTGGAACAGACAATGATTTTTATATCTATTTATAAGGGTATGCGGATTTTCCCGGTAAGCCAAGCTCGGCTCATATGAACAGGTTCTAAATCAGTTTTTCTTCCTAGCTCGGCGTGGTACCATTGCCTGACAATGACCCCCGAGACCACTACAGCTACGAGATCACCGTCTACACTGGCTTCAATGCAGAGGCCGGAACCACCGCAGATATATATTTCATCTTGAAAGGTACCTTTGACGAAACGCCTGTGAGAATATTAAAAGATCCCAGTAAGAGCAAAATGTCCGTCGGAAGTATCAATTATTTCCTGCTTACTGTTCCATCATCTTTGGGCAAACTGAAAAGTCTACGTATCTGGCACGACAATGGCGGCAGTTCGCCCTCGTGGTATTTGCTTCGCTTGATGGTATGTTTCCTTATCGCTGTTTGCATGATTTCTATTCGTTAATTCGTAGATCTTTCTAGAATATAATAGTCAAAAAGTGTTACAGTAACTGCAGAAAGAATGCGAAGAGCAGCCATGCAACATAACAGACCTAACCAGGAGCAGTTGCGAAAATGCAACTACAGGCCCTCTGGCAGGAATTTAACATGTGACCTTGCGATTCCGGTGCAGCGCTCTGAGTTACAGTCACAGTGGCGTGGTGGCTCCAAAATTTCAAGGGGGGCCAGTGGCGCACCCCCCTCCCCCAATAGTCCCCTATTCGGCATTGCCCGAATTTGAAGTTTCTAACTCAATGCTTTACTTTCAGTTTAAATCCTTCTAAGTTTTTAATATTTTACAAATAGGTTAACAAATGCATAGTAATACTTACGAAACACTAAATTCTGTACATTTATTCATTTGGTTATTTCATAAGTAACATTTAAATGGATTTAAACCGTTTTCCGTGCGTGTACGTGCGTACGAAAAACGCACGACTGGAATGCAGCCTTTAAGCAATGCTTATAATCTACTACGGGGACGTGACGATAAAATTGTCGCTAACATCTCGAAAACAGTTTTAATTTGTTTTCATCCCGTCTCTGTCATTGTTTACAACAATAGTTTCTGCAGTCGCAGCTAAAACCGTTAAGTTATAGAGGCTCTTTCAATTCTTCGTCGCGTCTCCGTACCAGATTAGCATTGGTTACAAGTTCGCCAACATATTTCAGGTAGATTGTTGTAACAACATGAACTACATAAAAATATGTTGTTGTGCCGCAATAGTATCGTGTATTATTACTAAATACTAATCATTATTAATACGAATTAAATACTAATACCTTCTTGGTGATTTTGGCGTCCCACCTGCATTTCGGCGCCCCCCTTCAAACCATCGCTGGGGGACCATGGTCCCCCGGCCCCCCAGCTACCACGCCACTGGTTACAGACAGCGCAAATAATTATGACTCGGAGGTAGCAAATCATTATGACCCGTAACACGACAACTATAGTCTTCGAGAAAGCGGCACTTGTGGTGTCGTGGTCACCACGCTTGCCTTTCAAGCTGGGAGACCCGGGTTCAATCCTTGGTCGGACCTCTACTCATGGTCTTAAAATAATTGAGGAGAAAGTGCTACCTTTACATTGACATCAGTAAATGGTTAGACTTTCGCGTCTTCTCGGATAAGGACGTTAAAATCGTAGGTACCTCGGATCCCCTATCAATTGGGCAATAGCCTGTTGGGAAATCCGCTCACCAATGAGTGAGAAACTCAATAAACAATAAACTCGATAGAAAGCTAAAACGCTAAGAGCATGAAATTTATGAATATGCCAATACATAGTAGCGATATGCATCGAAGGCAGAATGAACTCAAGGCAGAATGATGTATAGATATTCTGTGAAAAAGTATTTAGATAGTCTTGGCTGCATATTCAAGGGCCCACATTAATTGGTTTTCACTGTTGTGGTGTTCCAGCCATTGATTTCTAGTATTTGTTTTAGTCGCTGTTGTTTGGCGAAGATAAATAAATAAATAAATATTTAAGTTCAACTCAAGTATTTTTCCGATTCAGGACGTGTCATTTGAAAGCGCAGTCAATGTAGTGTTTCAGATATTAAGTTCCGCAGCGCTAACTTGCGGTAAAATGTAACTCTTCAGGTACACGATATTCAGAGAGATAGCAAGACGTGGTTCTTATGCGATCGTTGGCTTGCCGTTGAAGAAGATGACGGCGATATCGAGCGAATTCTTCGACCGGCCGATGCGGAAGATCTTACAAAGTTCAATCTCTTGTTCCAAATCGAGGCGCGTAAAAATCTATCGGACGGTCACATTTGGTTTTCGGTCGTCAAAAGACCTGCCCGCAGTAATTTCACACGTGTACAGCGGTTGTCGTGTTGTTTGTGTATACTGCTAACCACAATGCTTGCAAACGCAATGTTTTACCAAAACGACCCGTCCAGTTCTGGTGACGGTGTACTTAAGGTGGGTCCCATGAGTTTTTCAATCCAACAACTCTCTATCGCTATCACCAGCAGTTTGGTAGTGTTACCCGTTAACTTGTTTGTCGTGTGGATATTCCGTAATGCTCGGCCCAAGAAGACGGCAGCAGAGAAGCAAAAGGAACAGGAAGTTAAATATCAAGCCAAGAAGAGCGGGAAAGGTGATCCCAAGTCTAAATCAAAGAAAAAAAAGGAAAAAGGTATTTATTTATTATTTTATTTATGAAACTCCTTATTTAAAAACGGTGACCCTTCAACACACTTAGGTAGTCGATTTCCAAGGAGCCGTTTACAAAATATTTACAAAATATTAAATTTACGCCGGAATTTAGACTATTTACAAAATATGGAATCCAACTAATTAGACTAAAAAGCTACAGGGAATATTAGCAGATATAAAGATATTTACACAAAGTTGACAGCACGGTATAAATACGGTCCAACACTAGTACACAGTCTCTAATCAACACGCCTATTATCTCATATTATTTGCGGTCGAGTGCAGCCTTAAATTGCTCAATTGACATATTATTTTGCTGCTTTTGAATCTTTTGGCAAGTTATTCCACGCTATTGCCCCATTATAACTAATACCTTTTTTCATATAATTTGTTTTCGGCTTTTCTAATAAAAATCATTACCATTACTGCGTAGATTATAGTGTTTCATTCTTTTGATGCTATTTCATATGGTCTGTCAGTGATGACCCTTGCCGTCCTGTTTTTCATTTTTTGGAGTTTGTTAACATATTATGCCACTGTGGAAAGCCTACCAATCCTATTATTTCTGTCATGAAAATAGTAAATCTCCTCTAAGTCTTGTCTGTAAGCCTACGCATAGGGTATTCTTTGATATATCAAGCGATTGATATTAAAGATCTGCATAACTTTTACATAATTTTATGTTTATCCCACGAGGTGATTTATAATACATTTTACCCTATAAAATATCCTATTCTTGGATTGCATATATTGTTGCGCGCAGGCGGTTAAACAAGTAAAAACTCTCGTCAACTCTTATCAAATTTCATCCAGCTCAAAGCTGATGAGTTGGTGATAGTTAGGGCCGCCCATAGGGGGAGGGGGTGCAA
The DNA here is from genome assembly GCA_016169945.1 of Trachythela sp. YZ-2020. Lineage (NCBI taxonomy): Eukaryota > Metazoa > Cnidaria > Anthozoa > Malacalcyonacea > Clavulariidae > Trachythela > Trachythela sp. YZ-2020. The sequence goes on from JADLSH010000157.1 coordinate 2,162,940, forward strand.
AGGGGGCAATGTGACCCGGGCCCTCAACTAAAGGGGCCCCAAATAAAAATGAAGTGAAATATGCATATATATTACGGTCAAATAGTCTCTCAGATTGCGTGAATTTGCTATTGCGGAGACGTTAGATTTCAAGGGGTCTCCCGGACTCCCAAAATATTACTATTGGATGCAGACTGAGAATGTTATTTAAAACGTTAAAGACTGCAGGGCGTAATCCAGAAGTTTAAGAGTATAGAAATGAGTTTTCTAAACAAGCACATGACGCCAAAGATCTTTGAAAATGGAAAACAGCTAGAGCCCCAAAGTTATTTTTGTCTCTGTGCGGTCCTGATGAGAGTGCATGGGAGTCGATGAGAGTTAGCGGTGGTCACACGCGAGCGAGTTTCAACTCTCATTGACTCTCATCAACTCCCTTTTTTCGTTTGACTGAGGTATATTTATACATTGCAAAAATAGCAACTTCATTGCATATGTACAAGCACTTTAAGTATGTTTTTGTAAATATTTCAATAATTTTGTAGCTCCAAAAAAGAAATCATCGTTACCACACTGGATGGCGTACGTCGCATATTTCTTGATATTTCTCGCGTGTTCTGTGTGCGCCACGTTCACAGTCTTCTACGGCCTGACATTCGGTAAAGCGAAATCTGAAGCATGGATCTCGGCGATGATGATCTCGTTCTGGCAAGATGTGCTCGTCTCACAACCGTTGAAAGTATTTGCTGCCGCGACTTTGTTTGCGCTCTTGACCAAAGATCCGAAGAAAGCGACTGGCGAGGATGAAGAAGAGACGTTGCCCTCGCCAGAACTACAGGAAGACGAGGAATTCACTGGACAAAGCATGGAAGGTCGAGGTATGACACTTTTTACTTATTTCTTCTTTGACAAGGCTCATTACCAATCCGAACAACAATGGTTCCTGTATATTTAAATATATTTAAGATATATATGAACTACAAGAGAACGGCAGCAACATCAGCAACGCGTCTACAACAACAGAAATAACAACAACATCAACGACAGGAGCGGTAACAACAACATAGTCAACAGCAACAACAGCGGTAGCAACAACATGGAGCTTAAGAATTGATTACTAATACGATTACGAGTACTCCTCAACAACAACAACGACAGGCGACAACGACAAAAACGACAGCAACAGCAACAACAGCAGCAACAGTAGCAACAACAACAACGCAAGCACCACCTCCAACTATTAACAGCAAACAATAACAACAAAAACAATAACAGCATATTCAACCCCACCACAACAACCACAATTAACTACAACAAAATCACCGCCACCATCTACAACAAAAGCAAGTGCAACAACTTATATATTTTGTTCTATTTAGGTTTGGTGAGCATGGCTCGCATTGACCCCAAACCACCAGATCCACAGAGACTTCAAGAGAGCAGAGAGCTAAAACTAAAACAGAAAAAGATGAAACACATTCTTTACGATATCATCTGGTATTTTATCTTCGTCACCGTCTTACTAAGCGTTGCTCATGGCAACAAGGACCGTGTTGCGTATGAAACGACGTCCACTATGTCCAGCATGTTCGAATCGAGTAGCTATACGAATTGGATTGATTTTAGCGAGGTATTGTCGTAGTTTTACTTAATACCTTATCTAATTGTAATGAAAAGATCCACTTCCTAGCTTTGTCACTTTGAAATATAGTCTTGCAAATATAGACCATTTGCAGAATTACTGGACGTAGCATTATACGCCAAGGAATAATTCCATCAGCAAGGAATAATTTACAAAGAGTCGTTAATGTTTATGGAATGAAACATTTCATTTTCGTAAACACGACATATGCCTTCTCAAATTGTTGCGAGTATTTTATCCTCAAATTCTATATTTTACATGTAAAATTAACCGTACGTTCCGGGAGGGGATTAATAACCAGCGTGCGCTAATTAGAATGTTGAACTTTACTGTATAGACACATCAAGTCCTGGCTTCAGCATTTAAGAGTACGCTCTGACAGGGGAGAATGGGGTAGAAAAAGACAGGTCCATGCACGCTTGTAAAATATTGATATTTGATGACCCTCGGTGGCGCAGTCGTCAGAGCAAGCTCCTTTCACCTCTGAGTCTTGAGTTCGATTCTCGTTGAGGACTTCACTCGTCACACTCATGTGAAAAGAGTAAGTCAACGCTCTGCCGAAAGTCGTGGGTTTTCTCCGGGCACTCTGGTTTCCTCCCACAGGAAAGTTGATTGGCGGGTTAACTGTTAAGATATACAGATTAGAAAAGTAATGTCACAATTGTTGTAAAAATAGATAGTGTAGGCTACGTACATAATATAGGTAAGCGAGATACTTGATGTAATCGGTCACTGAAAAGCCCCAACGGGGAGTGAGCTGAATAATATATGTATCTATGTTGATAATTTTCAATAAATTGATTTATTGGTTTCTCCCAATTTTAGATAACAGATGCGAAAGTCTACTGGTATTGGAGTCGATATTCATTATTGCCAACACTCATTCCTAACCAATGGTACGGACCAAACCAGGTCCTAGAAAATGTCGTCTGGGTAAAAAGCGATCCACAGATCTCGCGTTCCAGGGGCTCCCGAAGTCGATTAAATATGAATAAAAACAAGATTCGTACGATTCAAGGAAGACCTGGCGAGTTCCCTGATATGAGTGTTGTTCTCAATAATACCTTTCCTTTTCCGGAGCATTTCGTCGCCGATCGTGCAACTGACTACACTGTTGGAGTAGCGAGATTCAGGCAACTCAGAGTTAAACCAAGTAAGTAGCAGTATAGATTACAGACCCAAAGATTGACGTCTTTTTAGGAATACTTCAAACCGCAAAACGACTAGATTCCCGCGGTCGAATTTGCGGTAAATTTTCAGGTTTTCAACATGTCGCGTATGAATAATCTCTCAGGATTTTTTCTCGAAAATATCAGACTATATTTTAGTATTACCAGAATGTATGCTTAAAACATCATCTTAGCTTCATCTTGCACTTATTTTGAAACACGAAAAACGCGAAACTAAGTTTGGAACTGAACTATAAAGCACAGCTTTCAAAACAAGATGGCGGCTTATACTAAAAAACATCTCAGAGTTTGTACTTTAATCTTAATAGAGACCTTAAGATTGAGGTTTAAAATTTTTACTTCAAACCTCAAACTGCAGTTTGAGGTTAGACGTCAGAGGTAATAAATTTTGAGAGATTAAGATTGAAGTACAAACTCTGAGATGTCTTTGAGTATAACTCTGCCATCTTGTCTTGAAAGCTGTGCTTTATAGTTTTTTCCAAGCTTAATTTATTGTTATTTGTTTCAAAATAAGTGCAATATGAAGCTAAGATGATGTTTTAAACATTTATTCTAGTAAAACTAAAATATAGGTTGATATTTTCGAAAGATATCCTGACGTTGAAAACCTGAAATTTTACCGCAAATTCGACCGCGGGAGTCTAGTCACGTGATCGCTAGCGGTTTGCGGTTTGAGGTATTCGTAAAAATACGTCAATAGAGACCTTAAGATTGACGTATTTCTACGAATACCTCAAACCGCAAACCGCTAGCGATCACGTGACTAGACTCCCGCGGTCGAATTTGCGGTAAATTTTCAGGTTTTCAACGTGTGGAAATTGTTTTCGCGTATGAATAATCCCTCAGGATATTTTTCGAAAATATCAACCTATATTTTAGTTTTACTCGAATAAATGTTTAAAACATCATCTTAGCTTCATATTGCACTTATTTTGAAACAAATAACAATAAACTAAGCTTGGAAAAAACTATAAAGCACAGCTTTCAAGACAAGATGACAGAGTTATACTCAAAGACATCTCAGAGTTTGTACTTCAATCTTAATCTCCTCAAAATTTATTACCTCTGACGTCTAACCTCAAACTGCAGTTTGAGGTTTGAAGTAAAAATTTTAAACCTCAATCTTAAGGTCTCTAATCTTAAGGTCTCTAATGTCCTCAAAATTTATTACCTCTGACGCCTAATAATAATTCATGAGCAAAACACAAAGGAAATCACCACCGTATCGTTGTCTTGATACTACGGTAATAAACACCCATAAATTAACTCAACTTTCGCGTTGAATTTCTCTTTAAATACTGGTTTGTTTGACAAGCTATATCATATACTCGAAGTCGTTTATTATAGTGATTTAAAAACACCTCAAAGTATGTTAAAATCAAGTGCCTTGTTTTTCAACACACTTTTCGGTGTTTCAAATCACTATAATAAACTCCTTCTCGTGTATGATATATTACTTCAAGAGCGACATCAATAAACAAAGTGCAAAGTGATTAGAGCCGTTCATCAGACGTCTTTCTGGCTTAGGGGCTGCATTTCTCCGAATCACCTGCAGCAACTAATATTCTGCGCATTGTAGTGCTGAATTTCATCTAATACTAATGTTTAAATAGCAAAATTCGCCAAAGATAAAAAATACACAATTACTTGTATAAAATATATATTACAAAGTACAACATTGGGGTTTTCGTACTGCATATTTGAAAAGTGCGGGGCGGCACTGCTGAGTGCTGGGCGCTGCCGGCCACCGCCACCCACTGTGGGCAGAACCCTGAACCTTAATGTCCCTAATAAATCATGAAATGCCCCGCGAACCGGAGGACACAGGGGTAGCCACCCTTCCCAAACATAGGACGAGAGAGAAAATCTGAATTATCAAGGGCGAAATTGTTAAAGGAAGTCATTGAGACAGAATTTTTTCTTCAAATCACAAAAGTGTCAGGTTCATAGCAACGACCGTTCTCGTGAAATGTCGTTGTGGTCGGGTGAATGTGAACTTTGACAACGTTTCCTGTGGGAGGAAACCGAACTACCATTAGAGAAACCGCGACATTCAGTTGCTCGTCCAATTCTTTTACTTTTAGCATGATCCCTTGAGTCTGCATGAAGCGAAAATCGAACCCACGATCTCAAAGGTGACAAACGGTTACCCGTTGTGTACTTAAACAGAATACTACCGTCATTTGTGTCTTAGCCACATGACAAGTTTAAAGCATTTTACAAACTAACGAAATGCCTTCGCTGGAAATATTCAATTTTTTAAAGGTTTTTTTCAGGTACTTCAGACACAAACCACTGAAACTGATTGTATAATAGAAGCTATATATAGACTAACCCCCCGGTAGACTAGGTTGAAAACCCTGTTCCATTAGTACTTGACAATGGTTAAAAACAATGAGTGTTCTTGACTTTCCTCAGGCCACCCAGAAACGTTTGGGAGCCCGGGGCAAATTATTACTTTGGGGCTCTAGTGATTCTCCATCGTCAAACATCTTTGCGATCATGTGCTCCGATGGAAAATTAATTTCCATACTCTTAAAGTTCTAGGCTGGCAGTAAGCTGGATTACGTGCTTTAGTCTTGAATGTTTAAATAGCATTCTCAATCTGTATTCAGTTCTTAAGTACTTTAGGGAAAATTCCTGAATTATGGGAGATTATTTGACACTAATATCAATGCATGTTTCACTGTACTTCTATTTGAGGTCCCCTTTAGATGGGACCGGCCCCGAGGAAAATCTGCCCCTATGCCTCCCCACCCTAATTGGGCGCCCCTAACCTTTCTAATGTAGCTCAGACGTGAATAACGGCAGCTTATTGTTGTACCCCCACGTCCGTTACTATAAAGCAATGCTATCTTTTTTGTTCATCCTAGATCAATGCACAATACATCCAACATTCCGGCATATGTTCCAAGAATGCAACAGCTTTTACAGTTGGGAGAAAGAAGACGAGGGACAATATAAAGAAGGATGGGTCAAAAACCTTGAAAAGAAGGCCAACAGCAGTGATACGGCCACAGAGAAGCAGAAGAATGCTTGGCAATACAACACTGCTTGGGAGTTGAAAGGGACGCCATATTGGGCCTCGTTTTCAACTTACTGGGGAGGAGGTAGGATGACTGAGTATTTGTATTGAAAACTATTGATAGCTATTGATAACTATTGATATCTATTGATATCTATTGATATCTATTGATAACTATTGATAGCTATTGATAGCTATTGATATCTATTGATAGTTATTGATAGCTATTGATATCTATTGATAACTATTGATAACTATTGATAGCTATTGATAGCTATTGATAGCTATTGATAGCTATTGATAACTATTGATAACTATTGATAACTATTGATAACTATTGATAGTTATTGATAGCTATTGATATCTATTGATAACTATTGATAGCTATTGATAGCTATTGATAGCTATTGATAGCTATTGATAACTATTGATAACTATTGATAACTATTGATAACTATTGATAGCTATTGATAGCTATTGATAGCTATTGATAGCTATTGATAACTATTGATAATTATTGATAACTATTGATAGCTATTGATAGATATTGATAACTATTGATAGCTATTGATAACTATTGATAACTATTGATAACTATTGATGGCTATTGATAGATATTGATAACTATTGATAGCTATTGATAGCTATTGATAGCTATTGATGACTATTGATAGCTATTGATAGCTATTGATAGCTATTGATAGCTATTGATAGCTATTGATAACTATTGATAACTACTGATAACTATTGATAACTATTGATAACTACTGATAACTATTGATAACTATTGATAATTATTGATAACTATTGATAACTATTGATAACAAGTTCTTAAAAATATGATGAAAGCTAAAATATTAAAATATAAAATATCTACACGTTTTCTAAAACAAATGTCATGACTTATATAATTGCTTTTAAAATATAATTATTAACGCATGAGGCATAAATATGACTAAATGCAACTGCTAAGTCCATGTTGCTATACAAATTTTGTCCTCTTTGGAAAAGCAGAAATATAGTCCGATCTAAGAGGTTAAATATTAAGAGAAATCGTTATAGATCATGACTTACAATAACCAAACTTGGCGCAAAATTAGCTTTTGGAGGTTAATATTAATAGAAAGGCATTCTGGAACTTCACAGAAGTTACAAAACAGTATACATACATATTGTATAGGTTGGCATACTTCAAAATTTATATTTAATTACCATGGCTTTCACCCTATATCCCACCTCGTTTTCATAATTAGAACACGATTTTGCCCTGACCACATAGGCGTACGAGGCGAGAGACGGCAGTGGGGCGGCAGCCCCCCCTCCCCAATTTGAATAATTTACAGGGGTTTTTAACTGTATAACTGGGGAGTTTGGCTTTTATTTCTGCTTTTTGACCAGTTCCACGGTTTGTCGATAATGACGATATCCGAATTGAATACGAATTGAGGGCTTTCACTTTTTTTAAAATAGGATTTTGCATAGGGATTTCTTTAGGAATTTATACAAGGTTGAGCTTAGTTGATCATTTAGACTGATATATGTGCTTGTTAGACAGTCTTAACTGCCCAGAAATGCAGGAAATTACCTGGAAATACATTACCCAACCGAAAGATAAAATCACATGTGCTTAGTCGGTCTGATTTTCTTAGAGATTTAAAGCCACAGTTAAAGTTATGGTTATAAGTTACAGTTATAACTTTCCCTTCCATCTCGCTCTTCAGGCAAACCTGAACGGCCCGCATTTTGTTTTTAACACCTTTTGTCCCCCCAGTGAAAATGCCTTGAAAAAGTGCATGATACTTTACCCTATGAAATACAACTCATATAAAAAGCTGTGCGTGTTGTTCCTTCTAAGATGTATAGTATTTGTTAGACATTTAATAATGTCGGGCAATTTCTGTCTTCGTCGGGCAAAGTAGTGTCCGCCCCCCCCCCAAATTTTTTTTCGCCCGTACGCCTATGCTGGCTGAGCATAAATCGTGAGTTATTGAACAGCTTGAAAACTGTAAATTTCTCGTAGGTTTTGTCGCTGACTTGGGTCACAACGAAACCTTGGCGATGAACATGACTGCGTATTTGCAGGCAAACGACTGGCTCGATCGTTATACCCGAGCAATCTTTTTGGAATTCACAACCTATAACCCGAACGTGAACATGTTCTGTCTCGTCACACTGGTCTCAGAGATCATTCCAACCGGCGCGTACTATCAGTTCAATAAAATATACCCCGTTAGGCTTTACCGTTACTACGGACCGAATTTACTGGCCATTATGGTGCTAGAAATCACCCTAATGACATTCTTACTGTACTTTGCTTACCGTGAGTTTAAGAAATGGCGCCGAGAGGGTAGATTGTATTGGAAAGATCCCTGGACCTACATGGAACTGCTAGTTCTCGCATCGTGCTTTTCAACAATCGGTTTATACTTCGCTCGCATGGTCGCGACGAACTATTCAATCGGTTTAATGCGTAACGACCCCGAATCTTTTGTGAGTTTCCATTACGCGGCGGCGTTGGATCAATGGTCATCGTTTACTTTGGGAATGGCGGTGTTCTTGTCGTTTTTGAAAACATTACGCCTGCTTCGTTTCAACCGACGAATGTCGTTCATGAGCAAAACTTTGAAAATATGTTTCAAACCACTCTCGTCTTTCTTCCTGGTGTACATTGTGGTATTCTTGGCCTACTCTTCTTTCGGGTTCCTGGTGTTCGGTAAAATAGCTCCCGACTACCACACTTTCCAGTCATCAATGGCAAATGTTCTCGGTATGACTTTGGGCGCTTTCAACTTCCACGCACTTGTAGAAGCACATAGAATACTCGGTCCGACCTTCTTTTTTACTTTCACTTTTGTTGTGAACTTTATCTTGATTAATGTTTTCGTCGCGATCATTTCCGAGGCGCTCAATACGGTGACGTCCGATGCCGCGAACCAGCCCAACGATCACGAAATTCTCGATTTCATGGTTCACCAGTTTAAGTCCTACATCGGTTACAGAGTGTCTCCGGCCATCAAGCCCGTCTACGTCGAACCATTGTCGGGAGTCGAAGAGTCTTTCGCTCAGATACAGAAGAAAGCCGAAGGTATTGAGATGGCTTTTCGAAATCTTTGCATGGAAGAAATACGACACACGAGTTGGTTTGAGCCGGAGAAGTGTGCAAATAAGAAGAAATTATTGATGCGATTACTTCTTCACGTCGACGATCAGTTGACGGAATCGGAAATCTGCGACGCAATTCCTCTCTTTGAAGAAGTTATTCGAGCGTACACCGAAAAAGACTTCAAGGATTGGCTCACAGAATACGGCGAAGATTTTGATGATACGAAAACCATGCGTAGCTCGATCTTGTTTTCTCGCGCAACTCTCTACGACTCCGACGATAGCAGTGCGGGCGAGAATTCCGATGATTCGATACCAGAAGGAAGATGGTCGCAACTTTCTGGCTCGACTGTGGCTTCCGTCGATAAAAGTGGACTGTTTTCTGGAACGACTGAAATACCCGACGCCCGACTTGGAAGCGCCGACGGATACTATAAGGAATACAACGAAAGGCCTCCATCAACCGCCGAGAGGTTTTGTCGGACACCCACCACAGAATCGATGACATCTTTGAATGATAGCATGGCTTTTATCGACCAGCTACTGCAGAAAGATGATTGTCAGAGACTTTTTATCGAAGGCGACGAAGAAGGGAATTTGGAGCCCGAGGAACCTGAGGAATTGTCCGAAGTTGAAGAAGAATTGAGTCAAATGGAAACACAACTACAAGCGGAAGAGTCGGAGCGTATTACCTCTTGGATGTTGAATATTAAAGCGCACACTCCAAGTGAAATGGAAAGTGGTTCACGTATAGAGCTACGCAAAGAGAGTCCCCGTAATGATATGTCGCTGTTTCAAAAATCGTTCAGTCCAAGAAACACCAGGAACAATGAACATAATATAATGGTCGAGGAGATTTGTGATTAGATGAACAACAAGTAATGCCCTGATCAAACTAGGAAACATTATCGTGAAAACATATTTCCCCTGTCTTCAGAAGGTGGTCAAATCAGGAAACATTGTTTCCTAGCCATCTTTTTCAAATTTTGACCAAACCAATAAATTAACAAAAGAAGAAAAAAGTTCGGCAAACAAAATATTTGAAAAGTTGTTGGTTCATGGCAACCGTGTTTAATATCATGCATGTTTTCGCTCGCTACTCAGGTTTAAAATAAATGAATGCAAAGAGCGGTCGAATGGCATTCACGACCCAACGTTTTGACACTCCAGTCTAATGTCTTCATCAGGGGTGATCTAAAGACGCACCGTAGCTCCTTATATAGTCAAGGGATGTCTTCATCTGTCAACAAGGTGGAGAGATACTCTTGGGGCAGATAGCTACTGCCCTGATAACGACACTGGACCGGAGTGTCGAGACGTTGGATCGTGAACGCAATTTGGCCGCGCTTTGCACTCATTTACTAACCAAAGCAGCGCGCGAAAACATGAACAAAATATTTGTTTCAAAGCATTTTTGCTTTTTAGTCTGCAAACATTGTTTACGAAACAATGCTTCCAAGCTAGGCTGGACAATAACGGTGCAAATATTCCAGAATACCTCGGAATCTTCAAATGTTTCCACAATGTTTGGCAATGTTTCCTAGTTTTTCCAGGACATAGGCCAAAACATGGGAATATATACAAACTGACGAGAGCATAGATATTTGCAGAAGTACTTTTATAGTCATGTATGGTTGGATCAGTGAAAATCATTACTTATAGGACAGCAAATTTATATATAGCGATAAGTTTTATGTAGCATTGATAACTACAGAGTAGCAAACACATATTTTCATTCAGTGCAAATCACAGTTTACTTCCAAACTCAAAATCTATAGTTACCTTTCTTGCAGATGGCGATTTCTTGAACAAGATATTTTGACAACCTGATTATATCAGTAGCCTTGACAAATTTGCACAATCATTAAATGCACATCATGTAATTATTTATAAGGAATGTTGTATAAAATATATATCATGTTAAACAAATTGGTTGATGTACAAAGTTGCTTTTTGGAATGAACTAAAATAAACTAAACTTAGCTAAACTATCAATTACTACAATCTAACTAAACTAAACTAAACTAAACTAAACTAAACTAAACTAAACTAAACTAAACTAAACTAAACTAAACTAAACTAAACTAAACTAAACTGGACTGGACTGGACTGGACTGGACCGGACCGGACCGGACCGGACTTGACTGGACTGGTGCTATACAGCAGAAAACCGGAGTACCCAGAGTAATGGGACTGAAGCGAATTATAATCAGACAACTATATATTGCAGGAATTGAAACCCTGTCACAAAGATGAAAAACAATATATATACTTATCCGAATGTTAACTATAAAAGATTGTTAATAACAATTAAACTATTAAAAGAAGAGTGGTTGCAACTGATCGGACAGTTAATGATGAATAACTCCACTGGATAAAAGATAGTTATTGGTTAAATGCGGTAAGATATAAAACTAACGAAAATAATTCCTTTGGTAAAACTTAAATTTAATTCTGGAAGTGAACTAGAAATTCTGTCCCTGTTTGAGACGTCAAACATTTCCGGTACCCAATCTAATGTAAATGACCTAAAGTCTTTGTTTGTTTTCACTTGTATAAATTAGGTTCGACAAGTAGAAAGTTTGAATGTCATGTCTCCAACACTGACAAACAGACATTAGAGGTAAGTTGCTTTCGTTATGTATATTGAACAGTTTTTGGCCGAGGTTGTCGTTGGTAAGATTTAGGTTTTCTTCGGATTAACTGCCCATTGTACTGCAGTCGAGCCTGTATTAAGCGACCACCTTGGGGAATGGGTTGCTGGCCGCTTAATACACTGGTTCACTAAGAATAGACTCTGGGCGTGGTCAAGTTATCATTCTATGCAATTATACTATTTAAATAAAGCGTAGTCGCAAAACATAGCTGCGAAGTCGTTAGACGTAAATTGGAAATTAAACTAAATGTATTGAGTGAGTGAAGAACAGATCAATGTAACAACAAAACAAATTACAGAATCCTTTTCGATAAAAGCCTCCTGTATAGCACTGATGTAGCCTGTGGTAAACGATGTTTCGTGTTACCTATTCTGAAATTTTTCTTCTCAGAACAAGCAAGTGAAGCATTGAAAACAACGTGTAAATTCAGTACGGCCGTTTAGTACAGGTTAATCCGTTCAGTGGGACTACGTACAAGTGGCCGCGGTCGCTTAGTAGAGGTGGTGTTTACAGAATATTATTATATGGCAAGCGCTAGTTCCTATAGTTTACGCGATATGATTGGCTAATCAGCTGTCCGGAAAACACGTAATTACGAAATTTTTAATGCCCCACAACAGAAACAAACTAAAATGAAACGGATGTCAGGACTTAATTCCGGTTGTGCCATATAATAAACTACTTATTAACCTCAAACGTTCAGTCTTTGCGGTAAAATATTAAACCTCGGTCTTGCCGTATTGACCTCGCTATCGTTCGGTCAATACGGCAAGACCTCGATTTAATATTTTACCGTAAAGACCTCACTTTCGGTTAATAAGTAGGTATTTTTGAATAAACAACCGGAACTTCAATAACTGGCCGTTTAATACAGGGTGGCCGCTTTATGCAAGTTCGACTCTTTATTGAACATCAACATATAAACATTTATACAAGGTATCGATGTACGTTTCAACACATCTTGTCTTGATATCTACTCGGTGTTGTATGACTATGTGAATCAAAACTTATATTAACAATATTAATTGCACATACATAATAGTATTAGGTGTCTTCTCTAAGAAGTTCCCTAATTAAATTTAAGTTCATAAAATATATTCGTGATACTACAGTATTTTGTCACAGCAAAGTTCCTTTTGATTAATAATGGACTCGCCTCACTTTCTACATTCGTGTACCATTTGCATAAAAACAACTATAAATGAATTATAATTTGGCTACAGCCCATTGGCTATAGACTGAACCTTTTGACCCTTGCTGTGCTGTATTTTGAAAAGATCAAATTTCGAGCAAACTGCGTAGATTAAATACATGTCTGACTAATAAATACACAAGCCATAAAAGAAATAGTATATGGCTATGGGCCATGTATACATGTTCATTGTAACAGATTATATTTAGTACAAATCACAATTATATTGTAAATCATATGTATATCAACATCTGAGGGCATGTTTTGTAACATTCTTTATATTAAACAGTATTTTGTAAAGCTACGTGTCTCGACATGTATTTCAATAATTCTTATGACCAAGAATAAATTAAGTCTGCTTTACACGAGTGAGATAAACATAGCTATACAAGCAGAAATACAAATTGAATATTGAGCTTGCAAAGACAAGAAGAAAGAATAGTTTTCTTTGAAATATATTTTGGTCAATCTTAATAGCTTATTCTCAGAGACAGAGGTCTGCGTGGCGCTTGTGTTACTGTTTATGTCGAAGCATCTGTCGCGCACTGGACTGCATCATTCTCTTTGACTTTGTTTTGCTCTGTGTTTTTACTTGCGTATGTTTGTGGTTATGCTTGTGTTTATCTCGAAGCTATATATCCCACACTTCACTACATGTCTCTGTTTTGTAATTTTGCTTTACTTTATGCCCGTGCTTATCTCATACGTGTAATATAAGCTTAGGAGTTAGGTTGGGGAGTACAAGACTATTTCTGTCTCTTGTGTGATGTTGAAGATTTGACAATGTTTTGTAATGACAGTACAATCTTATAATAGTCTTGAGGGCAAAAATAAACTCTTGTGGGTTGTATGCTAACAACACTATGCGAAGAACGAGGAATATACAACTGGAAACGAATTGAGCGAGCCTAATTCTTCGTTCGGAAAAGATCGATGCATTTGTTAACTTAGGAAATCTGAGATGATATACTTCCAAGAATGTAGGAATGTAGAACATTATTACAGCCAAGCGAATCGTGATTTGAACCCACACCGGGTCTGTTGGAGTCAATTTCGTTCTTGACATCTCAATGCCGTCGCAGATATCTATTATCGCCGGCCAATATGGCAACATATCTTGTTCGTGGCCCTCTAGATCAATACTCACGAGGTAGATTAATGTCAGCAGAAAAAGCAACAGTAATATCATCTCTGCAATCGTGTACTCAGTAGAGATGGCAAACTTCGATTTAATGATGCTGTTATATCCACCGCCAATTGCATGGAGAATAAAGAACGAGAAGATGATCAACATATACCATCCAATGCTCGGATTTCCTGCACAACGCTGCCCAGCCAACTTTTGTTTTCGCGTGACAAAGATCGAAAATAAAACGATTGTTGAAATCAAGTCAATGAAAATTTCCTTGACATCGCACTTCTTGACATCCATGATTACACTTCTATTAGAGACTAAGACCACGATCATGAGCACAGGCAAAACACCAAGAACAATTTTACGATATTTCAACGACATTTTCCTCTTGGTTTACTGTGCTTGAGCTATGTTTCATTTAGACTAACCCAAATATGAAGAAATAGATGCATATATTTTTCTATCGCACGTCATTTTAAATCGTTTTCTGTGACGTCGTTTTAGGGACTTCCCATGCTTTTGGGCGCAGGCGCTGATTGGTCAAATTATGTCACGTGTCACATTTCTCAGTTTATTATAACTAGATATATTCAATCTGAAGAATTTTCTTTCACCTTTTATCGTACTGTACACACTGATCTGAAAATACAGTACCAAGGGTGGCGCCAGGAATTTCCCGACGAGGGGGCTAAGTTCTTAGAGTCAGTAAAATTTGTTCTGTTTATCATCCTAGGTGGGTTCGGGTATTTGAGTCACTGAAACAGTATTTCCTGCATTTCGAGGGTACTTTACAGTAGAATAAAATTGTCACGTTGGTTACAAAACATAGATTTTTTCCCGACGAAATGCGAATTTTTCCCCCACCCGGGGGCTAGAGTTCTCCGACGAGGGGGCTGTCGCTGTTATTTCTGGCCATGACATGAGCTAAAATCTAGAACGCTTTAAACGTTTGTGCAAAACGCCCTCCCAGTAAACTCTTTTGCCCCGCAGTTAAGGTCCCTTTTGTCTATAATATAAGCAAAAAAGAGGATAATGATTTTGTTCAGAAGAGTGTTACAATATTCCCACAACAAAACTTTGCTTTTATACTGAAAGCTCAGTCTGTATAGGATGGGATATACAAAAAAAATTGTCACTGAAAATGCAGGAAATCAAGCCATGGAGGTTAAAAATTACGAAGATTTTCTGGGGGAGGACCCCAGATCCCCCTACAAGCTCGTACAACTTCACGTCACTCCCTCCTTGTTACTCGAGCCCCACACACACACACACACACACACACACACACACACACACACACACACACACACACACACACACACACACACACACACACACACACACACACGCACACACACACTGACGAATTCTTAAAAAAGGCCCTGTGTTAAGCGTATAAGCTAAAGCTGTAATAAATGTCCAGACCGCGTGTCCAACGACGCAAAATAGAAAAAACCGAAACCTAAAGTTACTGTCCATCCACAGCAAGTAATAACAATATTTGCGTGTCATATGTGACCTTTACTTCAACAAGCAGGTGTTGAATATATAATTTATGTTTACAAGGCGAAATCATCAGTCCTGTTCACTGATATGATGAATTCTGCCAGAACGAATGACGATAAATTAAAGCTGTTTGATATTGTTTTATGATAGTCAGATATGTGCAGTGCAGAACATATACAGTCAGAATAATATATAAACTGTCTACCAATACGATAAAATATATTTTGGTTTTTGCATCCATGCAGCAAGGGCTTTTTCAAACGATTTGTTTATCTCGTCCACATGCAGAACATATACAGTCAGAATAATATAACCAGTACACGAGATAGTACATTTTGGCTTTGGTTTTTGCATGCAAGATCTTTTTCAAAACATTTAACGAGGTGTTTATCTCATCCACATGCAAAATGAACATTAATTTTTAATGTGACTATATATCAGTATATAAAACAAAGTTTATAACATACAGTATATAAATACAGACCATATATATATACCAAAAGAAATACAAATTGCGCCTAAACTAAATATAAAGTGCAGTATAGCTACTGATTTAAAGAGACTTTGTTTTTTAAATAAAAAAATATGTATATTGGTTCAGCATAAAATTGGACTCAAAACAATAATAGTATTGACGTATGATATTTCCAGAGAGTTAGAATTTAGGGTTCGAGTTCAGTAGAGGCCGAATTTGGATTTTGAGTGCATGGCATGGAAAAAATGTTTCGTGTTAATTTATAATATAAATAGTAATAAGTAATAATATATCTACATATAGAAACTGCTGGTATATTCAGACATAAATATCCATTCTTTGATATGTATTTCAAAAGTTCTTTTGATCAAGAACAAAGTCTGGTTTACTTCAGTGAGATAAACACGACTCGGAAAAAGAACTGAAATCTTGACTCAACGACTTCCTGCAACTAGGCAAAGCACACAGAAAGAATATTCTTTCGAAATCGACGAACTGTACGTGTTTTGTTTTCTCGGCTTAAAACTTTTCTTTGCGTATGTTTATGTTTGTGGTTATGCTTGTGTTTATCTCGAAGCTATATATCCCACATTTCACTGCATCTCTCTATTTTGCTTTACTTTATGCCCGTGCTTATCTCATACGTGTAATATAAGCTTAGGAGTTATATAGGTTGGGGAGGTACAAGACTATATCTGTCGCTTGTGTGATGTTGAAGATTTGACAATGTTTTATAATGGCAGTATACAGTCTTATAATAGTCTTGGGAGCAAAAATAAACTCTTGTGGGTTGTGTGCTAACAACATACAACTGGAAACAAATTGAACGAGCCTAATTCTTCGTTCGGAAAGGATCGATAAATAGCACGTATTGATAGCACGTATTGTAACATTTTTAAACAGTATTTTGTAAAGCTATGCGTCTCGACATGCATTTCAATCATTCTTATATAAACAAGAGTAGAGCTAGTTTGGTTTAGACGAGTGAGATAAGCATACAATCAGAAATACAAATTAAATATTATACTCGCAAAGACAACCAGAAAGAATGGTTTTAATTGTTTTTTGTCTTAGAAGCTTAGAGATCTGTGCTTATGTCGAGGTTTATGCCAGAGACGAGATCGATGGCGATGCGTACTTCGTTGTATCTCTGTGTTTGGCCGTTTTCTTTCCTGATATCCATGTAATACAAGCTTAGGCTTGGCTTTTGATTGGCGAGGGACAAGGCTTCTTCTGTCGAGATTTCTGATGCTTGAATTGAAACAATCTTTGGTGCACGATGCAGATTTGACAATATTTTATAATGGCTGTACACTCTTAGAATAATCTTGACAGCGAAAGCAATTTCATGTGGATTGTACGCAAACAATAACACGCGTAGAACGAGGAAGATACAACTGGAAACAGATTGAGCGAGCCTAATTCTTCTTTCCGAAAAGGTCGATTCATTTGTTAATTCTGGAAATCCGAGATGATAAATTTCTAATAATGAAGGAATGTAGAACATGATTATAGCCAAGCAAATCGTGATTTGAACCCACACTGGGTTTGTTGGAGTCAATTTTGTTCCTGACACCTCAATGCCGTCGCAGATATCTATTACAGCCGGGCAATACGGCAACATACCTTGTCCGTGGTCCTCTAGGTCAATAGTCAAAAGGGAGACTATTGCCAGTGGGAAAAGCGACATTAATATCATAATTGCAATGTTTAACTCAGTAACGATGGTAAATATTGATTTAATCATACTGCCACATCCCCAGGAAATTGTACAGAGAATAAGAAGCAAGGAGTAGAACAGCAACAACCAATGCTCCGCTTTCTTGAATTGTTTACCAATAAGTTTTTTCTCCTGAATGTGCGTAATATATGAAGCCGGAACAACCAGAATGATCCCATATAAAACGGTTCCTGGAAACATGATAATGAAAAGTGTCTTGACATCAAGTTTCATGACATCCATGAATACACTAATATAATAGACTGAGTCTGAGACCACGAGCATGACTGCAAGCAAAACACCAACAACAATTTTACGATTTATCAACGACATTTTTCTCTTGGTATATTGTGCTTGCATGAGCTTTGTTTCATTTAGACTGACCCAAATACTTGGTGAAATAGATACTTATATTACTCAATCGTTACGTCATATATGTATAGGGACTTTCCCGGCATGAATTGCAGGCATTGATTCGTTAAACTGTGTCACGTGTCAATGTTCATACGGTACACAAGATGAAGGGGCTTGCATTAGTTAAATATTCGAAGAATTAATTTGCTGAACAATGCTATCCTTGCAAGCTACGGTGGACAAAAAGTGAAAACATTCAAGGACATCGGAATTTTTAAATGTTTGCAATTTTTAAATGTTTGCACATTAATTTTTCAATGTTTCCAAAACATGGCGGGAATATATACAAGCTGACGAGAGCATAGATATTGCGGAAGTACTTTCATAATCATGTATGGTTGAATCAGTGAAAATCATAACCTATATAGCTGAAAATATATAGTGATAAACATAATTATTCTTACTCAGTTTTATGTAGTATTTATAACTATACAGAGTGACAAAGGCATATTTTCATTATTCAGTGCAAATCATTCGTTCCTGAGGACTTCTGGGCTGCCTGCGTTGCCGTAAGCCCACCGGAGCTGCCGATAATACCTGGAGAAAGTGGTTGGGTGTCTGCAAAAACATGGCGGATTTTAATTGACACAATTGACGCTGTTGCGCTGACGACTGGTTTATTTTGCCCATGGTAATTACCACTGACCAGGCTCAATTCTGAGCCAGCTACAATTTTCAGTTTTCACACTTCCCTGGTTTTTTTGCAAACTGAATATATTAGCTTTTAGAGTTTTTGCAGTAAATTCTCGTAAATTCGAGCATTCAGTGCTCAAGTAAGTACAAGTCGTACACGTTATTCTCGTCCGCGAAATTAAGCCAACAAACAGATATTAAAACCTCGAAAATGTGGGCAAAGACGTTATTTGAAGCCAGGACTATTATTATAGAGATGACGTAATGGGTTCAACTAAGGCCTATTGCAGACGTCAAAGTTTGCATGTTTCAATTCTAATTTGAATGACCTAAACTCTCTGTTTATGTTTATTTGCGTGAGGTTAGGCACATGAAAAGTTTCACGTCTGAAACAGGCCTTAGATGTTGTTTTCGTTATGTATAAACAGTTTTGGCGAGGATTCAGGTTGTCTTCAAATTGACTGCTCATTCTATTTTCAATTCTTTATTGTACATCAAGATAATATTTACAACTTACAAGGTAGCGATGTGCGTGTCAACACAATATCTCGATATATTGTCTTTTATTACTTTGTGTTCTTTGTGATACTAAACTTTTAACAATATTAGTTAACATGCATCATAGTATATATTAGGTGATCCATGCAAGCTCGAAGAGTTTCTCTAAGAAAATCCCTATCCAATTATATTTGAGTTTCATAACAAAGTGATAGTCTTATACTAAACATTATAACACTACGGTATTGTAACAACGATGTTATAAACTTAATTTACAAGTCCTCTTTTGTTAAGCAAAATATTTGATAGTTTTCTTGAAAAAATGCAATATTTTTCTCATTTGTTGAAAAGCTATCTTAGATTTTTTCATAATTTGTTATTTTACAATTGATATATACATTCGTTGCAGATGTTTTACAGCGCCTAGCTTGTATACTGTCGCACTGTAAGACATACTACTAAATCACGCCCTGTGCTCTTTTACTTGACAATTAGCATAAAATGCGTCTCAGCCAAACTTTAAGCATCCTTCAAGCTAGTTCAAGCAGTTAATTAAACAAAGTTGATAATTGTTTTACAGTTCTCATATATAACATAATAATATGCAACTGGTTTAAACTTTATACCAATACTATTCATCTTACATTTATAATTACATGGCTATCTATAGCAAGTACGTTTATAAAATATATTCATGACTCCGATTTTGGCACAACAAATTGTGTTTCATTAATGGACTCGCTTTATACTCTCTACAATCATTGCGTGCTGTACTTTGAAAAGATCAAATTTCGAGAAAAACTGCGTAAATTAAATACATGTCTGACTAATGACATAAGCCATAAAATTAATAATATAAGGGCACGAGAACAGCAGAGAGAAAAATTTCTGGTTCCCAAATGTGGCTTGAACCCAAACCTTTAGATTGCAAGTCTGACGCTCTGTCAGTAGACTTCGCTGAGTCCTATTGTGAGTATTGAATTCAATGAGCCCATTTTCAAGCCAGAATATTTTTGATCATTTTTAATGAGATCAGATTTTTAAATTTGTTAAATTCTTGACTAGTCAAATCGTTAGTTGTTTCAATTAGTTATACTATGAGACTAATATTTTTTCCTATTTAACTTGCAAATATATAGCTTCCAAAATATCTTCTAATGAGTTTTAGAACGTTTTAAACACCAAATAATGAGGCTTATGGCGGCCATATTGGTGTGACCTCATTAGTTATTCACCGGCAAATTTAGGAAGAAAGAGAGGCCACTGATGATAAATTCTCATCTAGACTGATATTTGTTCTTTCCCATCAATAACTAGAAACTGATAGAAGCTCTTTAAACATGTTCCCAACCCCACAGTAGATTTGTGGTGGTCACACCAATATGGCTGCCATTGGTTTCATTTATGCATAGCAGATGCACTATCCAGTCCTTGTTTTCAGATCAGTGGTAGACTTATCGCTGACCACTCATGTGACTCTACTGTATTCATGTCTGATGAAGTGCTTTACTTGCATTCATTACCAACTCTATAATTATAGGGATGACGTAATGGTTTAACTAATACCTATTTCAGACTTAAACTTTTGTTTGTGTTTAAATAAGCCTAAAAGTTAGAATAATGACGTCATAATGAATTCAATTCTGGTTTGCGGAATATAGAACTCTGAAATGCTCGTACCTGATTGGCTGAGTGGCTGCGACCATTCTCTAATATAATTTTGGACCAAATGTTTAGGAATTACCAAATTGCAAAACAATTTTATATAAAATGGTTCATTCATTAGTATTCTTTATATAGAATTTCATGCTGATTAACATTTCAACTGTCAAGTTAATGAATTGACCCATATTTCAAGGGAAGCCATGCAGATATAGAACGCCTGGACATGATCAAATATAATAGCACACATTTCTATTGGACAGTATAGACAAGTATAAAAACGCTCAAGTTGTAACAAACCTGCAGCAGACTTGTACCAATGCTGTTTCGACAACTTGTTATCAGGATGTGTTCGCACTGCTTGTTCTCAACCTGTTGACAAGTTATCTCAAGGTTGTTGACTCAACAGACTTGTTACAAATTGTTCCAACAAGTTGTTGTCATCCTTCAATTCAACAACTTGTTGAAAAGTTTGGAGTGACAACCTTGTAGCAACTTGATAAAATGACAACATTGTTACAACTTGTTGGGAAGCTTGCTACAAGTCTGTTGCGAGATTTTTATGTGTCTACCCCGTGAATATAAGCGACTTTTAAAAGCACCATTTGACGATTTCTCTTATTCAAACATTTTACAATTAAGAGACAGCAACTTGGCTCATGGTGTTTATGTTCTTTATATAAATCTATTACTGTCACTGAATTGTCACAGGAACTGTATGTGGTCTTGGAGATATATGAAAATATTGCAATTTATGACGACAGGCCGAAATTTGACTTCAAACATGTTCTCGTCTGATGGTCAAAACGCAAAAAATTCTACCTAATTTTTCAATAGGGCGCGATTATCTCACTTAGATACGCTCTTGGGTAATACAAAAAATAACATACTCCAACAAAAAGATTACATGCTGAGCAAACTATAGTAGATTTGCATGTCATGAAATGCCTGAGTTCATTTACAAGGCACAAAAGAAGATACAACTGAAATCTTTACTTCAGTGGCTTACAAAGACAAAGCATGCAAAAATAATTATCTTTTGAAATGTGTTTTGTTTCGCCTTAGCTTATGTTTAGATGTTTTTGGTTATGCTTGTGTTTATCTCGAAGCTATCATATCGCGCTTCATCAGTTACATCCTCTGTTTTGCTTTTGCTCCATTTATGCCCATGCTTATCTCATACGTGTAATATAAGCTTAGGTTGGCGAGGTACAAGACTGTTTCTGTCGCTTGTGTGATGTTGAAGATTTGACAATGTTTTGTAATTGACGAGTTTTTTCGCCTGAATGTGCGTAATATATGCAGCCGAGACAAACAGAATGATCACAGATAAAACGGTTGCTGTAATAGTCTTAATGAAATATTCCTTGACATCATAATTCATGAGATCCATGTCTACACTATATACAAGTAGAATAAGGCTACGAGCATGAGTGCATACCAAACCAAAAGAACAATGAAACGATGTTTAACCGACATTTTTCTCTTGGTATACTGTGTGCTATATGTCGCATTTAGATTAACCCAAATAAAGTGACACCACAGTGAAACAGATTCCTATATTATTCAATCGTTACGTCATTCTAAATCGTTTTCAGTGACGTAGTTTTAGGGAATTTCCCAGCTTCAAATTACGCGATGATTGGTCAAATTATGATTTATGTTTTAGAGGTCGAAATTTAATACCCGACTAGCCTGCGTGCAGTCCGCAGGTTACTACCTGAAGGAGAATGGATTTGTAGCCGTTGAATAAAGGTGGACGTAGCCAGGAATGTTAATAGTTTTCTTTGGGTGGTGTCAAATGTTTTTTTCAAATATACATTCATAATTCATAAGCCTTTAGCTCATAGGTTACGTGAACCACAGGCAGCCCAATCTCGTAATGGTTTATATTATGGCGGCCATAATGAATAGTCCGTGAATATGTAATGTATATATTTTTTAATAGCTTAGCTATATAAGCGAACAAATTTGTACTAAATATTAATAATTTGTAAGCAATAAAAACTAACACTTTCTCCGTGAAATCATTTGCTGTGAAGTCAGTGACAACATATATGTGGAGGATTGTTCGGAATGGGGTTATAAGATTGTATGCGAGCAAAGGCCGCGGAATCGGGAGGGGGGGGGCACTGTGCCCCCACTTTTTAGAGGTAAGTTGCTTTCGTTATGTATAAGTTTTTGACCGAGGTTGTCGTTGGTAAGATTTAGGTTTTCTTCGGATTAACCGCCCATTGTACTGCAGTCGAGCCTGTGTTAAGCGACCACCTTGGGGAATGGGTTGCTGGCCGCTTAATACACTGGTTCACTAAGAATAGACTCTGGGCGTGGTCAAGTTATCATTATATGCAATTATACTATTTAAATAAAGCGTAGTCGCAAAACATAGCTGCGAAGACGTAAATTGCAAAGTAAACTAAATGTATTGAGTGAGGAAAGAACAGATCAATGTAACAACAAAACAAATTGCAGAATCGTTTTCGATAAAAGCCTCCTGTATAGCACTGATATAGCCTGTGGTAAACGAGGTTTCGAGTTATCTATTCTGAAATTTTTCTTGTCAAAACAACCAAGTGAAGCATTGAAAGCAACATGTAAATCCAGTCTGGCCGTTTAATACAGGTTAATCCGTTCAGTGCGACTACGTACAAGTGGTTAATATATAGAGGTGGCTGTTTAATAGAGGTAGTGTTTACAGAATATTATTATATGGCAAGCGCTAGTTCCTGTAGTTTACGCGATATGATTGGCTAATCAGCGGTCCGGAAAATCACGTAATTCCCCGCGGGGCATTACGAAATTTTTAATGCCCTACAACAGAAACAAACAAAAATGAACCGGATGTCAGGACTTAATTCCGGTTGTGCCATATAATAAACTACTTATTAACCTCAAACGTTCAGTCTTTGCGGTAAAATATTAAACCTCGGTCTTGCCGTATTGACCTCGCTATCGTTCGGTCAATACGGCAAGACCTCGATTTAATATTTTACCGTAAAGACCTCACTTTCGGTTAATAAGTAGGTATTTTTGAATAAACAACCGGAACTTCAATAACTGGCCGTTTAATACAGGGTGGCCGCTTTATGCAAGTTCGACTCTTTATTGAACATCAACATATAAACATTTATACAAAGTATCGATGTACGTTTCAACACATCTTGTCTTGATATCTACTCGGTGTTCTATGACTATGTCAATCAAAACTTATATTAACAATATTAATTGCACATACATAATAGTATTAGATGTCTTCTCTAAGAAGTTCCCTTCTAATTAAATTTAAGTTCATAAAATATATTCGTGATACTATACAGTACAGTATTTTGTCACAGCAAAGTTGTTTTTGATTAATAATGGACTCGCCTTACTTTCTACATTCGTGACCATAAACATAAAAACAACTGTAAATGAACTATAATTGGCTACAGCCCATTGGCTATAGACTGAACCTTTTGACCCGTGCTGTGCTGTATTTTGAAAAGATCAAATTTCGAGCAAACTGCGTAGATTAAATACATGTCTGACTAATAAATACACAAGCCATAAAAGAAATAGTATATGGCTATGAGCCATGTATACATGTTCATTATAACAGATTATATTTAGTACAAATCACAATTATATTGTAAATTATATGTATATCGACATCTGAGGGCATGTATTGTAACATTCTTTATATTAAAAAGTTGTTTGCAAAGCTCTCGACATGTATTTCAATAATTCTTATGACCAAGAATAAAGTCTGCTTTACACGAGTGAGATAAACATAGCTATACAAGCTGAAATACAAATTGAATATTGAGCTTGCAAAGACAAGAAGAAAGAATAGTTTTCTTTGAAATATATTTTGGTCAATCTTAATAGCTTATTTCTCAGAGACAGAGGTCTGCGTGGCGCTTGTGTTACTGTTTATGTCGAAGCATCTGTCGCGCACTGGACTGCATCATTCTCTTTGACTTTGTTTTGCTCTGTGTTTTTACTTGATTATGTTTGTGGTTATGCTTGTGTTTATCTCGAAGCTATATATCCCACACTTCACTACATGTCTCTGTTTTGTAATTTTGCTTTACTTTATGCCCGTGCTTATCTCATACGTGTAATATAAGCTTACGAGTTAGGTTGGGGAGTACATGCAAGACTATTTCTGTCTCTTGTGTGATGTTGAAGATTTGACAATGTTTTGTAATGACAGTACAATCTTATAATAGTCTTGAGGGCAAAAATAAACTCTTGTGGGTTGTATGCTAACAACACTATGCAAAGAACGAGGAATATACAACTGGAAACAAATTGAGCGAGCCTAATTCTTCGTTCGGAAAAGATCGATGCATTTGTTAACTTAGGAAATCTGAGATGAT
This sequence comes from Trachythela sp. YZ-2020, assembly GCA_016169945.1. Classification (NCBI taxonomy): domain Eukaryota; kingdom Metazoa; phylum Cnidaria; class Anthozoa; order Malacalcyonacea; family Clavulariidae; genus Trachythela; species Trachythela sp. YZ-2020. The sequence goes on from JADLSH010000157.1 coordinate 2,188,128, forward strand.
ATACTTCCAAGAATGTAGGAAGGTAGAACATTATTACAGCCAAGAGAATCGTGATTTGAATCCACACCGGGTCTGTTGGAGTCAATTTCGTTCTTGACATCTCAATGCCGTCGCAGATATCTATTATCGCCGGCCAATATGGCAACATATCTTGTTCGTGGCCCTCTAGATCAATACTCATGAGGTAGATTAATGCCATCAGAAAAAGCAACAGTAATATCTTCTCTGCAATCGTGTACTCAGTAGAGATGGCAAACTTCGATTTAATGATGCTGTTATATCCACCTCCAATTGCATGGAGAATAAAGAACGAGAAGATGATCAACATCAAATACCATCCAATGCTCGGCTTTCCTGCACAACGCTTCCCAGCCAACTTTTGTTTTCGCGTGACAAAGATCGAAAATAAAAAGATTGTTGAATTCAAGTCAATGAAAATTTCCTTGACATCGCACTTCTTGACATCCATGATTACACTTCTATTAGAGACTAAGACCACGACCATGAGCACAGGCAAAACACCAAGAACAATTTTACAATATTTCAACGACATTATTCCCTTGGTTTACTGTGCTTGAGCTATGTTTCATTTAGACTGACCCAAATATGAAGAAATAGATGCATATATTTTTCCATCGCACGTCATTTTAAATCGTTTTCTGTGACGTCGTTTTAGGGACTTCCCATGCTTTTGAGCGCAGGCGCTGATTGGTCAAATTATGTCACGTGTCAAATTTCTCAGTTTATTGTAACTAGATATATTCAATCTGAAGAATTTTATTTCACCTTTTATCGTACTGTACACACTGATCTGAAAATACAGCACCAAGGGTGGCGCCAGGAATTTCCCGACGAGGTGGCTAAGTTCTTAGAGGCAGTAAAACATTTGTGCTCTCTATCGTCCTAGGTGGGTTCGGGTATTTGAGTCACTGAAACAGTATTTCCTGCATTTCGATGTTCTTTTCCACCAATAACTAGAAACTTATAGAGGCTCTTTAAACACGTCCCCAACACCACAGTAGATTTGTGGTGGTCACACCAATATGGCCGCCATTGGCTTCATTGATGCATAGCAGATGTACTATCCAGTCCTTGTTTTCAGATCAGTGGTACACTTATCGCTGACCACTCATGTGACTCTAATGTGTTCATGTCTGATGAAGTGCTTTACTTGCATTCATTACCAACTCTATAATTATAGGGATGACGTAATGGTTCAAGACGTCAATTTGATGAAAATGACTTAAGGTGGCTCCCTAGGGTTTTTTTCCCGAGGGTAACGTTTCTCGTATGCATGGCGGGAAATAAAAAAAGGTCGTGTGGCACTCGCGCGTGATGTCTCGAAATACGCGCGAAGACCTTGCCTTCGTTATCAATTTCACGAAATACGCGCGTGATGTCTCGCGCGAAACTGTGAATTTTGGAAAATTTTATGACGTAACAGCTCGCAGAATCTTTCAAACATTACTTTGAATTTCTTTTATTTCCTTCGGTGAATTTTTTTTTAATTTCACATGTATAAAGACATTACTTTCGTTAATCTAAATACAAATTTTCACAAAATTAAATCGATACATTTTTTTTTAATATCAATTTTGAACCTTTTCGTACATTACTCGAAAATGTATCGATTTAATTTTTTTAAAATACAGCAAAATAACTATTGAAACACGACTCTTTGATTTGCAAATTTTCAAAAAAATTCACCGAAGAAAATCTTCAAAATGGCAAGAAGAATAGAAAAAACGTACTTTATTGAAGACGTGCTGTTGCCATGGTAACAGAGTTTGAACGCAAATTTTCTTTTGCAAAATCTTCAAACTAATGTAACGCATGTTTGGCGAAAATTTCGTGCTCATATCACGCAAGGTAATGGTTTGGGAGTCGTTTTATTCATCAGTGTTGTCTTGAGTAAAAACCCTAGGGAGCCACCTTAAACTTTTGTTTGTGTTTAAATAAGCCCAAAAGTTAGTATAATGACGTCATAATGATTCAATTCTGGTTTGCGGAATACAGAACTCTGAAATGCCCGTATCTGATTGGCTGAGTGGCTGCGACCATTCTCTAATATAATTTTGGACCAAATGTTTAGAAATTACCAAATTCCAAAACAATTTTATATAAAATGGTTCATTCATTAGTATTCTTTATATAGAATTTCATGCTGATTAACATACCCATATTTCAAGGGAAGCCATGCAGATATAGAACGCCTGGACATGATCAAATATAATAGCACACATTTCTATTGGACAGTATAGACAAGTATAAAAACGCTCAAGTTGTAACAAAGCTGCAGCGGACTTGGTTGTATCAATGCAGTTTCGACAACTTGTTATGAGGACGTGTTCGTACTGCTTGTTAATGGACTTTTAGAAGCACCATTTGACGATTTATCTTATTAAAACATTTTACAATTCAGAGAAAGCAAGTTGGTTCATGCTGTTTATGTTCTTTATATAAATCTATTATTGTCACTGAATTGTCACAGGAACTGTATGGGATCTTGGAGATATATGGAAATATTGCAATTTATGACGACAGCCGAAATTTGACTTCAAACATGTTCTCGCGATTATCTCACTTAGATACACTCTTGGGAAATACAGAAATAACATACACCAACAAAAGGACTATCATTTGCAAAATGATATTTTTTTAAATAGATTACATGCTGAGCAAACTATAGTATAGATTTGCATATCATGAAATGCATGAGTTCATTTACAAGGCATAAAAGAAGATACAGTTTATATAGCTATATATACATGTCAAGTGCAACAGATTATATTTGGTGTAAATATAATAGATATATTGGTTTAGTTGACACTAAAAGTAGAGCAGTTTATGTCAATATATCCGCTGATCTATTGTTATAACATTGTCAGTCTATGTAACATTATTATAACATTAATGTTATAACCATTCTTTGATATGTATTACAATAGTTTTTAAGACCAAGAATATATACAGTCTGGTTTACACGAATGAGATAAGTACAAGCAGAAATACAACTGAAATCTTTAGCACAGCGGCTTGCAAAGACAAAGCATGCAGAAATAATTATCTTTTGAAATGTGTTTTGTTTCGCCTTAGCCTATTTTATATGTGACTATGTGAGAGTTAGTATGCATGCATATATTGTAATTATAGAAGCTGTTTTCGTTATGTTAATAATGTTTTTATATTTATTTTAATATCTTTATATTTATTTTTAATATATTTTTAATATCTTTGAAAAGCACCACTGACGCTGAAGGGTCACCGTTAACAAATAGATTGAAATAATAATAAAAAATAATGATAATGATGTAAAGAATACTAATGAGACTCTTTTGAAATCGTTCAAAAAACATGCATGTTTCATTCGGTCTAATACCACTCGCGCTGAAACCTAATGAAACACTTCTGCTCGTTTATTAAACAGTACTTAAGAGTCAGTAACAAAAATCTTAAAAGACCATTAAATATCTTTGGTAAGAATGGCGTCATCAGTCTTGACGAAAAAATGACATATGTAATTATAATGTTGTGTCCAACGACGGAACATACACAGTAAAAACAAATTGGTTAAAATGACCAAAAAAAATTGGTCGTTTGGATGCATCTGAGACAACCAGTTTAAATTGGTCGTTTTAACCAAAAAGTAATTGGTCAAAACAACCAATTATTTTTTGGTTATTTTGACCAATTACTTTTGTTAAAGCGACCAATTTAAAGTGGTTGTCTCAGATGCATCAAAACGACCAATTTTTTTTGGTCATTTTAACCAAATTTTAAATTGGTTAAAATGACCAAAACCAATCAAAAGACGCTTGAAAAAAACAATTAATCAAATAGGTTTTAATTACAAATAAATACTAAGTTTATAATACAAAATAAATATATTAATAATATATAGCATGTATCTATATACAGTATATTTGTCAGGCCAATTTCTGGTTAGACCCGACCGGTGGCTATATACAGTATAGATTAAGAGCTTAAAGAAGCGATCAAGTCCATTCAGCATATGCACTCTGTGACCCTCACAAGAATACATAGTACATGATGCACTCTACATTGAGGTGATATAACAGAAACAAAACAGATCCATCCTGAAATAATCTTTCACTCATAATCTCATGCAATTATACAGGGATACTGTCAGAAGAATTAAGTGGATCAAAGACTTTATTACATCTTGTATCCCACATGCATGACTAAATGCACTTGACTGCCTCTTCAAGGAATCCATGCACTTCCTGCATGGTAGTTTATATATATATATAAAGTTCAAGTTCTATCTATCATCATGAATACTTATGAATATACATTCTATAGATCTATAGATCACAGCAATACTTAGTCCAGTTTATTGCATATCAGCTTTAAATTTCCGGTAGCTGGTCAGTGCGGACTTAATTAGTATCTTCAAACAATGCATCATGGGCTTTTTGGCGGGCTCATTCCTTTACTAATCCCATAACATATCAATGTCTCATTTCTTCAGTCAACCATTGAAGACAATCTTTCTTAATTCATCCCTACCTTCCCAACTTCCAATTCCCAAGACTCTCCTTGCTTCCTCGATGATCTGTTAATTTAAGTAAGAAAGCAAAAAAGTTTTTCTTTGCCAACAAATAACATTACCTATGTCATACACTTAGCCACCCAGCTCTGCCAATTTGTCATTTACTGTGGTACAATAATTTGCTGGAAAATGAAAATTGGGATTACATACAATATAATGAATTATTTGTGTCAACAGCAACAACACACAAGCTTTAGTTCTGTTCAATTTTAGGTTTTATAAAGCATTCCTTGCATCATAACAAGGTTATGATAATAAATTAAACAGGGCACATTGTAATTAAAGGGTTAAGTGACTCAGAAAATTAAAATGTACTCTCCCTCAAGTGTACTTTTACACTGTTAAAGGGAGATCAAGGGGAACGTTTTTGCTTTTCAACTAGTGATTTTCAACTTTTGTCTATTCTATTTGGTGACGAGGCTGACCTACCAATGGGACCTTGTTCGAAAGAGCCCCTGGGGGACCAGAGCCACAGTTTGACTTAAGGAGGACTTTACACCCAATGCACCTAGGGCCTGTGGGTTATTTTCAATTAAGACCGGGCACCCCACAAGTTGTTTATTTGGGAACTAAGCTGTCCAGCCTATGGAATATCCCTGCCAGGATCTGGGCAGAGTACTAATGCTGAATTTAAATTAATATCAATCAATCAATCAGGGCTTCATCGAAAAACACCTTCGGGTGACATGAACCTCTGTTAAAATATTATTATCATTCATTCATCAAAAGATTTATTCAGGGAACCTTTATAAAATTAATAAATACATAATAGGCCCTTGCAGGAGGATCTAAAGGTTAGCCCTATTATTGATCCCCTAAAAAATTTAGTAGCTAAAGAATTAGTATAGATTAGTTAACAATGCTGTAAGTGATAATTCACTTTTATGTGATTACCACAAAAAGAAAAGGTGGGCCGCACCAAATTTATCTGTGTTTGACCCTTGTATATAGGAAGTCCAAGCAATAAGCAAGCATAAATCTGGTAGGGATGTCATTTTATCTGTGTGCAATTACCAAATATATATTTCATCTGATATATTATATATTGTGCTAAACACAGGTATGTTTACTCCTGAAAGGCCTGAAAAGTGTTACCAATGAAATTTCTCTTGGGAAACCGAGCTAGGCTAGCCCTGGTAGCTATGCTGGCTAGGTTCAATATAAACACCTCCATAACCACCAACATAAACAGTCAGTATATATGTGTGCGGGTTGTGATAAGGTGAACTTCAAAGATTATTTTTTTCACTTCACTTGGTTGAACTAGAATACTGGGTTTGGTGGATAATCCAAGTGAGTAGATATATACACACCTTATCACAACCCGCACACCCGATAACCTATATATACAGAACTTACGGTTACAGCTCAGCAACTGGCCTCTGTAGTTCAGTTGGTTAGAGCGCTGCACCGGAATCGCAGGGCCGTGGGTTCAATTCCTGCCAGAGGACCTAGTGTTGCATTTTTCGCAACCGTTCCTGGTTAGGTCTTAAATTTGTGTATATATCTACTCACTTGGATTATCCACCAAACCCAGTATATATAATGGCCTATAATGCCATATCAGGTTCTGGATAGAAATGATATTATTATAACACAATATACTGTATTATTACAAAAGAAGGATTGTTCTCCTCTCATAGAAAGCTAAATATTTTGCTTTGGTGATTGTATTAAAATCAAAGCTAAATGAGTCAATATTTCATTAAGTATCAATTCATGAATCATCAACAATATTCATACCTTAACCTTGTGGCAGACAAACTTGTGTAGTTGTAGTCATTTGTATTGTTTTAGACAGTTCGACTCGCTTGGACCACATATTATTTCAGATTTATTGCTTGAAATGATAATCTGTAAATACAAAGGCATATAGAAAGTTTTTAATGCTAAAATTATACATGAAAACAATCGATTTATATACTCTATATTTACACGCAAAATCTAAATATATTTACATAGTTTAACACTTACTTTCCAATTGATTGCTTGAATCTTCAAATATTGGAATGTTTCTTCCTATTTCGTTAAAATTTGCAGATGATTTGGTGTATAAAGTTTTAATTCATCAAGATTTTTGAAAGGACGCGCTGTGAGTGCACGCTCGCTAAGCATCCTGGGTGCCCATATATGGCACTCGTCTGCATACCACTGAAGGCACTGATCTCAAATATCTGAACAGTCCAGCATATAAGCAACAATGATCAGCAACGATAATCTCTGTCTTTCTGGCGAAAACTCATTTCACGCCAGTCTCGAAGCCACAGTAAAATGCCAAATAATCGAGTCAGAGGGACTAGTCCGGCTTATATGAACAGGCCCTGATTCCAGGGGCTCATTATACAGGGGGGAGTTATTTGGGGGAGTATGGGGCATGTACTCCTTTCCAACCAGATAATTTTGACATTAATCAATTAATATAATTGGTTGTGAATATGACCAATTTATTGTTAGTTTTCGAACATGTGGATTTTGCCTATTAATTTAGTCGCTGGGGCACTTGTGCCGAATAGGTTTCCGCACCCAACATTTGACCAATTTAGAATTGGTTATTGATTTGACCAATTTAGAATTGGTTATTGATTTGACCAATTTAGAATTGGTTGCGGATATGACCAATTTAGAATTGGTTGCGGATATGACCAATTTAGAATTGGTTGCAGATATGACCAATTTAGAATTGGTCATTCAACATTGAGTGACCAAAAAAAATTGGTTAAATTGACCAATTTAAATTGGTAGAAAATGCAACCAATTAAAAATTGGTTGTTTCAACCAATATTAATTTGTCATTTCAGAATAACCAATTCATGAATTGGTTAAAATGACCAATTCAAATTGGTTACAACCAATAAAAATTGGTCATTTTAACCAGTTTGTTTTTACTGTGTAGAAACAGCCCGAAACCCATAGTTACTGGCCATCCACAGCAAGTACTGACAATATATTTGCGTGTCACATGTGACCTTTATTTCGACAAGCAGGTCTTGAACATAAGTTTATAGTTTATGTTGACAAAGCGAAATTTTATTCAAATTTCCATTCAGGCATGTTCACTGATATGATGAAAATGTTCTGCCACCTGCCGGGCGAGTCATGATGATAAACCAAACTGACTTGTTTTATGATAGTCAGATATGGGTAATGCAGAGCATATACAGTCAGAATAATATAACCAATACACGATATAGTATATTTTGGCTTTGGTTTTTGCATGCAAGATCCTTTTTCAAAACATTTAACGATGTGTTTATCACATCCACATGCAAAATGAACATTAATTTTTAATGTGACTATATATCAGTATAGAAGATTGAAAATCAGAAAATATAAAACAAAGTTTGTAACATACAGTATATAAATACAGACCATATAAATATACCAAAAGAAATACAAATTGCGCGTAAACTAAATATAAAGTGCAGTATAGCTACTTATTTAAAGAGACTTTGTCTTTTAAATAAAAAATTATGTATATATTGGTTCAGCATAAAATAGGACTCAAGACAATAATAATATTGGCGTATATGATGTTTCCAGAGAGTTAGAATTTAGGGATCGAGTTCAGTAGAGACCGAATTTGGATTTTGAGTGCATGGCATGGAAAAGATGTTTCGTGTCAATTTATAATATAAATAGTTATAAGTAATAATATATTTATATAGAAACTGTTGGTATTCAGGCATAAATATCCATATCATATCAGAACAAAGTCTGGTTTACTTCAGTGAGATAAACACAACTCGGAAAAAGAACTGAAATCTTAACTCAACGACTTGCTGCAAAGACAAAGCATACAGAAAGAATATTCTTTCGAAATGTGTTTTGTTTTTTGGTTTAAAACTTTTCTTAGCGTATGTTTATGTTTGTGGTTATGCTTGTGTTTATCTCGAAGCTATATATCCCACATTTCACTACATCTCTCTATTTTGCCTTACTTTATGCCCGTGCTTATCTCATACGTGTTAGGTTGGGGAGGCACAAGACTGTATCTGTCGCCTGTTTGATGGTGAAGATTTGACAATGTTTTGTAATGACAGTACACTCTTATAATAATCTTGACAATGAAGACAACTTCATGTGGGTTGTATGCTAACAACACTAGGCGTAGAACGAGGAACATACAACTGGAAACAAATTGAGCGAGCCTAATTCTTCTTTCCGAAAAGGTCGATTCATTTGTTAATTCTGGAAATCCGAGATGATAAATTTCTAATAATGAAGGAATGTAGAACATGATTATAGCCAAGCAAATCGTGATTTGAACCAACACCGGGTTTGTTGGAGTCAATTTTGTTCCTGATATCTCAATACCGTCGCATATATCTATTACAGCCGGGCAATACGGCAACATACCTTGTCCGTTGTCCTCTAGGTCAATAGTCAAGAGGGAGACTATTGCCAGTGGGAAAAGCGACATTAATATCATACTTGCATTTTTTAACTCAGTAACGGCGGTAAATATTGATTTAATCATACTGACACATCCCCAGTGAATTGTACAGAGAATAAGGAGCAAGGAGTAGAACAGCAACGACCAGTGCCCCGCTTTCTTGAATTGTTTACCACTGAGTTTTTTCGCCTGAATGTGCGTAATATGTAAAGCCGGAACAACCTGAATGATCCCATATAAGACGGTTCGTGTCTTGACATCAAGTTTCATGACATCATCCATGAATACACTAATATTATAGACTGAGACCACGAGCATGAGTGCAAGCAAAACACCAAGAACAATTTTACGATATATCGACGACATTTTTCTCTTGGTATACCGGGTGTTTGAGCTTTGTTTCATTTGACTGACCCAACTACTTGGTGAAATAGATACTTATATTACTCAATCGTTACGTCATATATGTATAGGGACTTTCCCGGCATGAAATGCAGGCATTGATTGGTTAAACTGCGTCACGTGTCAAATTTCTCAGATCATGTTCATACGGTATACAAGATGAAGGGGCTTGCATTAGTTAAATATTCGAAGAATTAATTTGCTGAACAATGCTATCCTTGCAAGCTAAGGTGGACAAAAAGTGAAAACATTCAAGGACATCGGAATTTTTAAATGTTTGCAATTTTTAAATGTTTGCACATTAATTTTTCAATGTTTCCAAAACATGGCGGGAATATATACAAGCTGACGAGAGCATAGATATTTGCGGAAGTACTTTCATAATCATGTATGGTTGAATCAGTGAAAATCATAACTTATATAGCTGCAAATATATAGTGATAAACATAATTATTCTTAGTCAGTTTTATGTAGTATTTATAACTATGCAGAGTGACAAAGGCATATTTTCTTTATTCAATGCAAATCATTCGTTCCTGAGGGTTTCTGGGCTGCCTGCGTTGCCGTAAGCCCCACCGGAGCTGCATAATACCTGGAGAAAGTTGTTGGGTGTCCGCAAAAACATGGCGGATTTTAATTGACACAATTGACGCTATTGCCATGACGACTGGTTTATTTTGCCCATGGTAATTACCACTGACCAGGCTCAATTCTGAGCCCGCTACAATTTTCAGTTTTCACACTTCCCTGTTTTTTTTTCAAACTGAATATATTAGCTTTTAGAGTTTTTGCTGTAAATTCTCGTAAATTCGAGCATTTGCTCAAGTAAGTACAAGTCGTACACGTTATTCTCGTCCGCGAAATTAAGCCAACAAACAGATATTAAAACCTCGAAAATCGGTGGGCGAAGACGTTATTTGAAGCCAGGACTATTGTTATAGAGATGACGTAATGGATTCAACTAAGGCCTATTGCAAACGTCAAAGTTTGCATGTTTCCATTCTAATTTGAATGACCTAAACTCTTTGTTTATGTTTATTTGCGTGAGGTTAGGCACATGAAAAGTTTCGCGTCTGAAACAGGCCTTAGATGTTGTTTGCGTTATGTATAAACAGTTTTGGCCGAGGATTCAGGTTGTCTTCAAATTGGTTGCTCATTCTATTTCCAATTTTTTATTGTACATCAAGATAATATTTACAACTTACAAGGTAGCGATGTTCGTGTCAACACCGAATATCTCGACATATCGTCTTTAATTTTATTACTTTGTGTTCTTTGTGATACTAAACTTATTAACAATATTAGTTAACATACATTATAGAATATATTAGGTGACCCATGCAAGCTCGAAGAGTTTCTCTAAGAAAATCCCTATCCAATTAAATTTGAGTTTCATAACGAAGTGACAGTCTTATAGTAGACATTATGACTCTACGGTACTGTAACAACGATGTCATAAACTTAATTTAGAAGTCCTCATTGTTATTGTTGTTAAGCAAAATATTTGATAGTTTTCTTGCAATGTTTTTCTCATTTGTTGAAAAGCTATCTTAAATATTTGCTCAACAAATTTGACAGAGATTTTTTCATAATTTGTTCTTTTACAATTGATATGTACATTCGTTGCAGATGTTTTATAGCGCCTTGCTTGAATACTGTCGCACTGTATACATACTACTAAATCAGACGCCCAGTGCTTTTTCACTTGACAATTAGCATAAAATGCGTCTCAGCCAAACTTGAAACATCCTTCAAGCAAGTTCAAGCAGTTAATTTAACGGCAAAACTGATAATCGTCTTACAGTTCTCATATATATAATAATGTGACTGGTTTATACCAATATTATTCATCTTACATTTATAAAACATGGTTATCTATAGCAAGTACGTTCATAAAATATATTCATGACTCCGATTTTGGCACAACAAATTGCTTTTCATTAATGGACTCGCTTTATACTCTCTACAATCATTGCGTGCTGTACTTTGAAAAGATCAAATTTCGAGAAAAACTGCGTAAATTAAATACATGTCTGACTAATGACATAAGCCATAAAATTAATAATATAAGGGCACGAGAACAGCAGAGAGAAAAATTTCTGGTTCCCAAATGTGGCTTGAACCCAAACCTTTAGATTGCAAGTCTGACGCTCTGTCAGTAGACTTCACTGATCTGAAACTGTGAGTATTGAATTCAATGAGCCCATTTTCAAGCCAGAATATTTTTGATCATTTTTAATGAGATCAGATTTTTAAATCTGTTAAATTCTTGACTAGTCAAATCGTTAGTTGTTTCAATTAGTTATACTATGAGACTAATATTTTTTCCTATTTAACTTGCAAATATATAGCTTCCAAAATCTCTTCTAATGAGTTTTAGAACGTTTTAAACACCGCATAATGAGACTTATGGCGACCATATTAGTCAGTGACCTCGTTAGTTATCCACCGGCAAATTTAGGAAGAAAGAGAGGCCACTGGTGATAAATTCTCATCTAGACTGATATTTGTTCTTTCCCATCAATAACTAGAAAATTATAGAAGCTCTTTAAACATTTCACCAACACCACAGTAGATTTGTGGTGGTCACACAAATATGGCTGTCATTGGCTTCATTTATGCATAGCAGATGCACTATCCAGTCCTTGTTTTCAGATCAGTGGTAGACTTATCGCTGACCACTCATGTGACTCTAATGTATTCATGTCTGATGAAGTACTTTACTTGCATTCATTGCCAACTCTATAATTATAGGGATGACGTAATGGTTCAAGACGTCAATTTGATGAAAATGACTTAAACTTTTGTTTGTGTTTAAATAAGTCTAAAAGTTAGTATAATGACGTCATAATGATTCGATTCTGGTTGGCGGAATACAGAACTCTGAAATGTCCGTATCTGATTGGCTGAGTGGCTACAACCGTTCTCTAATGTAATTTTGGACCAAATGTTTAGAAATTACCAAATTGCAAAACAATTTTATATAAAATGGTTCATTCATCAGTATTCTTTATATAGAATTTCATGCTGATTAACATTTCAACTGTCAGCTAATGAATTGGCCCATATTTGAAGGAAAGCCATGCAGATATAGAACGCCTGGACATGATCAAATATAATAGCACACATTTCTATTGGATAGTATGGACAAGTATAAAAACGCTCAAGTTGTAACAAACCTGCAGCAGACTTGTACCAATGATGTTTCAACAACTTGTTATGAGGACGTGTTCGCACTGCTTGTTCCCATCTTGTTGACGAGTTGTCAACGGCTTGTTGACTCAACAGACTTGTTACAAATTGTTCCAACAAGTTGTTATCGTCCTTCAATTCAACAACTTGTTGAAAAGTTGTTGGTGACAACCCTGTAGCAACTTGATAAAATGACAACATTGTTACAACTTGTTGGGAAGCTTGCTACAAGTGTGTTACGAGATATTTACGTGTGTACCTCTTGAATATAAGTGACTTTTAGAAGCACCATTTGACGATTTCTGTCAAACCGCAAGTTGGCTCATGTTGTTTATGTTCTTTATATAAATCTATTATTGTTACTGAATTGTCACAGGAACTGTATGGGGTCTTAGAGATATATGGAAATATTGCGATTTATGATGACAGGCCGAAATTTGACTTCAAACATGTTCTCGTCTGATGGTCAAAACGCAAAAAATTCTACCTAATTTTTCAATAGGGCGCGATTATCTCACTTAGATACGCTCTTGGGTAATACAAAAAATAACATACACCAACAAAAAGACTGTCATGTGCAAAATGATATATTTTTTAAAAGATTACATGCTGAGCAAACTATAGTAGATTTGCATATCATGAAATGCATGAGTTCATTTACAAGGCATAAAAGAAGATACAGTTTATATAGCTATACATACATGTCAAGTGCAACAGATTAAATTTGGTGTAAATATAATAGATATTTAAGTTTAGTTGACACTAAAAGTAGAGCAGTTTATGTCCATATATCTGCTGATCTATTGTTATAACGTTGTTCTATATAACAATATTATAACATTAATGTTATAACCATTCTTTGATATGTATTACAAGACAAGAATATATACATAGACCAAGAATATATACAGTCTGGTTTACACGAATGAGATAAGTACAAGCAGAAATACAACTGAAATCGTTACCTCCGCGGCTTGCAAAGACAAAGCATGCAGAAATAATTATCTTTTGAAATGTGTTTTGTTTCGCTTTAGCCTATTTTATATGCTTGTGTTTATCTCGAAGCTATATAACGCGGTTCACTACATTTCTCTGTTTTGCCTTAAGAGTTAGGTTGGGGAGGTACAAGACTGTTTCTGTCGCTTGTGTGATGTTGAAGATTTGATAATGTTTTATAATGGAAGTACAATCTTATAATAGTCTTGAGGGCAAAAATAAACTCTTGTGGGTTGTGTGCTAACAACACTATGCGAAGAACGAGGAATATACAACTGGAAACAACTTGAGCGAGCCTAATTCTTCGTTCCGACAAAATCGATCCATTTGTTAACTCAGGAAATCTGAGATGATATACTTCCAAGAATGAAGGAATGTAGAACATTATTACAGCCAAGCAAATCGTGATTTGAACCAACACCGGGTCTGTTGCAATCAATTTCGTTCCTGATATCTCAATACCGTCGTAGATATCTAGTATTGCCGGGCAATATGGCAACAGGGCTTGTCCGCGATCCTCTTGGTCAATAGTGATGAAGGAGATTACTAGCAGTGGGAAAAGCGACATTAATATCATAAATGGAATTTTGTACTCAGTAGAGGTGGCATACTTCGAATTAATCATACTTTCATATCCACAGGCAATTGAATAGGCAATAAACAAGAAGGAGGAAACCACCAACATCCAATGGTCTATTTTGCCGAATTGTTTACCGACGAGTTTTTTCGCCTGAATGTGCGTAATATATGCAGCCGTGCAAACCAGAATGATCGCAGATAAAACGGCTGCTGGAATAATATTAATGAAATATTCCTTGACATCATACTTCATGCGATCCATGTCTACACTATAGAAGTAGACTAAGGCTACGAACGTGAGTGCAAGCAAAACACAAAAAACATTGGAACGATATTTAGACGACATTTTTCTCTTGGTATACTGTGTGCTATATGTCGCATTTAGATTGTCAGTGAAACTGCTTCCTATATTATTCAATCGTTACGTCATTTGTTATTATTATTATTATTTATTAATTCTCCATACATTTGGTTTTTCAGATTAATTTACATGTACAATTGTATCTAAATTATTCTATTATATATTTACAGTCTAAATCGATAATAAGATAAATTCATTAAGTTTTTAAGAGAAAAAGTTCAAGCAAATAGTTATAAAAACTTCTTTTAAAATCTTTAAAATTTTCATGCTCAGTAATATTACTAGGCAGAGAGTTCCAAAGGGACACTGCTCGGTATTCAAATGTTCGTTGTCTGGCCGCCGATCTAAAAGCTGTTTGACGACTGGTTTACTTTGCCCATGGTAATTACCACTGACCAGGCTCAATTCTGAGCCCGCTACATTTTTCAGTTTTACCGTTCCCAGGTTTTTGCAAAGTAAATATATTAGCTTTTAGAGTTTTTGCCGTCGTACACGGTATTGCCGTCCGCGAAATTAAGCCAACAAACAGATATTAAAACCTCGAAAATGTGGGCAAAGACGCTATTTGAAGCCAGGACTATTATTATGGAGATGACGTAATGGGTTCAACTATAAGGCCTATTGCAGACGTCAAAGTTTAATAATAATAATAATAATAAACTTTATTTCAGTGTCAAAGTTATTTAACTATTACAAGCTGATTGGTGACACTATTTAGAAACTATAATTTAAAATATATAATACAAGATACTATTTAATCCTATAATACTAATACTATATTTATATAAGTTGTAGAATGTTATTCATTGCAGAGATCACAACATCTGCAGTTGTTATCTAAAAGTCTCTCGATATCAGTCTTACGAATAGTGTTTTTAAATATATCTAGGCTAGCCGACATCCGAACCTGGTCACTCAACTTTGACCATAACACTGGTCCATAACACTGGTTTGCATGTTTCCATTCTAATTTGAATAAAACATCTCTTAATATCAGTAATATCACACTTCATGAGATAGATGATTCCCCTAATTAGGTTGTCTACGGCCACATGTATGAGTGCCGACAAAATTAAACAAATTTTCAACGACATATCTTGGTATGCTGTGCTTTAGCTAGGTTTCATTTAGACTAACCCAAATATGGTGAAATAGATACTTATATTATTTAATCGTTACGTCATTTTAAATCGTTTTCAGTGACGCCGTTTTAGGGACTTTCCCAGCTTCAAATCACGCCTCACGGCGCAAGCGTTGATTGGCCAACTTATGTCACGTGTAAAATTTCTCAGGTCATTGTAACTTAATATATACACTCTTAAGATATTTCAATTCTCTCGCATTTTATCGTGCGGCACAAGCAGGGCAAAGATTAATGATCAAAATTTGTTACAAATACTCGTTATTTCATACTTTGTATTTATTCTGTTTTGTTTGCACCCTATAAATATAGTAACTTTTTATTATTTTTGGTTTCTGGTTAAATTCTGATTTCCACATGCGGCCATATTGGTGTGACCTCATTAGTTATTCACCGGCTAATTTAGGAAGAAAGAGAGGCCATTGGTGATAAATTTTTATCTAAACAATATTTGTCCTTTCCCACCAATAACAAGAAAACTATAGAAGTTCTTTAAGCATGTTACCAACACCACAGTAGATTTGTGGTGATCACACCATTATCGCCATCATTGGATTCATTTATGCATAGCAGAGACACTGTCCAGTCCTTGTTTTCAGATCAGTGGTAGACTTATCGCTGACCACTCATGTGACTCTAATGTATTCATGTCTGGTGAAGTGCTTTACTTGCATTCATTACCAACTCTATAATTATAGCGATAACGTAGTGGTTCAACTAAGACCTATCTCAGACGTCAATTTAATGTAAATGACTTAAACTCTTGTTTGTGTTGAAACAATTTTAGTTTGCGGAATATAGAACTATAAAATGCTCGTCTCTGATTGGTTGCGACCATTCTCTAATATAATTTTGGACCAAATGTTTAATTTTACAATTAAGAGACAGCAAGTTGGCTCATGTTGTTTATGTTCTTTATATAAATCTATTATTGTCACTGAATTGTCACATGCAGGAACTGTATGTGGTCTTGTATGTTGACTTCAAACATGTTCTCGTCTGATGGTCAAAACGCAAAAAATTCTACCTAATTTTTTAATAGGGCGCGATTATCTCACTTAGATACGCTCTTGGGAAATACAAAAATAACATACACCAACAAAAAGACTGTCATTTGCAAAATGATATATTTTTTAAAAGATTACATGCTGAGCAACTATAGTAGATTTGCATATCATGAAATGCATTAATTCATTTACAAAGCATAAAAGAACATACAGTTTATATAGCTATACATAAATGTCAAGTGCAACAGATTATATTTGGTGTAAATATAATAGATATTTAAGTTTAGTTGACACTAAAAGTAGAGCAGTTTATGTCAATATATCTGCTGATCTATTGTTATAACATTGTTCTATATAACATTATTATAACATTAATGTTATAACCATTCTTTGATATGTATTACAAGACAAGAATATATACATAGACCAAGAATATATACAGTCTGGTTTACACGAATGAGATAAGTACAAGCAGAAATACAACTGAAATCTTTACCTCAGCGGCTTGCAAAGACAAAGCATGCAGAAATAATTATCTTTTGAAATGTGTTTTGTTTCGCTTTAGCGTATTTTATATGCTTGTGTTTATCTCGAAGCTATATAACGCGGTTCACTACATTTCTCTGTTTTGCCTTAAGAGTTAGGTTGGGGAGGTACAAGACTGTTTCTGTCGCTTGTGTGATGTTGAAGATTTGACAATGTTTTGTAATGGCAGTACAGTCTTATAATAGTCTTGAGGGCAAAAATAAACTCTTGTGGGTTGTATGCTAACAACACTAGGCGAAGAACGAGGAATATACAACTGGAAACAAATTGAGCGAGCCTAATTCTTCGTTCCGACAAGATCGATCCATTTGTTAACTCAGGAAATCTGAGATGATATATTTCCAAGAATGAAGGAATGTAGAACATTATTACAGCCAAGCAAATCGTGATTTGAACCAACACCGGGTCTGTTGGAATCAATTTCGTTCCTGACATCTCAATGCCATCGTAGATATCTATTATCGCCGGGCAATATGGCAACATACCTTGTTCGCGGTCCTCTTGGACAATATTGATGAGGGAGATTATTATCAGTAGGAAAAGCGACATAAATATCATAGTTGCAATTTTGTACTCAGTAGAGGTGGCAAACTTTGATTTAATCATACTGTCATATCCACAGTCAATTGTGTGGAAAATACAGTACAAGAAGTACGACAACAGCCAAAAATTGTCAATTTTGCTGAATTGTTTACCGGCGAGTTTTTTCGACTGAATCCACGTAATATATGCAGCCGGAACACACAGAATGATGAAACCTTTAACCGCTCCTAAACTGAAGTCAATGAAAGCTTCATTGACATCACGCTTCGTGAGATCCATGTCTACCCAACTGTAGTAGACTAATGTCACGAGCACGAGTGCACACAAAACAAGATGAAAACATAAACGATATTTCAACGACATTTTTCTCTTGGTATACTGTGCTTTAGCTATGTCGCATTTATACTGACCAAATATGGTGAAATACTTGCTTATATTATTCAATCATTACGTCATTTTAAATCCTTTTCCATGACGTCGTTTTAGGGACTTTCCAGGCTTCAAATCATATACGTCAGAGCGTTCATTGGTCAAATTATGTCACGTGTAAAATCTCTCAGTTCATTGCAAGTTAATATATTCAGTCTGAAAATTTTTCTCTCGGTTTTATCGTGCCATTTAAGCAGAGCAAAAATTAATGATCAAAATTCGTTACAAATACTCGTTATTTCATACTTTGTATTTATGCTGTTTTGTTTGCACGCTAAATATAGTAATTTATTTATTATTTTTGGTTTAACGTTCGGTTAAAGTTCAGGAAAAATTTCTGGTTCCCAAATGTGGCTTGAACCCAAACCTCTAGATTGCAAGTCTGACGCTCTGTCAGTAGACTTCACTGATCTGAAAACTAGAACTGGATAGAGCATCCTATTGAATTCAATGAGCCAATTTTCAAGACAGAATATTTTTGATCATTTTTAACAAGATCAGATTTTTAAATCTATCAAATTCTTGACTAGTCAAATCGTTAGCTGTTTAAATTTGTGATACTATGAAGCAAATATTCTTTCCTATTTAACTTGAAAATATATAGCTTCCAAAATCTCTTCTAATGAGTTTTAGAACGTTTTAAACACCGCATATTGGGGCTTATGGCGACCATATTAGTCTGACCTCATTAGTTATTCACCGGCAAATTTAGGAAGAAAGGGAGGCCACTGATGACCAATTCTTATCTATAGACAATATTTGTTCTTTCCCACCAATAACTAGAAAATTATAAAAGCTCTTTAAACATGTCCCCAACATCACAGTAGATTTGTGGTGGTCACACCAATATGGCCGCCATTGGCTTCATTTATGCATAGCAGATGCACTATCCAGTCCTTGTTTTCAGATCAGTGGTGGACTTATACGCTGACCATTCATGTGACCCTAATGTATTCATGTCTGATGAAGTGCTTTACTTGCATTCATTACCAACTCTCTAATTATAGCGATGACGTAATGGTTTAACTAAGACCTATTTCAGACGTCAATTTAGTGTAAATGACTTAAACTTTTGTTTGTGTTTAAATAAGCCTAAAAGTTAGAATAATGACGTCATAATGAATTCAATTCTGGTTGGCAGAATACCGAACTCTGAAATGTCCGTATCTGATTGGCTGAGTGGCTGCAACCGTTCTCTAATGTAATTTTGGACCAAATGTTTAGGAATTTGCAAAACAATTTTATATAAAATGGTTCGTTCATTAGTGTTCTTTATATAGAATTTCATGCTGATTAACATTTCAACTGTCAAGTTAATGAATTGACCCATATTTCAAGGGAAGCCATCAGATATATAGAACGTCTGGACATGATCAATATAATAGCACACATTTCTATTGGACAATATAGACAAGTATAAAAACGATCAAGTTGTAACAAAGCTGCAGCAGACTTGTATCAATGCTGTTTCAACAACTTGTTATCAGGATGTGTTCGTACTGCTTGTTCCCAGCTTGTTGACAAGTTGTCAACGGCTTGTTGACTCAACAGACTTGTTACAAATTGTTCCAACAAGTTGTTATCGTCCTTCAATTCAACAACTTGTTGAAAAGTTGGGAGTGACAACCTTGTAGCAACTTGATAAAATGACAACATTGTTACAACTTGTTGGGAAGCTTGCTACAAGTGTCTTACGAGATATTTACGTGTGTACCTCTTGAATATAAGTGACTTTTAGAAGCACCATTTGACGATTTCTGTTATTAAACATTTTACAATTAAGAGACAGCAACTTGGCTCATGCTGTTTATGTTTTTTTATATAAATCTATTATTGTCACTGAATTGTCACAGGAACTGCATGGGATCTTAGAGATATATGGAAATATTGCGATTTATGATGACACGCCGGAATTTAACTTCAAAACATGTTCTCGTCTGATCGTCAAAACGAAAAAAATTATACTTAATCTTTCACTTAGATTATCTCACTTAGATACGCTCTTGGGTAATACAAGAAATAACATACACCAACAAAAAGACTGTCATTTGCAAAATTATATATTTTTTAAAAGATTACATGCTGAGCAAACTATAGTAGATTTGCATATCATGAAATGCATGAATTCATTTACAAGGCATAAAAGAAGATACATGCAGCTTATATAGCTATATATACTTGTCAAGTGCAACAGATTATATTTGGTGTAAATATTGTAGATATTTAAGTTTAGTTGACACTAAAAGTAGAGCAGTTTATGTCCATATATCTGCTGATCTATTGTTATAACATTGTTCTATATAACATTATTATAACATTAATGTTATAACCATTCTTTGATATGTATTACAAGACAAGAATATATACATAGACCAAGAATATATACAGTCTGGTTTACACGAATGAGATAAGTACAAGCAGAAATACAACTGAAATCTTTACCTCAGCGGCTTGCAAAGACAAAGCATGCAGAAATAATTATCTTTTGAAATGTGTTTTGTTTCGCTTTAGCGTATTTTGTATGCTTGTGTTTATCTCGAAGCTATATAACACGGTTCACTACATTTCTCTGTTTTGCCTTAAGAGTTAGGTTGGGGAGGTACAAGACTGTATCTGTCGCTTGTGTTATGTTGAAGATTTGACAATGTTTTGTAATGGCAGTACAGTCTTACAAACGTCTTGAGGGCAAAAATAAACTCTTGTGGGTTGTATGCAAACAACACCAGGCGAAGAACGAGTAACATAAAACTGGAAACAAATTGAACGAGCCTAATATTTCGTTCGGAAAGGATCCATCCATTTGTTAACTCAGGAAATCTGAGATGATATATTTCCAAGAATGAAGCAATGTGGAACATTATTACAGCCAAGCAAATCGTGATTTGAACCAACACCGGGTTTGTTGCAATCAATTTTGTTCCTGTTATCTCAATACCATCGTAGATATCTATTATCGCCGGGCAATATGGCAACATACCTTGTCCGAAGTCCACTTGGTCAATAGTCATGAGAGAGATTACTAGCAGTGGGAAAAGCGACATTGATATCATAAGTGCATTTTTGTGCTCAGTAGAGGTGGCATACTTCGAATTAATCATACTGTAATGTCCACAGATAATTGCATAGCCAATAAAGAAGAAGAACATCAACACCAAATACCAATGATCCACTTTGCTGAATTGTTTACCGACGAGTTTTTTCGCCTGAATGTGCGTAATATATGCAGCCGGGCCACCCAGAATGATCGCAGATAAAACGGTTGCTGGAATAATCATAATGAAATATTCCTTGACATCATACTTCATGAGATCCATGTCTAAACTATACAAGTAGACTGAGGCTACGAACGTGAGTGCAAGCAAAACACAAAAAACAGTGAAACGATATTTAGACGAGTGAAACAGATTCCTATATTATTCAATCGTTACGTGAAATAGATTGTCAGTGAAACAGATTCCTATATTATTCAATCGTTACGTCATTCTAGATCGTTTTCAGTGACGTAGGTTTAGGGACTTTCCCAGCTTCAATTTACGCGTTGATTGGTCAAATTATGATTGTAGTTATGTTTTAAAAGGTCGAAATTTAATACCCGACTAGCCTGCGTGCAGTCCGCAGGTTACTACCTGACGGGGAATGGATTTGTGGCCGTTGAATAAAGGTGGCCGTAGGAATGTTAATAGTTTTCTTTGGGTGGTGTCAATTTTTTTTTTCAAATAACATTAATAATTCATAAACCTTTAGCTCATACGTTACGTGAACCACAAGCAGCCCAATCTCGTAATGGTTTATATTATGGCGGCCATAATGAATAGTCCGTGAATATGTAATGTATATTTTTTTAGCTTAGCTATAGCGAACCATTTATCCGTGATATCATTTGCTGTGAAGTCAGTGACAACATATATGTGGAGGATTGTTCGGAATGGGGGTATAAAATTGTATGTGACTATGTGAGAGTTAGTATGCATGCATATATTGTAATTATAGAAGCTGTTTTCGTTATGTTAATAATGTTTTTATATTTATTTTAATATCTTTATATTTATTTTTAATATATTTTTAATATCTTTGAAAAGCACCACTGACGCTGAAGGGTCACCGTTAACAAATAAATTGAAATAATAATAAAAAATAATGATAATGATGTAAAGAATATTAATGAGACGCTTTTGAAGTCGTTCAATAAACATGCGTGTTTCATTCGGTCTAAACCACTCGCGCTGAAACCTATAATGAAACACTTCTGCTCGTTTATTAAACACTACTTAAATAGCGAGAGTCAGTAACAAAAATCTTAAATAAGACCATTAAATATCTTTGGTAAGAATGGCGTCATCAGTCTTGACGAAAAAATGACATATGTAATTATAATGTTGTGTCCAACGACGGAAACCCATAGTTACTGGCCATCCACAGCAGGTACTGACAATATATTTGCGTGTCACATGCAGTGAACTTTACTTCGACAAGCAGGTCTTGAACATATAGTTTATGTTGACAAAGCGAAATTTTATTCAAATCAAGTTTCCATTCAGGCATGAGTTCACTCGTATGACGAAAATGTTCTGCCACCTGCCGGGGGAGTGATGATAAACCAAAACTTGTTTTATGATAGTCAGATATGGGTAATGCAGAGCATATACAGTCAGAATAATATAACCAATACACGAGATAGTACATTTTGGCTTTGGTTTTTGCATGCAAGACCTTTTTCAAAACATTTAACGATGTGTTTATCACATCCACATGCAAAATGAACATTAATTTTTAATGTGACTATATATCAGTATGGAAGATTGAAAATCAGAAAATATAAAACAAAGTTTGTAACATACAGTATATAAATACAGACCATATAAATATACCAAAAGAAATACAAATTGCGCGTAAACTTGGTGGTTTAGGTCAATCTTTATGACGCTGAGTATAGTTGGAGTGGAAGAATCGCTAATGATATCATCCTCGCATTTCTGAGCTCGGCAGAGGTTGCTGACTTCGATTCAATCATAATTTGATATGTGCGGTTAATTGTACCGAGAATAAGCGTCCAATGTATTTGCAATAAGTATGGGCTACTTTATTGGCTACTTTACTGGGCTACTTTACTGAGCAGGTCACCGGCGAGTTTTTTTGCCTGAATCCACGTGATATACGTAGCCGGAACAGCCAGAATGATCCCGTATAAAACGAAGTATACAAACTTGATTCGCATATACTCCTTGACACCGTACCTGACTCATTAATTGGCAGTACCCTGCGTCCCTACCACTGACGAGTAAAATTGTCTAACATTAAAATAATAAAGTAGGGCGCATCTGGGCACATTGCCAGCTAATGGGTTAACAAGAGACACTGGCAGATAGTTTTGTTAGGCCATTAACTCAGTGCCCTAGCACTGACGATTGAGTAAAATTATCCGGCGTTAGACAGAATAAAATACTAAATTAGGATGCATCTGGGCGCATTGCAAGCTAATGGGTTAATACTGGCTGTAGTTCATATTTATACTAAAAGTTATAGAATTCTTACACAGAAATTTGAAATTGTATTTACTTGAGAATTAAATCTATTTTCAGTAATATTATAAAAATAGGAATTGCCAAGTCAAGAGAGAGTGGAGTACAATTAAAGATGCATTCATGCCCCTGATAGACTCTATATATGAATTTTTAGTTTCAAGCCCCTTTGCTTTTTTATAAAGTTGGTCTTAACCCCCTTCTCAGAAGGAAGATTTTGCTTCATGACCCCCTCAAATAGCCTCCGCCCCCCCCCCATGACACATACTTAATGACCGCTCCCTAAGCAATGTTTTTACTAGATTTTAGCGTCTAAATTGTTTGCTAGCTGGATCTCAGTTGAACTAATGACACTCAATGACAAGCTGGAGAAGCTGAGCCCTTTCCAAGGCAGGGTCGTTGTCTGGGTTGAAATGTTTGAATCAGAGCTAATCGTCATTGAGTTTATCGGTAGTTCAACTAGCAGTTTTTATCGATACATATATCTTGTGAAGCACATTTTGATCAAACTGATTCAGGGATAGTGCTATGTTTTTACATTATTGTTGTAATTTGCAAGAATCTTGACCAATCGAAGAAAAGATATAGAAAGACATGTTTGACTAAATTATTGAGGTACATTGTCACAGAGTTCAGTGTTTTTAACCAAGTCATAGAGTAAATATTAGATAGAGGGTTCACTCTCGTCGGAACCGTTGAAGTTTTTGGGGTCGCGCATATCGCATTACGCATGTTGGCCGCCATTGCTCTGGCCAGTCAATTGCTTTTTCTGGCCAATAAGCACGCTGAACTGGCTGGTCCGCCATTACTCTGGCCAGTAAACTGCATATTTTTGCATAAAAAACCGAGGACACGTTGCACCGCTGAGTGGCCCTTCTGTATACATCTTTATTCTGTGACCAAGTGTCTTATAGTCAACTCCTAAACTGCATACTTCAAAATAAGCATTCCAAATTAATTCTGTGCGCATGATTCAGGTTACCGAGACATCTCTCTTAGGCAGATACTTTTGATGTATTGAAATAAGTCACAGATATTGACTCGGTGAAATTGTGTTTATTTCATGAGACGGAGTACAGAAAAACAACAACAAAAGGACAGTTTATAAAGAGATTATAATGCCGTTACATCATAAGGATCTAATCAACAACATCGCTTGGCTTCTCTATTATATTTACTGACATATTTCAATGCATCAAAAGTATCTATAATGCATGTGTGATTGTAAACTATACAATTGTGAGAAGATGCAAATTGATGAGCCTTTGTCCCCATGCAAGCGGCCTTTCATCTAATTTAAGGCACCCTAAATCCCATACTGAAAACAAATTGCTGACTGCAACCACGAAGGCATTCAAGCCATTCTCATCATTTCCTTTATAACTATCTACCGAATAACTGGTTGAACGAGATTTGAATACATTCTTGACCATTTTCAACATTTCTGACTTACATTGAACTGAATATACACCATTTTAGAAGCACGTGTATAATATTTGATGGCTTCGAAATTGCCAAATATTTTGAAGATCAAGAAAGATAAGACTGGAAAACATTATATGCTTGTCCGATGGTAGGATTTTATGTTGGTATTACATTGGGTATGAAATATATATACGATATAAATGTCGATCTCCGTAAAACATCTTCGCTATTAAAGCTGAAATATCTAGCTGATGTAAAGGTAAATATTTGCAAGTACTGTAGTATGTCATTCAATTCTGGCGCGACATTGGATGGAGGAATCTTAAAATATATTAATTGTTTTCTATTTAAAGGCCTACTCTGGGCGCCAATGTCGCCGCGATTAATTGCGATAATATAGGCGATATTGGGTGATTTTAGGCGACATTCTGTGATATTGGGGTATATTATAGGCGATTGTAAGCGACATTTGGGGGCCAGATTAGGCCTTTTGTTCACCGACAGTTACATAATGTTCAAAGATTGTTCAAACATGCAGGAACATTTCAGAGCTCTATATTTCGTGCATAGATCGATATCACTTGAAGTTTTTTACTTGTATTCAATAGAGATGAGTCGTAATGAATTCATGTAAGGCCTTTTGAGACGTCAAACTTTACATGTGCGAATCTATAATGTAAATGCCTAAACTCTTTGTTTGTGTTTATTTGCGTGAGGTTCGGCGCAGACGAAAAGTTCCACGTCTCAATTCAAACAGGTCGTTATTTATAAACGGTTTAGCCGAGGTTGTCGTGGGCAAGATTGAGGTTGTTTAAAATTGACTGCTCATGAATTTCATATTTTTGAAAACTGATAACATGCCCATGAGCAAACCATACAGTAGATTTGCATATTATGAAATGCATGAGTTCATATATACAACACAAAACAAAGCTTCTGTTTATTGCTATAATATATACATGTCAAGTGCAACAGATTATAATTGCTGTAAATACTGTAGATATATAAGTTGAGTTGACACAATGAAATGAGAGCAGTTTATTTAAATACCTGCTGACTTGTCTTTATGAAATAGTATCTATAATAATGATCCATTCTTTCGACATTCTTTGACACAAAGTCCAAAGTCACGAATGAGATAAGCACAAGCAGAAATACAAGAGAAATCTTAGTCACATCAGCCGCTCATCGACTTGCAAAGACAAAGCATGCAGAAAAAAAATCATTTGACTTTTGAAATATGTTTTGTTTAATCTTTACTTATATACTTACTAGATGTCTGTGCTAATGCGCTTGGGTTTATGTCAAAGCTTTTACCTTTTATCGCACACTTTATTGGCATTGCATCTCTTTGTTTTGCTTTTTGCCTCTTTGTAATTCTTGCTCTAATCTAACACATGCATGCATGTATGTAATATATTGTTATAAAGCTAGCTCAACTTAATATATAGATTGCCGAGGTACAAGGCTACTTTAGACAAGAATTTTTTCATGATGCTCATGCCGATTCGACAATACTTTGATTAGATAGTATAGCCGTACAATAGTCTTGACAGCGAAGACAATTTCAAGAGGGTTGTACGCAAACAATACCAAGCGAAGATCCAGGAAGATACAACTGGTGACAAATTGAGCGAGCCTAATTCTTCGTCCCGAAAAGATCGATCCATTTGTTAATTCAGGAAATTTTAGATGGTATATTTCCAAGAATGTAGGAATGTAGAACACGATAACAGCCAAACAAATCGTGACTTGTAGCCACACAGGGCTTGTTGGATTCAATTTATTCGTTGTCAACATCTCAATTCCGTCGAAGATATCAACCATAGCCGGGCAATAGGGTAAAATATCTTGTCCATCTTTGCTTAACTCGTGCAGTAGGTTTACTGGTATCAGCGAGATCAATATAATAGTTAAAATTTTGAACTTGCTAGAGGTACCTAATTTCGGTTCAGTCAAAAATATTCCACAGCCGATTGCATTGAAAATGAGCGCTGAGAAAGAGAACAACAAGAACCAATGCAGGTCCCATTTGGCTATACTGAATTGTTCACCGA
This sequence comes from Trachythela sp. YZ-2020, assembly GCA_016169945.1. Classification (NCBI taxonomy): domain Eukaryota; kingdom Metazoa; phylum Cnidaria; class Anthozoa; order Malacalcyonacea; family Clavulariidae; genus Trachythela; species Trachythela sp. YZ-2020. The sequence continues at coordinate 2,215,291 of JADLSH010000157.1, forward strand.
CAAATCGTTTCGTCTGAATCTGCGTAAAAACAGCAAGCAGAAAACTCAGAATGATCACAAATAAAACGACATTTGGAATTACTCTCATGAAAAATTCCAGTGGATCAAGCTTTCTGAGATCGATAATTACACTACACCAGTAGACCCAGACCACGAGCGGGATTATAAAAGAAATCAGATCGTATTTCCACGACATAGTTTTCAGGCGGGTATTCTGTGCGTTAGCCATGTAGTATTTAGAAATGTAGCGTTAGGAAACCATCATGATATAGTTGGATACTCTAGAAAATTGCCGTAATTATTTTCCACTTATACCTTGTCACGCGACATGAAAGGAAATGCAAATTGTCGAATATGTTAGAGGAAAATACTGCGTATAGCAAAAAAATGAAAGAAACCCTACCTGCATGTATTTTTCAATAAGCATGCCCCTTCCACTCCTGCATAATCGGTTTTGGAAACTTGTTAATACAATTTTCTCAACGAAAGCTCAATCTATACCATCACCTCGTCTACTTTTAAATTGGATGATCAACTTTTAACAAACGATCTTACAATTGCAAATAATGCATTTTCGGTTCATATTTTACTAAAATTGCTTCTACAATTGAATCTCAAACTATACTGCTAAAGGATTTTTCTTGGGGCTATTATATACCGGTTATCAATTTTGTTTGGGGTTCTTTTGTGGCAAATTTTCTTGGGATTCTTGTGTGCTTGAATGTGAATAAATTTTGATTGAAAGGTCTTCGAGAAATTAAGTTCTAAATGTGAACAAATACTATTGCTCTACGTTACATCTGTCCAAGAAGCTGATGTTCTAAAGGAACTAAAACCTTGTTAAAAGAACAATGAAGCTGTTGGTCCGGATACTTTGCCTTCGCGTCTATACTGAAGGACACTTCAAAACAAATATGTAAACCACTGACTCATATTATTAACTTGTCTTTACATGCAGGCGTTATCTCTCAGGAATTCAAAGAGGAAAATGTTATCTCAATATTCAAGCTTCTGAGAGCCACAAGCACAGCAGCCCTGGGTACGAGGTTGCTCTCCGTTATAAGTGAGTATTGATTATATTTTTCGACGTATTCGTATACCTGACTCTTCCACATTCCCTCAAAAATCGCTCCGATAAATAAATAAATGTTCTGTTCGAGCAATGACCTATGGAAATGCTCTAACAGAAAAGTCAGTATTATACAGTCAGTCTGTATAATTTGAAAGTAGCGCTCACCCCTATTGGCTGCTAAATCTGGAAGCAACGGGGGGAGCTTCTTTCGGAATTCTACATAATTATATGCCGATGCAGTGGGTTGAGGTTCAGAGATTCAGCATTTTGTTTAGTGCATTTTATATTTGAATGAAGGTAAAAATTCAAACAAACCTTGCAGATACAGCTAGTGGCATGGTAGTATGGGAGTTTCGACTACGCATCCATGCACATGATGCGTTCTGCGTCGGGATAAAATTGCAGTTGAATCGTAACATGTAGCTGAGACTGGAAGAATTCAATTATGTATATAAAAGTATTCAACCGTACAATCATCTATTTGTGTTTTACAGGTAGCCACAATAGAACTGTCCATTAAATATTATTTGTGCTATAGCATATTTGTCCTCTGTGTAAAACAACCGTGCGGAAACTAACTGTTCTTCGAGCAACTTTGCATATTCAAATGATGATTTAACAGTTGAATATTTTGATAGGCATAATTATTTTAATTCTTCCAGTCTCAGCTCCATGTTACGATTCAACTGCAATTTTATCTCGACGCAGAACGCGTCAGTTGAATGCGCAGTCAAAACTCCAAACTTTCGTTATTGAGTGGTCTTGACTGTTTGCAGTTGAAACATGTAGAAATAGTATTGGAAAGGAAGTGGAGTAAAATCCGTAATTTCTGGCCATGACATGAGCTAAAATCTAAGCACATCCACAAACGTATTTATACTATAACTATAGTTGTGCATACTGTCTAAACAAATTTAACTTCTGAAGTTAAATTCATATCTTAATTTCATTTAACATTGCATTACTTTTGCATCATATTAACTAGAGTTACTAAACTTTGTAAACTTTAAAGTCGTAGAGACAATTGCAGTATAATATTAAGCCAGGGCCTTTTTTAACTAATAAACTGAGGTGCCAAAGCCCCCCCCCCAGTCCCTATGTTGGCCCTCCCAGTAAACTATTTAGCCGCCCCCCCCCGGCCCCCCAGTGAAGGTCCCTTTTGTCTAAAATAAAAGCAAGAAAGAGGAAAATGATTTTTTTCAGAAGAGTGTTATACTATTCGCACAACAAAACCTTGCTTTTATATTGAAAGTTCAGTCTGCCTGGATGAGAATATGCAGGAAATCAAGCCACAGAGGCTCAAGAATACGAAAATCTTCTGTGTGAGTACCCCCATACAGCGTCATACACCTCTACTTTACCCCCTCCTTGTTAGGTCTCTTTTCGTCGATGCCCCCCCCCCCCCCAACGCCGCTGACGAATTCTTAAAAAAGGCCCTGCATTAAGCGTAGAGGTTAAAGCTGTAATTTATGTTTTTACAAGAATTGCACCGTCTTTTTATCATAAAACAGCAAAACTGAATCTTGGGCAAACCTTGTTTTATACAGAAGACAAATATCTTTCATTTTCCTCCCTGTTTCCGAAAAGTCGTTGCTCAGGACAAAAATATCGAAGGAATCTTCTATCTGGCCTTTCCACGCTCCCGTAGTCTCGACCAACTTAAAACTGTCGATTTTTGACTTCACCTCGTTCTGGACAAAATTGTCGATATCTTGCTGAGGAATTTTCGTATTTCCAGACATTTTCCCAAACGACGCTGTGAACGAGTACCATTGGCTGGTTTGGGAATGAAGTAAAGAACGCTTGGGTTGCTTGTGACCTTTGGACGCTGAGCTGTGCGCAATAGCTGAACATAATACAATCGCGAAAATGAACACATGAGCTGCTTCACACTAAAATTGAAAAGAAATCAAAACACTCAATCAAGTATAAGCTGCTAGAAATATGCTGTTTTAAAACAAAGTGCATAAATTGTTAAACTAGTATTCTAAATTTTCAGTCAAATCATTCGGCATCTCGCTCGACAAAGCTGAGCGATGGAAATTAAGAGCGAAAATTGTATACATATTTTAGATCTAACCAGAAGTAGTTGCGAAATATGTTACCATAGCAACGGTAATGACGTCACTTTTGTGAACAATTTTCAGCCCTTTAGAATGTTGCTCAAGATAAGTCATGCAATTTGCGCTTTCCAACAAGTCAAAATTATTCAAAAAGAGTGATTTAAACCATAAATTTTTCGTATTTTAAACGGGAGCCACCTTAATCTTTAATGCTTATGCTTAGAAGTCTGTGCTAATGCGCTTGCGTTTATGTCGAAGCTTCTATTGGACACGTTACTGCATCTCTTTGTTTTGCTTTTTGTGTCTTCATAATTCTTGCGCTAAATTGCTAATCTCACACACGTATTATATTGTTAACCTAGCTCAACTTATATATAGATTGTTGAGGTACATTTCTCTCGAGAGATTTTAAGCAATATTTTTCCTGATACTACGAATTCGAAAATACTTTGTAATAATAGTACAATCTTACAATAATAGTCTTGGCAGCGAAGACAATTTCTTGTGGGTTGTAAGCAAACAATACTACGCCAAAAACGAGGAACGTACAACTGGAAACAATTTGTGCGAGCCTAACTCTTCGTTCTGAGAAGATCGATTCATTTGTTAATCTTGAAAAACGACCAATTATCAGATGGTATATTTCCAAGAATGCAGAAATGTAGAACACGATTACAGCCAGACAAATAGAGATTTGTATTCCCACCGGTTTTGTTGGATTCAATTTATTCGTTGTCAGCATCTCAATACCGTCGAAGATATCTGCCATCGCCGGGCAATATGGTAAAATACCGTGTTCACTTAATTGGCTAAACACGTACAGTAGTTGTACTGGTAGAACGGAGGTTAATATAACAGTTAGGATTTTTACCTTGGTCGAGCTATAAGCTAATTTCGGTTCAGTCATAGTTATTCCACAGCCGATTGCATTGATCAACGAGAAATAGTTAAACAAGAACGAATGCAGTTCCCCTTTGGCCTCGCTGAATTTGACACCGACAAATTTTTTCGCCTGAATCCGCGTGAAAAAAGCAGCCAAAAAATTCAGAATGATCACAAATAGAACGATTATTAGCATTACGACTATGAAATATTCCATTGGATCATGTTTTATGAGATCGATCCAGACCACGAGCGCAAAGTATAATATACAACCAATTATTCCGGGTTTCCACGACATAATTATCCGCGTATTCTAGCTGTGCTTTAGCTATGTAGCATTTAGAAATATAATATTAGCAAACGATGTTATGATATAGTTCGTTGCTCCAGGAAATAACCGTAATTATTGTAGTCTTACTGTCTTCTGTAAAAACCACTTGACAATCGGACGTCATTTAATAAATGAAAATATTTCCCGCTAAAATTTCTTCTATAATTATATCCCAAACTATATGCTGCTAAAGGATTCTCCCAGGGGCTATATTGTATGCCGCCTATGAATTTTGCTTGTGGTTCTCTTGTGGCGAATTTCCTTGGGGTTCTTGTGTGCCTGAATGTGAACAAATTTTGATTGAAAGGTCTTCGAGAAAGTTCCAACTATGAATTGAAACCTTTAGTAAGGAACAATGATTACTGCTATTACTGCTTACAAGATGAATGATGTTCCTCTCAAAACAACTTCCTGCGAACGGGATCTTGGCGTTTTTGTCTCCTCGGATCTCATGTGGAAGGAACAGGTGTTGGACCAAACTGCACGCGCAAACAAGATGCTTGGGTATGTCAGAAGGAACACGCGTCATATTGACCGTGTACCGATAAGAAAATCAATATACCTTTCAATAGTTCGTCCACATATAGGTTATGCCACGCAGGTTTGGCGCCTCAATCAATTGAACTAATATTAAAGCTCGAAAGGATTCGAAGACGCGCTACTAGATACATCTTAAACCTGCCTTTCAGCAGCTCTGTTAGCTACATATCAAGGTTGCAGTCTCTGTCACTTTTACCGATATGCTATTGGTATGAGTACTTAGATCTAGTATTCTTTTTTAAGTCTACACATGGGTATGTGAATTTAAGTTCAAGTTTTAATCCAAATGTGCGTAGTATATTAGACGTACGCGATCGTCTGCAAATAATATGGCGGTAAAACGCTCTCCTTCGCAGAGGCTTGGATAAAAAAAATTATAAAAGGATACGCTATAAATATTGGATAATAAATAAAAGAATGCGCTAGATGGTAATAAACAAAACGCGCTAAATGGTAATATAATGAGGAAACCGCTGACATCTAGCGCATTCTTTTATTTATTATCCAATATTAGCGTATCCTTTTATAAAAATTTTTTATCCAAGCCTCTGCGAGGGAGAGAGGCGGTAAAATATGACGTACCGAAGAGTAAAAGAACAACACATCAACGCTCTTATATGGTTAGAGTTACACGCACCTGGAACATACTGGCAGATCATCTGCACACCTCCACGGACAGCTTAGGCACATTCAAACATTCCCTTCTAAATTATTACATTACTGCCCTTAATTCCAATTTTGACATTGATAATCCAAGAACGTTCAAGACCATTTGTTACAAATGTAACACTGCTCGCTGTCTTGATCGCTAAATTACTTGCTGCTTTTAATCATTTTGTCTTATCATAATATTTGTATTTTAACTAGGATTTAGAAACTATTTCGGGTCCGCTGTTATTGGCATATGCTGTTGCGGATACCCTGCCTTGTTCGTTTGTTTGTTTGTTTGTTTGTTTGTTTGTTTGTTTGTTTGTTTGTTTGTTTGTTTGTTTGTTTGTTTGTTTGTTTGTTTGTTTGTTTGTTTGTTTGTTTGTTTGTTTGTTTGTTTGTTTGCTTGTAATTTGTAAAGTATTTGGGTTTTTTGGGTCTTTTTGTATTGTAAGAGGCGAAGCTTTTAAATAAATAAATAAATGAAGCAGTTGCCGTGTTGGTCCGGATAATTTGCCTTCGCGTATACTGAAAGACACATATGAAAACCACTGACGCATATTATTAACCTGTCTTTACATTCTATAGCCTTATCTCTCAGGAATTGAAAGAGGCAAATACCCCAATATTTATATATTCAAGTCTGGTGACAGATAAAATTTTAACAACTCTCGGCTGAATTATCTTTATCATAACTATAGCTAAGCCAATAGCCGTTCTGAAACCAATCTTTATAATAATTAGAAGAGCAGAGCACATTCAATGAACTCCATGACAACTTCAAATTTTTGTATGTAAATTACTAAAAATACTGATTCATTCATTCAAAACATTTTCTCGTCTGTGCTTTAACACGGCAAAAAAATCTACGTAATTTTTCAATAGGGCGCGATTATCTCACTATAGTACAGATATACGCTCTTCATGGGTAATGCAAAACTAACATAGATAATGCACATACCAAGCAAACTGCGTAGATTTGCATAGTGAAATACCATGCTTGCATGCATATACAAGCCACGGCCGTGAAAGGACAAGTTTCTGTTGCCTATAATTGATTCTATAAACAGTTTTTGGGCTTTGCCTTTGGTAAAAGGAATTGCTCAACGTGGTTTGACAGTATTATCTAATGTAGGTTTTGAATAATATATAATTTTTGTTCATGACAAAGCAAAATTTTACTCATGTTTCATGCATTCACGTCTGGCCACTGATAAATGAAAGTATTGTGCTTTATGGCTAAACCAGCACTGTTTTCGGACTATTTTTATGATCGTATATATAGGTAATGCAAGACATAGATTAATTCTTACCATAAAATAATCCCATCTCAGTTATTTATCACTATTGGCATATTGTTTGTTTGCCACAACGATCGTGCACTACTAGATAATGCGCTTGCCAATCTAGACTTTCATGCATGTGCATGGCACAGATCTAGATATTTCAGGCTTCGCGCCGTTACAATTCAACCGACCTACCACGAAACGAAATTTATGATAAACGTTGTCGGCGGATAGCATTAATTAATTGATATATAATTTGTTTTATTTTGCCGTAAAGCTGTTGTTATACATACACTATAGAAATGTCAAGCTATATACAATGATGCATGCTCAAAGGACAAAGACAAAATATGCTTTGTGGGCATTTATTTTCATCATACGATTACGATTCCCGCCTGGTTCATCCTTCGCAAAAATGTGCTTTCACCAAATCGACACCAGAGACAGTGTGTGACAGTGTCAAAGACACAATTTTTATTCAAAAGTCATCTCGATAAAGCTGCTTCTGCTGTATCGAAAGGCGCCAATTTAACCAGCTATTAACTCATGCAGGAAATACCGTTTTCTCGCCGTATAGCTATATCTTAATTCGATGTTCAAGATATGTCCGTATACATGCAGTATTTGCTAAGACAGGAATTGGTTGGCGTGTAATAGTTTAGAGCTGTGAATGCAGATCAATATTAAGACCTCAACTATAGTCTTACTGGTAGACAGGAGACCCCATGCATGACAAGCAATTCTTTGTAATGCACTGTAAAAAGATTTGGTTAAAACAAGCCAATAAGCTATAATTTAATAATCATTTTGAATGTCTGCATGGTGAGTTATTTTTGACCATTTTTTTACAAGATACAATCATGCAGACCTATGTAATTTAGATAATACGCTATATAATAACCCATGTCACTGTTAGTATACCTTACTCAAACTATCATATTATATGTTTATATATCAGTATAGTGTGAATATATAATTCAACTTAAGCACAACAAGATTATATATTATATTACAACAGTACAACGCGGCGTCACCGAACGGTTGATGGAACTCAGTACCACCTGAAGATTGCTTCATCGCATGAAACAGGCTGTAGTCAGGGTTCGTACAAAACTTGAAAGTCCTTGAAATAAGGTCCTTGAATTTGAAAACAAATGACTTCCGGTTTCTGTCTATATAGATAAAGCGAATATATAGTTTTCGCTTACCTCACTACAACTGTAATCGGAAGCACTCGTCAGACAGGCAGACTGACCTCCGCAACTTTTGCATGCACATAGTAGAATCTTACAAATGTCTTCATAACGAACAATAAATCAGTAAGAGCAAAATCGTACAGAAGCAATGCAAGGCGAGCCAGAAGGAACAGACAAATGAAAATGAATTGAACAAGTCCAACGCTTCGCTGCGAGCAGATCTGTCCATTTCTTAATTCAGGAAATCTGAGATGATATATTTCCGAGAATGACGAAATTGAGAACAGAATGACAGCCAAGAAAATCATCACGTTGACATTCCGTGGATTATTTCCATTCATTTTCGATGTGAACATCTCTATGCCATCGTAAAGATCAAATATTGCCGGCCAATATGGCCGCAAAATAAGTTCCTGTGGGCCAAACATCTTGAGTTGATACAGTATCTGCAGTGGTAAGGGCCACAAGTAAAATGAAACTGTTCTTTTGAAACCTAACAGTGAATCAGAAGTGACAAACTTCTCGTGATCATCAGTCACAATAACAAATCCAAAAAGCAGCGTATAGAAAACGAACACCGTGAATAGGGATAACAACATCCAATGCTTCCATTTAGCACTACCAGCTAGATGCTTTGCGCGAATGTACGTGACAATCAAAGCTGGCGAAACAACAATAATACACACCACAATTGTAAGGATATAAACTCCTGACGATAGCATCGTAACGATGTGAGCCAGAACGGGAAGTGATATGAAATAGAAGAAATGGCAAATATATATCATAAACGCCATTTTTTTTCGGTGAACCTTGCTCGGTAGCGCTGTAACAGTGAGTATGATGAAGTTGTTTGAGAGCATATTATTATTGCCTATTTGGTCGTAAGGTTACGTCATTTTGACATCATTGTCTATAACTGTGCTTTAGTTATCAGGCCATGGGACTTCCCTTGCGCAAACCATGCATGCATTAAATTCATGCACATTTCAAATCAGCAAAATCTTTGTATTGGACACAATACAAACAGTACATCGCAGTACTCGTTCGATCAGCTTCGATGGGGGTCTTATCGCTGCAATTACGATAACATGTTTGAAGTAATTCTGGAACATTCGCGCGATTGTTTATGGTGCAACTTCCATATACGCTTGGCTTTTATACGATTGACATTCATGCAGTTACTGAGCCGTTTTTACGACAATTGGCAATGTTCTTAGGAAGTGATAACAATAACGGGAAGAAATTACACAGTATACACATTGTGTCTACTGCACTGACTTTGTCAGTGTCTTTAAATGCTGGCTAAGCCTATAAGATGAAAACAATCTACAATATTTAGTGGATATATTTATAATATTTCCTTCATATAATTTTACTTCCAACGCTCTCTAAGCCTAGGCATTCTTAACCATGTGTTTATTCAAAAGAAAACTGATTTGGTTGGAAAAATTTACGCTGAAGTACAGTATAAATGTGACTGCATTATAAAAATGAAATGGCACACTTTACCAACAAAGAAAGGCTCAATTGCCAACATACCGAAATTCGACAACAAAATCTTCTGTTTCCGGTCAGCGCGCGCGTCATTTTTAACTGTGCGCGTCAGCGTGTTTTTTGTTGTTGCAAATACGGTCCATCAATATCCTTGCAAAATGAAGTGCTTTTAAATAAAAATTTTATTCTATTAAACCTGCAAATTTAGTGACAGTTTAGCATTAAAAGCAGAAAAAATGACACTATACACTTCATGAAAAATAGAAAAATACTCACCCAATTTTCCAAAAAAGCGCCTCCTTAGAAAGGAAATAAGGGCGAAGAAAAAAAGCCGCGTCACCTCGTAAATTCTGGGGTTTTATATAAGCAGTATTTGTATAATTCGAAGGTGTAGCGTTCACCCCCGATTGGCTGCTAAATCTAGAAGCAGGGATATGTGAGATTCAGTATTTTGTTTGATGCATTTTATGTTTGAATGAAGGTCAAAATTCAAATAAACCTTGCAGATACAGCTAGTGGCATGATAGTATATGGGAGTTTCGACTGCGCATCCAAATGACGCGTTCTGCGTCGGGATAAAATTGCAGTTGAATCCTAACATGTAGCTGAGACTGGAAGAATTCAAATATATATATATTAAAAAATATTTAACTGCATGTACAATAATTTATTTCTGTTTTATACATATAGCCACAATAGAACTGTCCATTAAATTGTATTTGTGCAAGCTGATTTTGTTTTCTGTGTATAAAGCACTTGATTTTCCAGCAATTTTTCCATATTCAAATGATGATTGAACAGTTAACCTGTATTATACAGATGACCTGCATTGCAGAATACCTGTGGATGTGGTCCAGCATCCCTGATGAAATTTATCTTTTAGTGCACGAATCTCAGAATCAAAATAGACCTGCACATATAGTTAATGGCATGGCAGAATCCCTGCGGATAATGCGTCATATATATATATACATCAGGAAAAACCTTAAACCAGCTTACAAAATGCAGTTTTAGTGTTTGGGTATTTTGCAATAAATATCGATATATTGTATGTATATATATACATTATAACGGATTAACATTTTGACCGATTTTTAAATATTATTGAATGATGGCAATTAATATTTTATCCTTCGAGCTGGGTTGGTTCATAAAATTTGAAGATATGATATTAAGGTAAATACGATTAAGTATCTTTGTATATATTCGATTCATTGTTTTGTTTTGTTTTTCATAGTAAAGTTATGTGGACGTTTCGGTGAAGATAATTTCGGTCACTATTATTGTATCAATACGGAACATCGATGCTCTTCTTCTCAGACAGCGACAACTCAAACGTGGTTTGGTTCTGATTGAAATAATATTTCAAATCCGGTAAAGAGAATACTGAACCTAATTTCAAGTGAAAACTTAGCCAGTCCGAGACAAAAATCATATTACTTGAAGTGTAGTGAATAGATTTTGATCCAGTCTGCAGGGGCGTAATTTGGGTCTAAACATTAGGGGTATGTGGTTCGTTTTGCTCGACGAAAGGGTGTGGTCAGTACGCGACGTAATGGGACCGGTCAAAACCAAAAAGGTTTATGGGGGCCTCATGCCGCTATGGGGAGATGCACAGGTATCGAGTGCTGAAGGCACGAGGCCACTAGGGGGATATGCTCCCGCAGAAAATGTTGAAATTACAGTCTCTGAAACGCAACTTCATGCACTTTGGGGGAAGATTTTACAGAGTTCTGATAGGTTAAATTGTTAAGCACAAACTCAACAGATGCATGGATTAGATTATAAATCATCAAATTCTACATTTTCATATTTACTTCGTTCATATTAATTTAATTAATCTATCAATTGTCTTTATTTGCGCGTTCATTAACACATTGGGTTAATCACTGGGGCATTTAATGTAATCCTAGGGTAGTTCCATTTGATAGGAATAATAAGACAATAAAGAAAGGGTATGCACAGAATATTGTGATTATTGATTTATGGTGATTTTCCTATACTAGTAATAAGACTCGCAAAGGAAAACAAAAAATCTGTAAAAGAAGTCACTTATAATACTTTTTGATTATTCTTTTAAATTGGACAACAACAAAATTGACTTTCATTCTTCCCCTTACAAATGGTTTTCCCCTAACAAAAATGCGATCCATCCAAGATGACTGAAGTCATGAAATTCACATAATGGCAATTACAAGCATATAGGCATCATTGAAAACGTGTTTTTAAGGTATAATATAAATGTAAACATTATAACAGTGCTATATAATTGTTAATTATCACTCTCGTGACGATATTACAATTGTCCCTCGTTCGCTGTGACAATTACGATATCGTCCCTCGAGCGATAAAATTGATGTCACCTCACCCCTCATGTGATAACCTATACATATATACTCTCCTGATAATGTCAAATTGAATAAACAAAATGGAAGAATATGTATGTATTCTGTCAAAATTATGCACAATTAAGAGACCGCAAGTCGGTTCATGCTGTTCATTTTCTTTATATAAATCCACTATTGTTACTGAATTGTCACAAGAACTGTATGGGGTCTTAGAAATATATGGACATATTTAGTTCATGCTGAGAGGTAAATATTCATTAAAAACATTTTCTCGTCTGTGCTTTGAAACGGCAAAAAATTCTACCTAATTTTTCAATATGGCGCGATTATCTCACTATAGTATAGATACACTCTTGGCCTAATGCAAAAAATAACATACACCAACAAGAGTTAGCTATATCATGTGCGAATGATGTAGCCTATATTTGAAGGGATGATGGCATAATGCACATACCAGGCAAACTGCGTAAATTGCATTGTGAAATACCATGCTTGCATCAGTTGAATGCATATACAAGCCACGACCGTGAGAGGACAAATTTCTGTTGCCTAATTGATTCTATATAAACAGCTTTTGGGCTTTGCCTTTGGTAAAGGAATTGCTCAACGTTTGACGATAGTTTGACAGTATTTTCTAATGCAGGTTTTGAATAATATTTAAGAAATAGAAAATTTTCCATGTTTCTATACATGCACTTATAGAAACACGCGTGGGAGTTTGGGAGAACGAGAAATAATCAGCCGGAAAACGAGCCCGTAGGGCGAGTTTTTCCACGTTATTTCGAGTTCTCCCAAACTCCCACAAGTGTTTCTATATAAGTGTATAGAAACACAGGAAAAAATGTTTTCTATTTCTTTTATAATATAACTCAAAAGACATTTTTTAAACTCGATTAATTTACAAATTCTCATTACGTACGCATGCTGACCTTTGCTCGTCAATTTCGCTGCAAGAAAACAACTCTGTTCGAAAATTAAAAGCATTAAAATTGTTTTTAAATAGTATTCCAAGTTTTATAATTCGCATTAAATTTGGGTTTTTTATGATTTTAAATTTTGGCGGGAAAACTTCCGTGTTTCTATACAGTTATAGTAGAATCGTACTAGTACACTATTGCAAATGCTGTAATTTGATTGGCTACGCTACTCGCTATCTAATTGTCGATAGATAGCGAGTAGCGAAACAGCCATCTCCTCGGCGCGATTTTTAACGAATTTATTTCAATAAATTATGAAAAACGTTTTGACATACTGTTTTCTTGCTGGTTTCTACAACAATTAGATTATTCGCTCTCGATTTCTATGAGATGATAGTTCATTCGGGCTTCGCCCTCATCAACTATCACCTCATAGAAATCTTGAGCTCATAATCTAATTGTTAAATAGAAACACGCTTCTCGACCAATCAGCACGCGCGTACTATAAATGTTATATTATAAATAATTTTTGTTCATGACAAAGCAAAATTTTATTCGTGTTCCATGCATTCACGTCTGGCCATTGCCATTGGCACTGATAAATGAAAGTATTGTGCTTTATGGCTCAACCAACGCTGTTTTCGGATGATCTTAGGTAATGCAAGACATAGATTAAATGTTACCATAAAATATTCCTATCTTATTTATCAGTATTGGCATTGGCAACTATTAATATTGCTTTTTCTCTATATTACTATAAAAGCTCGAACTCATGACATCATAATATTTTGTTAATAATAATAATAATTTATACAAAACAGCCTATATATATATTAAGTATAAATTATTTCTAAAGTATAAAGTTATAAATTGCAAGTAATTTGGGCCTTTTACGTTAAAGTAAAACTGGTCTCATATAACTCTTGCAGTCTGTTATTGTTTTACTGAAGAACATTTTGTGCATGAGAAACATGACGTAATGCATCAGTATTATATCTTTCCTCATAAGTTATATTTATGACAGGCCGGTCTTTTGGAATGCAATAAGAATATTAACATGCCATATGTGACCTTTGCTCAACAAGCATGCAGGTGTTGAATATATCATTTATGTTGACAAAGCGATTTTTTTATATTGATAAGGCAAAATTATCACATTTTAAAGCAAGGATGTTTTTGTTTTATCTTATGATAGGTAATGACATCAAGTCGAAAGATATAACAATTGCCTCAATGAGATAATACTTCTTGGTTTTTGCAAGATTTTTTGAAAATGTTTATTAAACGCTGTTTTACATCTCATGATGCTGTGCACACGAAAATGAACATTTTTAATATGTGTATATATGACTATATATCAGTATAGAATATTGAAAATCAGAGAATAACATTTTCAATTGCATATTGATAACGTTTGTAATAACATACAGATTACAGTTTATTGCCCATAAACATGCACCAGACCTATCACGAAACAAAATTTATGATGAACATTGTCAGAAAGCATTGAGACACTATAGAAATGTCAAGCTGTGCTTGCATGCATGGTCAAAGGACAAAAACAAAATATGCTTCGTAAAGTTATGATGCTTTAATGCATGTGGGCATTATTTTATTTTCAAAATACGATTATGATTCAAGCATGTAGGCCTAAGTTGCTCCCTTGCAAAAATATGTTTTCAGCAAATATATATCGACATCGCGAAGGCAAAACCAAAGTGCGTGACAGTGCAAGCCTATTTGAAAAATGCGATTTGTATTCAATAGTCCTGTCGAAAAGTTTGATAACGCTGCTGCTGTGTCGAATGACGCCAATTTGCATGATCATGCACACGACACAGAAACTTTGTTAAATGTTAATGTTAGCCAACTTTACCAGCTATTAACTCTTGCAGGAAATACCGTTTAATAAACGTACTCTTAATTCGATGTTCAAGATCATGTATATTTGATAAGACAGGAATTGCATGATTGACGGATTAGTTTGGATGGAGCTGTGAATGCAAATCAATCTTAAAACTCGACTTATAGACACAGAAAATGGTAGACGGAAGACTCCCATACATGACAAGCAATTATTTGTAATGCTTTGTAAAGTCAAATTGGTTAGTTGTCTCGGTCAATGGGTTATTTTAACCAATTTGTTTTGTACAGTGCATGAGGCATATATATGATTTATCACATGAATAAACACAAATATATATTTCGATACATTCAAGATATAATCATCGTGCAAGCTATAAGTTAATAATATACACTAATAACACTATATATAGCTATATATAACCATGTTACTCAAATCTCGATCATTAGTGTCTGACTCACATATAATATACCTTACACAAACTACCATAATTATATGTGAATATATAATAGTTCAACTTTAAGTCATAATTGCAAGTTTATAGTTAATATAATATAAGTTTAGTTAATATATATACTTCATATAGTCAAGTCATTACAACATATACAATACAATATATATAACACGAGCTGTCCGACTTGCTCATGAAATTGTCAAAATTAAACAATGTGCACAATGAAGGATCTCTTGTATCCTATATGCTCTTGCATATAGTACAATCTTACAAGATTCTTGATGACGAAGAATAATTCAGTAGGAGCACGATAACACAAAAACAAGGCAATGCGAACCACAAGGGACATACAAACGAAAATGTATTGAGCAAGGTTTACTCTTCGCTTCGAGGTGATCGATCCATTTGTTAATTCAGGAAATCTGAGCTGATGTATTTCCAAGAATGAAGGAATCCAAAACACGATGACAGCCAAACCAATTACGATCTGCACCAACGGTGGACCTTTTGGATTTAATTTCGATGTCAGCATCTCTGCGCCATCGCAGATATCAAATATTGCCAGCCAATATGGCTGCAAAGAAAGATCCGTTGGACCAAACATCCAAAGTTGACACAGTAGCTGTACTGGTAATAACCACATAATCGATCTCTGTATACCATCGAAGGCATCGAGTTCATTAGTCGCAATTTCTGAGTCGGTAATTACAGTAACATATACGCCGAAGTACAACACACTGCCAACCAGAATTACGAAATGTGATAACAACATCCAGTAGCTCCATTTACTGAACCGAATACCAACACAATGCTTCGCGCGAATATTTGTAACGACAGCAGACGGTACAAAATAGATAATACATTGAATGGTTCCCACAATGGCATTATAATTTATGAAGTCTTGCCTATTTATCTCATCCCATCCCATTTCGTCTTGCAGAAGGTAATAATTTGTCAAGGCAATAAAGGGATTTGCAATGGGTAGAGAACAGAAATATAGGAAAGAGAGAACGTATAATCTAAACGCCATTTTCTTTCGGTTCATGGACCTTGCTCCGTAGCGCTGTAATAGTGAATATGACGAAAATACTATAAAGCATTATTTTGTGGTTGCAAGATTACGTCAGTTTAAGACATTATCGGTTGCTATATTTTTAGTTTTCATGGGACTTTCCCTGCGCAAACCATCCATTAAATTCACGCATATTTCGACGATATGTTTTGGCGCCACTGTCGCAACTTTTGTTTTGGTCACAATAGGAAGCATTAAGTACAGCCAATGAAAAGGTCGCTGTAATAGCGATAATATCTGGAACGTTCGCGCGATTGATTATATTGCAACTTCCATACGCTTGGCTATTATACGAATGACATTCAGTTAAGCCGTTCAAATCTAGCTAAATGACGTCACAACAGGGGTAGACTGGTAAATACAACCTAAATACCAGTGGAAAGCTTCTAAATATAGCTGCTGGTCTCAATAAAAATAGGCGAGTAGAAAAGTAATGGAATTTAGCATCACAATGACACGAAAATTGCTCAATATATATGCAATACATATTCTCACTTGCATGTCTTATGCTTATTTTGCGCGCACAAATTGGGTCATATTTTATAATAGATGGTTATTTCTGTCGTTCAATTTTGAAATATCCTTTGGTGAAAATAAATTCTTGACTTTTGACAATATTTAACCAGGTTCAGTAATATATCATTTTTTGTGGACAAAGCAAAATTTTATTCAAATGCCATCCATGCACGCGTTGCAACTGATAAAATATTGTGTGAAAGTAGTGAAAGTATTGGGCTTCACAAAACTATTTTATGCATGGTCTTCGGCAATGCAAGGCATATAACCTGTTTAGCATGCATGTTAGTAAGGCGTATATATAATAAATGTATATATGCCTTAGTTTTGCCCAAACGTGCATGTATCTCGCATGTATCTCGCTTAAATTATATATAATGTAGCGATGCATGCTTATGTTTTGCTTTTATATTTTCTCTGTGATATGTTGAAGAGAGTGTGGCTATTTCAGGAAGTCTCGATCATAATTAAAAATATAGTCGAATGTTAATTTTTGCACAAATATTTGGTATGTTTTTAGCAAGGCCAAGTGGCTTGTCAGCACAACAGGGGACAGTCATTCAACTATAAAATATATGTTTGTTTACCACAACTAGATCTTGCAATTGCACTAGATTATGCGCTTGAATATCAATATTATATCATTCCAATTTGGACTTGTGGTAAAATTTTGCATGCATGATCTGACTACAGGTTTCGCGTTACAAATTAACCCGACCTACCACGAAACGAACTTTATGATAAACATTTGTCAGATAGCATTGCGACACTATATATAGAAATGTCAAGCTATGCTTGATCAAAGGACAAAGACAAAATATATGCTTCGTAAAGTTATGATGCCTTGATGGGTATCTATATATTTTCATAATACGATTACGATTTAAGCATGCATGCACCTTCCTCGCAAAAATATGCTTTCACCAAATCGACACCGGGCAAAACCAAAATGCGTGACAATGTATAAGCTTTTTTGAAAAATGCGATTTGTATTCAATAATCCTGCAAAAAGTTTGATAACGCTACTGCTGTGTCGAATGACGCCAATTTGATCATGCACACGACATAGAAACTTTGTTAAATGTTAATGTTAACAACTTAACCATCTTGTAACTCATCATTTATCACCGTATATCTTAATTAGATATATTTGGAAGACAGGAATTGATTGACGGGTTAGTTCAGAGCTGTGAATGCAAGTCAGTAAGTTAAAACTCGACTTAGATAAAATTGGTAGACAGAAGACCGCATGACAAGTAATTATTTGTATAAACAAGTTGGTTAAAACAGGGCATAAATTGGTCGTCTCAGATTCGCTGTGAATTAATGGGTCATTTTTCTGTACAGTGTAGTATGTGATTTATTACATGAACTGATAAACACAAGTATACATCTCGATATACATTCAAGATATAATCAGACTATATTATTTACTAATACACTATGTTACAGTTATAGTATATATCTGACTTACATAACTTACTCAAACTACCATATTAAATGTTTATATGTCAGTATGATATATATTAGTTCAACTTTAAGTCATTATTGCAAGTTTATTTAAATCTGCATTATAATTAGTATACATTATATATATAGTCAAGAAATCAAGTCATTGTTCATATACTCTACTGATAATGTCAAATTTTAAGATTTCCTTTTTTCAAGTGATCTAGTAGATCTCCACGGCTGTGGCAGATAGTACAATCTTTTTAGAGTCTTCATAACGAACAGTAAATCAACAAGATCTGGCTTATACACTAACAGAGCAATACGAGCCACAAGAAACAGGAAAATAAATACAAATTGAGCATTAAGCCTTCGCTTCGAGGAGATCGATCCATTTTTTAATTCAGTAAATCTGAGGTGATATATTTCCAAGAATGACGCAAATGAGAATAGTAGAACACCCAAGCAAATCATCATGTTAACCCACATTGGACTTTCTTGATCAAGTTTCAATGTAATCATCGCTACGCCATCGTATAGATCAAATATTGCTGGCCAATATGGCTCCAAAATAAGTTCATGTGGGCCACACATCCAGAGTTGATACAGTATCTGTAGTGGTAAGAGCCACAATTCTTTGTTCATTGCTCTTTTGAAAACAGCAGATGTTGTAAACTCCGGATCATTCACAATAACAAATCCATAAAACAACGTATCCAAAGCGTAGAACGTGAACAGGGATAACAGAATCCAATGGTTCCATTTACTGAACACAACACCATTCTTCGCGCGAATACGTGTGACTACAGCACTTGGAGAAGCAACGATAATGAACACAATGATGCTATTAAAAAAAGCACCCGTATAACAAGCTCTTGAACTGATGTCTTAACCTTCGGTAACACTTCGATGTCATAATTCAGTGGCAGAACTAAATAAGCTAAGATGGGCCATATGGGATTCGGAAGGGGCAGTGAACAAAAATAAAGGAAATGACAAATATATAATCCAAACGCCATTTAATTTTCTTTCGGTGGACCTTGCTCCGTAGCGCCGGTAACAGTGAATATGACGAAATTATTAAAAAGCATGTCTTTTGGTTGTAAGATTACGTCATTTAACACATGGTATATAACTGTATTTTTAGTTATCATGGGATTCTCCCTGCGCAAACCATGCATTAAATTCACGCATATTTCGACTATATGTTTTGGCGCCATATGGCCATGTCGCAACCGTTTTTGCTTCACAAAGCAAAATCTTTGTTCGGGACACAACAGGAAGCATCAAATGCAGCCAATGAAAATTGAAAAGTATACTCGTCCGAGTAACTGCGATGGGGGGTCTTATCGATA
Source organism: Trachythela sp. YZ-2020 (assembly GCA_016169945.1). Classification (NCBI taxonomy): domain Eukaryota; kingdom Metazoa; phylum Cnidaria; class Anthozoa; order Malacalcyonacea; family Clavulariidae; genus Trachythela; species Trachythela sp. YZ-2020. The sequence goes on from JADLSH010000157.1 coordinate 2,234,778, forward strand.
TGGTTACGATAACATGGTTGAAGTAATTCTGGAACGTTCTAACGATTATTTTATAGCGCAACTTCCAACCGCTTGGTTTTTATACGATTGACATTCAGTTAAGCCGTTTTATAGAAAATTGGCAATGTTCAATTCTTAGCCGCGGAAGTGAGAACAAGAAATGACGCAGTATACACATTGTGTCTACTGCGTGCACTGGCCGTGCTTTAACTGGCTAAGATGAAAACAACAGTAATATATTAATAGAACAAATTGAGGGTTGCTTCGCGTGTGCCTAAAATATATAAACAAAATCTCGACGTTTCGAGCTAAAGCCCTTCGTCAGGAGAAATTAGTAGGATAGTTTTATTTATAAAATTTACATAAACAATTTGACATCCAACACACTCAAAGCCTGAGTATTTTAAACTCGTGTGTATTCAAAAGAAAACTGAATTGATTAAAAGTATATAATTTGGAGTATAGTATAAACGCATGACTGCATTATAAAAGTGGAGTGGCACGCTTTTAATAAAGCCAAACTGCCAAAGCACTAGTATATACCGGCCAATATACCGAGATTAGACAAGACGCTCACCCCTCCTCTATTCTTGACTTGCAACTGCTTACACGTCGGCCATGTTAGTGGTATTTCAACAAAAGAATCTCGTTATCTTTCATTGAATTTTGCACCAACATGGCCGCCATTTGATTGTCTTTTAATTCTCAAGGAATTGATTGCAAGCCAAGAATTAGTGAGTGTTGATATTATGTTTAGACGTATTCGTATGCCTTACTCTACCATGATGCACCTTCCATTAATATCACTCCGAAAAATCCTGCTCTGTTCGAGCAATGATCTATGGGAATGCTCTAGCAAAACAGTCCGTATTTGTATTATTTGAAAGTAGCGCTCCGCTAAAATGGCGGCTCTCGTGGACTGCTAAATCCAAAAGCAACGGGGACAGTTTCTTTCGCCGTATCTACAGCATACATGCAGTGTTTGGAGTATGTTAGATTCAGTATTTTGTTTAGTGCATTTTATATTTGAATGAATTTCAAAATTCAAATAGACCTGCAGATACACCTAATGGCCTGGTGTGCCTGTGACAGTGAACTGCAGTATAAGCCAGTTCAGAGTTTCGACTGTCCACAATAGAACTGTCCACTAAACATTGAGGTACTAAATACTGCGGCTCTTTTGGATCAATCTACCTGAAAAATACAATAAGAACTTCGACGTTTCGAGCGAAGGCCTTTCGTCTGGGAGGTAGTGCTAAATTCCTATTGTATATTTCAGGTATATTGATCCAAAAGACCCGCTGTATTTCGTGTGGACACTACTGTATCTGACACTGGCACCACACGTTCGAGTTTTTTCCTAGCATATTTGTCCTCTGTGTGTAAAGCAAAATCACAGAGTAGAGATCATACAGAAGTGGAACGGGCCGTCGTAAACACTTGGGAGACTTACGTTTTCGTGTACCCACCTGATTTCAGGCGGCCGGGCAAAAAATTATCAACTGCGCATGCTCGGTAAGTTCCCCCCATTCCAAGTTCTCAACATTCCCCAAGTTCCCAACATTTTCGGCTCTTTAAAGTTTCACAATCTTAAGGTCTTTCGCATTTTTACGCACTTCTAAAAGGTAAACTGCAGTTAAAAAGCGAGCCGCCATCTGAATCGTGCACTTTAACTGCGCATGCTCAGCAAGCGTCTGAAGCATAAGTGGGTACACCCGTTACACCTCTGTATGATCTCTCCTCTGTGGCAAAATAGAGCGTTTCTAATTCAAAGCAAGTCAACCGCAGGGAAACTAATTGTTAATGTATTCTTCCAGTAATTTTTGCATATTCAAAGATGATTAAAGAGCTAACTTGCATATACAGGGTGTCTCAAAAAAACCGCTACCCTTAGAAATTAGAGGCTTTAGAAATTTTGCTTTGTCTGGCATATTTGCATGCAATTAGAAGCAAATAAGCAATTTTAAATTCCCAATTGTGCAAAATCGAGGCTTTTTCTAAAGCCTCTAATTTCTAAGGGTAGCGGTTTTTTTTAGACACCCTGTACAGGGTGTCCCGATAGAAATCACTCTTTTGTCCCCCTATAGAAATCACTCTTTTGTTGTTAAACGTGCGTTGTTATACCTCTGGGAATTTAAAATAGCTTCTAAAACGAACAGCAACACAAAAATGTCAAATTACAAATTCGTCTTACCGTCAGTTCGAGTAAGAATGGTTCAACTGACTACAGAGCAACGAGTATTTGTCGTAACAACTTATACGTCGCGTTAAATTACTTAGACGAAGGGAAGTTGTAAATACTTCCGCCGTTCATGTACAATTCAATTAAATTCCCAACGGTATAATAACGCGCAAAAGTGATTTCTAAAGGGGAACTTTTTTGGGGACACCCTGTACAGCTAATGGCATGGCAGAATACCTGTGGCTGTGGTCAATGCATCACTGCACGATGACGCTTAATTTGTCAGTTTAGTGCATTTTATATCTGAATCAAGTGAATGAATTTAAGAATCAAAATAAACCGTATACCTGCAAATAGAGTTAATGGCATAGCAGGACGCCTTTGTATAATACGTCATATATACATCAGGAAAAACCTCAAACCAGCTCACATGCAGTTTAGTGTTTGGGTAATTTACAATGAATATACTGTGTGTATATGCATTATAACGGATAACATTTTGACAGATTTTAAAATATTATTGAATAATGGCAACTATTTTACCCTTCAAGCTGGGTTGGTTAAGGTAAATACGATTAATTATATCTTTGTGTAGGCCTATATATATACGATTTAATTGTTTTGAAGATATATAGACTACGAGCGACGGCTTGAAAACTATAGGCACTCAAAATTGCCGCTTTATAGGCCTACTGCATATGACAATATCGATTATTTGATTAGTCATTTTTGAAAGAGCATGCATGCATGAATATTCTACAATCTAGCCAACTTAATTGTGACAAGTTATGTCGGATTTATAATCGTAGAACTTTAAGGTCCGGTGTCCGACCTGCAGCAACCACGTCGAAAAATTTAATGAGCGCCGCGATGCTTTAAACGAGCAAATATCTAAATAATCTTCAAAAAAAAACAATTAACGTTAAAGTTTTAATAGTTCCTTTATTCAAATCGTTACAGATATTTTAACGCTATATTCAGGCAAATCAGTTTATATCAATTGTTTTTCTTAATTTAGATTATCTTTAAAAGCAACTGACTGTAGTGTTAAACTGTTGCTTGCATTTTTTGTTTTGGTCCAATCTCAATACATGATAGACAAGACGAAAGTCTTGGAATACAAGGCACTTTATGGATACGCATTTCGTAATCTCACGATGAGAACTGTTGATGAATGCTTCTTGGCTTGCTACGAAGACTGTTTCTGTATGTCATTTCAAATGTGTCAGAATACAGAATGTCAACTGCTGTCATCCCATCAATTTCAATCACCATCAGCATTGTTTACCATGATGGGATGTTCTTATTATGATATGGTTCCAGACATTGAACAGGTAAAATATGAACATTCTGCTTTTTAACAAAATCTATTTGTTCCATTTTGGCAAATTCATGTACCAGTGCCACTACGGACTGCTATAACCTCCCAACTTTGAACATTTTTTCCTAAATACCAAGCAAGTTCTTGTGTCGGGAAAAAACTTAAAGAATATCTTTTAAATCTCTAATATAATATTATATCTACTATTCGTCTATATATATTAGTACTGTATATATGAACAGATAACAATAGCTTTGCCCAAAACCTATAATAAGCCTTATTGTTTCTATTGCATGGGCTCCCTTGCTAAATAGTATCGTTCATATCTAATGTGCTACACTGTAATTTTTTAATGGGTATATACTATTGGCTAAATAAATTGACTTGGCTTGGCTTTGCTTTGCTTTGCTTTGCTTGGCTTTGCTTTGCTTGGCTTGGCTTGGCTTGGCTTGGCTTGGCTTGGCTTGACTTGACTTGACTTGACTTGACTTGACTTGGACTTGACTTGACTTGACTTGACTTGACTTGACTTGACTTGACTTGGACTTGACTTGACTTGACTTGACTTGACTTGACTTGACTTGTTTCATTGTTTCTATACGTATACAATATTACAAAATAGTATAATTTATAAAGTAAATGCGAGACTCGGGAACGTTATTTTTTGTAAGCCCTTCTTAGAGTTAAACCTATTTTATACTCTCTCAGTTCAGGCCAAAAAATCCTGCTGGTCGCTGCAATGCAAGATGGGCATGTCGAACTCATATTAATCTCTGTCAAAATGGCGGCAGCTATGAGGCCATCGTACCTACAGAGTATACGTCCCCGCGTTTTAAGTGTATTTGTCCCGTTGGTTATGCTGGAAATTTTTGCAAAATTGTTGTTAAATCATGCCGTGGCTACAAGAATGGTATTCGAGTTCCTGGAACGTACAAGGTGTTTGATGATAACATGAATCTGTTCGAAGTTTTCTGTGATTTTGATTTGAATTCAACCATGACATGGACACTGGTTCAATCCCACCAACTTCAATTTAAGAATAAATTCGACAAAACCTACTTTGTGGATTTGCCTATAAACCACGACTATCCTCGCTGGGACGCATATCGTCTTTCAAAATCCAGAATGCAATCCATCCAAGGTGATTCCAGTCAATTTCGCATGACATGCAAGTACGATACTGATGGTGTGGTCTATCGTGATTATCTTCAAGCCACCAATAAGCAACTCGATATTTTAACCTTCAATTACGATAAACCGTGTCATCTAGTGAATCGAATTGATATCCGAGGCCAAAGCTGTTCCAATTGCACTGTATACTTTTTTCAGCGTATAGGTGCAGCTGTATTGCACAGTGATTCTTATCTTTCCGCGAGTAAAGGTTGTCAATTTCAGCCAACTGGAAGTAAAGTTTGTGGCCCTTACAGTGAAGATAATTTCGGGCACTATCTTTGTATTAATACGGAACATCGATGCTCCTCTTCTCAAACGGCTACGACTCAAACGTGGTTTGGTTCTGATTGAAATAATATTTCAAATTATGTATTAAGCTTCGCCAAAAACCCAAAAAAAACAATGTTTCTGAACAATACAATTAAGATTGGCAGGGAAACCACAACAGCATAGCCAATTACTGTGGCTCCTTAGAAATTACAAAAAATATAAAATAAAATAAAGTACTTTTCACTAGAATTAACATGTTATTGGCGAGGTTAAACTTCTTGCCCGATTGCGCGAAAGGCAGATCGAACGCCACGTGCGAGAGTTTTCCACATCATAGTGATGTAGAGCTTCTATATAGATAATAATTTTTAAGCACACGTTTGAAGTCTCTCAGTAATGTAAGAGTTAATCGCTCTTGATATGAAATCCGGTTATGAGAGTACTGAACCTAATTTCAAGTGAAAACTTTAATTGCCAGTGCCAAACAAAAATGGCGTCTCAACCTCCCAAATCATATTACTTGAAGTGTAGTCGGAATAGATTTTGATCCATTCTGCAGAGGCGAAACCGGGCGTTAAACATTACGCGTGTGTGGTTCGTTTTGTTCGACAAAAGGGCGTGGTCAGTACACAATTTAATGGGACCGATCAAAACCAAAAAGGTTTATGGGAGCCTCGTGCCGCTAGGGGGGATGCACAGGTATCGAGTGCTGAAGGCACGAGGCCACTAGGGGGATATGCTCCCTCAGAAAATGTTGAAATGCACAGTCTCTGAAACGCAATTTCGTGCACTTTGGGGGAAGATTTTTCAGAGTTCTGATAGGTCAGAAAATGTTCTATATTATAGATTAGCAATTTCTTCAAATTGTCAAAGCTGAGCTTCACAGTTTTTTGTTCTTACTATAAACATGATTTGAACATATTTTTGCCCGACCAACATGGCAAAATTTGTCCTACAAAAGTGCAATCTCCCTCCCATAATCCCCCAGTCTGTGTGGAATATTGTCTAAATGGGACATCCATTTTATTGCATGCACTAATTTTTGTATGCATTTATACACATATAATATTTGTTTGTGGTTGTTTTCATATACTAAAAGCTTGAGAACAATCTTTCCTTATCTAGCTTAAATTGTTAAGCACAAACTCAACAGATGGATTAGATTGTAAAACATCAAATTCTACATTTTCATATTTATACTTCATATTACTTTAATTAATCTATCAATTGCCTTTATTTACGCGTTCATTACACCTGTTCTCAAAATTACGCGACCTTGATAAAAACAACTATTGCTGAATGCCAGTTCTTAGTGTTTTAGTCATTCGGTCAAAAAATACAAATTGTTTATTTCTCTTTGCTTCGTTGTGTTTATATAAGTGTTTTAAAGCGATACAAGGTCTATCAAAGGATTTACTGAGCTAAATTCAGATAATTTTGGGGGATTTGACAAGTCTTAAATTTCCAGTTTTCCGAACGTTAAACCTCATTCTGACGATAATTTTTTCCTAAAATATTTAAGATTTCACATTTAATAATAGAATCTACCTTTATTTGCGTCAAAATATTTCTTGGGCTACAAAGATAAGTCCAAAACGTATTTTGTTTAGGTCGGCTATTTTTAGATTTTTTGTTGTTAAAAACAGACATTTCAAGTCAAACTACTTTGATGACAGGTCGCGTAATTTTGAAAACGGGTGTAACACATTGGGGTAAATCACTGGGACATTTAATGTAATCTTAGGGTAGTTGCATTTGATAGGAATAAAGAGACAATAAAGAAATGGTGTGCACAGGATATTGTGATTATTGATATAATTATGGTGATTTTCCTATACTAGTAATAAGACTCAGAAAGGAAAACAAAAATCTGTAAAAGAAGTCACTTTTAATACTTTTGATTATTCTTTTAAATTGGACAATAACAAAAATGACTTTCATTTTTCCCCTTACAAATGGTTTTTCCCCTTACAAAAATGCAATCCATCCAAGATGACTCGAGTCATGAAATTCGCATAATGGCAATTACAAGCATAGGCATTTTTGAACACGTGTTTTTAAGATATAATATAAATGTAAGCATTATAACAGTGGAATGGCACACTGCCGCACTTTACCAAAACAGCCAAGGCCCAAGTACCAATATACCGAAATTCGACAACACTGATGTCTTCCCCTAACGTTTACCTTCAGTATTCAATATCCCTATGAATTTTTCAGTAAATATTCTGTAACCCGATACCACTATAAACAGGGTCTCAAAAATCGCTCCAAAACTGAACATTTGCGCAATGGCGATCATTAGGATTGGAATGCTGTAAGGACTAAGGCCCGTCTACACGTATCCGGATTCGTTTGTATCTGCAAACATTTTGTTGCGGATTCAAAAAGTTACGCGTCCATGCGTATCCGCGAAAACGATACGAATACGCTAGAATCGCTTACAGAGCATGCGCTATCGGATGGATCCTATACTGTTGTGTGTCATTAGTATGGGCGAATCTCTAATTTCATGGATTTACGTCATCGTTTTCAAAGAGTTGCGGTTACAGTGCGTCCACACGTATCCGAATTCGTTGCGTTTTCAAACGTTTCCACTTTGGAGACTGTTTTCAAAAGTTTGCGGTCACGTTTGTATCCGCAAACATTTTGTTACGGGTACGTGTGGACGGAAGGCGTATCCGCAACAAAATGTTTGCGGATACAGACTTATCCGGATACGTCTGGACTAGTAGAACAGTCCGACGGGCGGCTGAAAAACGCGTACGAGGATTTTTGGGATATCCGAAAATCCCTGCAATATTATGGAATCTTTTTGGAAGGCCTTGGCATTTTCGAGTAAGTGTACGAGGAGGATCTTTGGTGCAATAGCACTTCCCCCGAAAGTAGTTTATATGATGAAGTTTATTCTTAGGGACCAGTCATTATTATAGCCCCCCGCCTCGAATATTTTGAATTCAAAAACTCACAGTTTTGCGATTATTTAACTTATTTTCCCTTGTTTATACTTGTTTACTTGTATTGTAACATGTGTTTACTAAACTGTAGACAATTCGGATTTTATACTAGGGAAGTGAGAGATACAGAGCAGCCAGAAGAGTTCCAGTATGAAGAGGTGTAAAACTGGAAAACAAATTTCAATAGTCAAGCTGCATTTGCAAATGTATTTGACACAAATACAATTCATCACATTCTTGTGATGAGGAGGACGACGATGATTGATAGAACACAACTTTTATTAATACTTTGGGAATTAGTGTTCCGTTTATTTAAAAATTAAAATAAACCCGCTAATGGCATAGCAGTATGCCTGTGGCTGTGGTCAATGCACTTTATATCAAAATGTGTTTTAAAATTTCAAATAAACTTGCATATACAGCTAATGGCATGGATGCTTGTGACTGTTGTCGATGCTTCCCTGGTGTCTGGCTGGCGACGCTTAATCTATCCGCTTTTGGTGCACTTTCTATCTGAATGAGCTTATACCCATGTGTGAATTGAATACAATAGGTTGTTTGACAGCAATGCTAATTTCAATTTCAAAGGGTTTACTTTTTTGGGGGACACCCTGTACAGCTAATGGCATATGGCATGGATGCTTGTGGCTGTGGTCGATGCTTCCATGGTGATGCTTAATCTATTTTTTGGTGCACTTTATACCTGAATGAGCTTAGAAATCAAGATAAACCTGCACTTAATGCTAATGCAGTAATGGCTTTGTTGAATCCCTACGGATTATGCGTCATTTATACGTCAGGAAAAACCTCAAACCCAGTTTGAACTTTGTCATTTACAATCACATATTGATATATGTACATTATCGTGCATTAATATTTTGACAAAAATATAAAAATACTCTTTGAATAACAGATATTCTACCTTTGAAGCCGAGTTGGTTACCAACTTTGAAATTATGTTGTTGAGGTAAGCATGATGAAATATTTTTGTACGATTCATTTTATTTTAGCAAACGATAAGTTTTTGTTTTATTTTGTTTTTGTACAATTTTGTCTATCAACAAAGTACTTAAAGAATCTGCCAGAAATGAAATGGAAAGTAGCGAGCGGCTGACGAAAACTAACGACGATGATTAATTTATGTGACCTATGAACCGAAAGTAGCGGTTCCTTTTAACCGACAAGAAGTGACTACTTGAAATTGTTAACATTAAAATAGCGAAGTCGAAGTTAGCATTGCATTGAAATTATAATGCAATGGCATCCTTTAGACTTGAGGAAGAAGTGATTGCACCTTAACTGTGCTTTGATTTCTTTCCTTAATATTTTTTGTATGTTTTTGCCATTTCAGAGATTTTAAGAGATCTATTTTACGCCCAGTTCTCGCTGTAGTTATGATAACAAGTGTACTTCAAGTCTTGGTCAAGTCAGAGTACATCGTCGAATTGGACAAAGCTTTGAATGACAAGGTCCTGACCGGTTATGGATTTCGTAACCTAACTGTGAAAACCATCATCGAATGTTTTATTGCTTGTCTGAAGGACTACTGCCTTTGTATGTCATTTCAAATGTGTCATAATACAAAATGTCAACTGTTGTCATCGAATCAATTTCAATCAACACTCGATACCATGATAGGGTGCACTTATTATGACATGGTTCCAAAATCGGTAAGAATGTTTATTTTACGCAATGCTGTTTTATATATTGCATTTTAAGAGGCGCCACTCCCAAACCTCGCTTCACACTACTGACACTTTATATGAACATAGAAACTTCAAATATCTATATCTCGATGACTTTTTGCCGTACAGCAACGGGGCTAGGTGCATTTGAAAGCTCATTTTATACATGGGCTTTCGAAGGAATGGTTAAACACCATACTTTATGCAATCGCTCCGAAAAAATTCGCCCAATATAATCCATGGGATTAATGCTCTAACAGAACAATACGACGCAAAGGCACATGGGAATGATCGTTTAAAAGCGGAATGGGCGACTGGGCGCGAGTCAGTAAAGTGCCCACAAGGACGAAACGCCACGTCCGGGAATCTCTGATATGATACTAACAAAATTAATGTTAATTTTTCAGCAAGCGAGCTTATATAAGGGGGGGGGGCGTTTTGCTGTTCATGTTTCACACTATGAAATATATGAATTATTTACAGCTATTTCAAGAACTCCTGAGCATTTAGACTAATATGTTTCTTTAACATAAAAAAATATTTAGATATATAGTACTACTTTAATATGTATATACTGTAGTCCTTATCTTTCAAATTTTCCAATTTTGATTTGTTCATGTTCTATTTGTTCTTCTGTCTAAATAGTTCACTCAATGATCGATAAATTTGTCGAAAGGAAAATATTTTAATTTCCTAATTTTGTCTTTTTATTCTAAGATTGGCGCTTCGTGCAGTCCTAAATGTCTGGAAAATCCGTGTCAAAATAATGCAAGTTTTGTCCCATTCACACCCACGGATTATACAGCACCTCGCTTCAAATGTATTTGTTCCCTTGGCTACACAGGAAATCTATGTCAATATGTGGTCAAATCATGCCGTGGTTACATGAATGGTAGTCGAGTTCCTGGAACGTACAAGGTGTTTGATGATGACATGAATCTCTTCGAAGTTTTCTGTGATTTTGATTTGAATTCAACCATGACATGGACACTGATTCAATCCCACCAACTTCAATTTAAGAATAAATTCGATAAAACCTACTTTGTGGATTTGCCTATAAACCACGACTATCCTCGCTGGGACGCATATCGTCTTTCAAAATCCCGAATGCAATCCATCCAAAGTGATTCCAGTCAATTTCGCATAACATGCAAGTATGACACTGATGGTGTGGTCTACCGTGATTATCTTCAAGCCACCAATAAACAACTCGATATTTTAACCTTCAATTACGATAAACCGTGTCATCTAGTGAATCGAATAGATATCCGAGGCCAAAGCTGTTTCAATTGCACTGTATTCTTCTATCAGACTACAGTTATACTCCACAGTGATTCTTATGCTGCCGCGAGTAAAGGTTGTCAATTTCAGCCAACTGGTAGTAAAGTTTGTGGCCGTTTCGGTGAAGATAATTTCGGTCACTATTATTGTATCAATACGAAACATCGATGCTCTTCTTCTCGGACAGCGACAACTCAAACGTCGTTTGGTTCTGATTGAAATAATATTTCAAATCCGGTAAAGAGAATACTGAACCTAATTTCAAGTTAAAACTTTGCCAGTCTGAGACAAAATGGCGTCTTGTTCTTCTAAATCATATTACTTGAACTGTAGTGAATAGATTTTGATCCAGTCTGCAGGGGCCTAACTTGGGTCTAAACATTAGGGGTGTGTTTCTGAAACGAAATTTCATGCACTTTGGGGGAAGATTTTACAGAGTTCTGATAGGTCAGAAAATGTTCTACATTATAGATTAGCAATTTCTTCAAATTGTCAAAGCTGAGCTTCACAGTTTTTTGTTCTTACTATAAACATGATTTGAACATATTTTTGCCCGACCAACATGGCAAAATTTGTCCTACAAAAGTGCAATCTCCCTCCCATAATCCCCCAGTCTGTGTGGAATATTGTCTAAATGGGACATCCATTTTATTGCTTGCACTAATTTTTGTATGCATTTATACACATATAATATTTGTTTGTGGTTGTTTTCATACACTAAAAGCTTGAGAACAATCTTTCCTTGTCTAGCTTAAATTGTTGAGCACAAACTCAACAGATGGATTAGATTGTAAAACATCAAATTCTACATTTTCATATTTATACTTCATATTACTTTAATTAATCTATCAATTGTCTTTATTTACGCGTTCATTAACACATTGGGGTAAATCACTGGGACATTTAATGTAATCTTAGGGTAGTTGCATTTGATAGGAATAAAGAGACAATAAAGAAAGGGTGTGCACGGGATATTGTGATTATTGATATAATTATGGTGATTTTCCTATACTAGTAATAAGACTCAGAAAGGAAAACAAAACATCTGTAAAATAAGTCACTTTTAATACTTTTGATTATTCTTTTAAATTGGACAATAACAAAATTTACTTTCATTTTTCCCCTTACAAATGGTTTTTCCCCTTACAAAAATGCAATCCATCCAAGATGACTCGAGTCATGAAATTCGCAAAATGGCAATTACAAGCATAGGCATTTTTGAACACGTGTTTTTAAGATATAATATAAATGTAAGCATTATAACAGTGGAATGGCACACTGCCACACTTTACCAAAACAGCCAAGGCCCAAGTGCCAATATACCGAAATTCGACAACATGTTTTCCCCTAACGTTTACCTTCAGTATTCAATATCCCTATGAATTTTTCAGTAAATATTCTGTAACCCGATACCACTATAAACAGGGTCTCAAAAATCGCTCCAAAACTGAACATTTGCGCAATGGCGATCATTAGGATTGGAATGCTCTAAGGACTAAGGCCCCGATTCAAAAACTTACGTGTCCACACGTATCCGGATTCGTTGCGTTTTCGACCGTCCACACGTATCCGCGAAAACGATACGAATACGCTAGAATCGCTTACAGAGCATGCGCTATCGAATGGATCCAACACTGTTCTGTGTTATTAGCGTGGGTGGATCTCAAATTTCATCGAATTACGTCATCGTTTTCAAAACGTTGCGGTTACAATGCGTCCACACGTATCCGGATTCGTTGCGTTTTCAAACGTTTCCACTCTATAGAGACCGTTTTCAAAGGTTTGGGGTTACGTTACAGTCTCAGGGCCGGCTCTATCCGAAATATCCGAAAATCCCTGCAATATTGTGGGATCTTTTTGGAAGGCTGTTTTTGGATTTTTGGGGAAGTGTACGAGGATCTTTGGAGAAACTCTCCCCGAAAGTAGTGTATATGATGAAATTTATGCTTAAATGGATTTAAAAATTAAAATAGACCCACTAATGGGCCCTAATGGCATAGCAGTATGCCTGTGGCTGTGGTCAATGCGTTCCTGATGACGCTTATAATATACCTTTTATGCACTTTATACCAAAATGTGTTTTAAAATTCAAATAAACTTGCATATACAGGGTGTTCCGTTGAATTTAACTCGTCAAGTTTAACATATGAAATATCTTTGTGGACGGAAATTCGACATCTAAAACAGGCCTCAAACGAAGACAAAAAGCTTCTGAATCCTTTTTAACACACAGTTCAAGTTTTTCTTAATTATACCTATGTGTGAATTGAATACAATAGGTTGTTTGACAGCAATGCTAATTTTAATTTCCAAGGGTTTACTTTTTTGGGGACACCCTGTACAGCTAATTGCATATGGCATGGATGCTTGTGGCTGTGGTCGATGCATCCCTGATGATGCTTAATCTATCTTTTGGTGCACTTTCTACCTGAATAAGCTTAGAAATCAAGATAAATCTGCACTTCATGGTAATGCAGCAATGGCTTTGTTGAATCCCTACGGATAATGCGTCATTTATACGTCAGGAAAAACCTCAAACCCAGTTTGAACTTTGTCATTTACAATCACATATTGATATATGTACATTATCGTGGATTAATATTTTGACAAAAATATAAAAATACTCTTTGAATAACAGATATTCTACCTTTGACGCCGAGTTGGTTACCAAACTTTGAAATTATGTTGTTGAGGTAAGTACGATGGAATATTTTTGCTGACATTAAAATAGCGAAGTCGAAGTTAGCATTGCATTGAAATTATAATGCAATGGCATCCTTTATAGGCTTGAGGAAGAAGTGATTGCATCTTAACTGTGCTTTGATTTCTTTCCTTAATATTTTTTGTATGTTTTTGCCATTTCAGAGATTATAAGAGATCTATTTTACGGCCAGTTCTCGCTGTAGTTATGATAACTAGTGTGCTTCAAGTCTTGGTCAAGTCAGAGTACATGGTCGAATTGGACAAAGCTTTGAATGACAAGGTCCTGACCGGTTATGCATTTCGTAACCTAACTGTGAAAACCATCGTCGAATGTTTTATTGCTTGTCTGAAGGACTACTGCCTTTGTATGTCATTTCAAATGTGTCATAATACAAAATGTCAACTGTTGTCGTCGAATCAATTTCAATCAACAATCGATACCATGATAGGGTGCACTTATTATGACATGGTTCCAAAATCGGTAAGAATGTTTATTTTACGCAATGCTGTTTTATATATTGCATTTTAAGAGGCGCCACTCCCAAACCTCGCTAAACACTATACTTTATATGAACATAGAAACTTCAAATATCTATATCTCGATGACTTTTTGCCGTGCAGCAACGGGACTAGGTGCATTTGAAAGCTCATTTTATACATGGGCTTTCGAAGGAATGGTTAAACACCATACTTTATGCAATCGCTCCGAAAAAATTCGCCCAATATAATCCATGGGATTAATGCTCTAACAGAACAATACGACGCAAAGGCACATGGGAATGATCGTTTAAAAGCGGAATGGGCGACCGGGCGCGAGTCAGTAAAGTGTCCACAAGGACGAAACGCCACGTCCGGGAATCTCTGATATGATACTAACAAAATTAATGTTAATTTAACGCAATATTTTTATCAGCAAGCGAGCTTATATAAGGGGGGGCGTTTTGCTGGTCATGTTTCACACTATGAAATATATGAATTATTTACAGCTATTTCAAGAACTCCTGAGCATTTAGACCAATATGTTTCTTTAACGTAAAAAATATTTAGATATATAGTACTAATTTAATATGTATATACTGTAGTCCCTATCTTTCAAATTTTCCAATTTCGATTTGTTCATGTTCGATCTATTTGTTCTTCAGTTATTATTATTATTATTATTATTATTATTATTATTAGTTCACTCAATGATCGATAAATTTGTCGAAAGGAAAATATTTTAATTTCCTAATTTTGTCTTTTTATTCTAAGATTGGCGCTTCGTGCAGTCCTAAATGTCTTGAAAATCCGTGTCAAAATAATGCAAGTTTTGTCCCACTCACAGCCACGGATTATACAGCACCTCGCTTCAAATGTATTTGTTCCCCTGGCTACACAGGAAACCTATGTCAATATGTGGTCAAATCATGCCGTGGTTACATGAATGGTAGTCGAGTTCCTGGAACGTACAAGGTGTTTGATGATAACATGAATCTCTTTGAAGTTTTCTGCGATTTTGATTTGAATTCAACCATGACATGGACACTGGTTCAGTCCTACCAACTTCAATTTAAGAATAAATTCGACAAAACCTACTTTTTGGACTTACCTATAAACCACGAATTTCCTCGCTGGGACGCATATCGTCTTTCAAAATCCCGAATGCAATCCATCCAAAGTGATTCCAGTCAATTTCGCATAACATGCAAGTATGATGCTGATGGTGTGGTCTACCGTGATTATCTTCAAGCCACCAATAAAC
This sequence comes from Trachythela sp. YZ-2020, assembly GCA_016169945.1. Lineage (NCBI taxonomy): Eukaryota > Metazoa > Cnidaria > Anthozoa > Malacalcyonacea > Clavulariidae > Trachythela > Trachythela sp. YZ-2020. The sequence goes on from JADLSH010000157.1 coordinate 2,250,091, forward strand.
AACTCGATATTTTAACCTTCAATTACGATAAACCGTGTCATCTAGTGAATCGAATTGATATCCGAGGTCAAAGCTGTTTCAATTGCACTGTATTCTTCTATCAGATTACAGTTATTTATATTCCACAGTGATTCTTATGCTGCCGCGAGTAAAGGTTGTCAATTTCAGCCAACTAGTAGTAAAGTTTGTGGCCGTTTCGGTGAAGATAATTTCGGTCACTATTATTGTATCAATACGAAACATCGATGCTCTTCTTCTCAGACAGCGACAACTCAAACGTGGTTTGGTTCTGATTGAAATAATATTTAAAATCCAGTAAAGAGAGTACTGAACTTAATTTCAAGTGAAAACTTAGCCAGTCTGAGACAAAATGGCGTCTTGTCCTTCTAAATCATATTACTTGAAATGTAGTGAATAGATTTTGATCCAGTCTGCAGGGACGTAACTTGGGTCTAAACATCAGGGGTGTGTGGTTCGTTTTGCTATCAAGCACGAAAGAATATTTGTCTAGCTTAAATTGTTAAGCACAAACTCAACAGATGGATTAGATTATAAAACATCAAATTCTACATTTTCATATTTACTTCGTTCATATTAATTTAATTAATCTATCAATTGTCTTTATTTACGCGTTCATTAACACATTGGGGTAAATCACTGGGGCATTTAATGTAACCTTAGAGTAGTTGCATTTGATAGGAATAAAAAGACAATAAAGAAAGGGTGCATGTGCACAGGATATTGTGATTATTGATATATTGTGATTTTCCTATACTAATACTAAGACTCACAAAGGAAAACAAAAAATCTGTAAAAGAAGTCACTTGTAATACTTTTTTATTATTCTTTTAAATTGGACAATAACAAAATTGACTTTCATTTTTTCCCCTACAAATGGTTTTTCCCCTTACAAAAATGCAATCCATCCAAGATGACTGAAGTCATGAAATTCGCATAATGGCAATTACAAGCATAGGCATTATTGAACACGTGTTTTTAAGGTATAATATAAATGTAAACATTATAACAGTGGAATGGCACACTGCCGCACTTTACCAAAACAGCCAAGGTCCAAGTACCAATATACCGAAATTCGACAACATTCCCCTAACGTTCACCTTCAGTATTTAATATCCCTATGAATTTTTCAGTAAATATTCTGTAACCCGATACCACTATAAACAGGGTCTCAAAAATCGCTCCAAAATTAAACTGAACATTTGCGCAATGGCGATCATTAGGATTGGAATGCTCTAAGGCCTAAGGCCCCGTCTACACGTATCCGGATTCGTTTGTATCTGCAAACATTTTGTTGCGGATTCAAAAAGTTACGCGTCCACACGTATCCGCGAAAACGATACGCGAAAACGATACGATACGCTAGAATCGCTTACAGAGCATGCGCTATCGGATGGATCCTATACAGTTATGTGTCATTAGTTTGGGCGAATCTCAAATTTCATGGATTTACGTCATCGTTTTCAAAGAGTTGCGGTTACAGTGCGTGCACACGTATCCGGATTCGTTGCGTTTTCAAACGTTTCCACTTTGGAGACCGTTTTCAAAAGTTTGCGGTCACGTTTGTATCCGCAAACATTTTGTTACGGGTACGTGTGGACGGAAGGCGTATCCGCAACAAAATGTTTGCGGATACAAACTTATCCGGATACGTCTGGACTAGTAGAACAGTCCGACGGGCGGCTGAAAAACGCGTACGAGGATTTTTGGGATATCCGAAAATCCCTGCAATATTATGGAATCTTTTTGGAAGGCCTTGGAATATTTGAGTAAGTGTACGAGTATCTTTGGTGAATAGCGCTTCCCCCGAAAGTAGTTTATATGATGAAGTTTATGCTTAGGGACCAGTCATTATTAATGCCGGGTGGGGACCTGGAGCATATTTTTCTGAATAGCAAAAATTTTTCATGGCCCCTTATTCTTTAACATAATAATTTTATGCCCCCGCCTTATTGAAACAAATTTTTCATAGCCCCCTCGAATATTTTGAATTCAATTCGGATTTATACTAGAGAAGTGAGAGATACAGAGCAGCCAGAAGAGTTCCAGTATGAAGAGGTGTAAAACTGGAAAACAAAATGTCAATATTCAAGCTGCATTTGCAAATGCATTTGACAACCCTCCAGACAAATACAATTCATCACATTCTTGTGATGAGGAGGACGACGATGATTGATAGAACACAACTTTTATTAATACTTTGGGAATTACTGTTCAATATATATCTATATTTCTATATTTGCATCCTTTAACCTTTTGATAATATATATTCCAAACTATTTCATAGCCATTATTTTGTGGCCCCCCTTTCATGCTTAAAATTTTTTTGTGCCCCCCCCCCCCTCCCCTTCATTATTCAAAACGTTTTCATGGCCCCTCAAAATATCCTCCAGCCCCCCCCCCCCAACCGGCATTAATAATGAAGGGGAGTAATGGCATAGCAGTATGCCTGTGGCTGTGATCAATGCACTTTATATCAAAATGTGTTTAAAATTTCAAATAAACGTGCATATACAGCTAATGGCATGGATGCTTGTGACTGTTGTCGATGCTTCCCTGGTGTCTGGCTAGCGACGCTTAATCTATCCGCTTTTGGTGCACTTTCTACCTGAATGATACAAATATTACACATATACAAAAATAATTTTGGGGTTTAGTAGCACTTTAATTATTGAGTTTAGAATATGGATTTTACATGTAATCTAATATATATGCATTTATATAACCTATATATACTAATACTATACTGCAATAATTGATTAGATTCTCGCGAAACATTTACAATCGTTGATACAAAAGCAAACAACATAGACTTCCAGCTTATCAGCGCCAATGCGCCAACTGTACTGATCCCAAAGAGCGTCGTAAGTTCGTTCTGTCCAGAACAGATAGCCACCAGAGACAGCCAATGTGCGCAATAGGTTATTATAGCTTGTCCAGTGAATGACTAGCTTTGATTTAGGATGTGTTTCATTCAAGTCAATTGCTCTAATTTCATCACGGTCACGGAGAATATAGTATAGTTTACTCGAGTTCTTCATTAGTGCAATGGAAGGAACGTCTGACGCGGAAATTAAGCTAGAATTGAAAGATGGATAAATAGAAAAGTATTTAAACAGAATGTGAAAGGGACTTTTGTAGAATCGAACCTGCGGCCCCGCGATTCCGGTGCAGCGCTCAAACCAACTGAGCTACTGAGTCCAGTTGCTGAGCATTAACCGCAAATTCGTGTATATATAGTGGAGTGACACCAGTAGAAGGCATGGGTAAATATCAAGATTTTTGGGGGACATCTCGTTCGATGGAACTAATAGTAGAAGGTGTTTTGTTGATGGAATACTCGACTTGGCAATATTAAAGGGCTTATGCAGCGAAAATTCGGTTCGAGTGAAACTCTCTTATTAAAGAGAACTTTTGAAGTTATGAAGATTGACGTTTGGAGTTTTTCCATGTCCCACTTCGTTCTTGAGATATTAAGATGTGTTTGACATGTAAATAACATAACTGACTTGTGTGGTGTCCTGCGACAGGCTGAAACAAATGACAGTTTAAAGGCGATTGGTTAAATAATCTCAGAGCTAGGTATGCGTGATTTTCCAACAATTCATTATGCAGTGTGATGTCACAGTGATGTTATTTACATATCAAACACATCTTAATATCTCAAGAACGAAGTGGGATATGGAAAAGCTCCAAACGTCAATCTTCATAACTTCAAACGTTCTCTTTAATAAGAGAGTTTCACTCGAACTTTGTTTTTTATATGTCAATTAAAACTAAAACTAATATATATTCACAAAAATAAAGTATATAGTATGTTTCCTCCAAATTTTATAAGATCAATAAATAAGACTGGTATTCTGTGGTACCGTGGTATTCTGTGGTACCGTGGTATTCTGTGGTACATACACCTGCATGTATGTGCATCTTAATAAGCCTTATCAGCCTCGTATCTGTGACTGAAATTGAATAGAATTATTAACCTGAACGAGGTCAATGAGGCTTATTAAGATGCACGTAAAAGAATATTTAAACTCATCTGAATTATGAAAGTGGTCTTTAACATAATAAGCCTTATGGTTTCTCTTTCGGTTCCCTCGCAACGTGTTTTTTTTTATTGTATCTATCTTTTGTATATCTTTGTGGCAAATTTATTAAATCAATTTGGATTGAGCGTCGCCGTATATATATATTCCGGTGTCACCCAAACCACTGGCTACAAAATAAATCCTCCGTTGGTAATTCGTCGGTTCTCTGAGATCAATTGAAGCATCGAACGCGATTCTTTCACAACTGCCATCAAGATTTAGCTCTAACACAGACTTGCGGGCGACGTAGAGTTTATTATAGTCACCGTATATCTACGCAAATACCGTGAAGTTTTGACCTAACAAATAAAAAATATATGCAGTCAAACCTTTCCTTAAGTTTTATGCCCTGATCAAACGAGTTGAGAGTTGCAACCCTCGCTCGCGTTTGACCGCCAACTCTCATCGACTCTCATGCACTCTCATCAACTTTGAGCTGGTTCAAATTTTGATGAGAGTTGATGAGAGATTTTGCTCTATTGACCGGTACGCGCGTGGTAATATCCAGTCAACTCTCATGCAACTCTTGTTCGAGTTGACGGAAACTCTCAGGGCTTTAGGGAGCTTCCTTTAGGGACTCTTGTAATTGTAAACTTGTCAGTGAAAGATAAATTAGAGAGAGGTTTGATCTAGAAAGATAGTTCAGGCTATCATCTGTCGTGCTTCTTAGAAAAACTGCTAGATGTGAATAATGTATACGTGTCATGTAAATTATTTAAATTGATATTTACTGTTGATTGTTATGAGAATTGTATTAGACCGCTTAAGAGGGGTTGAATTGCTCATTGGAACCTCAAGTAAGGTGTCCGCTTCCGCTTAGAGTGTCCGCTTAATAGGGTTATATGATAATAGTATTTTATTAAAGAAATTATTGGGACCTAGAATATGTGTCCGCTTAAAAGAGGTGTCCGTTAATAGGGGTTCGACTGTATGTATAGTGTTAACAAGCTAGGATTTAAAATTATGCATGCCTTCGGTTAAGATAACCAAGTAATATAAATACTTGTCCAACATTATTAAGTAATGTAAACAGAGGATACTACGGTAGTAAGCTTGTACCAAAAGCCGTACGCTGGCACCACACGTTCGAGCTCGTATAAGTAGTAAAGTTCGCGCCTTACATGAGACATTAGCGAGCTTAAGATCTACGACGACGCGGCAGTCGACAACGCCATATAAATATGTGAATATAAAGAGACCGTGATTGAACAACGTTCTTGTTTTAGCTCACAGCTTTTTATTCATGACTTTTAGGACGTTTCAAATGCAGTTATCGACTACAATGCAGGCTGTAAAAACAAACGCGAAATGCAGCTATATTCATCCTTCTGACTTGCCGTCGTCCTGAGGACGTAAAAATGCTCTAGTTGGCGTCGTTAACAAGACAGAGACGACGTCGAGAATTCTCTTGGGGCTACAAGTTTTCCATTGCTTTATTATAAGCGAAAAACTTCATTGTTAGAAGGGCCGCGTCGTCGACGTTGGCGTTGTAGATCTTAAGCTCGCTAATGTCTGATGTAAAACGCGTCTTATTTTGTACCATATAAATGGCCCAATTATTTTTCTCTAATGTATTCATCAATTTGCATTTCTTTCCATGACGTGTGACAAAGTTAAAAGGGCAATAATTACGCCATTAATTTCCTAGAGCATCCAACTATATCATTGCTACTACATGGTTTGCTAATATTACATTTCTAAATGCTACTCACATGAGCTAAAGCACAGAACACCGGGAGAATTATGTCGTGGAAACACGATTTCATTGATTTTATCTACTGTGCACTGACGCTAGTGGTCTGGGTCTACTTGTGTAGTGTAATTATCGATCTCATCAAGCTTGATCCAATGGAATTTTTCATAGGCGTAATTCCAATAATCGTTTCATGTGCGATCATTCTGTATTTTATGGCCGCTCTTTTTACGCGGATTCAGGCGAAAAAAGTTGTCGGTGACCAATTCACTGTAGCCAAAGGGGAACTGCAGTCGTTCTTGTTGTTCAATTTCTCGGCGCTCGTTTTCTATGCAATCGGTTGTGGAATATCTATGACTGAACGGAAATTAGCTACCTCTACCAAGGTCAAAATTTCAATTCTGATATTGATCTCGCTGATACCAGTAAACCTACTGCACGAGTTTAGCAAAGATGAACAAGGTATTTTACCATATTGCCCGGCGATTGTAGATATTTACGACGGAGTTGAGATGTTGACAACGAATAAATTGAATCCAGCAAACCCGGTGTGGCTACAAATCACGATTTGTTTGGCTGTAATCGTGTTCTACATTCCTACATTCTTGGAAATATATCGTCTAAAATTTCCTGATCATGAATTGACAAATGGATCGATCTTTTCGGAACGAAGAATTAGACTCGCTCAAGTTGTTTCAAATTGTATGTTTCTCGGTCTTCGTGTAGTATTCTTTGCGTACAACCCACTGGAAATCGTCTTCGCTGTCAAGACTATTGTAAGACTATACTATCATTACAAAGTATTGTCGAATCCGCAGCAGCATACAACAAATATATATGGTTAATTAAAATCTATCGAGACTGGAGAGGAATAGCTATCCTTGTACCTCGACAATCCATTTAAGTTGAGCTAGCTTAACAAATATTACATGTAGTGAGATTAGCGCAAGAATTATGAAGAGGAAAAAGGCAAAACAGAAAGATGCAGTGAAGTGTGCGATAACTGAAGTACATAAGCAAAGATTAAACAAAACACATTTCAAAAAATATTTTTTCTGCATTCTTTTCCTTTGCGAGCCGCTGAGCCTGAGGTAAAGATTACAGTTTATTTCTGCTTGTGCTTATCTCATTCGTGACTTCGGTCTTGGTCATAACATAAGAACTATAATTGAAATACATATCAAAGTATGTCGATAGAATGGGACATGGGTCATTATTATACATAATATACTATTTCATATAGACAGCAGATATTGATAAAGACGTATACTAACTGTTTGCTTTTAACTGTCAACTACCCTTATATATCTACACTGATATTTGCAACAAATATAATCTGTTGCACTTCAGTGGCATGTATATATAGCTATAAACTGTAGCTTCTTTATGCCTTATATATTAACATATGCAAATCCGCTATATATTGAACGTGTGCATATTAGCTTCTATACGATATACCTCCGTTCTTTTAGATCAATCTACCTGAAGGCCCTTTGTCTGGAAGTTATAGTAGCGTGGTTTGGGGGGAAATATGTGCTGTTATGGTGTATATAGCTAGTGTATACAAGGTGAATTCTACTGAGTGTACTACACAAGCGATTACGTGATAAAAAAACCAATCAAATGGATTTAGTCAAAACATATAGTATAACCAAAATATGGAAATCACATTACAAAAATGGTGCAAAAGACACTGATCAATAGAAGAAATTGGGAAACTATGTATGATATGAGGTGAGATGCCTGATCGCAGGCATGGACAGATAAGTCTACAAGAGTTAAATGTCTTCTAAGTCTACAGTTGTGAAACTGGGGGATATTTAAGCCGACAAGGTTTGGTGAGCATCGTCGTGCTGTCACCGACAACGATGCTAATCAGCCTTTTGCCAGACATTTCATTTTCCACACTGGCAATCACAGTGTTTCAGACATGAAAATTCAAGCTCTCTGTCCCATTTCAGGTAGCAATGATAGCCGTAGTCATTGCATTCGCATTCATCCTTCCACACGAAGGGCCTTCGCTCGAAACGTCGAAGTTCTTGTTGAAATTTTCAGGTAGATTGATTCAAAAGACCTAAATCTTGATGAAACTCTCATGCAAACTCTCGCTTACCAACTTACTCTCATCCTCGCTTGACCTGGGCTTTAGGGACACCTTTCTATTACGACCACCTCTCTATAAAACGGACAATTTCCAATCTTCCGACAATACAAAAATTCCAGTATATAGTATTTCGCTTAAAAATAACTTCCACAGACCATAATACGGCCCTCGTATTGCGGGCAACGAGCAATAAATTGTGGCCCCAGAGGGAAAATACTTACAAATTTTACCTCCCTTAATAAGGACACTACACTGATCAAGCGATGATAGTTTATGTATGTTATGAAATTTTCTGTTTGCAATTACAAAAAAGCAACCGACTTTGTTAATCTTTGTAGGCACTGCATTGTACAATAGTCAGTAGTATACCAAGAACGATAGATAAATATCTGTAACGGTTTTGCAATATATCGAATGTCTCTTCCAAGTGGGACAAACTAAATTTTTATTGCTATTTCTCTTTAAAACTTATAGAAACTTTGTTAACACACTTTGATAAGGTCTGAATGTAAAGACAAGTTCATAATATGCGTCAGTGGGTGTACATATTTGTCATGCACTGATGCAGTGTCCTTCAGTTAACGCGAAGGCAAACTATCCGGACCAATAGCATCACTGTTCTTTACTAAAGGGTTTAATTCCGTTAAAACATCATGCAAAATAACCCCAAGAAAAATAGTTTGCGATTTAGCAGTATAGTTTGAGATTTAATTCGGTAGAACCAATTTTAGTAAAAAATGAACAGAATGCATTTGCAATTGTAAGATCGTTTGTTAAAAGTTGACCGTCCAATTCAAAAGTAGTGGTGAAGATAGATTGAGCTTTCGTTGGGAAAACTGTTTTGATAAATTTCCAAAACCCATCGATCAGGAGTGGAGGTGAATGTTTTCATTTATTAACTGACGATTATATCTGGCGTTTGCAGACTTAGTTAGGTTATTCACTTTGTTTTTGTGTTGTTTGTATTTCGACTGACCCGACCCGCCTCTTTGTTTGTTGTCCTAGCTTTCCGCAAATGGTATTTATCGCTTCCTTTCCTTAACACTAGGTCTGCAAGATATCTTGTAACGATTGGCTCTGTTTTCTGTGCGCGAACATTGCGCAATTGACCAAGTCAGACAGCAACTGGAATAATTATGGCAATGTGCGTCTTGCGCAACGCACATGCCGATTTATTAATTTTTGAAAACAATTAGATAATTATTAACATAACAAATTATTAACCGAAGTTAATTATTAAAAGTTCGCACAGAAAAGGTGGGTTAATAAATACGCCCACCACTTAGAAATTAATAACTAAACTAATGTACATATGCAATAATATTGCGTCAAGTAAACGGGGAGGAGGGCGGGTTATAAATTGACTTCAGCCAGAGAGTTGACCTTGCGCTACCAGGTTGAAGAGCAGAATGAACTGATGCACATACTGCTCTAGATTATATCGCCACTCCTATCCGCTTCCTGCGCATTAAGGCCTGATTCCCCGGCGAAATTCTTCGCGAAATTATTCGCGAGAAATTGTGTCTGCAGAATACGGATGGCTGCACATCAGTGATTCTATTCAATTTCGCCACTGGCGAAGCGAAATGAAACTGGCGAAGCGAAATTTCACTGGCGAAGCGAAATTTTTTCTCGCGAATGCGTCAATTCATTTCGTGCGAAATTTTTCGCATTTCGCTCAGAAAAAACACTCGTGGAATCAGACCTTTACATTCATGTGACTACGAATTACGGGGAAAATACCCACGTGTCCCATTACAATAGCTCCTTATCTATAAAACTAGATACAGGAAGCAATAAAATATTTATTGGTATGCCAATAATTCCTTTACGAGTGTCTCACCCAGGAGCATGCTTATTGGAAAATACAAGTGGGATTTCTTTCACCATTTTGCCATGCAGCAGACACATTGTTTTTCTCTAATACATTCCATCAATTTGCATAACCTTACATGACATGTGACAAGGTAAGAGGATTAATTACGGAAATAATTACGGCATTAATTTTCTAGGTTTGCTAATTGCTGCCGAGCGTCAGCGAGGCAGCACACTATTCTTGACATGACAAAGTTTCTCCAGAGTTCACTCAACCCAGTCCTTTGCGCCGACCTATGTATTGTCGAGATCTGGATCTTGCATCTGTCAGTTGTCGTAATTCCGGGCAGAAAGTGGAGATCAAGGTGAATTTTTAAAATGGGGGAGAGGGCGAGAAAGATTGTATTGCGCGCGCATATTTTGTTCCATGCCCTCTGCAAGTTCTCAACTCTCGAGATTTTACAAGCTTTTTATGGCATTTTGACGCAATATTTAAACACGAGTCGGGACTATATTTCACACATTTCAGAATTCAGAGGATTTGAGCACAGGACTAAATCTTATGTAGAAACAGTAGAATTGAAACACTGTGGCCTGTGCCATCGCGAGAATGTGTTTAAGTTAAGAAGATGCAAGATGTTCTCGTGCGCTTTTAATAATTTTAAGGTTTTTAAAATCTTACTAGCTTCGCAATTCATAAACAATTTACACGAATGAAAGACGATCACATATGTGGGAAAAGATGGCAGGGATACCGCAACAGCGGGTAGATTTGAACTAAATATAGGATTTGAAATTGTGCTCGACCCAGTCGTCTTGATAGCTCAATAGGTAGAGTGACAGGCAGTCCGGTGCGTGATTTACTTTTACAGCTTTAGTTTGCACAAATTTAAGCCAGGTGCTACAGGAATAGCAACAGAGCAAAACATAATAGTACTGTAGTAAGTTACTATTTCCGCGCTCTAGAAATCTCCTACGATCCTGACAATCCACGAACATTTAAAACTATATGCACCAAGTGTAATACCGCTCGAACTCTGGCTCGGCCTCTTAAGTGCTGCTATTAGTTATGTTGATACTATTTTATGTTTGTATGTCTTAATTTCGGGTCCGCAGTAATTGGCTCACGCTGTTGCGGTCACCCTGCCTATAGTCGTATGTCTTGTTTTGTCATACTGTATGCTGTTAAGTAAATAGTTCGTTAGGGCGTGTATCAGGTTTCACGTAAAGGTCAAAGTGGTCGACCTTCAACCAATAAATCTGGAATGTTCACCAACAAATAGTAAAGACGAAATCATTCTGGTTACAGAATCTTGAAATTTGGCGCAAATTTATAAACGTTTAAACCAAAACATTTAAACTCAGCATTGAAATCGATGCGTAAGAAGCGATCAGCGATGGTTTTATTCGTTCGCAGCTCTGTCTAAAATCACTTTATATTTGAAGTTAATGCGCAATCATTAAACTCAAGTCAAGGCGTCAAACAGCTGAGGTACAATCACTATCATATCAACGATAGACGCTGGTCATAGCTTGTATTAATATAAACCGTTTACATAAGCGAGATGCTTTAAGCCTTCTAGTTGTCTCTCTTTACACAGAGTACTATAGTATATTTAACAATTAGTCGCCGAAGGCGAGGTGATTACAAGCCTATAGTCACTGAGCCGAAGGCGAAGTGACTATAGGCTTGTAATCACCGAGCCTGAGGCGACTAATTGTTTTAGTAGAAATTTCAAAGAGAAAAACAAACACAGAAAGTTATGAGGTCGGTTGAAAAGGCTATGGGACAAAATTCAGCGCTTTTCTCAGCGGCCGGTTATTAAAAACATGCCGGCAAAAGACGAGTGTCAAAAATATATCGACAAATCAAACAATTTTGTGAGAAAAATACTTTGGAAGGGCTCAAATACAAAGTAGAATGGTTTTAAAAATATATCACAGCTAGGTTTTTGCTGAATATAACGATATAAATGAGGATAAAACGAATAATTTTCAAAATAAACACTTGAGTGGTTGAGCCGTACGGAGAAAGTTTTATACATTTCAACAGCGAGAAAACGCTGCCTTTCATGGAAGAAAAATAGTGTATTTGTTATCGCTTACCTTTAAAAATGTCAAAAATATATCCTCCTTTAATTTAGCGGCAGTTTTTTTCATTTAAAACTTTGAATCAGGCTAAAAAAACGATTTTTGTTTTAAATTCAGCAGCTTGCGAAGAAACCATTTTGAAAAAAAGTGATAGTCACTGGGCAGTGACTATCACTTTTTAGAGGCTCAATTTGGACCAATCAGAATGCAGGAAAAGCAATAGACACCTCACAATTTCTACTGAAGAGTAATAGAGGCACATTGGTCATAGCCTGCGTGGTTGAAGGCTTCAGCGGCAGCACTTCCTTGCCGTAGTAACTTCTAGTATTACATTTCTAAATGCTGCATAGCTAAAGCACAGAATACCCGGAGAATTATGTCGTGGAAACACGATTTGATTGATTTTATCTACTGTGCACTGACGCTAGTGGTCTGGGTCTACTTGTGTAGTGTAATTATCGATCTCATCAAGCTTGATCCAATGGAATTTTTCATAGGCGTAATTCCAATAATCGTTTCATGTGCGATCATTCTGTATTTCATGGCCGCTCTTTTTACGCGGATTCAGGCGAAAAAAGTTGTCGGTGACCAATTCAGTATAGCCAAAGGGGAACTGCATTCGTTCCTGTTGTTCAATTTCTCGGCGCTCGTTTTCTATGCAATCGGTTGTGGAATATCTATGACTGAACGGAAATTAGCTACCTCTACCAAGGTCAAAATTTCAATTCTGATATTGATCTCGCTGATACCAGTAAACCTACTGCACGAGTTTAGCAAAGATGAACAAGGTATTTTACCATATTGCCCGGCGATTGTAGATATTTACGACGGAATTGAGATGTTGACAACGAATAAATTGAATCCAGCAAACCCGGTGTGGCTACAAATCACGATTTGTTTGGCTGTAATCGTGTTCTACATTCCTACATTCTTGGAAATATATCGTCTAAAATTTCCTGATCATGAATTGACAAATGGATCGATCTTTTCGGAACGAAGAATTAGACTCGCTCAAGTTGTTTCAAATTGTATGTTTCTCGGTCTTCGAGTAGTATTCTTTGCGTACAACCCACTTGAAATCGTCTTCGCTGTCAAGACTATTGTAAGACTATACTATCATTACAAAGTATTGTCGAACCGCAGCAGCATACAACAAATATATATGGTTAATTAAAATCTATCGAGACTCGAGAGGAATAGCCTTGTACCTCGACAATCCATTTAAGTTGAACTAGCTTAACAATATATTACATGTATGAGATTAGCGCAAGAATTATGAAGAGGAAAAAAGCAAAACAGAAAAATGCAGTGAAGTGTGCGATAACTGAAGTACATAAGCAACGATTAAACAAAACACATTTCAAAAAATATTTTTTCTGCATGCTGTTCCTTTGCGAGCCGCTGAGCCTGAGGTAAAGATTTCAGTTTATTTCTGCTTGTGCTTATCTCATTCGTGACTTCGGTCTTGGTCATAACATAAGAACTATAATTGAAATACATATCAAAGTATGTCGATAGAATGGGACATGGGTCATTATTATACATAATATACTATTTCATATAGACAGCAGATATTGATAAAGACGTATACTAACTGTTTGCTTTTAACTGTCAACTACCCTTATATATCTACACTGATATTTGCAACAAATATAATCTGTTGCACTTCAGTGGCATGTATATATAGCTATAAACTGTAGCTTCTTTATGCCTTATATATTAACATATGCAAATCCGCTATATATTGAACGTGTGCATATTAGCTTCTATACGATATACCTCCGTTCTTTTAGATCAATCTACCTGAAGGCCCTTTGTCTGGAAGTTATAGTAGCGTGGTTTGGGGGGAAATATGTGCTGTTATGGTGTATATAGCTAGTGTATACAAGGTGAATTCTACTGAGTGTACTACACAAGCGATTACGTGATAAAAAAAACCAATCAAATGGATTTAGTCAAAACATAGTATAACCAAAATATGGAAATCACATTACAAAAATGGTGCAAAAGACACTGATCAATAGAAGAAATTGGGAAACTATGTATGATATGAGGTGAGATGCCTGATGGCAGGCATGGACAGATAAGTCTACAAGAGTTAAATGTCTTCTAAGTCTACAGTTGTGAAACTGGGGGATATTTAAGCCGACAAGGTTTGGTGAGCATCGTCGTGCTGTCACCGACAACGATGCTAATCAGCCTTTTGCCAGACATTTCATTTTCCACACTGGCAATCACAGTGTTTCAGACATGAAAATTCAAGCTCTCTGTCCCATTTCAGGTAGCAATGATAGCCGTAGTCATTGCATTCGCATTCATCCTTCCACACGAAGGGCCTTCGCTCGAAACGTCGAAGTTCTTGTTGAAATTTTCAGGTAGATTGATTCAAAAGACCTAAATCTTGATGAAACTCTCATGCAAACTCTCGCTTACCAACGCAGTCTCATCCTCGCTTGACCTGGGCTTTAGGGACACCTTTCTATTACGACCACCTCTCTATAAAACGGACAATTTCCAATCTTCCGACAATATAAAAATTCCAGTATATAGTATTTCGCTTAAAACTAACTTCCACAGACCATAATACGGCCCTCGTATTGCGGACAACGAGCAATAAATTGTGGCCCCAGAGGGAAAATACTTACAAATTTTACCTCCCTTAATAAGGACACTACACTGATCAAGCGATCATAGTTTATGTATGTTATGAAATTTCCTATTTGCAATTACAAAAAAGCAACCGACTTTGTTAATCTTTGTAGGCACTGCATTGTACAATAGTCAGTAGTATATCAAGAACGATAGATAAATATCTGTAACGGTTTTGCAATATATTGAATGTCTCTTCCAAGTGGGACAAACTAAATTTTTATTGCTATTTCTCTTTAAAACTTATAGAAACTTTGTTAACACACTTTGATAAGGTCTGAATGTAAAGACAAGTTCATAATATGCGTCAGTGGGTGTACATATTTGTCATGCACTGATGCAGTGTCCTTCAGTTAACGCGAAGGCAAACTATCCGGACCAATAGCATCACTGTTCTTTACTAAAGGGTTTAATTCCGTTAAAACATCATGCAAAATAACCCCAAGAAAAATAGTTTGCGATTTAGCAGTATAGTTTGAGATTTAATTCGGTAGAACCAATTTTAGTAAAAAATGAACAGAATGCATTTGCAATTGTAATTGTAAGATCGTTAGTTAAAAGTTGACCGTCCAATTCAAAAGTAGTGGTGAAGATAGATTGAGCTTTCGTTGGGAAAACTGTTTTGATAAATTTCCAAAACCCATCGATCAGGAGTGGAGGTGAATGTTTTCATTTATTAACTGACGATTATATCTGGCGTTTGCAGACTTAGTTAGGTTATTCACTTTGTTTTTGTGTTGTTTGTACTTCGACTGACCTGACCCGCCTCTTTATTTGTTGTCCTAGCGAGATGCTTTAAGCCTTGTAGTTGTCTCTCTTTACACAGAGTACTATTGTATATAGAGTAATAGACGCACATTGGTCACAGCCTTGCGTGGTTGAAGGCTTCTGCGGCAGCACTTCCTTGCCGTAGTAACTTCTAGTATTACATTTCTAAATGCTGCATAGCTAAAGCACAGAATACCAGAATACCCGGAGAATTATGTCGTGGAAACAGGATTTGATTGATTTTATCTACTGTGCACTGACGCTAGTGGTCTGGGTCTACTTGTGTAGTGTAATTATCGATCTCATCAAGCTTGATCCAATGGAATTTTTCATAGGCGTAATTCCAATAATCGTTTCATGTGCGATCATTCTGTATTTCATGGCCGCTCTTTTTACGCGGATTCAGGCGAAAAAAGTTGTCGGTGACCAATTCAGTATAGCCAAAGGGGAACTGCGTTCGTTCTTGTTGTTCAATTTATCGGCGCTCGTTTTCTATGCAATCGGTTGTGGAATATCTATGACTGAACGGAAATTAGCTACCTCTACCAAGGTCAAAATTTCAATTCTGATATTGATCTCGCTGATACCAGTAAACCTACTGCACGAGTTTAGCAAAGATGAACAAGGTATTTTGCCATATTGCCCGGCGATTGTAGATATTTACGACGGAGTTGAGATGTTGACAACGAATAAATTGAATCCAGAAAACCCGGTGTGGCTACAAATCACGATTTGTTTGGCTGTAATCGTGTTCTACATTCCTACATTCTTGGAAATATATCGTCTAAAATTTCCTGATCATGAATTGACAAATGGATCGATCTTTTCGGAACGAAGAATTAGACTCGCTCAAGTTGTTTCAAATTGTATGTTTCTCGGTCTTCGTGTAGTATTCTTTGCGTACAACCCACTGGAAATCGTCTTCGCTGTCAAGACTATTGTAAGACTATACTATCATTACAAAGTATTGTCGAATCCGCAGCAGCATACAACAAATATATATGGTTAATTAAAATCTATCGAGACTGGAGAGGAATAGCTATCCTTGTACCTCGACAATCCATTTAAGTTGAGCTAGCTTAACAATATATTACATGTATGAGATTAGCGCAAAAATTATGAAGAGGAAAAAAGCAAAACAGAAAAATGCAGTGAAGTGTGCGATAACTGAAGTACATAAGCAAAGATTAAACAAAACACATTTCAAAAAATATTTTTTCTGCATGCTGTTCCTTTGCGAGCCGCTGAGCCTGAGGTAAAGATTACAGTTTATTTCTGCTTGTGCTTATCTCATTCGTGACTTCGGTCTTGGTCATAACATAAGAACTATAATTGAAATACATATCAAAGTATGTCGATAGAATGGGACATGGGTCATTATTATACATAATATACTATTTCATATAGACAGCAGATATTGATAAAGACGTATACTAACTGTTTGCTTTTAACTGTCAACTACCCTTATATATCTACACTGATATTTGCAACAAATATAATCTGTTGCACTTCAGTGGCATGTATATATAGCTATAAACTGTAGCTTCTTTATGCCTTATATATTAACATATGCAAATCCGCTATATATTGAACGTGTGCATATTAGCTTCTATACGATATACCTCCGTTCTTTTAGATCAATCTACCTGAAGGCCCTTTGTCTGGAAGTTATAGTAGCGTGGTTTGGGGGGAAATATGTTCTGTTATGGTGTATATAGCTAGTGTATACAAGGTGAATTCTACTGAGTGTACTACACAAGCGATTACGTGATAAAAAAACCAATCAAATGGATTTAGTCAAAACATAGTCATATAACCAAAATATGGAAATCACATTACAAAAATGGTGCAAAAGACACTGATCAATAGGAGAAATTAGGAAACTATGTATGATATGAGGTGAGGTGCCTGATGGCAGGCATGGACAGATAAGTCTACAAGAGTTAAATGTCTTCTAAGTCTACAGTTGTGAAACTGGGGGATATTTAAGCCGACAAGGTTTGGTGAGCATCGTCGTGCTGTCACCGACAACGATGCTAATCAGCCTTTTGCCAGACATTTCATTTTCCACACTGGCAATCACAGTGTTTCAGACATGAAAATTCAAGCTCTCTGTCCCATTTCAGGTAGCAATGATAGCCGTAGTCATTGCATTCGCATTCATCCTTCCACACGAAGGGCCTTCGCTCGAAACGTCGAAGTTCTTGTTGAAATTTTCAGGTAGATTGATTCAAAAGACCTAAATCTTGATGAAACTCTCATGCAAACTCTCGCTTGCCAACTCTCATCTTCGCTTGACCTGGGCTTTAGGGACACCTTTCTATTACGACCACCTCTCTATAAAACGGACAATTTCCAATCTTCCGACAATATAAAAATTCCAGTATATAGTATTTCGCTTAAAACTAACTTCCACAGACCATAATACGGCCCTCGTATTGCGGACAACGAGCAATAAATTGTGGCCCCAGAGGGAAAATACTTACAAATTTTACCTCCCTTAATAAGGACACTACACTGATCAAGCGATCATAGTTTATGTATGTTATGAAATTTCCTATTTGCAATTACAAAAAAGCAACCGACTTTGTTAATCTTTGTAGGCACTGCATTGTACAATAGTCAGTAGTATATCAAGAACGATAGATAAATATCTGTAACGGTTTTGCAATATATTGAATGTCTCTTCCAAGTGGGACAAACTAAATTTTTATTGCTATTTCTCTTTAAAACTTATAGAAACTTTGTTAACACACTTTGATAAGGTCTGAATGTAAAGACAAGTTCATAATATGCGTCAGTGGGTGTACATATTTGTCATGCACTGATGCAGTGTCCTTCAGTTAACGCGAAGGCAAACTATCCGGACCAATAGCATCACTGTTCTTTACTAAAGGGTTTAATTCCGTTAAAACATCATGCAAAATAACCCCAAGAAAAATAGTTTGCGATTTAGCAGTATAGTTTGAGATTTAATTCGGTAGAACCAATTTTAGTAAAAAATGAACAGAATGCATGACAACGAATAAATTGAATCCAGCAAACCCGGTGTGGCTACAAATCACGATTTGTTTGGCTGTAATCGTGTTCTACATTCCTACATTCTTGGAAATATACCATCTAAAATTTCCTGATCATGAATTGACAAATGGATTGATCTTTTCGGAACGAAGAATTAGACTCGCTCAAGTTATTTCCAATTGTATGTTTCTCGGTCTTCGAGTAGTATTCTTTGCGTACAACCCACTTGAAATCGTCTTCGCTGTCAAGACTATTGTAAGACTATACTATCATTACAAAGTATTGTCGAATCCGAAGCAGCATACAACAAATATATATGGTTAATTAAAATCTATCGAGACTCGAGAGGAATAGCTATCCTTGTACCTCGACAATCCATTTAAGTTGAGCTAGCTTAACAATATATTACATGTATGAGATTAGCGCAAAATTATGAAGAGGAAAAAGCAAAACAGAAAAATGCAGTGAAGTGTGCGATAACTGAAGTACATAAGCAAAGATTAAACAAAACACATTTCAAAAATATTTTTCTGCATGCTGTTCCTTTGAGCCGCTGAGCCTGAGGTAAAGATTACAGTTTATTTCTGCTTGTGCTTATCTCATTCGTGACTTCGGTCTTGGTCATAACATAAGAACTATAATTGAAATACATATCAAAGTATGTCGATAGAATGGGACATGGGTCATTATTATACATAATATACTATTTCATATAGACAGCAGATATTGATAAAGACGTATACTAACTGTTTGCTTTTAACTGTCAACTACCCTTATATATCTACACTGATATTTGCAACAAATATAATCTGTTGCACTTCAGTGGCATGTATATATAGCTATAAACTGTAGCTTCTTTATGCCTTATATATTAACATATGCAAATTCGCTATATATTGAACGTGTGCATATTAGCTTCCATACGATATACTTCCGGTCTTTTAGATCAATCTACCTGAAAAATTCAACAAGGCTCTTCGTCTGGAGGTTATAGTAGCGTGGTTTGGGGGGAATATGTGCTTTTATAGTGTATATAGCTAGTGTATGCAAGGTGAATTCTACTGAGTGTATACACAAGCGATTACGTGATAAAAAAACCAATCAAATGGATTTAGTCAAAACATAGTATAACCAAAATATTGAAATCACATTACAAAAATGGTGCAAAAGACACTGATCAATAGAAGAAATTGGGAAACTATGTATGATATGAGGTGAGATGCCTGATGGCAGGCATGGACAGATAAGTCTACAAGAGTTAAATGTCTTCTAAGTCTACAGTTGTGAAACTGGGGGATATTTAAGCCGACAAGGTTTGGTGAGCATCGTCGTGCTGTCACCGACAACGATGCTAATCAGCCTTTTGCCAGACATTTCATTTTCCACACTGGCAATCACAGTGTTTCAGACATGAAAATTCAAGCTCTCTGTCCCATTTCAGGTAGCAATGACAGCCGTAATCATTGCATTCGCATTCATCCTTCCAGACGAATTGAATTTTTCAGGTAGATTGATTCAAAAGACCCGAAGTAAATATAATGTATAGACTATATTGTTTCGTCAACTCTCATCAACTCTCATCAACTCTCATGCACTCCTCATCAACTCTCATCAACTCTCATGCCCTCTCATGCACTCTCATCAACTCTCATCAACTCTCATCAACTCTCATGCACTCTCATCAACTCTCATCAACTCTCATGCACTCTCATCAACTCTCATCAACTCTCATCAACTCTCATCAACTCTCATCAACTCTCATCAACTCTCATCAACTCTCATGCACTCTCATCAACTCTCATCAACTCTCATCAACTCTCATCAACTCTCATCAACTCTCATCAACTCTCATCAACTCTCATCAACTCTCATCAACTCTCATCAACTCTCATCAACTCTCATCAACTCTCATCAACTCTCATGCCCTCTCATGCACTCTCATCAACTCTCATCAACTCTCATCAACTCTCATGCACTCTCATCAACTCTCATCAACTCTCATCAACTCTCATCAACTCTCATGCACTCTCATCAACTCTCATCAACTCTCGTTCGACTGAGCTGGTTCAAATTTTGATGAGAGTTGATGAGAGTTGATGAGAGTTGATGAGAGTTTTCCCTCGTTTGACCGTTACGCGTTGTAATATCTATAGTCAACTCTCATGCAACTCTTGTTCTCGTTTGACCGGGACATGAAGTTGATGAAACTCTCATGCAAACTCTCGCTTACCAACTTACTCTCATCCTCGCTTGACCTGGGCTTTAGGGACACCTTTCTATTACGACCACCTCTCTATAAAACGGACAATTTCCAATCTTCCGACAATATAAAAATTCCAGTATATAGTATTTCGCTTAAAACTAACTTCCACAGACCATAATACGGCCCTCGTATTGCGGACAACGAGCAATAAATTGTGGCCCCAGAGGGAAAATACTTACAAATTTTACCTCCCTTAATAAGGACACTACACTGATCAAGCGATCATAGTTTATGTATGTTATGAAATTTCCTATTTGCAATTACAAAAAAGCAACCGACTTTGTTAATCTTTGTAGGCACTGCATTGTACAATAGTCAGTAGTATATCAAGAACGATAGATAAATATCTGTAACGGTTTTGCAATATATTGAATGTCTCTTCCAAGTGGGACAAACTAAATTTTTATTGCTATTTCTCTTTAAAACTTATAGAAACTTTGTTAACACACTTTGATAAGGTCTGAATGTAAAGACAAGTTCATAATATGCGTCAGTGGGTGTACATATTTGTCATGCACTGATGCAGTGTCCTTCAGTTAACGCGAAGGCAAACTATCCGGACCAATAGCATCACTGTTCTTTACTAAAGGGTTTAATTCCGTTAAAACATCATGCAAAATAACCCCAAGAAAAATAGTTTGCGATTTAGCAGTATAGTTTGAGATTTAATTCGGTAGAACCAATTTTAGTAAAAAATGAACAGAATGCATGACAACGAATAAATTGAATCCAGCAAACCCGGTGTGGCTACAAATCACGATTTGTTTGGCTGTAATCGTGTTCTACATTCCTACATTCTTGGAAATATACCATCTAAAATTTCCTGATCATGAATTGACAAATGGATTGATCTTTTCGGAACGAAGAATTAGACTCGCTCAAGTTATTTCCAATTGTATGTTTCTCGGTCTTCGAGTAGTATTCTTTGCGTACAACCCACTTGAAATCGTCTTCGCTGTCAAGACTATTGTAAGACTATACTATCATTACAAAGTATTGTCGAATCCGAAGCAGCATACAACAAATATATATGGTTAATTAAAATCTATCGAGACTCGAGAGGAATAGCTATCCTTGTACCTCGACAATCCATTTAAGTTGAGCTAGCTTAACAATATATTACATGTATGAGATTAGCGCAAAAATTATGAAGAGGAAAAAAGCAAAACAGAAAAATGCAGTGAAGTGTGCGATAACTGAAGTACATAAGCAAAGATTAAACAAAACACATTTCAAAAAATATTTTTTCTGCATGCTGTTCCTTTGCGAGCCGCTGAGCCTGAGGTAAAGATTACAGTTTATTTCTGCTTGTGCTTATCTCATTCGTGACTTCGGTCTTGGTCATAACATAAGAACTATAATTGAAATACATATCAAAGTATGTCGATAGAATGGGACATGGGTCATTATTATACATAATATACTATTTCATATAGACAGCAGATATTGATAAAGACGTATACTAACTGTTTGCTTTTAACTGTCAACTACCCTTATATATCTACACTGATATTTGCAACAAATATAATCTGTTGCACTTCAGTGGCATGTATATATAGCTATAAACTGTAGCTTCTTTATGCCTTATATATTAACATATGCAAATTCGCTATATATTGAACGTGTGCATATTAGCTTCTATACGATATACCTCCGTTCTTTTAGATCAATCTACCTGAAGGCCCTTTGTCTGGAAGTTATAGTAGCGTGGTTTGGGGGGAAATATGTGCTGTTATAGTGTATATAGCTAGTGTATACAAGGTGAATTCTACTGAGTGTACTACACAAGCGATTACGTGATAAAAAAACCAATCAAATGGATTTAGTCAAAACATAGTATAACCAAAATATTGAAATCACATTACAAAAATGGTGCAAAAGACACTGATCAATAGAAGAAATTGGGAAACTATGTATGATATGAGGTGAGATGCCTGATGGCAGGCATGGACAGATAAGTCTACAAGAGTTAAATGTCTTCTAAGTCTACAGTTGTGAAACTGGGGGATATTTAAGCCGACAAGGTTTGGTGAGCATCGTCGTGCTGTCACCGACAACGATGCTAATCAGCCTTTTGCCAGACATTTCATTTTCCACACTGGCAATCACAGTGTTTCAGACATGAAAATTCAAGCTCTCTGTCCCATTTCAGGTAGCAATGACAGCCGTAATCATTGCATTCGCATTCATCCTTCCAGACGAATTGAATTTTTCAGGTAGATTGATTCAAAAGACCCGAAGTAAATATAATGTATAGACTATATTGTTTCGTCAACTCTCATCAACTCTCATCAACTCTCATGCACTCTCATCAACTCTCATCAACTCTCATGCCCTCTCATGCACTCTCATCAACTCTCATCAACTCTCATCAACTCTCATGCACTCTCATCAACTCTCATCAACTCTCATGCACTCTCATCAACTCTCATCAACTCTCATCAACTCTCATCAACTCTCATCAACTCTCATCAACTCTCATCAACTCTCATGCACTCTCATCAACTCTCATCAACTCTCATCAACTCTCATCAACTCTCATCAACTCTCATCAACTCTCATCAACTCTCATCAACTCTCATCAACTCTCATCAACTCTCATCAACTCTCATCAACTCTCATCAACTCTCATGCCCTCTCATGCACTCTCATCAACTCTCATCAACTCTCATCAACTCTCATGCACTCTCATCAACTCTCATCAACTCTCATCAACTCTCATCAACTCTCATGCACTCTCATCAACTCTCATCAACTCTCGTTCGACTGAGCTGGTTCAAATTTTGATGAGAGTTGATGAGAGTTGATGAGAGTTGATGAGAGTTTTCCCTCGTTTGACCGTTACGCGTTGTAATATCTATAGTCAACTCTCATGCAACTCTTGTTCTCGTTTGACCGGGACATGAAGTTGATGAAACTCTCATGCAAACTCTCGCTTACCAACTCTCATCCTCGCTTGACCTGGGCTTTAGGGACACCTTTCTATTACGACCACCTCTCTATAAAACGGACAGTTTCCAATCTTCCGACAATACAAAAATTCCAGTATATAGTATTTCGCTTAAAAATAACTTCCACAGACCATAATACGGCCCTCGTATTGCGGACAACGAGCAATAAATTGCGGCCCCAGAGGGAAAATACTTACAAATTTTACCTCCCTTAATAAGGACACTACCCTTATCAAGCGATGACTATTTATGTATGTTATGAAATTTTCTGTTTGCAATTACAAAAAAGCAACCGACTTTGTTAATCTTTGTAGGCACTGCATTGTACAATAGGCAGTAGAAAACCAAGAACGATAGATAAATATCTGTAACGGTTTTGCAATATATCGAATGTCTCTTCCAAGTGGGACAAACTAAATTTTTATTGCTATTTCTCTTTAAAACTTATAGAAACTTTGTTAACACACTTTGATAAGGTCTGAATGTAAAGACAAGTTCATAATATGCGTCAGTGGTCTACATATTTGTCATGCACTGATGCAGTGTCCTTCAGTAAACGCGAAGGCAAACTATCCAGACCAATAGCTTCACTGTTCTTTACTAAAGGGTTTAATTCCGTTAAAACATCATGCAAAATAACCCCAAGAAAAATAGTTTGCGATTTAGCAGTATAGTTTGAGATTTAATTCGGTAGAACCAATTTTAGTAAAAATGAACAGAATGCATTTGCAATTGTAATTGTAAGATCGTTTGTTAAAAGTTGACCGTCAATTCAAAAGTAGTGGTGAAGATAGATTGAGCTTTCGTTGGGAAAACTGTTTTGACAAATTTCCAAAACCGATCGATCAGGAGTGGAGGTGAATGTTTTCATTTATTAACTGACGATTATATCTGGCGTTTGCAGACTTAGTTAGGTTATTCACTTTGTTTTTGTGTTGTTTGTACTTCGACTGACCCGACCCGCCTCTTTGCTTGTTGTCCTAGCTTTCCGCAAATGGTATTTATCGCTTCCTTTCCTTAACACTAGGTCTGCAAGATATCTTGTAACGATTAGCTCTGTTTTCTGTGCGCGAATATTGCGCAATTGACCAAGTCAGACAGCAACTGGAATAATTATGGCAATGTGCGTCTTGCGCAACGCACATGCCGATTTATTAATTTTGAAAACAATTAGATAATTATTAACATAACAAATTATTAACCGAAGTTAATTATTAAAAGTTCGCACAGAAAAGGTGGGTTAATAAATACGCCCACCACTTAGAAATTAATAACTAAACTAATGTACATATGCAATAATATTGCGTCAAGTAAACGGGGAGGAGGGCGGGTTATAAATTGACTTCAGCCAGAGAGTTGACCTTGCGCTACCAGGTTGAAGAGCAGAATGAACTGATGCACATACTGCTCTAGATTATATCGCCACTCCTATCCGCTTCCTGCGCATTAAGGCCTGATTCCCCGGCGAAATTCTTCGCGAAATTATTCGCGAGAAATTGTGTCTGCAGAATACGGATGGCTGCACATCAGTGATTCTATTCAATTTCGCCACTTTTTTCGCTTTCGCAGTGAGTAGAACTAACTTCTACTCACTGGCGAAGCGAAATTTTTTCTCGCGAATGCGTCAATTCATTTCGTGCGAAATTTTTCGCATTTCGCTGAGAAAAAACACTCGTGGAATCAGACCTTTACATTCATGTGACTACGAATTACGGGGAAAATACCCACGTGTCCCATTACAATAGCTCCTTATCTATAAAACTAGATACAGGAAGCAATAAAATATTTATTGGTATGCCAATAATTCCTTTACGAGTGTCTCACCCAGGAGCATGCTTATTGGAAAATACAAGTGGGATTTCTTTCACCATTTTGCCATGCAGCAGACACGTTGTTTTTCTAATACATTCCATCAATTTGCATATCCTTACATGACATGTGACAAGGTAAGAGGATTAATTACGGAAATAATTACGGCATTAATTTTCTAGGTTTGCTAATTGCTGCCGAGCGTCAGCGAGGCAGCACACTATTCTTGACATGACAAAGTTTCTCCAGAGTTCACTCAACCCAGTCCTTTGCGCCGACCTATGTATTGTCGAGATCTGGATCTTGCATCTGTCAGTTGTCGTAATTCCGGGCAGAAAGTGGAGATCAAGGTGAATTTTTAAAATGGGGGAGAGGGCGAGAAAGATTGTATTGCGCGCGCATATTTTGTTCCATGCCCTCTGCAAGTTCTCAACTCTCGAAATTTTACAAGCTTTTTATGGCATTTTGACGCAATATTTAAACACGAGTCGGGACTATATTTCACACATTTCAGAATTCAGAGGATTTGAGCACAGGACTAAATCTTATGTAGAAACAGTAGAATTGAAACACTGTGGCCTGTGCCATCGCGAGAATGTGTTTAAGTTAAGAAGATGCAAGATGTTCTCGTGCGCTTTTAATAATTTTAAGGTTTTTAAAATCTTACTAGCTTCGCAATTCATAAACAATTTACACGAATGAAAGACGATCACATATGTGGGAAAAGATGGCAGGGATACCGCAACAGCGGGTAGATTTGAACTAAATATAGGATTTGAAATTGTGCTCGACCCAGTCGTCTTGATAGCTCAATAGGTAGAGTGACAGGCAGTCCGGTGCGTGATTTACTTTTACAGCTTTAGTTTCCACAAATTTAAGCCAGGTGCTACAGGAATAGCAACAGAGCAAAACATAATAGTACTGTAGTAAGTTACTATTTCCGCGCTCTAGAAATCTCCTACGATCCTGACAATCCACGAACATTTAAAACTATATGCACCAAGTGTAATACCGCTCGAACTCTGGCTCGGCCTCTTAAGTGCTGCTATTAGTTATGTTGATACTATTTTATGTTTGTATGTCTTAATTTCGGGTCCGCAGTAATTGGCTCACGCTGTTGCGGTCACCCTGCCTATA
Source organism: Trachythela sp. YZ-2020 (assembly GCA_016169945.1). Classification (NCBI taxonomy): domain Eukaryota; kingdom Metazoa; phylum Cnidaria; class Anthozoa; order Malacalcyonacea; family Clavulariidae; genus Trachythela; species Trachythela sp. YZ-2020. The sequence goes on from JADLSH010000157.1 coordinate 2,276,498, forward strand.
GTCGTATGTCTTGTTTTGTCATACTGTATGCTGTTAAGTAAATAGTTCGTTAGGGCGTGTATCAGGTTTCACGTAAAGGTCAAAGTGGTCGACCTTCAACCAATAAATCTGGAATGTTCACCAACAAATAGTAAAGACGAAATCATTCTGGTTACAGAATCTTGAAATTTGGCGCAAATTTATAAACCTTTAAACCAAAACATTTAAACTCAGCATTGAAATCGATGCGTAAGAAGCGATCAGCGATGGTTTTATTCGTTCGCAGCTCTGTCTAAAATCACTTTATATTTGAAGTTAATGCGCAATCATTAAACTCAAGCCAAGGCGTCAAACAGCTGAGGTACAATCACTATCATATCAACGATAGACGCTGGTCATAGCTTGTATTAATATAAACCGTTTAATTATATAAGCGAGATCCTTTAAGCCATTTAGTTGTCTCTCTTTTGACAGAGTACTATAGTATATTTAACAATTGGTCGCCGAAGGAGGTGATTACAAGCCTATAGTCACTGAGCCGAAGGCGAAGTGACTATAGGCTTGTAATCACCGAGCCTGAGGCGACTAATTGTTTTAGTAGAAATTTCAAAGAGAAAAACAAACACAGAAAGTTATGAGGTCGGTTGAAAAGGCTATGGGACAAAATTCAGCGCTTTTCTCAGCGGCCGGTTATTAAAAACATGCCGGCAAAAGACGAGTGTCAAAAATATATCGACAAATCAAACAATTTTGTGAGAAAATACTTTGGAAGGGCTCAAATACAAAGTAGAATGGTTTTAAAAATATATCACAGCTAGGTTTTTGCTGAATATAACGATATAAATGAGGATAAAACGAATAATTTTCAAAATAAACACTTGAGTGGTTGAGCCGTACGGAGAAAGTTTTATACATTTCAACAGCGAGAAAACGCTGCCTTTCATGGAAGAAAAATAGTGTATTTGTTATCGCTTACCTTTAAAAATGTCAAAAATATATCCTCCTTTAATTTAGCGGCATTTTTTTCATTTAAAACTTTGAATCAGGCTCAAAACGATTTTTGTTTTAAATTCAGCAGCTTGCGAAGAAACCATTTTGAAAAAAAGTGATAGTCACTGGGCAGTGACTATCACTTTTTAGAGGCTCAATTTGGACCAATCAGAATGCAGGAAAAGCAATAGACACCTCACAATTTCTACTGAAGAGTAATAGAGGCACATTGGTCATAGCCTGCGTGGTTGAAGGCTTCTGTGGCAGCACTTCCTTGCGGTAGTAACTTCTAGTGTTACATTTCTAAATGCTGCATAGCTAAAGCACAGAATACCAGAATACCCGGAGAATTATGTCGTGGAAACACGATTTGATTGATTTTATCTACTGTGCACTGACGCTAGTGGTCTGGGTCTACTTGTGTAGTGTAATTATCGATCTCATCAAGCTTGATCCAATGGAATTTTTCATAGGCGTAATTCCAATAATCGTTTCATGTGCGATCATTCTGTATTTTATGGCCGCTCTTTTTACGCGGATTCAGGCGAAAAAAGTTGTCGGTGACCAATTCAGTATAGCCAAAGGGGAACTGCGTTCGTTCTTGTTGTTCAATTTATCGGCGCTCGTTTTCTATGCAATCGGTTGTGGAATATCTATGACTGAACGGAAATTAGCTACCTCTACCAAGGTCAAAATTTCAATTCTGATATTGATCTCGCTGATACCAGTAAACCTACTGCACGAGTTTAGCAAAGATGAACAAGGTATTTTACCATATTGCCCGGCGATTGTAGATATTTACGACGGAGTTGAGATGTTGACAACGAATAAATTGAATCCAGCAAACCCGGTGTGGCTACAAATCACGATTTGTTTGGCTGTAATCGTAAATTTCCTGATCATGAATTGACAAATGGATCGATCTTTTCGGAACGAAGAATTAGACTCGCTCAAGTTGTTTCAAATTGTATGTTTCTCGGTCTTCGTGTAGTATTCTTTGCGTACAACCCACTTGAAATCGTCTTCGCTGTCAAGACTATTGTAAGACTATACTATCATTACAAAGTATTGTCGAATCCGCAGCAGCATACAACAAATATATATGGTTAATTAAAATCTATCGAGACTGGAGAGGAATAGCTATCCTTGTACCTCGACAATCCATTTAAGTTGAGCTAGCTTAACAATATATTACATGTAGTGAGATTAGCGCAAGAATTATGAAGAGGAAAAACAGAAAGATGCAGTGAAGTGTGCGATAACTGAAGTACATAAGCAAAGATTAAACAAAACACATTTCAAAAAATATTTTTTCTGCATGCTGTTCCTTTGCGAGCCGCTGAGCCTGAGGTAAAGATTTCAGTTTATTTCTGCTTGTGCTTATCTCATTCGTGACTTCGGTCTTGGTCATAACATAAGAAATATAATTGAAATACATATCAAAGTATGTCGATAGAATGGGACATGGGTCATTATTATACATAATATACTATTTCATATAGACAGCAGATATTGATAAAGACGTATACTAACTGCTTTGCTTTTAGAGTCAACTACCCTTATATATCTACACTGATATTTGCAACAAATATAATCTGTTGCACTTCAGTGGCATGTATATATAGCTATAAACTGTGGCTTTTTTATGCCTTATATATTAACATATGCAAATCCGCTATATATTGAACGTGTGCATATTAGCTTCTATACGATATACCTCCGTTCTTTTAGATCAATCTACCTGAAGGCCCTTTGTCTGGAAGTTATAGTAGCGTGGTTTGGGGGGAAATATGTGCTGTTATGGTGTATATAGCTAGTGTATACAAGGTGAATTCTACTGAGTGTACTACACAAACGATTACGTGATAAAAAAACCAATCAAATGGATTTAGTCAAAACATAGTGTAACCAAAATATGGAAATCACATTACAAAATGGTGCAAAAGACACTGATCAATAGAAGAAATTGGGAAACTATGTATGATATGAGGTGAGATGCCTGATGGCAGGCATGGACAGATAAGTCTACAAGAGTTAAATGTCTTCTAAGTCTACAGTTGTGAAACTGGGCGATATTTAAGCCGACAAGGTTTGGTGAGCATCGTCGTGCTGTCACCGACAACGATGCTAATCAGCCTTTTGCCAGACATTTCATTTTCCACACTGGCAATCACAGTGTTTCAGACATGAAAATTCAAGCTCTCTGTCCCATTTCAGGTAGCAATGATAGCCGTAGTCATTGCATTCGCATTCATCCTTCCACACGAAGGGCCTTCGCTCGAAACGTCGAAGTTCTTGTTGAAATTTTCAGGTAGATTGATTCAAAAGACCTAAATCTTGATGAAACTCTCATGCAAACTCTCGCTTACCAACTTACTCTCATCCTCGCTTGACCTGGGCTTTAGGGACACCTTTCTATTACGACCACCTCTCTATAAAACGGACAATTTCCAATCTTCCGACAATATAAAAATTCCAGTATATAGTATTTCGCTTAAAACTAACTTCCACAGACCATAATACGGCCCTCGTATTGCGGACAACGAGCAATAAATTGTGGCCCCAGAGGGAAAATACTTACAAATTTTACCTCCCTTAATAAGGACACTACACTGATCAAGCGATCATAGTTTATGTATGTTATGAAATTTCCTATTTGCAATTACAAAAAAGCAACCGACTTTGTTAATCTTTGTAGGCACTGCATTGTACAATAGTCAGTAGTATATCAAGAACGATAGATAAATATCTGTAACGGTTTTGCAATATATTGAATGTCTCTTCCAAGTGGGACAAACTAAATTTTTATTGCTATTTCTCTTTAAAACTTATAGAAACTTTGTTAACACACTTTGATAAGGTCTGAATGTAAAGACAAGTTCATAATATGCGTCAGTGGGTGTACATATTTGTCATGCACTGATGCAGTGTCCTTCAGTTAACGCGAAGGCAAACTATCCGGACCAATAGCATCACTGTTCTTTACTAAAGGGTTTAATTCCGTTAAAACATCATGCAAAATAACCCCAAGAAAAATAGTTTGCGATTTAGCAGTATAGTTTGAGATTTAATTCGGTAGAACCAATTTTAGTAAAAAATGAACAGAATGCATGACAACGAATAAATTGAATCCAGCAAACCCGGTGTGGCTACAAATCACGATTTGTTTGGCTGTAATCGTGTTCTACATTCCTACATTCTTGGAAATATACCATCTAAAATTTCCTGATCATGAATTGACAAATGGATTGATCTTTTCGGAACGAAGAATTAGACTCGCTCTGTTATTTCCAATTGTATGTTTCTCGGTCTTCGAGTAGTATTCTTTGCGTACAACCCACTTGAAATCGTCTTCGCTGTCAAGACTATTGTAAGACTATACTATCATTACAAAGTATTGTCGAATCCGAAGCAGCATACAACAAATATATATGGTTAATTAAAATCTATCGAGACTCGAGAGGAATAGCTATCCTTGTACCTCGACAATCCATTTAAGTTGAGCTAGCTTAAAAATATATTACATGAGATTAGCGCAAAAATTATGAAGAGGAAAAGCAAAACAGAAAAATGCAGTGAAGTGTGCGATAACTGAAGTACATAAGCAAAGATTAAACAAAACACATTTCAAAAAATTTTTTCTGCATGCTGTTCCTTTGCGAGCCGCTGAGCCTGAGGTAAAGATTACAGTTTATTTCTGCTTGTGCTTATCTCATTCGTGACTTCGGTCTTGGTCATAACATAAGAACTATAATTGAAATACATATCAAAGTATGTCGATAGAATGGGACATGGGTCATTATTATACATAATATACTATTTCATATAGACAGCAGATATTGATAAAGACGTATACTAACTGTTTGCTTTTAACTGTCAACTACCCTTATATATCTACACTGATATTTGCAACAAATATAATCTGTTGCACTTCAGTGGCATGTATATATAGCTATAAACTGTAGCTTCTTTATGCCTTATATATTAACATATGCAAATTCGCTATATATTGAACGTGTGCATATTAGCTTCTATACGATATACCTCCGTTCTTTTAGATCAATCTACCTGAAGGCCCTTTGTCTGGAGGTTATAGTAGCGTGGTTTGGGGGGAATATGTGCTTTTATAGTGTATATAGCTAGTGTATACAAGGTGAATTCTACTGAGTGTACTACACAAGCGATTACGTGATAAAAAAACCAATCAAATGGATTTAGTCAAAACATAGTATAACCAAAATATTGAAATCACATTACAAAAATGGTGCAAAAGACACTGATCAATAGAAGAAATTGGGAAACTATGTATGATATGAGGTGAGATGCCTGATGGCAGGCATGGACAGATAAGTCTACAAGAGTTAAATGTCTTCTAAGTCTACAGTTGTGAAACTGGGGGATATTTAAGCCGACAAGGTTTGGTGAGCATCGTCGTGCTGTCACCGACAACGATGCTAATCAGCCTTTTGCCAGACATTTCATTTTCCACACTGGCAATCACAGTGTTTCAGACATGAAAATTCAAGCTCTCTGTCCCATTTCAGGTAGCAATGACAGCCGTAATCATTGCATTCGCATTCATCCTTCCAGACGAATTGAATTTTTCAGGTAGATTGATTCAAAAGACCCGAAGTAAATATAATGTATAGACTATATTGTTTCGTCAACTCTCATCAACTCTCATCAACTCTCATGCACTCTCATCAACTCTCATCAACTCTCATGCCCTCTCATGCACTCTCATCAACTCTCATCAACTCTCATCAACTCTCATGCACTCTCATCAACTCTCATCAACTCTCATGCACTCTCATCAACTCTCATCAACTCTCATCAACTCTCATCAACTCTCATCAACTCTCATCAACTCTCATCAACTCTCATGCACTCTCATCAACTCTCATCAACTCTCATCAACTCATCAACTCTCATCAACTCTCATCAACTCTCATCAACTCTCATCAACTCTCATCAACTCTCATCAACTCTCATGCCCTCTCATGCACTCTCATCAACTCTCATCAACTCTCATCAACTCTCATGCACTCTCATCAACTCTCATCAACTCTCATGCACTCTCATCAACTCTCATCAACTCTCATGCACTCTCATCAACTCTCATCAACTCTCGTTCGACTGAGCTGGTTCAAATTTTGATGAGAGTTGATGAGAGTTGATGAGAGTTTTCCCTCGTTTGACCGTTACGCGTTGTAATATCTATAGTCAACTCTCATGCGACTCTTGTTCTCGTTTGACCGGGACATGAAGTTGATGAAACTCTCATGCAAACTCTCGCTTGCCAACTCTCATCCTCGCTTGACCTGGGCTTTAGGGACACCTTTCTATTACGACCACCTCTCTATAAAACGGACAGTTTCCAATCTTCCGACAATATAAAAATTCCAGTATATAGTATTTCGCTTAAAAATAACTTCCACAGACCATAATACGGCCCTCGTATTGCGGACAACGAGCAATAAATTGCGGCCCCAGAGGGAAAATACTTACAAATTTTACCTCCCTTAATAAGGACACTACCCTTATCAAGCGATGACTATTTATGTATGTTATGAAATTTTCTGTTTGCAATTACAAAAAAGCAACCGACTTTGTTAATCTTTGTAGGCACTGCATTGTACAATAGGCAGTAGAAAACCAAGAACGATAGATAAATATCTGTAACGGTTTTGCAATATATCGAATGTCTCTTCCAAGTGGGACAAACTAAATTTTTATTGCTATTTCTCTTTAAAACTTATAGAAACTTTGTTAACACACTTTGATAAGGTCTGAATGTAAAGACAAGTTCATAATATGCGTCAGTGGTCTACATATTTGTCATGCACTGATGCAGTGTCCTTCAGTAAACGCGAAGGCAAACTATCCAGACCAATAGCTTCACTGTTCTTTACTAAAGGGTTTAATTCCGTTAAAACATCATGCAAAATAACCCCAAGAAAAATAGTTTGCGATTTAGCAGTATAGTTTGAGATTTAATTCGGTAGAACCAATTTTAGTAAAAAATGAACAGAATGCATTTGCAATTGTAATTGTAAGATCGTTTGTTAAAAGTTGACCGTCCAATTCAAAAGTAGTGGTGAAGATAGATTGAGCTTTCGTTCGGAAAACTGTTTTGATAAATTTCCAAAACCCATCGATCAGGAGTGGAGGTGAATGTTTTCATTTATTAACTGACGATTATATCTGGCGTTTGCAGACTTAGTTAGGTTATTCACTTTGTTTTTGTGTTGTTTGTACTTCGACTGACCCGACCCGCCTCTTTGCTTGTTGTCCTAGCTTTCCGCAAATGGTATTTATCGCTTCCTTTCCTTAACACTAGGTCTGCAAGATATCTTGTAACGATTAGCTCTGTTTTCTGTGCGCGAATATTGCGCAATTGACCAAGTCAGACAGCAACTGGAATAATTATGGCAATGTGCGTCTTGCGCAACGCACATGCCGATTTATTAATTTTTGAAAACAATTAGATAATTATTAACATAACAAATTATTAACCGAAGTTAATTATTAAAAGTTCGCACAGAAAAGGTGGGTTAATAAATACGCCCACCACTTAGAAATTAATAACTAAACTAATGTACATATGCAATAATATTGCGTCAAGTAAACGGGGAGGAGGGCGGGTTATAAATTGACTTCAGCCAGAGAGTTGACCTTGCGCTACCAGGTTGAAGAGCAGAATGAACTGATGCACATACTGCTCTAGATTATATCGCCACTCCTATCCGCTTCCTGCGCATTAAGGCCTGATTCCCCGGCGAAATTCTTCGCGAAATTATTCGCGAGAAATTGTGTCTGCAGAATACGGATGGCTGCACATCAGTGATTCTATTCAATTTCGCCACTTTTTTCGCTTTCGCAGTGAGTAGAACTAACTTCTACTCACTGGCGAAGCGAAATTTTTTCTCGCGAATGCGTCAATTCATTTCGTGCGAAATTTTTCGCATTTCGCTGAGAAAAAACACTCGTGGAATCAGACCTTTACATTCATGTGACTACGAATTACGGGGAAAATACCCACGTGTCCCATTACAATAGCTCCTTATCTATAAAACTAGATACAGGAAGCAATAAAATATTTATTGGTATGCCAATAATTCCTTTACGAGTGTCTCACCCAGGAGCATGCTTATTGGAAAATACAAGTGGGATTTCTTTCACCATTTTGCCATGCAGCAGACACGTTGTTTTTCTCTAATACATTCCATCAATTTGCATATCCTTACATGACATGTGACAAGGTAAGAGGATTAATTACGGAAATAATTACGGCATTAATTTTCTAGGTTTGCTAATTGCTGCCGAGCGTCAGCGAGGCAGCACACTATTCTTGACATGACAAAGTTTCTCCAGAGTTCACTCAACCCAGTCCTTTGCGCCGACCTATGTATTGTCGAGATCTGGATCTTGCATCTGTCAGTTGTCGTAATTCCGGGCAGAAAGTGGAGATCAAGGTGAATTTTTAAAATGGGGGAGAGGGCGAGAAAGATTGTATTGCGCGCGCATATTTTGTTCCATGCCCTCTGCAAGTTCTCAACTCTCGAAATTTTACAAGCTTTTTATGGCATTTTGACGCAATATTTAAACACGAGTCGGGACTATATTTCACACATTTCAGAATTCAGAGGATTTGAGCACAGGACTAAATCTTATGTAGAAACAGTAGAATTGAAACACTGTGGCCTGTGCCATCGCGAGAATGTGTTTAAGTTAAGAAGATGCAAGATGTTCTCGTGCGCTTTTAATAATTTTAAGGTTTTTAAAATCTTACTAGCTTCGCAATTCATAAACAATTTACACGAATGAAAGACGATCACATATGTGGGAAAAGATGGCAGGGATACCGCAACAGCGGGTAGATTTGAACTAAATATAGGATTTGAAATTGTGCTCGACCCAGTCGTCTTGATAGCTCAATAGGTAGAGTGACAGGCAGTCCGGTGCGTGATTTACTTTTACAGCTTTAGTTTCCACAAATTTAAGCCAGGTGCTACAGGAATAGCAACAGAGCAAAACATAATAGTACTGTAGTAAGTTACTATTTCCGCGCTCTAGAAATCTCCTACGATCCTGACAATCCACGAACATTTAAAACTATATGCACCAAGTGTAATACCGCTCGAACTCTGGCTCGGCCTCTTAAGTGCTGCTATTAGTTATGTTGATACTATTTTATGTTTGTATGTCTTAATTTCGGGTCCGCAGTAATTGGCTCACGCTGTTGCGGTCACCCTGCCTATAGTCGTATGTCTTGTTTTGTCATACTGTATGCTGTTAAGTAAATAGTTCGTTAGGGCGTGTATCAGGTTTCACGTAAAGGTCAAAGTGGTCGACCTTCAACCAATAAATCTGGAATGTTCACCAACAAATAGTAAAGACGAAATCATTCTGGTTACAGAATCTTGAAATTTGGCGCAAATTTATAAACCTTTAAACCAAAACATTTAAACTCAGCATTGAAATCGATGCGTAAGAAGCGATCAGCGATGGTTTTATTCGTTCGCAGCTCTGTCTAAAATCACTTTATATTTGAAGTTAATGCGCAATCATTAAACTCAAGCCAAGGCGTCAAACAGCTGAGGTACAATCACTATCATATCAACGATAGACGCTGGTCATAGCTTGTATTAATATAAACCGTTTACATAAGCGAGATGCTTTAAGCCTTCTAGTTGTCTCTCTTTACACAGAGTACTATAGTATATTTAACAATTAGTCGCCGAAGGCGAGGTGATTACAAGCCTATAGTCACTGAGCCGAAGGCGAAGTGACTATAGGCTTGTAATCACCGAGCCTGAGGCGACTAATTGTTTTAGTAGAAATTTCAAAGAGAAAACAAACACAGAAAGTTATGAGGTCGGTTGAAAAGGCTATGGGACAAAATTCAGCGCTTTTCTCAGCGGCCGGTTATTAAAAACATGCCGGCAAAAGACGAGTGTCAAAAATATATCGACAAATCAAACAATTTTGTGAGAAAAATACTTTGGAAGGGCTCAAATACAAAGTAGAATGGTTTTAAAAATATATCACAGCTAGGTTTTTGCTGAATATAACGATATAAATGAGGATAAAACGAATAATTTTCAAAATAAACACTTGAGTGGTTGAGCCGTACGGAAAAAGTTTTATACATTTCAACAGCGAGAAAACGCTGCCTTTCATGGAAGAAAAATAGTGTATTTGTTATCGCTTACCTTTAAAAATGTCAAAAATATATCCTCCTTTAATTTAGCGGCAGTTTTTTTCATTTAAAACTTTGAATCAGGCTCAAAAAACGATTTTTGTTTTAAATTCAGCAGCTTGCGAAGAAACCATTTTGAAAAAAAGTGATAGTCACTGGGCAGTGACTATCACTTTTTAGAGGCTCAATTTGGACCAATCAGAATGCAGGAAAAGCAATAGACACCTCACAATTTCTACTGAAGAGTAATAGAGGCACATTGGTCATAGCCTGCGTGGTTGAAGGCTTCTGTGGCAGCACTTCCTTGCGGTAGTAACTTCTAGTGTTACATTTCTAAATGCTGCATAGCTAAAGCACAGAATACCAGAATACCCGGAGAATTATGTCGTGGAAACACGATTTGATTGATTTTATCTACTGTGCACTGACGCTAGTGGTCTGGGTCTACTTGTGTAGTGTAATTATCGATCTCATCAAGCTTGATCCAATGGAATTTTTCATAGGCGTAATTCCAATAATCGTTTCATGTGCGATCATTCTGTATTTTATGGCCGCTCTTTTTACGCGGATTCAGGCGAAAAAAGTTGTCGGTGACCAATTCAGTATAGCCAAAGGGGAACTGCGTTCGTTCTTGTTGTTCAATTTATCGGCGCTCGTTTTCTATGCAATCGGTTGTGGAATATCTATGACTGAACGGAAATTAGCTACCTCTACCAAGGTCAAAATTTCAATTCTGATATTGATCTCGCTGATACCAGTAAACCTACTGCACGAGTTTAGCAAAGATGAACAAGGTATTTTACCATATTGCCCGGCGATTGTAGATATTTACGACGGAGTTGAGATGTTGACAACGAATAAATTGAATCCAGCAAACCCGGTGTGGCTACAAATCACGATTTGTTTGGCTGTAATCGTGTTCTACATTCCTACATTCTTGGAAATATATCGTCTAAAATTTCCTGATCATGAATTGACAAATGGATCGATCTTTTCGGAACGAAGAATTAGACTCGCTCAAGTTGTTTCAAATTGTATGTTTCTCGGTCTTCGTGTAGTATTCTTTGCGTACAACCCACTTGAAATCGTCTTCGCTGTCAAGACTATTGTAAGACTATACTATCATTACAAAGTATTGTCGAATCCGCAGCAGCATACAACAAATATATATGGTTAATTAAAATCTATCGAGACTGGAGAGGAATAGCTATCCTTGTACCTCGACAATCCATTTAAGTTGAGCTAGCTTAACAATATATTACATGTAGTGAGATTAGCGCAAGAATTATGAAGAGGAAAAACAGAAAGATGCAGTGAAGTGTGCGATAACTGAAGTACATAAGCAAAGATTAAACAAAACACATTTCAAAAAATATTTTTTCTGCATGCTGTTCCTTTGCGAGCCTGAGGTAAAGATTTCAGTTTATTTCTGCTTGTGCTTATCTCATTCGTGACTTCGGTCTTGGTCATAACATAAGAAATATAATTGAAATACATATCAAAGTATGTCGATAGAATGGGACATGGGTCATTATTATACATAATATACTATTTCATATAGACAGCAGATATTGATAAAGACGTATACTAACTGCTTTGCTTTTAGAGTCAACTACCCTTATATATCTACACTGATATTTGCAACAAATATAATCTGTTGCACTTCAGTGGCATGTATATATAGCTATAAACTGTGGCTTTTTTATGCCTTATATATTAACATATGCAAATCCGCTATATATTGAACGTGTGCATATTAGCTTCTATACGATATACCTCCGTTCTTTTAGATCAATCTACCTGAAGGCCCTTTGTCTGGAAGTTATAGTAGCGTGGTTTGGGGGGAAATATGTGCTGTTATGGTGTATATAGCTAGTGTATACAAGGTGAATTCTACTGAGTGTACTACACAAACGATTACGTGATAAAAAAACCAATCAAATGGATTTAGTCAAAACATAGTGTAACCAAAATATGGAAATCACATTACAAAAATGGTGCAAAAGACACTGATCAATAGAAGAAATTGGGAAACTATGTATGATATGAGGTGAGATGCCTGATGGCAGGCATGGACAGATAAGTCTACAAGAGTTAAATGTCTTCTAAGTCTACAGTTGTGAAACTGGGCGATATTTAAGCCGACAAGGTTTGGTGAGCATCGTCGTGCTGTCACCGACAACGATGCTAATCAGCCTTTTGCCAGACATTTCATTTTCCACACTGGCAATCACAGTGTTTCAGACATGAAAATTCAAGCTCTCTGTCCCATTTCAGGTAGCAATGATAGCCGTAGTCATTGCATTCGCATTCATCCTTCCACACGAAGGGCCTTCGCTCGAAACGTCGAATTTCTTGTTGAAATTTTCAGGTAGATTGATTCAAAAGACCTAAATCTTGATGAAACTCTCATGCAAACTCTCGCTTACCAACTTACTCTCATCCTCGCTTGACCTGGGCTTTAGGGACACCTTTCTATTACGACCACCTCTCTATAAAACGGACAATTTCCAATCTTCCGACAATACAAAAATTCCAGTATATAGTATTTCGCTTAAAAATAACTTCCACAGACCATAATACGGCCCTCGTATTGCGGGCAACGAGCAATAAATTGTGGCCCCAGAGGGAAAATACTTACAAATTTTACCTCCCTTAATAAGGACACTACACTGATCAAGCGATCATAGTTTATGTATGTTATGAAATTTCCTATTTGCAATTACAAAAAAGCAACCGACTTTGTTAATCTTTGTAGGCACTGCATTGTACAATAGTCGGTAGTATACCAAGAACGATAGATAAATATCTGTAACGGTTTTGCAATATATCGAATGTCTCTTCCAAGTGGGACAAACTAAATACATATGAAATACATATCAAAGTATGTCGATAGAATGGGACATGGGTCATTATTATACATAATATACTATTTCATATAGACAGCAGATATTGATAAAGACGTATACTAACTGTTTGCTTTTAACTGTCAACTACCCTTATATATCTACACTGATATTTGCAACAAATATAATCTGTTGCACTTCAGTGGCATGTATATATAGCTATAAACTGGGGGGTTCATGTTGGCAGTTGTTCCAAGTAGACGTATGTTTTTGAGCTCCGCACTTTTACAGTCTATCAAGGTTTATTGAATTCATACTACGTTTCTACAACGATGGATACAGAGAAAGCTGTAGGAATTAGCCTGCTGCATGATCTATCTATCAGTCCTAAAGGAAAGCTCGTATGGACCTCGTCCTTTGAAGCTTTACAAAGGTTCGTCAGCGAAGCGTTAAATTTGTCTGATGGAAAATGGTCGACGCCGGGAGGACATGCAAAGTTGTACGAAAACAAGGACATAGCTATTAGGTGGTACTCTGACACTAAATCGATTACACTTAGTGGCAATCTCACAAATGAATTTGAAGAGAAGCTCAACTCTATGGCATCTATATCACAAGACTTAGCAAACGAAGGCTTGCCTCCCGTCAGCCGTAACGAAGCCGCCGAAGGAGTTCAAACAACAAACGATTGTGAACATTCCCTTGAGGCCTCTTTCAAACTAATAATCAAACAACTAGAGAGCCGAATGCTATTGTTATCAGAAGATTTTTTAAAAAATACGCTAGCTATTAACAACACGCTACTTGATCATTCCGACCAACTCAATGGCCTCAAAAATCAAGACAAGGAAAAGGTATCTGCACTTGAAATAGAAAACCATGAACTTAAAGTCCAAAACAGTGCTTTGGAGGAAAGAATGAACAATTTGACTTACATACTGGCCGACCTACAAGGCAAGCTTAAAAACGCTGAAGAGGAAAAAGCAAGCCTAATCACAGTCATTAGACTATTGAACAATAATAATGAGTCTAACGATTGCGCGGGGGACCAAATTGACGCTAGTTTAGTAGTCGAACAAGAACAACAAAATCAATCTAATGAACATTTTCAGGCAAATATTCCAGTGAAAAATTCTTATATTGTTCTCAACGTGGAAGAAACAATCAACGAACCCTCAATCAGTGAGTCTAGCCAGCAATATGCTCATCAACGTGAAAATACAAAACGAGCACAAAATCTGACTACAACAACAAGATATAACGAGCAGAACCCAAATCGAGCACAAAATTCTCCTAGACCAACAAAATATGACAAGCAGAAACAAACCGTTGCTATTCTCGGAGATTCGATGATCAAACACATGAATAAAAAGCGATTGCAAAATGGCCTAAGCCACAATATCAAGTTAAAGACATTCCTGGTGCTACAGCTGCTGATATGGCCCATTATGTCAAGCCGGCATTAATTGCAAAGCCGGACGTTATTATACTACATGTGGGCACTAACGACATCAAGAACAACTCACCAGAAAAAGTGGTGCAATCCATCTGTAACCTTGGTAAAGGAATCAGGAAGCAGCAAAACAAAATCGATTTGATTCTTTCATCAATCATCACCCGAAATGATGACCCATCTCTGGCTACGAAGGTAACAAAATGTAATAAACTACTTAATGATTTATGTATCGAGCAAAACTGGGGTCTAATAGACAATAGTAACATCGATAAATACCAGCTAAATAGCTATGGTCTGCATTTGAACACAAAGGGCTCAGCCTCCTTGGCAAAAACATAAAGAATTACTTAAAGAATATCAATTGACTAGATACTTCTTATTATTCCAAAGTAGAAGATACTGTAGCATCCTCGTCATCATTCGATCATAGTAGACTCGACAATGATAATGATGATCATGATGACAGGGATGTTACTAAGACTAACGATGATGAAAATGTGAACCCTCTAGACCCAATTACTCCAACCACGGACCAATATGAAAAGGTTTACCCAAAACTCAAGGGATTCAAAATAGGGCATTTAAATATTGCAAGTTTGGTAAAGCATAAAAACGAATTATTGGTTTTTCTGGCTAAACTCCCTTTTGATATAATTTGTATCAACGAAACTCGACTTGACGACTCCATAGACAACTCTGAGGTTAAAATACCAGGTTACGATTTGATAAGAAAGGATAGAAACCGCAATGGAGGAGGAGTGGCTATCTACCTAAGGGATGTTATTCCCTATACTAATAGAGCTGACTTAATTCCAGTTAATGCAGAGGCAATTTGTCTTGAATTTAAAAACTGAAAGCTAAGCCAGTTCTAATTAGTACTTGGTATCGTCCACCAGACTCTAATATGGAATTCTTTAATGATTTTGAAAATTTCATAAAAGTGATTGACAATGAAAACAAAGAAATAATCATAACAGGTGATTTTAACTGTGACATGCTGGACAGCAACTATAGGAATAACAACTCCAAACGATTGGATGACCTATTAGATATCTACCAACTACAGCAACACATTGATAAGCCAACCCGAACAACTGACTCGACAAAAACACTAATAGACATTATAATTACAAAACGTGACGACACCAAAACATCTGATTCAGGAGTGATTGCTTTGGGAATAAGTGACCATGATCTGGTGTATATTTGTAGGAAAATAGGAGTACCCAGAGAAATGCCGAAAATAGTAGAAACAAGGCAATTTAAACATTTTAACGAAAACGAATTCCAACAAGATTTAGCACAAGCGTTTAACTACTTTACATACAATTCTGATCCAAATCTTGCCTGGCAGGAGTGGAAGGACATATTTTTGTCTATTTCTGACAACCATGCTCCTATCGTACTAGAAAAGTTAGAAACGAGTATTGCCCATGGTTGAATAATGAAATTAAAAACTTAGCTATCATCGAGATTTCCTTAAAAAAAGGCAGTGCGATTAAATTCTACTGCTTATACCGAGGCTTATAAAAGATGCAAAACCAAGTTACCAAACTTATTAGGGATGCAAAAGCACACTATTATAAAACAAATCTGGAACAATGCAAAATAGTAAAGATAGCTGGAGATTTATCAATCATTTACTCAACAGGAGAACGACTACAACAACAATCAACCAGATCACAGTTAATGGACAAACAATTACTGGTAACGATAATATAGCAAACGAGTTTAATAATTATTTTTGTGAAATAGGCCCTAAGCTTGCACAAACTATACCAGCAAGTAATGTAGACCCACTTCAATATATTACTGCTAATTCTAACAAGTTTACATTTAGACAAATTTCACCAATAGAATTATGCAGAAGACTAGATGGTATAAAATTAGGAAAGCTGCAGGACTCGACAAAATCACAAACAAACTGTTAAAGGCTGCAGGCTATACCATATGTGAAACCTTGCTTTATATTTTTAACCTGATCCTAGACGTTGGTATACTTCCAGACGACTTAAAACAGGCTAAGGTTACGCCTATCTATAAGGAAGGTGACAAAAATGAATGCGGAAATTACAGACCTATATCCGTCATATCGGCAATTTCAAAAATGCTAGAGAAAATAGTTTATAACCAACTTCTCAATTTTCTGAATGACAACAAAATAATTACAAAACGCCAATCTGGCTTCCGTAAATATCACTCTACTGAAACTGCTCTTTTGCAAACAACCAATGAATATTTAATGAATATGGATAAAGGCTTAATAAATGGTGTCTTGTTTCTTTATCTCAAAAGGCATTCGATACAGTCGACCACAAAATCCTTCTTGCTAAACTTGAACTATACGGAGTTAAAGGTGTAGCCCTTAACTTCTTCAAATCGTACTTAACCAATAGGAGTCAATTATGTACAGTCCAAGGTACAAATTCCCAACTGAAAAAGATAAGTTGCGGAGTCCCACAGGATCAAACTTAGGACCGTTATTATTCTCATTGTACATAAACGATCTTCCTAACTGTCTCGAACAAACAGAGGCATCTATGTTTGCAGATGACACAAATATATCAAGCATTGGTAATTCACCTGCGGACATAGAAGTGAAACTAAACAATGATTTGCACAACGTCAATAACTGGTTAATAGGAAACAAGCTTACTTTAAACGTTAAAAACTGAATTTATGCTAATAGCCTCTAAACGAAAATTGAAACAATTCTCACATGACCCATGTATACTGATTGGTAATCATAACATCAAACAGGTAACCAATAAAAAGTACTGGGAATTACTTTAGACGATGAATTGAGATGGCATAAACACAATGATCTTCAATGCAAAAACTATCCAAGAGCATTGCCTTATTAAGACGAGCCAAACGATTTGTTAGCCAAAACGTGTTAATTAACATGTACAACTCACTAGTCTTACCTCACTTTACCTATTGCTCCAATGTGTGGAATGACGGCAGTCGTACACATACTGACAAGCTTTTAAAAATGCAAAAACGAGCGGCTAGAATTATCACAGGGTCAACTTACGAAGTAAGATCGAAAGATATATTTAATATTTTACACTGGGAACCAATTGAAACCACTCTTAAGAAAAGAGAAATGATAATGACATTTAAGGCCTTACAAGGCCAACTGCCAGAATGTATGACTAACATCTTTAAAATTTGCCAAAATGATATGTACCCGTTAAGAAGTAATGACTGTAAACTTTACTTGGAAAAACCTAAAACAGACTTCTTGAAGAAATCGTTTTCATATCGAGGTGCTGCATCATGGAACAATCTTCCAAATGATGTTGCCAACAACTACAAAGAGCTCTCCATAAGTAACTTCAAAACTTTAATCCACAACTATTTCACCAATTTGGAGAGAAATAGTGTATGACAACCACCTGTGGGGCGGATTCTGATCCGAAGGAGTAATTTTTGGGTCTGGGAGGGTTAACATAACATACTATTTCTAGTTATATACGTGATTCATTCTAAGTTTTATATATAGTATTCACTGCATGGGATTTCTTTTTTATATAGTCAGTATGTATAATAGATTTTTCATATTTGTAAATATCCTAACGGCCCCTTGAAAAGCAGTTTAATCTGAAGGGCTACCGTTTTTAAATAAGATGAATAATAATAATAATAATAATAATAATATAGCTAGTGTATACAAGGTGAATTCTACTGAGTGTACTACACAAGCGATTACGTGATAAAAAAAAAACAATCAAATGGATTTAGTCAAAACATAGTCATATAACCAAAATATGGAAATCACATTACAAAAATGGTGCAAAAGACACTGATCAATAGGAGAAATTAGGAAACTATGTATGATATGAGGTGAGGTGCCTGATGGCAGGCATGGACAGATAAGTCTACAAGAGTTAAATGTCTTCTAAGTCTACAGTTGTGAAACTGGGGGATATTTAAGCCGACAAGGTTTGGTGAGCATCGTCGTACTGTCACCGACAACGATGCTAATCAGCCTTTTGCCAGACATTTCATTTTCCACACTGGCAATCGCAGTGTTTCAGACATGAAAATTCAAGCTCTCTGTCCCATTTCAGGTAGCAATGACAGCCGTAATCATTGCATTCGCATTCATCCTTCCAGACGAAGGGCCTTCGCTCGAAACGTCGAAGTTCTTGTTGAAATTTTCAGGTAGATTGATTCAAAAGTTTCCAATCTTCCGCCAATATAAAAATTCCAGTATATAGTATTTCGCTTAAAAATAACTTCCACAGACCATAATACGGCCCTCGTATTGCGGACAACGAGCAATAAATTGCGGCCCCAGAGGGGAAATACTTACAAATTTTAGCTCCCTTAATAAGGACACTACACTGATCAAGCGATGATAGTTTATGTATGTTATGAAATTTTCTGTTTGCAATTACAAAAAAGCAACCGACTTTGTTAATCTTTGTAGGCACTGCATTGTACAATAGTCGGTAGTATACCAAGAACGATAGATAAATATCTGTAACGGTTTTGCAATATATTCAATGTCTCTTCCAAATGTATTGAAATTTCGCGAATTTTAGCCAAGAAAGGTTTACTAAGCATAATTTAAAACATAACAAAATGTTAAAATACTAAAACGTTTAAAATACTAATTTCTAAAAATCCCTTTCCACACTCGTTGTATTCAACGACACTCGTTGTAATACAACGAGTGTCGAAAGGGATTTTTAGAAATTAGTATTTTAAACGTTTTAGTATTTTAACATTTTAACATTTTGTTATGTTTTAAATTATGCTCTTCCAAGTGGGACAAACTAAAATTTTTTGCTATTTCTCTTTAAAACTTATAGAAACTTTGTTAACACACTTTGATAAGGTCTGAATGTAAAGACAAGTTCATAATATGTGTCAGTGCTCTACATATTTGTCATGCACTGATGCAGTGTCCTTCAGTTAACGCGAAGGCAAACTATCCGGACCAATAGCATCACTGTTCTTTACTAAAGGGTTTAATTCCGTTAAAACATCATGCAAAATAACCCCAAGAAAAATAGTTTGCGATTTAGCAGTATAGTTTGAGATTTAATTCGGTAGAACCAATTTTAGTAAAAAATGAACAGAATGCATTTGCAATTGTAAGATCGTTTGTTAAAAGTTGACCGTCCAATTCAAAAGTAGTGGTGAAGATAGATTGAGCTTTCGTTGGGAAAACTGTTTTGACAAATTTCCAAAACCCATCGATCAGGAGTGGAGGTGAATGTTTTCATTTATTAACTGACGATTATATCTGGCGTTTGCAGACTTAGTTAGGTTATTCACTTTGTTTTTGTGTTGTTTGTACTTCGACTGACCCGACCCGCCTCTTTGTTTGTTGTCCTAGCTTTCCGCAAATGGTATTTATCGCTTCCTTTCCTTAACACTAGGTCTGCAAGATATCTTGTAACGATTAGCTCTGTTTTTTGTGCGCGAACATTGCACAATTGACCAAGTCAGACAGCAACTGGAATAATTATGGCAATGTGCGTCTTGCGCAACGCACATGCCGATTTATTAATTTTTGAAAACAATTAGATAATTATTAACATAACAAATTATTAACCGAAGTTAATTATTAAAAGTTCGCACAGAAAAGGTGGGTTAATAAATACGCCCACCACTTAGAAATTAATAACTAAACTAATGTACATATGCAATAATATTGCGTCAAGTAAACGGGGAGGAGGGCGGGTTATAAATTGACTTCAGCCAGAGAGTTGACCTTGCGCTACCAGGTTGAAGAGCAGAATGAACTGATGCACATACTGCTCTAGATTATATCGCCACTCCTATCCGCTTCCTGCGCATTAAGGCCTGATTCCCCGGCGAAATTCTTCGCGAAATTATTCGCGAGAAATTGTGTCTGCAGAATACGGATGGCTGCACATCAGTGATTCTATTCAATTTCGCCACTTTTTTCGCTTTCGCAGTGAGTAGAACTAACTTCTACTCACTGGCGAAGCGAAATTTTTTCTCGCGAATGCGTCAATTCATTTCGTGCGAAATTTTTCGCATTTCGCTGAGAAAAAACACTCGTGGAATCAGACCTTTACATTCATGTGACTACGAATTACGGGGAAAATACCCACGTGTCCCATTACAATAGCTCCTTATCTATAAAACTAGATACAGGAAGCAATAAAATATTTATTGGTATGCCAATAATTCCTTTACGAGTGTCTCACCCAGGAGCATGCTTATTGGAAAATACAAGTGGGATTTCTTTCACCATTTTGCCATGCAGCAGACACGTTGTTTTTCTCTAATACATTCCATCAATTTGCATATCCTTACATGACATGTGACAAGGTAAGAGGATTAATTACGGAAATAATTACGGCATTAATTTTCTAGGTTTGCTAATTGCTGCCGAGCGTCAGCGAGGCAGCACACTATTCTTGACATGACAAAGTTTCTCCAGAGTTCACTCAACCCAGTCCTTTGCGCCGACCTATGTATTGTCGAGATCTGGATCTTGCATCTGTCAGTTGTCGTAATTCCGGGCAGAAAGTGGAGATCAAGGTGAATTTTTAAAATGGGGGAGAGGGCGAGAAAGATTGTATTGCGCGCGCATATTTTGTTCCATGCCCTCTGCAAGTTCTCAACTCTCGAAATTTTACAAGCTTTTATGGCATTTTGACGCAATATTTAAACACGAGTCGGGACTATATTTCACACATTTCAGAATTCAGAGGATTTGAGCACAGGACTAAATCTTATGTAGAAACAGTAGAATTGAAACACTGTGGCCTGTGCCATCGCGAGAATGTGTTTAAGTTAAGAAGATGCAAGATGTTCTCGTGCGCTTTTAATAATTTTAAGGTTTTTAAAATCTTACTAGCTTCGCAATTCATAAACAATTTACACGAATGAAAGACGATCACATATGTGGGAAAAGATGGCAGGGATACCGCAACAACGGGTAGATTTGAACTAAATATAGGATTTGAAATTGTGCTCGACCCAGTCGTCTTGATAGCTCAATAGGTAGAGTGACAGGCAGTCCGGTGCGTGATTTACTTTTACAGCTTTAGTTTGCACAAATTTAAGCCAGGTGCTACAGGAATAGCAACAGAGCAAAACATAATAGTACTGTAGTAAGTTACTATTTCCGCGCTCTAGAAATCTCCTACGATCCTGACAATCCACGAACATTTAAAACTATATGCACCAAGTGTAATACCGCTCGAACTCTGGCTCGGCCTCTTAAGTGCTGCTATTAGTTATGTTGATACTATTTTATGTTTGTATGTTTTAATTTCAGGTCCGCAGTAATTGGCTCACGCTGTTACGGTCACCCTGCCTATAGTCGTATGTCTTGTTTTGTCATACTGTATGCTGTTAAGTAAATAGTTCGTTAGGGCGTGTATCAGGTTTCACGTAAAGGTCAAAGTGGTCGACCTTCAACCAATAAATCTGGAATGTTCACCAACAAATAGTAAAGACGAAATCATTCTGGTTACAGAATCTTGAAATTTGGCGCAAATTTATAAACCTTTAAACCAAAACATTTAAACTCAGCATTGAAATCGATGCGTAAGAAGCGATCAGCGATGGTTTTATTCGTTCGCAGCTCTGTCTAAAATCACTTTATATTTGAAGTTAATGCGCAATCATTAAACTCAAGCCAAGGCGTCAAACAGCTGAGGTACAATCACTATCATATCAACGATAGACGCTGGTCATAGCTTGTATTAATATAAACCGTTTACATAAGCGAGATGCTTTAAGCCTTCTAGTTGT
The DNA here is from genome assembly GCA_016169945.1 of Trachythela sp. YZ-2020. Taxonomy (NCBI): domain Eukaryota; kingdom Metazoa; phylum Cnidaria; class Anthozoa; order Malacalcyonacea; family Clavulariidae; genus Trachythela; species Trachythela sp. YZ-2020. The sequence goes on from JADLSH010000157.1 coordinate 2,298,723, forward strand.
CTCTCTTTACACAGAGTACTATAGTATATTTAACAATTAGTCGCCGAAGGCGAGGTGATTACAAGCCTATAGTCACTGAGCCGAAGGCGAAGTGACTATAGGCTTGTAATCACCGAGCCTGAGGCGACTAATTGTTTTAGTAGAAATTTCAAAGAGAAAAACAAACACAGAAAGTTATGAGGTCGGTTGAAAAGGCTATGGGACAAAATTCAGCGCTTTTCTCAGCGGCCGGTTATTAAAAACATGCCGGCAAAAGACGAGTGTCAAAAATATATCGACAAATCAAACAATTTTGTGAGAAAAATACTTTGGAAGGGCTCAAATACAAAGTAGAATGGTTTTAAAAATATATCACAGCTAGGTTTTTGCTGAATATAACGATATAAATGAGGATAAAACGAATAATTTTCAAAATAAACACTTGAGTGGTTGAGCCGTACGGAGAAAGTTTTATACATTTCAACAGCGAGAAAACGCTGCCTTTCATGGAAGAAAAATAGTGTATTTGTTATCGCTTACCTTTAAAAATGTCAAAAATATATCCTCCTTTAATTTAGCGGCAGTTTTTTTCATTTAAAACTTTGAATCAGGCTCAAAAAACGATTTTTGTTTTAAATTCAGCAGCTTGCGAAGAAACCATTTTGAAAAAAAGTGATAGTCACTGGGCAGTGACTATCACTTTTTAGAGGCTCAATTTGGACCAATCAGAATGCAGGAAAAGCAATAGACACCTCACAATTTCTACTGAAGAGTAATAGAGGCACATTGGTCATAGCCTGCGTGGTTGAAGGCTTCTGCGGCAGCACTTCCTTACCGTAGTAACTTCTAGTGTTACATTTCTAAATGCTGCATAGCTAAAGCACAGAATACCCGGAGAATTATGTCGTGGAAACACGATTTGATTGATTTTATCTACTGTGCACTGACGCTAGTGGTCTGGGTCTACTTGTGTAGTGTAATTATCGATCTCATAAAGCTTGATCCAATGGAATTTTTCATAGGCGTAATTCCAATAATCGTTTCATGTGCGATCATTCTGTATTTCATGGCTGTTCTTTTTACGCGGATTCAGGCGAAAAAAGTTGTCGGTGACCAATTCAGTATAGCCAAAGGGGAACTGCATTCGTTCTTGTTGTTCAATTTATCGGCGCTCGTTTTCTATGCAATCGGTTGTGGAATATCTATGACTGAACGGAAATTAGCTACCTCTACCAAGGTCAAAATTTCAATTCTGATATTGATCTCGCTGATACCAGTAAACCTACTGCACGAGTTTAGCAAAGATGAACAAGGTATTTTACCATATTGCCCGGCGATTGTAGATATTTACGACGGAGTTGAGATGTTGACAACGAATAAATTGAATCCAGCAAACCCGGTGTGGCTACAAATCACGATTTGTTTGGCTGTAATCGTGTTCTACATTCCTACATTCTTGGAAATATATCGTCTAAAATTTCCTGATCATGAATTGACAAATGGATCGATCTTTTCGGAACGAAGAATTAGACTCGCTCAAGTTGTTTCAAATTGTATGTTTCTCGGTCTTCGTGTAGTATTCTTTGCGTACAACCCACTGGAAATCGTCTTCGCTGTCAAGACTATTGTAAGACTATACTATCATTACAAAGTATTGTCGAATCCGCAGCAGCATACAACAAATATATATGGTTAATTAAAATCTATCGAGACTGGAGAGGAATAGCTATCCTTGTACCTCGACAATCCATTTAAGTTGAGCTAGCTTAACAATATATTACATGTATGAGATTAGCGCAAAAATTATGAAGAGGAAAAAAGCAAAACAGAAAAATGCAGTGAAGTGTGCGATAACTGAAGTACATAAGCAAAGATTAAACAAAACACATTTCAAAAAATATTTTTTCTGCATGCTGTTCCTTTGCGAGCCGCTGAGCCTGAGGTAAAGATTACAGTTTATTTCTGCTTGTGCTTATCTCATTCGTGACTTCGGTCTTGGTCATAACATAAGAACTATAATTGAAATACATATCAAAGTATGTCGATAGAATGAGACATGGGTCATTATTATACATAATATACTATTTCATATAGACAGCAGATATTGATAAAGACGTATACTAACTGTTTGCTTTTAACTGTCAACTACCCTTATATATCTACACTGATATTTGCAACAAATATAATCTGTTGCACTTCAGTGGCATGTATATATAGCTATAAACTGTAGCTTCTTTATGCCTTATATATTAACATATGCAAATCCGCTATATATTGAACGTGTGCATATTAGCTTCTATACGATATACCTCCGTTCTTTTAGATCAATCTACCTGAAGGCCCTTTGTCTGGAAGTTATAGTAGCGTGGTTTGGGGGGAAATATGTGCTGTTATAGTGTATATAGCTAGTGTATACAAGGTGAATTCTACTGAGTGTACTACACAAGCGATTACGTGATAAAAAAACCCAATCAGATGGATTTAGTCAAAACATAGTATAACCAAAATATGGAAATCACATTACAAAAATGGTGCAAAAGACACTGATCAATGGGAGAAATTAGGAAACTATGTATGATATGAGGTGAGGTGCCTGGTGGCAGGCATGGACGGATAAGTCTACAAGAGTTAAGTGTCTTCTAAGTCTACAGTGGTAATTTATGTATGTTATGAAATTTCCTATTTGCAATTACAAAAAAGCAACCGACTTCGTTAATCTTTGTAGGCACTGCATTGTACAATAGTCAAAAGTTCGTTTTGTTTCAAAACAGTGATTCGTGCGCAATATATGTTTGACATGTACAATGTGGTACTACGTTGATAGACACTAAAGTGAGGTCCTGTTTTTAGATACTAAACACTTCAAACTTTCAACGAATCTGAAACACAAACTAGCCATAACACAAACTTGGCTTGGTGGTGGTGTGTGATTTGTCACAGACTTAGCCAGAGGCCCGTCCACCCCAGTGAGCTCCATATATATCTGGAGTAATCCTTAATTAATGAGGTTAGTTTTCTCGGAGTAATTTTGGATGAGCATCTCTCTTGGAAATCTCATATTTCGCATGTAACGAGGAAAATGTCTAAATCGATTGGCATTATTAAAAAGGCTAGTTTTTACCTCTCTAAATCATCATTGTTAACACTATATTATTCTCTTGTTTATCCATACATGCAATATTGTATTTTAGTCTGGGGATCAACGTATCCATCAAATCTAAGACGTATTGTGTTATTACAGAAGCGTGTTGTTAGGATTATAAATAAGGCCGTATACGATGCTCATACTGAGCCCATGTTTAATGATCTTGGACTTCTCCCATTTCAGAAGATATATTTATTCCACTTAGGTAAATTTATGTTTTTATTCCACAAAAGAATGCTACCGGCTAATTTTGATAATTTTTTACACGTATAATTATAATCACGTATAAGTATAATCATAATTACGTACACGTATAAGTATAATCATAATTATAATACACGTAATTCGAAATTGTATTATGTCCCTTTCTGTAGAACTAATATTAAGCAGTTCTCCGTTATTTATCAAGGTGTGAAGTTTTCTAATTCTATTAGTCAGAATATTTATGATGCTCCATCTGTTTCCTGTTTTAAGAAAAAATTAAAAGTTTATCTTTTCGATATGTAAGCGTAAAAACCACATTGTTGTAAATAAATTCATACTTAATACTTCCTGATTCCGGTTTTATCGGATTATAATAAGGTAGTCCAAAACTCATAAGCCTCTTGGTTTCATTTGGGCTTCCTTGCCTTAATACTATAACTATTATATTTATATTTTTTGTATTTACTCTATGTGTGGCAAAATAAATTGACTTGACTTGACTTGACTTGAGTAAGAACTTCTAATGTTCGGCCAATAGGCGAAGTGAAGCCAAGATGGCGGCAATTGACGTCCAAACTCATGAAGGTCATAAACAGTTTTCATGTCATTTTATCCAGCTAATTCCAGTTTTTTCTAACAGATCGTATCGCTAATCAAGTTATTAGTTCATAAAATCATGATGTTATTGTTTAAATCGGAGTAAAAACACGAAATTTCGGCACACTCCTTGCCGGCTTGTGCAAACCGCGCGGTCGAAAACAATAGAAAGGGATTGGCACTGGACGTCAATTTCCGCCTTCTTTGGCTTCACTTTTTGGACATAAGTTCTCACTCCAGATATATATATATAGAGCACACTGGTCCACCCTTCTTTTGGACGAGTATTTTTGAATGTGGACTGGCAAAAAAACATAAAAACAAAATTTCAGTATTTCGTCTTTGGTAGTCAATACAACCGTTCAAGCATAATTTTTTTGCTATAACATATCAACATTCAACAGTCACTGCACATACCTTGACCAAGGGAAACATAATTTTGGGGGGAGAGGGGGGGGATACCTATTGTAGCACTTTCTAACGGGTATACTGCTGATCATGACTAAGTCCCTACCAGATTGGTATATCTCAAACGTCCGGCTTTAGTGTAGGGAGACTCGGCCACTAAGGATTTAGGTAGAATGGAATTTGGGTGTAAGACATAGCACGCGAAGAAACGTTTTCTACAGAATTTTTTTAAACTTGTTCAGATAATCTATTGTACTAGACGAAAATGTTTTATGAAATAAAAAAAGAGGGGTAACCAGGCGTTTTTTCGAGTAAAGTGCGTTAAAATCTAAAATGTCGGCCATATTGAAACGTCATTGTTACCATAGCAAATGACAAAAGGTAATGACGTCATTTTTTTGAACAATTTCCGTCTCTTAGAATATTGCTCAATATATGTGGTACAATTTTTGCTTTCTAATAAGTAAATCAATCTAAATCATAAATTTACCATATTTCAAAAATTTACCATTTTGTTTCGTTTTAACGGGCGTGAATAATTGAAACTGCGTGAAATATATCGCGCGAATGTTTCTCAATATCTAATTTAATAATATTCAAGATGTTAGTTGAGGGATGAAAAAATATGTTTTCTCCATTTATTTCAGTTTTCAAAGCTGCCTACATTGGAACCAAATATTCGATATATAAATTGAAAAATATATTTAATTCCAAGTTCAATTGAAAGTCAATTTTTGTAAAAATATATGCATTTTTATTAATTGAAAAAGACTTGTACGAGATGTCGATATCCCGTAGTCGAAATCAACAGGTAAAAGCATCGCTCTAATAGCTAAAAGTTTAGATATATAGGTTTTAAAATTATAGGATGTATTTCCTATTAGTTCATTTCCATTAGTATTTCCTTTTTTTTGGAGGATGTTATTCACTTCACAAGAATCAAAACAGTTGGTTAAAATCTGCGATTTTATGACTGTGCGTGCCACACACAACTGACTCGGCTGTACGCGCTTTTGTTACCTTAATTTATACATCTTTGCCTTCTTCAAACAGCAAGTTAAAAACCTCATAACCTTCAAGAGCATGAGTTACATGACAAAGTTACATGACTATGGCAGTAGCTCCATGTCTCTCGTTCGTTCTTATACCCTTCCAAAATCAAGCCCTTCTCTATTTGCGCGCATGCATGTATGTCTACCCCCATAAATATGACCCCCTTTTGGGAAGTACGGTTGGCAGATGGCATGCCCACTGCCCGTTGCTGCTGAATTAAAACTGCTTCTGAAATATTAATCAAGGGTTGGCAATGGTAACCTAAATGGCAATTATCTTGAAAATACTTGTAAGTAGAATTGCGGTTGCATGGTTCTCCAAGTACTCCAGTTTTCCTCCCATCAATAATGAAACTAACTCTTCCACCTTAGCTGCGCTCCGTGACAGATGTGGATCGTACGGTGGCAGGTGGAAGCGCCCTAGTAAGCCTTCGATTAGCGGGTCATACTTCAGCTGCGTCTTTTGTAATTCAGCGTTCAGCTCTGCCGCAAGGAAAGATGAATATCATGAATAACACCACCTGCCTTTACGTGTGCCTAAAAAATTATCATTTTTCGTCCCTTATGCTGCCTAAAGCAATAACTTAGTTTGAATAAATTATGCTCGGTTCCAGGTTCCGGTTCCTGCATCGCTATATATCGTTGTGTCGATCTTTAGTGCTAGCCATTCAGTTCCAGTGAGAAAATTGACTTAAACAACATATGGCCTGATAGACACGAGCGAGTAGTAGTCATCGCAAGCATGCATTATACTCCATTAGTAAATAGAAAGCAATCAATTATGATTTATGGAGCGATTAGGTTTATATTCTAATCAACACAGGCACAATATTTTTAGCAATTATTGAACGAGGTTGAGCGTGATATGAAGAATTATCATGCCCGAAGTTTGCCGTTATCAACCGAAGCCGCAGGCTGAGGTTGATAACGGCAAACTGAGGGCATGATAATTCTTCATATCACGCGAAAACCGAGTTCAATAATTGTTTTATTATTTACTTAAAAAATTAAAAATATCTTGCGTGCTAGACAGTCAAGAATTACGAAATGCGCGAGGTCAACAAAGAAGTTGCATAATATTCCCCGTCGCTTGCAGCGTCAGTTGCATATTGACGCGTCAATAATTATCATATTGACTCGCTTGACCATATTTGGCAAGCTGTCGCCGCGTAAAGAGCCTGGACACGAGGTTGTTGAGTTGATATGACGATTTCACAGTTGGCTGTTAGCCAATCAGAAACCAGGAATATTTTAAATAAATAATAAAAATCATTAATCATCCATTCGAAGCAATATTTAAGTGAAGCTGAGTCAATAAACACGACAACAAAAGTAAAAAGCACAACCGCAGCGTTTTGAACACGCAATAAATTTATTTGGTTTAGTCAAAAACTTCAACGCAAGCAAACTAATTGGTAAGCATTTTACAATGTATTCAATGTGTGGTTTCAGTTCTTTTCTGTCGAACGAGATGGCAAAAATTTGACTGAAAAATTTAGACTGATATTTAACAATTATATGCAGCTGTATACTTGATTGAATATTTTGATTTCTTTTCAATCTTTAGCGGTGTGGAGCAATATTTCAATGGCGTCGTTATCTCATGTGTTCATTTTTGCAATTGTATTATGTACAGTTATTGCGCACAGTTCAGCGTCGAAGAGCCACAAGCAACTCAAGCGTTCGTTACGTCATTCCCAAACCCGTCGTTGGTATTCATTCACCGCGTCGTTTGGGAAAATGACTGGAAATACGACAATCCCTCAGCAAGACATCGACAATTTTATCCAAAACATAGTTATGCCCAAAATCGAAGGCTTTAAGTTGGTCGAGAGTACGGGAGTGTGGGAAGGCCAGACGGAAGATTCCTTCGACCTTTTTGTCCTGAGCAACGAATTTTTGAAAATGAAGAAAAAAATACAACATATTTGTCGTCTGTATAAAGCAAAGTTTGCCCAAGATTCAGTTTTGCTGTTTTATGACAAAAAGACGGTGCGATTCTTGTAAAAACATAAATTACGGCTTTACTGGCTTTTGGCTGTACGCTTAGTATTATTCAATTGTCTTTACGACTTTAGAATTTACAGATTTTAGTAGTTCATTTAGTAAATCTGATGTAAAAGTAGTGCAATCTTAAATGGAAATAAAATATGAATTGATAGAACTTCTAAAGTTGATTTTTTTAAACTAATACACAACAGTGTCAGTGAGATGGAATACTCGAACGGAAATTTATATATATTTTAGACCTAGCCAGGAGCAGTTGCGAAAAATGCAATTTAGGCCCTCTGGCAGGAATTGAATCTGCTGCCCTGCTATTCCGGTGCAGCGCTCTAACCAACTGAGCTACAGAGTCCAATAGCGCTGCTGAGCATTAACCGCAAGTTGGGTATATATGATAGGAATGATACCAGTATATGGTGTATGGGTAAATATTAAGATTTTTCTCGGCATCTCGTTCGATTGGATTAATAGTAGAAGGTGTTAGTAGATGGAATACCCGATTACCGGAATCGCAGGGCCGCTGGTTCAATTCTTGCCAGAGGACCTAAGTCGCATTTTTCGCAACTGCTCCCGGCTGGGTCTAAAACATGTATATAAATTTCCGTTCGATTATTCCATCTACTAACACCTACTATTAATCCCATCGATCGAGATGCCGAGAAAAATTTTGATATTATATAAAGGTGCATTGATGACCAATTTGTGCAGTGATAAATCGGCAAGTACCGTTTATAATACCGGTATAAGTACGATAATCGGTAATTGGTCTTGTGAAACGATTTCTATAGTTTATTGTCTTTTATTGTCATAACCAACCAATCACAAAGCATGTTCATATAGGTACTGACCCTGACAAATGAGATTTGTGCCAGTTATTCAACGGCAATAGTTTTTTTGCAGTAATACATTTTTCTTTAGTAATCAATTTTAAGGGCACTCGTCAGAAATTATGTTCAAAATCACAAGATTAGGGGCTTCGGTGGCGCAATCGTCAGAGCACGCGCCTTTCACCTCTGATATCGTGGGTTCAAGTCCCGTTGGGGACGACTTATGATAGCCATGTGAAAAGAGTTAGTCAACGCTCTGCCGAAAGTCGTGGGTTTTCTCCGGGTACTCCGGTTTCCTCCCACAGGGAATGTTGACAGGGTGGGTTGGGTTTAACCCCTAACTGGCCCTTCCATCGTAGCTGTGCTCCGTGATGGCGAGCAAAAGGTGGCTGCGATATGCGCCCTAGAAAGCCTTAGACTTGGTCACGTTGAGCTGTGTCCTTCGCAATTCAGCTTAGCTCTCAGCTGCAAGTAAGGATAATAAGCACCCCTGCTTACTTACTTACTATTAACCGCCAGCTCTCCTCCCTATCAGTTAACTTGCACCTTTTCAGTTCACCAACTCCTACTAGTCATGTCCCCTTTCATTAAGCACCCCACCCCGCACTTCAATCAAGAATCCTTAAAAGTCTTAAAAAAGACCCGCAGGGCAAGTTATTTTAATTTCTTCCCTTATCCCTTCTTGAAGTATTTCTATTGTGGTCGACTAAAGCCAGCTTTGGCCAGATCAATTACGCGTTGATCATGCAAGGCTCTACAATTATCATCAGTTATAAAACGACAGGAAATCTGGAATTATCAATTGGTTTTCTGCATTCCTTAAATTTCTTGAAACACGGTAACACGCCATTCTAATTCAAATACAAATTTGCATAACCGTTTTCGTGGTTTACATGCGACGTAAATTGTTGATAATTATTCACAATTAGTATTATATACAGGGTGTCTAAAAAAAAAGTGAACCCTTTGAAATTAAATACAATAGGGTACAATAGATTCTTTGAAAGAAAATGCAAATATGAAGTTCAATTTCAAAGGTTCACTATTGTATTAAATTTCAAAGGGTTCACTTTTTTTTGAGACACCCTGTAGAAAGAAGGTCTTATAGTGACATTTGTATACACTTCAATCTGTCACGAAACATAAAGCAATTCTCGCAGTCTGTACAAAATCCATGAACAGCTTCGTCGAGAATGTTTCGAGTTCGTTTGATTACAGCAACATCGACATTGCTTAAACAGTATTATCAAGATTCGCTTGCACGACAAGGATGGCGCCCTTGCCTACGTGATATTGACTGTTTCCTAGAATTGGACCCAACAGGTTTATATGTCGGTGAGTTGAATGATAAACCAATTGCAACAGGCTCAGTCATAAAATACGCAGATGGCTACCATCATTTGGGCTCGTATCGTGTTGAAGAGGAGTATCGAAATTTTGGATATGGAGGGAATCTAACAAGAGCCGGCCTTGCCAACTCTGCTCCTGTAAAAAATATGTCGCTATATACGACTCCAGACATGGCCAGAAAGTTTGAAAAAACATTGAAAATGGTTTCCCGCTGGGCTGTGGGTATATATGATCTTAATATTACCAAAGCTCTAGACACACTCGAAGCATATTCAGATGGCTGTGAAGTGAGACGTATTAACAAAATCAATATGCAAGATATTTTCAACTATGATACAGACGTGTTTGGATATAACCGGGTCAAGTTTTTAGAAAAATGGTTGAATACACCAGGCACTCACGCTCGCGTTGCATTTAACAAAGAAGGATCGATCGTTGGTTATGTCGCTGCAAGATTGGCATTCTTTCAAGAGGAAGGTTATAAAATTGGTCCCCTGTTTTGCGAAAATATCGAAGTTGGAAAAGCGCTTCTTAAGGGAGTGTTCGATGAAATTCGCGAATGTGGTTTGTCATCGTCAAACTCGGCGATTGTTGACAGTCCAACAGGTAGAAATCTAGAAGCAAAGCTACTCATGAAATTCGTAGGTGGAAAATATCTTGGCCATAATGAATTTATGACGACAAATGGTCTCCCAAAAGGGCGTTTTAACCAATGGTTTGCTATTACTTCACCTGTGTGTGGCTGAATGACAGTTAACTAGAAATGTACATTGAATGCATGAAATTCACGAATCTAAGAAGAACAAGACGCGCTGTGGAACGCCGTATTAAAAATGGCAACTTTAGACTTAATAGTAGTAGAATGGTAGTATATATATGCTTATGTGTAGTACTAGAATGATAAATAAACGCCAATAGGGTAAATGCATGGGGGAATAGGGGCTATAGGAGTATAGAAGAACTGCGTGAACTGAGTAGAACGTTATTAATTTTTATATGATTGATTGCTTACGCACTTTTTGCACACGCTAGCTTAGTTTTAAAATTGCTTACGCTTGTAATATAACGGCATATCTTTAAAACACTGCTGTAGATGATTAAAATTTGTGTGTTATTATTATGCACTCTTTGTTCGGAATAACATTTATTCTATATTTGCAGAAATTATCAGCCGGAAAAGGATTAGGGAGCTATATCCTCTGCAGAAGTGGAGAGGATATGCCCCCCCCCCAATAAAGATCAGAGTGGGATAACCTAATACGCAAGAGTGAGATTTTTCGCTTCTGATATTCAAAAGTAACAATTAATATGACATGGCCATGGTTTCTGTATATATAAAATCTTCCGCAGAACGCAGGAAATCAGTGCCATTTCAGAGACAACAGATTTCAAAATCTTTCATGGGAGCATGGTCCCGGCCCCCTAGAGCTTGTCTAGCCCCCCTCCCCGCCAACAAAATCCATGTTCCGTCACCAGTGGGGTGCCCACACTTGGCTGGTAAACCCTAACTCACTTCGATGTATAAAATAATCTAAGGAACAATCGCTAGCGCTGAAGCGCTCCAGACGGGTATGAGTCACCCCTAATTGGTCCAGTGTCACTCACTTCAAAAGCGGACGAGGCAAAATAGGCAATATATAGCATTCAGCAATTTATATGGCTGGTAGCCCACAATGCATCACGATCTAAAATGGCGTCGTTATTGGTAAAAGATCGTTTGATTTGTTTCGACGTTACAGTTCGTATTACATGAAGTACGCAACACGACACATCGCAGGCGTGCACAAAGTAACAAATTAAAAACAAAATTTTAAAATGTCATCAAAATAATTTGTCAATTTTTGCATTTTTAAGTAATAAAATGTTTATATTATGATCGGAAAATTAATGATGCGCATTTCGAATAGATTTCCTCTTCCAATTCTGCTGATTGCTTTCGTATTCGTGTTTACTTTGGTTGTTATATGGCTGCAAAGATTGAGCCACAGTACAAGATACAAGACTGGCCAGTCTGACAGCGTGGAAAGCGTATTCAGTTTAAACTACAAGGATATTGACGAGGTAACAGTTAACAGTTTCATTGCTGTAAATGAATGGTTTGATAAACTGAGTGAAGATTTTACTCTCGATGACTTCAATGTTAGGTGCCACGTCCATATTCCATATACTCAAGTTTTAGTTGCCACTGTCTTGGCACTTGCCACGTCAAATTGACGTTGGGGATGGGTAGGTGGGTCAAATCTATTATGCTGTGACGTTTAAGGGCTTCTACCCAGTCATTGAATAGGAAATGACTAGAAGGGCCACTTGAGGCCGAACCTTTGAAGTTTTTGACGCTGCGCATGTCGCATTACGCATGTTCATTACCATTATTCTAGCCAGTCAATTGCATTTTCTGACCAATAAACACGCTGAGCTGGCTGGTCCGCCATTATTCTGGCCAGATAACTGCATAAAAATATGGTGTCACGTTGCACTGCTGAGTGGCCTTTCTGGTCATTTCCTATTCTGTGACCCAGTGATGTTTTCCAGGGGGAATGTTGTCCCCCACCCTTTTAACCAGGGGAACGGCGTACCCCCTACCAAAATCAAACATGGGGGAATGCCGTTCCCCCTGGCAGGAATTTTAAAATATGAGTGAAGTTGAGTGAACGCCGTTCGACACCGGCCAAATAATTTTGGCTATCACTTGTTCTACATACGTATTATTTTGCCGGCAATAATTGCTCAGCGTCCTACATGGAAATACTTCAGCATGTAATTTTGTCACTATTTTAATCTGCCTGAAACTTGATATACTTGCAGAAAATTCTAGCAGACCAGCACAAAAATACTAGAGTCTGATAATTGAAGTCCGCTTAGATAAGTACTTTTTGTCATAAGCGTGGATAACGTCAGGCAGCAGCCCAACAGGATATAATTAGTATAGTCTTTCGCGCAATCGCGAAATTAAACATTAAAATGAACATTAAAATGATCAATGGGAACATAAAATGATTCAATAAGAACATTAACATGATTAAATGCGAAAGATTCAAGGATATCTATTATCTAAGCTTATTTAGTTACTCGCGAAAACGTCATATTTAACTTGCAAAGTTGCCAGCTTGCCGAGTTGCTGCATATTACAGAATGTAATATATAATTATCAAATATATTATTATATTGTTTGTTTAACTAGAATAAATGTGACATATTTTGACAAGCATGTCTATTAGACTAAACCCCCGCTTGTTTAATTTCATGGCCATTGGCCACGCCCAATCTAGTGACCACGCCCAACCGAGTGACCACGCCCAATCGAGTGACCACGCCCATTTGATTTTCAGGAGCATCCCCCCACTTCTAAATTTAGCAAACATCGCTGCTTCTGCCGTGGCAAAATGAATATCCTTAAAGTATGTTACCATAAGATATGCCACATTTGACATATTTTTCAATGCTGGGTGCCAGTGGGTGGGGTCTTGTTAACCCATTAGCTTGCAATGTGCCCAAATGCAAGTATTTTACTCTGTCTAACACCAGACGATTTTACTCGTCAGTGGTAGGGTACTGCCAGTTAATGGGTAACAACCATTATGATACCAGTCTATAACTAATGACCAGGTTGGAATCTGTCGAAATGTTGCCCAAACAATTCTCTTGGCAATAAAACAATGTGCATACTTTGCAACCCCAAATGTGCGACATAATTCTATATGCTTATTATATTTGGCAGATCTCTAAAAAATGTATTGGTAGAGGCATTACACTTGATAATTTCCATGAAGTTTTAAACAGATGGAGTAAAACAAGAACAATTGCTTGCAGGTATGGTATTTTTCTGTCTAATAATGTTATTTATTCAATACTTGTGTGCTTCTGCACATTAATTGATTGAGTCTAAAATTCTCTTGGTCTGATTTGTGGATTTATTCTCTTGACTCTTGCAGGTCGGCATATGCTCAATTCTCAAGCTTATTTTATTTTCGCAAGAGCGACACAGAAGTTGTTTTATCAGAAACATTCTCTCAAACGGTAAATTTCTCCGAATTAACATGCAATCACACATGCATGTAAAACTGAGACTAAATTGAACTACATTATATAGTTCATTGTTTGTACAGTAGTAAGTTTAAATAGATGAATAAATAGAAGTCAAGATTTTTTGGGGGCATCTCATTTGATAGAACTAATAGTAGAGGGTGTTTTGTAGATGGAGTATTAGAATGAATATGTATATACATTTTTAAACCTAAACATGTGCACTGTTGCGAAAAATGCAACTTTAGGCCCTCTGGTAGGAATCGAAACTACTGTCATCACTGGCATACACAGAATTTGTGGCTAATGCTCAGCAACTGGACTCTGTAGCTCTGTTGGTCAGAGCACTGCACCGTGAAAATGTATATAGATTTTCGTTTGAATATTCTATCTACAAAAACAGGTTGTGTCTGAGCACGAACATGTTTATTAAACAAACGCTCTTGTGGGATGTTGGTTTTCATCTGACAGTGTTCAGGATTAAGCCAGAGTACCTGGAGAAAACCTGTGGTGTTTGGTAGAGTCAACCTAGAAGCAAACATTAATTGCGCTCTAAAAACTAGTGTGTAATTGTACACACCAAATGTGTGTCTTTTCAAAAAATGTGTGTAAAAGTACACACCGTTTGTCATATGGATGTCAAGTTGTGTAATTTTACACACTTGCAGTGTTTGGTAGAATCAACCTGGAAGCACTCTTCTCACATGCCTCTGAGGTAAATTATAGTCAGAGAACTGTATCCCCCAAGTGGAGAGGTGAAAGACACATGTATCAACTATTGTCCTACCGGTACCCCAATTTATTTGTGTATTTTAAATATCTAATGTTTTCCATATTTAAATATTATGGCTAGGTGTCAAAGTGGTTTAATGGCAATAAAGATCTTTTAGAGAAGACAAAACACCAGGTAATGTAAGCCAAAGTATAACAAATGTAGTTTCTCGGTTATGATTACTGTAATGTCGAGTACGAACAGGCCATCTCGGGTACTCAGGCTGGCTCATCTCCATATACACATCCCTTTGGTTCTTTAGTGCAGATTTTACCAGTTAACTTTAGGTAGCATGCCATTAAGCCCTGGTCAAACGAGGATGAGAGTTAGCAAGCGAGAGTTTTCATGAGAGTTTCATCAACTCCCATGTCCCAGTCAAACGAGAACAAGAGTTGCATGAGAGTTGACTGGATATTACCAGACGTTCTGATAAAACGAGCAAAAACTCTCATCAAATCTCATCAAAATTTGAACCAGCTCATGAGAGTTGGTGGTCAAGATCGGAGTGTCAAACGTTGGGTCGTTAAATTAAATTAAATGTAATTTATTCGGGGCTTGCATTCATTTACTTAAACTGGATATCAAGCGAAAAAAATGTCTAATGCTTAGCAGCATCTGCATGGAATTCTATATGACTGAGCCATCATGCAACGCTGTAATCTCTCTTTTCTTGTAGTTTATCTTAGTAATGATGAACAAGTTCACAAAAGATGCAACTTTGATAAATCCTTTGCGAAACAAGAGGCCTGGTTTTGCCGGTGGACCAGATGTTGATAAATAGTAAGCATATTCCCTATTATTTAGCACAAGTTTACTGAGATCTAAGCAAATATTGCACTCTAAAAACTAGTGTGTAAGTTTACACAGCAAAGGTGTGTCTTTTGTGTGTAAAAGTACACATCGTATGTCATATGGACTCCAAGTTGTGTAATTATACACACCTTGTATAAACATTTCACACCTTAGTAAAATTGCACATGTTAATTTCACACACCTATTTCTAAAGCTGTGTTATTTTACACACTTTTCAGCCAAAAACACACCTTTGCAAATTACACACCTTTTCATTTTACAAATACTTTAACTTTATACACATAACACATGTGTTTTGTGGCCCAGAGACCAACGTTATACCGTGTCTAATTTCAAGAATTCCATGAGGAATTATGCAAACATTCCCTGATGTTTTAATATTTCTAGTGTAAATAAGCTGGTCGACGAGAGCAAGGAAGGTTGTGATTTTTGCAATTATCGAAGGTAGGATTGAATACACGTCATAGTCTTAGCTAGGAATTTAGATTTTGCGAGAGTGTTACCTGCCAATTTCCCAGAATAACCCAAAGCACCGTTTCAGTTACAGTGTATGATCGCCAACGATCTTTTTTAATTTAGACTTTTATATGTCATGTTGTTCCATATGCGTTGCAACCAAATACAAGACCACCATAGGCTTATATTTTACATTACAATGTTCCACTTATATTAGGGACTCTTATAGTTCTCGTTACTGGTTCTATAACGCAAAAATATAACATCCTTTATATAACAACATTCTATTCTATAAATCTACACTGTTTTATATACGTAATCAAGCCGTGTTCGCTCTATTTTGTCGTGTTTTTCTATTTTTGCCTGTGGTAACACAGCCAACACAGCCTTTTAGCTAAGACCCTGGTACACATGTATTGTGCTTTCTCCTGTGTGTTATTCCGTGTGGTATATTACCCTAAAAGCGTGCGATGATTTTTTGGATTTAAAACTCCCTGAATGGTATTACGGATTTTAGGATGGATTCCGTATTTTAGTATTCCAGATTTTAGAGATTATGACGTCGCCTTTCTTGAACATTTTTGTCTTTAACCCATTAACTGGCAGTACTTACCACTGACGAGTAATCTCTGTCTGGCGTTAGACAGAGTAAAATGCTAAAGTTGGGCGCATCTGGGTGCATTGCCAGCTAATGGGTTAACAAGAGACACTGGGAGGTAGTTTTTTTAACAAGAGACTCTGGCTGTCTGGCAGGTAGTTTTGTTAACCCATTAACTGGCAGTACCCTACCACTGACGAGTAAAATCGTTTGGCGTTAGATAGAGTAAAATACTAGAGTAGGGCGCATCTGGGCGCATTGGCAGTTAATGATTTAATAATTTTTATCCAAACGTTACGGTCTACTGTAGTTCTATTTTGTAATTGCGACATGTGGTTATCATTGTGGACGATAGTCTATGCATGTAATGCATTAACAGTTAGTACTGAAAACTTAATCATATCTATGGATTTGACGTCAAAATCAACGCGTGCTAATTTTCGAACTGGTGCAAACAAAACGCGAGCCTTTATAAATATAGTAAAATAGGCAAAAGTAAAAGGTATTTTTTATAGAAATACGTTTTTATTCAAATTCCTTTGTTTTATCAGACGAAGGTAACGAACAAAATCATAGGTATCGAGCTACGAACAAAATAGCGAATATTTGTTTTGATTATTAAATGTCTGTCACCTGCTGTGTACGTAGAAGCATAGTAGAAGGCATGAGAAAATTCTTAGTACGTTGTAGAACATAATAAATATATATGACAAATTTAACTAAGTGCAAGTGTAGAATGCCTATTAAAGTGTGTAAATACTTTATGTAAGCAGTACGAAAGACCCTGAAGTAGATTAGTGACAGTTACCATAGTAACGACGACGGAGAGAGATTCTTCAAGATGGCAATTTATAAAACACGTTGTTAGTTTATATTGTTATTTTTAGCTCATAAGATGCATTAAATGTAGAATTAAGCGAGCGGACAACACTTTAATTCATTTTAACTTTGAACTTTTAATTTGCATTCATTTTAACATGAACTGAGCAATTTTACACGTGAGAAAGTTTAACCAATGAACGCCTGCGTAATGTACTGTACATACATATGATCTTATGATTTTCAGTTGGGGAAATCCCACGATATCACTTAAAATGACGTAACTACGAATGCTTTAAAACGACGTAACGATGAATAATGTAATTTTTTTTCACCATATTTGTTTTAATGCAACATAGCTAAAGTACAGTATACCAAGACTGGGAATATAATGTCGACGAAATTCGGTTTGCTGATTGCTTTTGTATTAGGGACCGGTCATAAAGTATGTGTACTGGGGGGGTGGAGGGTATTCCAAAATACTACCATAAAATTTGGTACCCCCCCGAAAAGCGTCGGAAAATATTTAATACCCCCCTCAAAGGTGATGAAATGTTTCGTACCCCCCCCACCCAACCAATCACCCTCCCCCCCAAAAAAAAAACATGAAACAAATATAAATGCCAAGAACGTAACATAATCTGTTACAAATTGTTATTGGTAATCCAAGTTTTGAGCATTTCCATAAATTTAATAGTGCTCTTTTACACCACATGTATCCAATCCGTACTTTTGTATGCTTGCCAGTATTCCATTAATAGGACTTGCTTGACTATCTTTTCCGTACCTAATAATAAAGTCGAAAGAGGTCCCGGCCATGCGCATTATTTATGATATATCAACAGAACGTCGTGACGTATTTCATATCTTTTTCAATATTTAAATCATTCTAAACGAGTAGGGGAGCTGCCCGACGGTAAAATTACGTAATCAAAGACTGTTCAGGTTGCAGAGATGTCAAACTAATAGGTTCCGATCGAGACACTTTCCGATAAATGGTACTGTGCTACAGGGGCGTAGGAACGTATTAAATATTGGGGGGGCCCAAGCTCACGAGGCGCCACCATGGTTGGCGCGAAAAAATTTTAAAATTTGAAGCCCCCAGATCGCCGGAAACGGCCGTTTCAGAGTCTTATCTACCTCTTTTAGTGTGCTAAAGTTTGTAGTTTTAATCATAGACATAGTATTAGACTCATTTTTTGTTTCGTACCCCTCCACAAATGTCGTAATTCGTCTCATACCCCCCCAAAGGTTAGATAATTTGTTTCGTACCCCCCCAACTTACCCTCCACCCCCCCAGTACACATACTTTATGACCGGTCCCTTATGCGTTTTACACACTTTGGCCTCGCTCGGCTGGGTATTTTCTTATAACGTCGATTTAATCATCAGCAATGGCGCCGTGCATGTTGTCAAGGTTGTGATTTCAGTAAGCCTTGCACTTTTTACCTTTATGAGTTTTGTGGCGTTTTCTGAGCGGATTGAAAGGTTAGTTTTCGTCCATAGCCAATTCAGTGACGTTGAAATCAGCCTTTTGTGTTTCTTGTTCCAATCCTCCGCGCTCATTCTATATACAATCTGGAGTGGATATGAAATCCTGACTGAACCGAAGTTAACTTTGTCTACCAGTTTTATAATTCCACAAATGATAGTAATGTCACTTTTTCCACTACACCTAGTACTGTCCAGTGTTTATATCCAAGAGGACCATAGTTTGTTGCCATATTGTCCGGCGATAGTAGATCTCTACGATGGCGTTGAGATGTTTACAACAAAATCGAATCCAACAAACCCAGTGTGGCTACAAATCACCATTTGCTTGGCTGTTATCATGTTCTACATTCCTGCATTCTTGGAAATATATCATCTCGGATTTCCTGAATTTACAAGTGGATCGATTCTTTCGGAACGAAAAATTAGACTCGCTCAAGTTGTTTCCAGTTGTATGTTCCTGGTTCTTCGCGCAGTATTGTTCGCGTACAACCCACATGCAATGATTTTCGTTGTCAAGACAATTATAAGACTGTACTGCCAATACAATTACAAAGAATTGTCAAATCTTCAGCATCATGCACCAAAGGATGTTTTAAAATCAAGCGACTCTTTCTAATGCCGCGGGGATGAGTATAAGGCAAGGCAAAAAGCAAACAAGGAGATGTAATGAATTGTGCGATATATAGCTTCGACATTAACAAGAGGAGAACAAAAGCATTAGCACAGACCTCTAAGATTAAAAGTAAGATAAAAATCTCTGCTTTGCTTTTGTAAGCCGCTGTAATTCTGTTTATGCTTTTCCGGGCTCTTCCATTTTGTTCACGGGAATTATTGAAATACATTTGGAAGGATATTATAGATATAAACTATATATATAATTATACTGTTTAATATAGCGAATGGTATAATGTGTATATCTATATTGCAGTGTAGGCGGCTGAAATTTCAATTTGCATATATAGATATACATAACTAATTATAAATTCTTATTTTTATTGTTTGCTCAAGGAGTCCGTGTAAATACTGTATTGGCAAAGTGCATTTATTAGAACATTTAGATGTTTGTAGGCGTCATATTCTGCACTCTTTAGCAACATTCTTAACTGATCTATACCAAGACGTTAGCAAATGTTATATGCAGACTGCTTATGTGTATTAGTATTGTAGTAAATTTTTTAGTATGGCTATATAATGGCTTGTTCTGACGATTTATTGGCGTATTACACGTGACACAATTTAACCAATCAATGCCCGAGTCCTGACGTATGATTTGAAGCTGGGAAAGTCCCTTCAGCGACATCGTTGAGGACGATAAACATTGAGTAGCGATTGAATAGAGTATAACTATATCTATTTCACTATATTTGGGGTTGTCTTAAAGCACAGCATACCAAGAACAAAATGACATTGAAATGCAATTTCATTTATCTTATATTTTCCTTTATACTCTCGCTCTCTTTCCTTGTCTGGGATTGTAGACGTATAATCATCGTAATCACCGATCTCACGAAGTTTGATGTCAAGGAATATTTCATTCACATAATTCCAAAATTCGTTTTATGCGGGATCATTACGGTTGTTCCAACTGCATATGTTACGAAAAAGACCGTCGGTAACATATTCAGGAAAGCGTACCATTTTTTCTCGGTGCTTCATTCCTCGGGGCTTATTATATTAACAATCGCCATTGGATATGAAACAAGACAAGCAAAGTTGACTATCTTAAATATGATGTCAGTCTCGTCTTTACCACTACATGTACTGATTGTACAAAAGGCGTTTGACGAAAGAGACCAAGGGATTTTGCCATATATCCCGGCGATAGTAGATATCTACGATGGCATTGAAATGTCAGGAACAAAATTGAATTCAACAAACCCGGTGTGGGTACAAATCACGATTTGCTTGGCTGTAGTCATGTTCTACATTCCTGCATTCTTGGAAATATATCAACTCAGATTTCCTGAATTAAAATATGGATCGATCTTGTCGGAACGAAGAATAAGACTCGCTCAATTCATTTTCAGTTGTGTGTTCCTCGTTCTTCGAGTAGTATTATTTGCGCACAACCCACATGAAATGGTTTTCGTTGTCAAGATTATTTTAAGAGTTTACAGCCATTACAAAATATTGTCAAATATGCGTCGTGCACCAACGATTGTTTCAATCCAGGCAACAGAAATCTCGACAGAAGAAGCCTTGTCCCTCGCAAATCAAAAGCCAAGCCTAAGCTTGTATTACATGTATATAAAGAATGGAGACGACCAAACACAGAGATGCAACGAAATACGCATCCTCATCCCCGACATAAACACAAATATAAACACAGACCTCTGAGCACAAGCGAAAGCGAAACAACATAATTTTCAAAAGAAACTATTCTTTTCGGCTTTTCTTTGCAAAGTCAATATTTCTTTTGTAATTCTACTAGCTGATGCTTACCAATTACCTCACTTGTGTGTATAAACCAAGCTTTATTCTTGGATTATCGAAGGATGAGTATTTACTAAATACTCTTTTAATAATATAGAGAATGCAAGATATATAAACATCAAGAATCGTGCATGTTAAAACTAAATGGGATTTATAACTCGATCTATTGTAAATTTAATGCGTTACACCATAGTCATATTGTTTCTTTTTTTATTATTTTATGAGTTTCATATTAACTCAGGCATTTCATGATGTGAAAATCTGCGCAATTTGCTCGGAATTTGATCTTTGAAAAATACAGTATAGGGGTCAAAAAGTTCGCGTCTACCCAAATTGTAAGTTGGCTTTTAGTATTAAATTCAACATGATTACAGATGAAAAGGGGGAAATGAGTCCATTAAGGAGAAACGACATGTTGTGACAAAATACTGTAGTATCATGAACAAATTCTATCATGAACTTGCTATAGATAACCATGTCAACGTGCACAGAATTGGGGTAGTTAAGTTGCGCAAACAAGGTTTATATAGTCTCGTGTAGCAATGTATAGCATGTTATGATATATGAGAACTGCCGAACAATAATCAGCTTTAACTTGAACGCTGCAAACGCAGTTTATGGTAATTTAGGTTTGGACGTAGTTGTATACATAATAATGAAGTATATTAATTAAAAAGTAGTAAGTATAGCTCTGTAAAATGTAAGTTTATTGACAAATAAAATAAAGATATAAAGGACACGATAGCCGGAAGTAGACATTACAAGATGTGTTGAGACACATCGCTATCTTGTAAATATTATGTTGATGTACAATAAAGAACTGGAAAATGAACAATTGATCTGAAGTTAACCGAAATCTTGCCAAAGTCAACGGCTAAATCTCCTAACCTCCATAATGTAGTTCGGATTTTACGCACCTATAGATTATTTGCATAATTGCTGGAATGTAGCATTATACACGCATAGCCTCGACTTCATTCTTTTGAAAACAGACAGAAATTTCAAACATTACGTATAAGACTGAATAAAATTCAAAAAAATCAAAAAATTAAGTCGAGGCTATGTGCGTGTACAGTGCTACGCTCAAGTAATGCTGCAAGTGGTCAATAAGGAATAGTTTTGCATCTCATATACATGATTGACTTTAGGATGGACCCCAATCCTAGTCCTAACTTTAAAATTTGCCAAAAAAATCGAGAAAAGGATGAATTTTAGCAGGTTTCATGTGCGAGTGTAATTTGTACGATGAAGGCTACCAAAAAAATGGGCATCAAGATACACATGTTGTCTTTTATTCCTTTATAGTAGTTTTTAAAAATGATTTTCAGGTTTACAAAGTATTCTAAGAACATTCCAAAGCTTAAGCTTATCGGACAAAATTTTGGCTTGTTTAATATTCTGTAAACACGAATTTTGTTATGTTACAGGTTATTTCTAGGCGGTAGTAAAAGTGCTGGCCTTGTAAAAATCCATTTCAACGCATTATTCTGCTCTGTCTTGTTTTGTACTAAATAAATTCGATATTTAATAGTTTACACTATAAATATTGTGGACATTTGAAGAAATTAAAGTTCTAATACAACATCGTTTTTAGAAAATCCAAATTTTGTCGTGATTTGTGGCCCTAACAGCAGCTGCAAATTTGTCTTTTCGGCTTCGATCACACCATAGACAATCCAGAAGACATCCAGAAAAAGCACAGATCCATCTGTCTTCTGGATTGTCTTTGATCACACACGCGGGTTTCTTCTGTCCCGCAAAATACACGCGAATGCGCAGTTCGTGGGAGCAAAGTTACTAAGTTTTCGCGCATGGTCAAACAAAATTCCCACCTGTTGTGGCACAAACAAAATATTAACAAACGAAATCATAAAAATCAAGCTACAAACAAAATAACGTCAAGGCAAATATAAATAGGGAATATAACGAATTGTAGTGAGTTGTCATATGTTTAACAGTCATATGTTTACAAATTCAACAAATACGAACACGCAAGAACACGTGACCAATCAACGCTTGCAAAGTTTGTATATTTAACGAATTTTAACGTTTGCAAGATTTAACTACAAACGCTTTAAAATGATGTAACGATTGAATAATATATCATGAAATGCAACATACAGTAGCTAAAGCACAGTATACCAAGATAATGATGTTGATGAAATACGTGTTGATTGCGCTCATATGCGGTTTACACACTTGGGCCTCAACGATCTGGTTAACTTTTTATGTCACCTTTATCATCACCAGTGCTGGCATAAACTATGTCAGTGTTGTAATTTCAGTGAGCATTTTTGTTTTTATGATTATTAATTGTCTGGCTTGTGGTGCGCAGACTAGAATTATTACAGGGGGCCAATTCAGAGACAGTAGAATACGCCATTGGTGTTTTTTGTTCTATTCCTTGGTGCCCATTCTATATACAATCTGTGGTGGATATGAAATCCCGACTGAACCGAAGTCAGCTTTTTCTACTTTTGTTAGAGATCTAAAAATTGTATTCATCTGGCTTTCCCCACTACAACTGCTGGTAAATATTTATGTCCAAGAAGATCAACTAGGTCTGTTGCCATTTTGCCCGGCGATACTAGATATTTACGACGGCATTGAGATGCTCACGTCAAAATCGAATCCAACAAACCCGGTGTGGGTGCAAATCACGATTTGCTTGGCTGTTATCTTGTTCTACATTTCTTCATTCTTGGAAATATATCATCTCAGATTTCCTGAATTATCAAATGGATCTATCCTTTCGGAACGAAGAGTTAGACTTGCTCAACTTGTCTCCAGTTGTATGTTCCTCGTTCTTCGCGTGGCATTGTTTGCGTACGACTCACACGAAATTGCTTTCGCTGTCAAGACTATTATAAGAATGTACTGCCATTACAAAAATTTCTCAAATCTTCAGCCTCATGCCACAAAGGATGGTTTAAAATCAAGCGACTCGTTATACCCGTGTAAAATAGGCACAATTTTAACGGAAGACAAAAAGCAAAGCGAAGATATGGAATGAATTTCGCGATATAAGCTTCGCCTTCGACATAAACGAAAACATTAGCATAGCAAGCGGAAACAAAAATTTCAAAAGAAATATATTTCTGCTTTGTCTTTGCCTTTGCAAGCCGCTGAGGTAAAGATTGCGTGTAATTTACTCATACTTTATATCCCTGTGTAATCCAGGCCTTTCTATCTTGGTCACGGGAATTATTGAAATACATGTCGAAGAATGTGTACTATACTCTCAGTAATAAATACTGTTTAATATTGAGAATGGTTAACATCACTAAGAATGCAGCAAGTTTTAGGATATATAGTATACAGTAAATGTGATTTATAGCTCGATTAGATAGCAAATTTAATCCGTTACAATGGACATGTATACATATAGCTATGTCGTTTTCGTTTTTGTTCTTTTATGGCTTCTATATTAACTCAGGTCATGATATAAAAATATGCGCAGTTTGCTCGGAATTTGATCTTTGCAAAATATAGTATAGGGTCAAAAGGTTGCGTCTACCCAAATTGTAAGTTGGCTTTTAGTAAATTCAACATGATTACAGATGTAAAAGGGGAAAATGAGTCCATTAAGCAAAAGCGACATGTTGTGACAAAATACTGTAGTATCATGAACAAATACTATCATGAACTTGCTATAGGTAACCATGTCAATGGAATAACCGATTTATTTTACACAGATTATTTATAAAGTTAACTCTGAGATTAGTGATCTTAATGTTTCTGCATGACATTAAGAAATGGTTTTCGTTTCCAATCTCATCTAGATTGCAATGTTTACTTAACCTATCATTGTATGAAACATTGCTATAACGACCAGTTTCAACAGGTAATCTATGAGCTGAAATTCTAAATTTTGTAACCGCCTGTCGATGTTTGAAGTTGTGAATTGAAGATGCATGATTTATAGTAAATTCAGTCCGTTTAAGTCGCAACTTTGTTGTTATAAAATATTGAAGAATTATGAATATATTTTATGAACTTCCCATGCCATTATAGCAAACGATTTTTATTGTACAGTCGCGTAAATGTGCATGCAGCATGTTATGATATATCTGGTATATAGACGTAGACAGGCGTCTATCGTAGTTGTATATTGTTTTATAGTGTAGAAGTAATGTGTAATAAAAATACAAAATATAGACATAAAGGACACAAAGACAGTAGCAGACATTGCAAAATGTGTTGACGCACATCGCTACCTTTGTATTGTGTTGATGTACAAATATAGGATTGGAAAATACAATGAGCAGTTGATCTCTTAATCCTCCATAATTTAGTTTGAGTTTTTCACACATGGCTTTTAGTATTCCCGATTTGAAACAATGCCTAATACATCGCTGACCATTGGGCTCAATTCATTGTTCACATTGGAAACAATTTTTCATCACCTGCGAGTTTTGCGGAAAACTGTCGCTACGATTATTCATGGCAAGGCCTTTTCTGGACATTTTTGTCGTTAATATTTAATCATTTGCATACAAACGTTACGGTCCACTGTAGTTTCATTCTGTAATTGCGACATGTGGTTATCATTGTAGAGAGAAATCCATGCATGTAGTGTTCAATAACTCGCATTACAAAGATGGTTGGTGAAGTCAAACATGAAATCTATCAACTGTTCGACAATTGAAGAGTAACAATGTCTGAAGCAAAGAACACTTTAGGTAATCTGATAGAAGTAAAAACTTAATCATATTCAAGGATTTGGCGTCAAAATCAACGGGGAGTATGCGTGGTGCTAATTTTAGAACAAGTGCAAACAAAACGCTAGCCTTTTATTTATAGAAATATAGTAAAATAGGCAAAAGTAAACGGTATTCTTCATAGAAATGCGTTTTTATCCAAATTCCATTGTTTTAGCACACGAAGATAACGAACAAAATCATATAGGTAGCAAGCTACGAACTTAAGAACATAAGTCACAACGACAATATGGAATAGTGAATATTTGTTTTGATTATGAAATGTCTGTCACCTGCTGTGTAGAAGGCATGAGAAAATTCTTCACAAATTAAACTAAGTGCAAGCCCCTACATCTTTGCATTCATTTTAACGTGAAACGTGAAACTATGTCACCAATCAACGCCTGCGTCGTGTACACATGATCTTATGATTTTATGATTTTGAGCTGGGTTAGTCCCACGATCAGTTGTATTGACGTCACTACAAACGCAATAACATGACGTAACGATGAAATAATTTGGTATCTATTTCACTATACTTGGATTAGTCTACAAGAAAATGCAGCATAACTAAAGTACACTATACCAAGCGAATAATGTCGATGAAATATGGTTTGATTGCTTTGATATTAGTTTTGCACGGTGTAGCCTTGTCCATTTGGTTAGTTTTTCATACCGTCGTTATTATCAATGATGGCATGAATTCTGTCAATGTTGTAATTTCATTCTGCCTTTCACTCTTTACCATTGTGAATGCTATGACTCCTTTGTGGCAGGTTCTAGAGATATCTATCGACAATAACCCATTTAGTCGAGTGAACCATTGGTGTTTCTTGTTCCAATCCTCGGCGCCCATTCTATGCACAATCTGGAGTGGATGTGAAATCTTGACTGAACCACAATTAGCTTTGTCTACCTATATTAGGATTCCAAGGATGATATTCATCTCGCTTTCCCCACTACAACTACTGGTACATATTTATATCTACGAAGTCACCGTAGGAGACGAAGGTATGTTGCCATATTGCCCGGCGATAATAGATATTTACGATGGTATTGAGATGCTCACAACGAAATCAACTCCAACAAACCCGGTGTGGGTTCAAGTCACGATTTGCTTGGCTGTAATCATGTTCTATATTCCTTCATTATTGGAAATATATCATCTCAGATTTCCTGAACTAACAAATGTATCGACCTTCTCAGAACGAAGAGTTAGGCTAGCTCAATTCGTTTCCAGTTGTATGTTTCTCGTTCTTCGCGTAGTATTGTTTGCCTACAACCCACATGAAATTGTTTTCGTTGTCAAGACTATTATAAGACTGTACTGTCATTACAAAATATTGTCAAATCTTCAGCATGATGCAACAGGAGATCGCTTAATATTAAACGACGTTTTACAGCTGGTTGAGACACACAATCGATTGCTCGACGTAAGCCAATCGATGGAGAAGCTTTAGCAGAGGCCTCTAAGTATATGAGGTATAAGCGGAAACGAAACACATTTTAGAAAAATATATTTGTGCTTTCACGCTCTGTCTTTGCAAGCCACTGCATGGGGTAAGGATTTCTTGTAATTCTTCTGGCATGCGTAGCTTTCAATCTTGGTCACAGGAATGACTGAAATACATGTCGAAGGATGGGTATTTACTAAATATTGTTTAATATACGGAATGGTATACAGTAAAGCCCCGCATAAAAGAACCAGTTAATTTTAACTTCAGGCTCAAGTGGTTCTTATATAACGGGTACTTCAGGCTGAAGAAATCAGGCTGAAGTGGTTCTTAACTGGTTCTTATTTCCAGTCAAAAACAATTGTTCCTGGTTTAGAGTTTTAAACCTCTTATTGTATACAATGAAACTAGCAAACGAACTGTAATTTAAGTGTTAATTATATAAACTTTATACCCATCAAGTACTGAGTGAAAAAAGGGCCATCACGATGTAAGTTTTTTGAATATAGTTATGCAAGTTGAATTATGTTGTGAATTGATTGCTGTTTTGATAAAAGAAATGCATGCATGATGTGGTTGAAAGGTTTTCTTCCTAGTACCTGCTTACTAATTCAGCTAAAAGTTTAAGAACCAGTTTCATTTGTCAGCCTGAAGTGGTTCTTGTATTGGGTGCTTAATTTCCCAAATTTCAGGCTGGTCCAAAATCGTACTCGCCCCAGGCTACTTCCGCATCACACGTCCTATATATAAGCGCCCTGCCGCAACGTTTGTATATATAACGAATTTTCACGTTTGCAAGTTTTAACTAAATGGTAAATATTTATATCCAAGAGGATCAACTAGATCTGTTGCCATTTTGTCCTGCATAGATAGCAAATTTAATCCGTTACAATGGACATGTATACATAGCTCTGTCGTTTGTTCTTTTATGGCTTCTATTTTAACTCAGGTCATGATATAAAAATATGCGCAGTTTGCTCGGAATTTGATCTTTGCAAAATATAGTATAGGGTCAAAAGGTTGCGTCTACCCAAATTGTAAGTTGGCTGTTTTAGTAAATTCAACATGATTACAGATGTAAAAGTTCATTAAGCAAAAGCGACATGTTGTGACAAAATACTGTTAGTATCATGAACAAATTCTATCATAAACCTGCTATTATAGATAACCATGTCAACGTGCACAGAATTGGGGTAGTTAAGTTGCGCGCAAACAAGGTTTATAGTCGCGCAAATGTATAGCATGTTATGATATACGCAGTTTATGGTAATTTAGGTATGGACGTAGTTGTACACATAATAATGAAGTATGTTAATAATTAAGAAGTAGTAAGTATAGCTCTGTAAAATGTAAGTTTATTGACATATAAAATGTAGACATAAAGGACACAAAAGCCGGAAGTAGACATTACAAGATGACAAGATGTGTTGAGACACATCGCTACCTTGTAAATATTATATTGATGTGCAATAAAGAATTGAAAAATACAAAGAACAGTTGATCCGAAGTTAACCAAAATCTTGCCAAAGTTAACGGCTAAATCTCCTAATCCTCCATAATGTAGTTCGGATTTTACACGCCTATAAACCATTTGCAGAATTACTGGAGAGAGAGAATTACTACCATTATATACTGGGTTTGGTGGATAATCCAAGTGAGAAGGTATATACACAATTTAAGACCTAACCAGGAACGGTTGCGAAAAATGCAACACTACGTTTACAGCTCAGCAACTGGCCTCTGTAGCTCAGTTGGTTAGAGCGCTGCACCGGAATCGCAGGGCCGTGGGTTGCCTCTGTAGCTCAGTTGGTTAGAGCGCTGCACCGGAATCGCAGGGCCGTGGGTTCAATTCCTGCCAGAGGACCTAGTGTTGCATTTTTCGCAACCGTTCCTGGTTATGTCTTAAATTGTGTATATACCTACTCACTTGGATTATCCACCAAACCCAGTATTCTAGTTCAACCAAGTGAAGTGCAAAAAAAAAATAATGAAAAATAAAAAATAAATCATTATTATATACGCATATAGCCTAGACTTCGTTCTTTTGAAAACAGACAGAAACTTCAAACATTACGTAAGACTAAATAAAATTCAAAAGAAATAAAAAAATGAAGTCGAGGCTATGCGTGAAAAATGCTACGTTCCAGTAAGTCTGCAAATGTTCAATAATGAATTTTTGGTTACTTTTGCATCTCACATTGCTTGATGCGCCTTTATTACCTAACTGTGAGATGATTTACTGAGTTACGTACAACCCACAATGTCCCAAATAAAATTGATTCTCCGTGTATATTTTAAACGTTATTGAATTATTATGCAAAATGTTTATACGATTTAGGCTACAGAATATTACAAATCCATTGTATTTTGAAATCTAAGTTAAATCAAATGAATCATTATCTTCAAATCGCGGATTTCCAGACTGAAAACTAGATGTGTTGGCTCTTTCGATGTTAAAATAATTGGTCCAGTTAATCAGCCTTCTATTGTACCAAAGGAAGATAAATGTGTAACAAACAGCGAAACATATGTTGTGTCATATGTTGTGTTTGTACCGGACGCTAGAAAGCATGAGAAAATTATTACAAATTATATTTAACGAAGTACGTGTCACAATTTGACCTGCGTCGTGTTTGTACACTGGGTAAGTCCCACGATCAGTTGAAATGACGTAACTACAAACACTATAAAATGACGCAACGATTGAATAATTTGACTAAAGCACACTATACCAAGAGAAAAATGTCGGTGAAACATGGTTTGATTGCTATGGTATTAACCGTTTTGCACACTGCATGTAGCCTCTGTCATTTTTGAGTATGGCTAATGGCTTGTTCTGACAATATATTTGTTTCGACTGGTTATTATTCTAGAAATTTATATTTTTAAGACGCAAACAAAATGACATAAGTACAAATATACAATAACAAGTATTTGTAACGAATTGTCAGCAATAATTTTTGCTCTGCTTGTACCGTACGATAAAAGACGAAAGTTACAATGAACTGAGACACTGTACACGTGCAACAATTTAACCAATCATTGCCGGCGTCCTGACGTATGATTTGAAGCTGGGAATGTCCCTTCAGCCACGTGACGACGTCGTTGAAAACGATATACATCGAGTAACGATTGAATAGCATATGACTATATCTATTTGACTATATACGGGGTTGTCTTAAATGTCGTTGGAGTATAATTCCATTTGTCTTTTATTTTCCTTTATACTCTGGTTCCTTGTCTGCCATTGTAGACGTGTTATCATTCTCGTAATCATCGATCTCATGAAGTATGCTGTCAAGGAATATTTCATTCACTTAATTTCAAAATTCGTTTTATGTGGGATCATTCTGGTTGTTCCGGCTGCATATGTCACGAAAAAGGTCCAGGAAAGCGTACCATTTTCTGTCATTGTTTAATTCCTCGGGGCTTATAATGCTTACAATCGCCATGGGATATGAGACAAGACAATTGGCAATTTTACATATGATAACAATGTCGACTGTACGACTACATCTACTGATTTTACAAAGGATGTTTGACCAAAGAGACCTGCAAGGCCAAGGTATTTTGCCATATTGCCCGGCGATTGTAGATATTTACGATGGCCTTGAAATGTCAGGAACAAAATTGAATCCAACAAACCCGGTGTGGGTTCAAATCACGATTTGCTTAGGTGTAATCATGTTCTACATTCCTTCATTATTGGAAATATATCATCTTAAATATCCAGAATTAACAAATGGATCGATCCTTTCGGAACGAAGCGTTAGACTCGCTCAGTTCGTTTCCAGTTGTATGTTCCTCGTTCTTCGCGTAGTAATGTTTGCGCACAATCCACATGAAATGGTTTTCGTTGTCAAGATCATTTTAAGAGTTTACAGCCATTACAAAGTATTGTTAAATCTGCGTCGTGCACCAAAGATTGTTTCAATTCAGGCAACAGAAATCTCGACAGAAGAAGCATTGTCAAACGGCCAAACACAGAGATGCAACGAAGTACGCATCCTCATCTCCGGCATAAACACAGACTTCTCAGCATAAGCGAGACAGAATACATTTCATAATGAGAAACCTTCTTTCCGCTTTATTGTAAGTCAATATTTCTTTTGTAATACTACTTAATATGCATATCTCACTCGTGTATATAAACAAGCTTTATTCTTGGAATATCGACTAAACACTGCTTAATATAGGAAATGCATGTAAGGTTTGGCATCAAGAATCCAGGAAATATCAATATATATGCATGATTTATAGTAAATTCAGTCCGTTTAAATCGCAACTTTGTTGTTATAAAATATTGAAGAATCGTGAATATATTTTATGAACTTCCCATGTCATTATAGCAAACGATTTTTATTGTACAGTCGCGTAAATGTGCATGTAGCATGTTATGATATATCTGGTATATATAGGCGTACACAGGCGTCTATCGTAGTTGTATATAGTTTTATACTGTAGGCCTATAAGTAATGTGTAATAAAAATACAAAATATAGACATAAAGGACACAAAGACAGTAGCCGACATTGCAAAATGTGTTGCACATAGCTACCTTTGTATTGTGTTGAAGTACAAATATAGGATTGGAAAATACAATGAGCAGTTGATCTCCTAATCCTCCATGATTTAGTTTGGGTTTTTCACACATGGCTTTTAGTATTCCGATTTGAAACAATGCCTAATACATTGCTCACCATTGGGCTCAATTCATTGTTCCTGCACATTGGACCAGGGCCTTTTTTAAGAAATCATTAGTGGGGGGGCATCATCGAAAGGGGACGTAACAAGCAGGTGGTGTATTATATGTGTGGGAAGGCGAAGGGGGGATCTGGGGGTCCTCCCCCAGAAAATTTTTGTATTCTTGAGTCTCTGTGGCTTGATTTCCTGCGTTTTCAGAGACAATTTTTGATATATCCCATCTAAACGGGCCAGGTTTTGTTGTGAGAATACAATAACTTTCCTCTAAACTCAGTTTTTTTCCATTTTTGGCTTATACTTTGGACAAAAGGGACCTTCACTGGGGGGGCCAAAATAGCTTACTGGGGGGGCGAACATGGGGGCTGGGGGGGCTTTTGCCCCTCCAGTACATTAGTTAAAAAAGGCCCTGCATTGGACAGAAATGGAAACAATTTTTTATTACCCGCGAGTTTTAGGGAAAAACTGTCGCTACGATTATGGCAAGGCCTTTTCTGGACAAAGGCCTTGTCGTTAATATTTAATCATTTGCATGCAAACGTTACGGTCCACTGTAGTTTCATTATGTAATTGCGACATGTGGTTATCATTGTGGACAGAAATCCATGCATGTAATGTTCAATAACTCGCATTACAAAGATGGTTGGTGAAGTCAAACATGAAATCTATCAATTACTGTTTGACAATTGAAGAATAACAATGTTTGTAGCATAGAATATTTTAGATCATCTGGTAGATCTGAAACTTAATCTTATTCGTGGATTTGGCGTCAAAATCTACGGGGAGTATGCGTGGGTGTTAATTTTAAAACTGGTACAAACAATAAAGCGCAAGCGGCAAGCCTAAATAAAAATATGATCTTATGTATGATTTTATAATTTTGAGCTGGTTTAGTCCCACGATTAGTTGTAACATGACGTAACGATTAAATAATTTGCGTAGCTACGATTAGTCTAAATGAAAATGCAACACAACTAAAGTACACTATACCAAGAGAATAATGTCGATGAAATATGGTATGATATTAAGCGTTTTGCACAGTATTGCCTCGTTCATGTGGTTATTATTTCATATCATCATTGATGGCATGAATTCTGTCAATAATATTGTAATTTCAACAATCCTTGCAGTTTTTACCCTTATGAATGGTACGGCTCTTTCGGTGCAGACTGTAGACATAACTTTTGACGAGCCATTTAGTCGAGTGAGCCATTGGTGTTTCTTGTTCCAATCCTCGGCGCCCATTCTATACACAATCTGGAGTGGATACGAAATCCTGACTGAACCAAAATTAGCTTTGTCTACCGATATTAGGATTCCATGGATGATATTCATGTCGCTTTCCCCAGTACAACTACTGCTACATATTTATATATACGAAATCACAGTAGGAGACGAAGGTATGTTGCCATATTGCCCAGCGATAATAGATATTTACGATGGTATTGAGATGCTCACAACGAAATCAACTTCAACAAACCCGGTGTGGGTTCAAATCACGATTTGCTTGGCTGTAATAATGTTCTATATTCCTTCATTATTGGAAATATATCATCTCAGATTTCCTGTATTAACAAATACATCGACCTTTTCAGAACGAAGAGTTAGGCTTGCTCAATTCGTTTCCAGTTGTATGTTTCTCGTTCTTCGCGTCGTATTGTTTGCGTACAACCCACATGAAATTGTTTTCGTTGTCAAGACTATTATAAGACTGTACTGTCATTACAAAATATTGTCAAATCTTCAGCATGATGCAACAGGAGATCGCTTAATATTAAACGACGTTTTACAGCTGGGTGAGACACACAATCGATTACTCGATGTAAGCCAATCGATGGAGAAGCATTAGCAGAGGCCTCTATAAGTATATGAGCTCTTAGCGGAAACGAAACACATTTTAGAAAAATATATTTGTGCTTTCATGCTCTGTCTTTGCAAGTCACTGAGGTAAAGATTTCTTGTAATTCTGCTCATGCGTAGCTTTCAATCTTGGTCACAGGAATGATTGAAATACTTGTCGAAGTATGGGTATTTACTAAATATTGTTTAATATACGGAATGGTATACAGTAAAGCCCCGCATAAAAGAACCAGTTAATTTTGACTTCAGGCTGAAGTGGTTCTTATATAACGGGTACTTAGAAAGAAATCAGGCTGAAGTGGTTCTTAACTGGTTCTTATTTCCAGTCAAAAACAATTGTTCCTGGTTTAGAGTTTTAAACCTCTTATTGTATACAATGAAACTAGCAAACGAACTGTAATTTAAGTGTTAATTATATAAACTTTATACCCATGAATCAAGTACTGAGTGAACAAAGGGCCATCACGTTGTAAGTTTTTTGAATATAGTTATGCAAGTTGAATTATGTTGTGAATTGATTGCTGTTTTGATAAAAGAAATGCATGCATGATGTGGTTGAAAGGTTTTCTTCCTAGTACCTGCTTAGTAATTCAGCTAAAAGTTTAAGAACCAGTTTCATTTGTCAGCCTGAAGTGGTTCTTGTATTTTGGGTGCTTAATTTCCCAAATTTCAGGCTGGTGGTTCTTAACCCACTGGTTCTTTTATGCGGGGCTTTACTGTAGTATTTTTCTATTATGGTTTGTATATTTACTCAGTCTCAGGCATTTCATGATATAAGTATCTAGGTGCAGTTTGCTCGGAATTTGATCTTTTCAAAATACAGTATAGGGGTAAAAAAAATAGCGTCTAGCAAAATTGTAAGTTGGCTTTTAGTAAATTCAACATGATTACAGATATAAAACTAATATACTGTAGTATCATGAACAAATACTATCATAAACTTGCTGTAGATAACCATGTCAATGTGCACAGAATTGGGGTAGTTAAGTAGTAAACCCGGCGTGAGTTCAAATCACGATTTGCTTGGGTGTAATCATGTTGTACATTCCTTCATTACTGGAAATATATCACCTTAAATATCCAGAATTAACAAACGGATCGATCCTTTCGGAACGAAGCGTTAGACTCGCTCAGTTCGTTTTCAGTTGTGTGTTCCTCGTTCTTCGCGTGGTAATGTTTGCGCACAACCCACATGAAATGGCTTTCGTTGTCAAGATCATTTTAAGAGTGTACAGCCATTACAAAATATTGTCAAATCTGCGTCGTGCACCAAAGATTGTTTCAATTCAGGCAACAGAAATCTCGACAGAAGAAACCTTGTCAAACGGCCAAACACAGAGATGCAACGAAGTACGCATCCTCAATAATTGAGGACGCGTACTTCGTTGCATCTCTGTGGCGCACATTTCAAAAATGTTTGGGGGGGGTGTCCATTGTTCAGGGACCGACTTTTTATATTTGTTTGACCACATCAAAACATGAATTACAAGTTAATGTAAAAATATGTGTAGTGCCAGGGGTGTAGAAGAGTTGTTAAAAAATAGGGTGTCGACTCCCACGAGGCGCCACCATGGTTGGCGCCGACGGGGAAAATTTTGAAAAACTTGAATCTGTAGATCGTCGGAAATGGCATTTTCAGAGTCTTCTCTACCTCTTTCATTATAGGTCCTTTCATTAATATATATAAGATTTCAAACACTCTAGTTTCGAATTCAATATTTCGCAGCAATTTTCTTTAAATGCAGTTATTTAAAGAAAACGCCCCCCAACCTTCAACATCATAAAGACCCAATTAGAAATTGCATTTTTACAACAGAGTTGACTTTGCTCGAGAATACTGACGTGGAAATAGAACGCAGAATGCGGCAGAGCAAAAGTTAGGAGGTTTTGCGCAGTCGTGTATGGCTATGTCATCTTACATTTGAGTATATATATCTCTGGGTTTTGCAATGTTGATTACTTTTATTGACAATTTTTGTATCGTTTATTATACGTTTTAATTTTTAGACAGGATGTTTCGGACCAACTGGGACCGACTGAAGTAGTGTAATTTTACAATTTGGGACCGACTTTTTTGAAAAATTCACAAATGATGGGGGGGTGTCACCCCTCCCACACACACCCCCTAATGTGCGCCCCTGACTGTCTGTCTGTCCTCATCTCCGGCATAAACATAGACCTCTCGGCATAAGCGAAACGGAATACATTTCATAAGAAGCCTTCTTTCCGTTTTGTCTTTGCAAGGTCAATATTTCTTTTGTAATACTACTTAATATGCTTATCTCACTCGTGTGTATAAACAAGCTTTATTCTTGGAATATCGACTAAACACTGTTTAATATAGGAAATGCATGTAAGGTTTGGCATCAAGAATCCAGGAAATATCATTATATATATATGCATGATTTATAGTAAATTCAGTCCGTTTAAATCGCAACTTTGTTGTTATAAAATATTGAAGAATCGTGAATATATTTTATGAACTTCCCATGCCATTATAGCAAACGATTTTTATTGTACAGTCGCGTAAATGTGCATGTAGCATGTTATTATGATATATCTGGTATATAGACGTAGACAGGCGTCTATCGTAGTTGTATATAGTTTTATACTGTAGGCCTATAAGTAATGTGTAATAAAAATACAAAATATAGACATAAAGGACACAAAGACAGTAGCCGACATTGCAAAATGTGTTGACGCACATAGCTACCTTTGCATTGTGTTGAAGTACACATGGCTTTTAGTATTCCGATTTGAAACAATGCCTAATACATTGCTCACCATTGGGCTCATTCATTGTTCCTGCACATTGGACCAGGGCCTTTTTTAAGAAATCATCAGTGGGGGGCATCATCGAAAGGGGACGTAACAAGTAGGTGGTGTATTATATGTGTATGAAGGCGAAGGGGGGTCTTGTATTCTTGAGTCTCTGTGGCTTGATTTCCTGCGTTTTCAGAGACAATTTTTGATATATCCCATCTAAACGGGCCAGGTTTTGTTGTGAGAATACAATAACTTTCCTCTAAACTCAGTTTTTTTCCATTTTTGGCTTATACTTTGGACAAAAGGGACCTTCACTGGGGGGGCCAAAATAGCTTACTGGGGGGGGCGAACATGGGGGCTGGGGGGGGGGCTTTTGCCCCTTCAGTACATTAGTTAAAAAAGGCCCTGCATTGGACAGAAATGGAAACAATTTTTTATTACCCGCGAGTTTTAGGGAAAAACTGTCGCTACGATTATGGCAAGGCCTTTTCTGGACAAAGGCCTTGTCGTTAATATTTAATCATTTGCATGCAAACGTTACGGTCCACTGTAGTTTCATTATGTAATTGCGACATGTGGTTATCATTGTGGACAGAAATCCATGCATGTAATGTTCAATAACTCGCATTACAAAGATGGTTGGTGAAGTCAAACATGAAATCTATCAATTACTGTTTGACAATTGAAGAATAACAATGTTTGTAGCATAGAATATTTTAGATCATCTGGTAGATCTGAAACTTAATCTTATTCGTGGATTTGGCGTCAAAATCTACTTAATCTTATGCGTGGGTGTTAATTTTAAAACTGGTACAAACAATAAAGCGCAAGCCTAAATAAAAATATAGTGAAATAGGCGAAAGTAAACGGTATTCTTCCTAGAAATGCGTTTTTATCCGAATTCCGTTGTTTTAGCACACGAAGATAACGAACAAAATCATAGGTAGCAAGCTACGAACTTAAGAACATAAGTCATAACGATAAATATGTAATAGTGAATATTTGTTTTGATTATTAAATGTCTGTCACCTGCTGTGTATGTAGAAGGCATGAGAAAATTCTTCACAAATTAGCGGCTAAGTGCAAGCCTCTATATCTTTGCATTCATTTTAACATGAAACGTGAAACTATGTCATCAATCAACGCCTGCGCCGTGTACACATGATCTTATGATTTTATGATTTTGAGCTGGGTTAGTCCCACGATCAGTTGTAATGACGTCACTACAAACGCAATAACATGACGTAACGATGAAATAATTTGGTATTTATTTCACTATACTTGGATTAATCTACATGAAAATGCAGCATAACTAAAGCACACTATACCAAGAGAATAATGTCGATGAAATATGGTTTGATTGCTATGATATTAGGCGTTTTGCACACTGTAGCCTCGTCCACGTGGTTAGCTTTTCATACCCTCGATATTATCAATGATGGCATGAATTCTGTCAATGTTGTAATTTCAATAAGCCTTTCACTCTTTACCATGATGAATGTTTGGGCTCCTGTTATGCAGGTTCTAGAAGCATCTATCGACAATGACCCATTCGTTCTAGTGAACCATTGGTGTTTCTTGTTCCAATCCTCGGCGCCCATTCTATACACAATCTGGAGTGGATATGAAATCTTGACTGAACCAAAATTAGCTTTGTCTACCGATATTGGAAGTCCAAGGATGATATTCATTTCGCTTTCCCCACTGCAACTACTGATACATATTTATATCTACGAAGTCACATTAGGAGACGAAGGTATGTTACCATATTGCCCGGCGATAGTAGATATTTACGATGGCATTGAGATGCTCACAACAAAAGCAACTCCAACAAACCCGGTGTGGGTTCAAATCACGATTTGCTTGGCTGTAATCATGTTCTATATTCCTTCATTATTGGAAATATATCATCTCAGATTTCCTGAATTAACAAATGGATCGACCTTTTCAGAACGAAGAGTTAGGCTTGCTCAATTCGTTTCCAGTTGTATGTTTCTCGTTCTTCGCGTAGTATTGTTTGCGTACAACCCACATGAAATTGTTTTCGTTGTCAAGACTATTATAAGACTGTACTGCCATTACAAAATATTGTCAAATCTTCAGCATGCTGCAACAGGAGATCGCTTAATATTAAACGACGTTTTACAGCTGGGTGAGACACACAATCGATTACTCGATACAAGCCAATCGACGGAGAAGCTTTAGCAGAGGCCTCTAAGTATGAGCTATAAGCGGAAACGAAACACATTTTAGAAAAATATATTTGTGCTTCCATGCAGTCACTGAGGTAAAGATTTCTTGTAATTCTGCTCATGCGTAGCTTTCAATCTTGGTCACAGGAATGATTGAAATACATGTCGAAGGATGGGTATTTACTAAATATTGTTTAATATACGGAATAGTATAATATTTTTCTATTATGGTTTGTATATTTACTCAGTCTCAGGCATTTCATGATATAAGTATCTAGGCAGTTTGCTCGGAATTTGATCTTTTCAAAATACAGTATTGGGGTCAAAAGGTTGCGTCTAGCCAAATTGTAAGTTGGCTTTTAGTAAATTCAACATGATTACAGATATAAAACTAATTCATTAAGCAGAAGCGACATTGTTGTGACAAAATACTGTAGTATCATGAACAAATACTATCATAAACTTGCTGTAGATAACCATGTCAACATGCACAGAATTGGGGTAGTTAAGTTGCGCAAACAAAGTTTATAGTCGCGCAAATGTTTAGCATTTTATTATGATATATGAGAACTGACGAACAATAATCAGCTTTATTAACTTGAACGCTTCAAACGCAGTTTATGGTAATTTAGGTTTGGACGTAGTTGTATACATAATAATGAAGTATATTAAGTAAGAAGTAGTAAGTATAGCTCTGTAAAATGTAAGTTTATTGATATAAAATATAGATATAAAGGACACAAAATCCGGAAGTATAGACATTAGGCCAAGTAAAAAAAATTAGTAGTTTCTCGTCCGAATTTTGAAAAAAAAGGAGAACGCGGGCGCTTTTTTTTTTTAACCTTCAAAAATTGCTCTTAAAATTTACCAAATAACCTATAAAAACACAGAGTGTATTGCAATATGGCGCCAAAATAACAATATGGCGCTAACAGCGGCGCGAAGTACCGAACAGCAAGCGAGAGTTGGCGAAAAGTTCCGAACGGCAACCGAACTATGCCGAAAGGTCGAAATATAGTGGAAATTCTTTGAAAGGCTTGAATATAAAAAATCAAAAAAAATCCATGCGGCAGGGAAAAAGGATGCGGGCGGGGACGAGAAACTATTATATTTTTTTTACTTGGCCTTACATGATGTGTTTAGACACATCGCTACCTTGTAAATATTATGTTGATGTGTTGATGTACAATAAAGAACTGGAAAATTGAATGAACAATTGATCTGAATTTAACCGAAATCTTGCCAAAGTCAACGGCTAAATCTCCTAATCCTCCATAATTTCATAATTTAGTTTGGAATTACTGGAGCGTAGCATTATACACGCATAGCCTCGACTTCATTATTTTGAAAACATACAGAAACTTCAAACATTACGTAAGACTGAATGAAATTCAAAAGAAATTAATGAATGAAGTCGAGGCTATATGCGTTTATAATGCTGCTCTCCAGTAATTCTGCAAATGGTCTATAAATAATTTTTTGTTAATTTTGCATCTCACATGCATGAAGGACCTTTACTACATAAGTTGTCAGATTATTTACTGAGTGAGTCTACGTACAACCCACACTGTCCCAGATGAAGTTGTTTTGCCGTGTATATTTTAAACGTTATTCAATTGTTATAACAATTAAGCTAGAAAATTACAAATCCATTGTATTTTTAGTCTAAGTTAAATCAAATGAATCATTAATTATCATCAGAAAATCGCGAATTTCCAGTTTGAAAAATTAGATGTGTTGTCTCTTTCGGTGTTAATATATAATTCGTCCAATTAATCGGCCTTCGATTGTACCAAAAGAAGATTAATTAATGTGTACCAAACACATAAATAAAGCAGGATTATTATTCCAGTTCGCAGTCTTAGAACACTGGTTTTTTATGCTACCGTTGTTGTATACCATTATGGAGGAATTATCATTGAGTTACAGGGCGTCATAGATCATAGTTTATTCTTATTCAAAAGGCATTACTATTTAGTGTGTTGTGGGATACTGTTGGTACATGAATACTTGATGGTTGGGTAAAATGATTTTCAGCCAACTTTCTCTGAGTTTCTCTTCCGTGCCAACCCTATGTAATATATCATACACGAGAAGGAGTTTATTATAGTGATTTGAAACACCGAAAAGTGTATTGAAAAACAAGGCGCTAGCCGAGTTTTTTAACATACTTTGAGGTGTTTTTAAATCACTATAATAAACGACTTCGAGTGTATGATATAGCTTCTCAAACAAACCAGTATTTAAAGAGAAATTTAACGCGAAAGTTGAGTTAATTTATGGGTGTTTATTACCGTGGTATCAAGACAACGATACGGTGGTGATTTCCTTTGTGTTTTGCTCATGAATTATTAATGAGTTTGAGAAGTATAAATAGTAAACGGTCCCTAAGGTGTTTTAGGGCCTGTTTACATGGAGGTAGGGTGACCCTAGCAGAAGGGTTACCCTACTAAGCGGGTTACCGTAGTCTATTGTGTTTGCACCTTACATGCGCGCTAGGGTGACCCTAGGGGTAGGGTTACCCTATCAAGCAGATAGGGTGACCCTGGCGGAAGGACTATGTTTTTGTTTGCATAAGCCATGTAAACGCGTCAGGTAGGGTTACCCTACCGAGCGGGCCATGTATTATTTCCTCTGACTATCAAACTGGGAATATTTTAATATGCCTTGATGCAATTATTTACAAAGTAGAAGACCACAGCGTTGAAATGCACAAGGAACAATAAAAATTGTCGCCAAAATTTCGTGTACGCAGGAGTTTGATACAGCCAGCTTAGCAAGCACGCTTAACTATAGGGTCGCCCTATTCAGGCAATATAGCCCTATCTGTAGGGTGACCCTACCTCATGTAAGCACTTCAACTGTTTTTTAACAGTATTTTTATACTTCTTTTCGCATTTGTTTTTGAGATTTAACATGTTGTTTCTTATTCTATAATGTATTTGAATTAATACTAAAATACCTTTTAAGATTACGCATTGACCTACGCATTTTCAAATCCACAAACAATAA
The DNA here is from genome assembly GCA_016169945.1 of Trachythela sp. YZ-2020. NCBI lineage: Eukaryota > Metazoa > Cnidaria > Anthozoa > Malacalcyonacea > Clavulariidae > Trachythela > Trachythela sp. YZ-2020. Next base: position 2,340,381 of record JADLSH010000157.1, read on the forward strand.
TATACTGCATGCCAAATTATAGATAGCCCAATACGGCAAAAGCAAGTATACAAAATAGACACTTACGCGTTTAAAACTCTTTAAAACTCGAAAATCTTGTCTTTATTCGGTCTTTTGACTGTTTTTTCCTCCTGTTCCTCTAAATAATTTTCATTTATCTCGTTTTGGAGACTTTGTTTGTCTGTTTATGTCCCGACTCCCGAGTACAAAACAGTTTTTGACAATATTTGGGTTTGTCCCTTAGACTAACTGCAACATGGTTTTTTCTGCATCTCACTCGATTGAAATTAATGTAGAAGGTTTAGGTGGATGGATATTTCGAGTGAAATAATATATACATTATTTTAGACCTGAACGGGAACGGTTGCGATGCAGCGCTCCGACCACCGAGCTACAGAGTCCAGCTGCCAAGCGTCAACCACAAGTTCATGTATATATACAGATGCGGGTACTGCGTGTTGTGATAATGTAAATTACAAGATGTTTTTTCTGCAGAAAAACTAGTATATCATGATCGCTACTACTACATGGTTTGCATATTCTACATAGCTAAAGCACAGAATACCAGGGAAATTATGTCGTGGAAACAGGATTTGATTGATTTTATCTACTGTGCACTGACGCTAGTGGTCTGGGTCTACTTGTGTAGTGTAATTATCGATCTCATGAAGCTTGATCCTATGGAATTTGTGATATGCGTAATTCCAATAATCGTTTCATGTGCGATCATTCTGCATTTTATGGCCGCTCTTTTTACGCGGATTCAGGCGAAAAAAGTTGTCGGTGACCAATTCAGTATAGCCAAAGGGGAACTGCATTCGTTCTTTTTGTTCAATTTCTCGGCGCTCGTTTTCTATGCAATCGGTTGTGGAATATCTATGACTGAACCGAAATTAGCTACCTCTACCAAGGTCAAAATTTCAATTCTGATATTGATCTCGCTGATACCAGTAAACCTACTGCACGAGTTAAGCAAAGATGAACAAGGTATTTTACCATATTGCCCGGCGATTGTAGATATTTACGACGGAGTTGAGATGTTGACAACGAATAAATTGAATCCAGCAAACCCGGTGTGGCTACAAATCACGATTTGTTTGGCTGTAATCGTGTTCTACATTCCTACATTCTTGGAAATATATCATCTAAAATTTCCTGATCATGAATTGACAAATGGATTGATCTTTTCGGAACGAAGAATTAGACTTGCTCAAGTTGGTTCAAATTGTATGTTTCTCGGTCTTCGTGTAGTATTCTTTGCGTACAACCCACTTGAAATCGTCTTCGCTGTCAAGACTATTGTAAGACTATACTATCATTACAATGTATTGTCGAATCCGCAGCAGCATACAACAAATATGGGTAATTAAAATCTATCGAGACTCGAGAGGAGTAGCCTTGTACCTTGATCTAGCTTAACAATATATATTACATGTAGTGAGATTAGCGCAAGAATTATGAAGAGGCAAAACAGAAAAAAAGCAGTGAAGTGTGCGATAACTAAAGCTTCGACAAAAATACAAGCGCATTGCCATTAGCACAGACGTGTAAGAACATAAGCAAAGATTAAACAAAACACATTTCAATTATTTTTTCTGTATGCTTTTCCTTTGCGAGCCGCTGAGGTAAAGATTTCAGTTGTGTTTCTGCTTGTGCTTATCTCATTCGTGACTTATGTCTTGACCGAAGAACTATAATTGAAATACATATCAAAGTACATACTATTTCGTATAGACAGCAGATATTGATAAAGACGTACTATAACTGCTTTACTTTTAGTGTCATCTGCCCTTATATATCTACACCAGGGGCGGATCCAGCCAAAAATCTGACTGTAGCATATTCCAAGACCTTGCTTAAGTAGAGGGGTCCGAAAGAAACTCGCTGGTTAAGCGTACAGTTAGGGCTAATATAGCAATTTAAACAAATTCTGACTGTAACAAATATAATCTGGGCATGTGTTATAGCTATAAACTGTAGCTTCCTTTATGCCTTGTATATTAACATATGCAAATCTGCTAATCTGCGGTACAGTGAGGGCAATCTCCCCGTCAATTTTGATGGATATTTTAATCCAGTCTGCAACACGCATTTGTACAAACACGTGTTGCATCCAAGACAACTTTCTCTTTACCGCTAATTCGAACGAACTATGGAATGTTTAATATTCGTTTTTGCATGTGGACCCAAATTATGGAACACTATTAATGAATCATTTAAATCGTTAAGTGTAATTTGTTTTAAAATTTTTAAAAAAAATCAGATAATTGGCTCTTACTAGCATCAAATTTATATAGTTTCCAATATTTATTTATTGAATTTATATTTTCGGCTCCTTTTGTTTTGTTTTGTTTTGTTTGTTTGTCTATTGTATTGTAAATAATGTTTATTGTATTTGGTGTATTTTATTATTCTATTTATTGAGATTGTATAAATATTAGATGTCTTCTGTCAACCATATAGTTATTTATCGATTCTTATTTAAAGGCCACCCGCCAAGTCTAGCTCACTAATAGTTATTGCAGGTGGCTTACACTCATCTTTTGTAAATAGCTACTTGTAACCTCTTTTTTTCTTTGTACTTTTGAGTGTTAAATAAATTATTTGTTGTTGTAATTGTAGAATGAATGATAATAATATTTATTCAGGAAAACCAACATCACAAATAGTGTTTTTCAGAAGGTTCCTGTGAAACATTAGAATACAAAGTGTATATAACTATAGTCAGTACATGCAGGATTTACACACTAGAAAATTAGGAAATTAAGATAATGATATTTACAAAGAATATGTGAATTAGATATTAGCCTACTTTATTAGTATTGTGGACACAGGGATTTAAGAAGTTCATTTTTAAAAGTTTGAAGTTGTTCAATTGACCTTATATGAGAGTCCAATGCGTTGTATTCCTTGCAGGTCTGGTAGAGCAATTTTTGCTTTGCCTAGTTTGTCTTAGGTTTACCAAGGTAGATATCATCCCTGCGTCTGGTGTTGTATTTAACAATTAGATTATGAGCTCAAGATTTCTACCAGGTGATAGTTGATGAGGGCGAAGCCCGAATGAACTATCATCTCATAGAAATCTTGAGCTCATAATCTAATTGTTAATTAGAAACCAGCAAGAAAACAGTATTTCAAAACGTTTTTCATAATTTATTGAAATAAATTCGTTAAAAATCGCGCCGAGGAGATGGCTGTTTCGCTACTCGCTATCGACAATTAGATAGCGAGTAGCGTAGCCAATCAAATTACAACATTTGCAATAGTATACTAGTATGATTCTATTAAAAATGGTTAGTTTTAGGCAGTTCGGAATTGAACTCTGTTAAATTATTCTTAAATTTGTAAATGGTTAGTATTCGGTGTAAATGGCGCTATATATTGAACGTGTGCGTGGTTCAATCAATCAATCAATCAAAAAACTTTATTTAAAACACAAAAAAATCTACAGGTATAAAATAAAAATACATTTTCATTTTACAATAATAACACACTGACACAATACACTTACAATTTTACATTAGACAAAATCTAAACATGTTTACTGATTTACAAGATTGCCAGGGAGGAGTCCGTATCATATGGAAAATGGGTTGTCAATTTCTTTGACATTTGATCAGAGAGCATATTGCTCGTACATTTTGAGGGCATATTGCTCTAGCACCGCCTCAAGCTATAATAAACAGCACCGCTGCATTACTAGTTTCTTGAAACTTCGTTTACCGTTTATTCGTTGTTCAGGCAGTTCCAATAAAGTGTTTTCAGAAACAATCAAATCAGGGTAGGTAGCTTCCATACGATATACTTCCGGTCTTTTAGATTTCCACACTGGCAATCACAGTGTTTCAGACATGAAAATTCAAGCTCTCTGTCCCATTTCAGGTAGCAATGATTGCCGTAATCATTCCATTCTCATTCATCCTTCCATACGAAGGAACTTGTGGTTGACGCTTGGCAGCTGGACTCTGTAGCTCAGTGGTCGGAGCGCATTCATCCTTCCATACGAAGGAACTTGTGGTTGATGCTTGGCAGCTGGACTCTGTAGCCCAGTGGTCGGAGCGCATTCATCCTTCCATACGAAGGAACTTGTGGTTGATGCTTGGCAGCTGGACTCTGTAGCCAGTGGTCGGAGCGCATTCATCCTTCCATACGAAGGAACTTGTGGTTGATGCTTGGCAGTTGGACTCTGTAGCCCAGTGGTCGGAGCGCATTCATCCTTCCATACGAAGGAACTTGTGGTTGATGCTTGGCAGCTGGACTCTGTAGCCCAGTGGTCGGAGCGCATTCATCCTTCCATACGAAGGAACTTGTGGTTGATGCTTGGCAGCTGGACTCTGTAGCCAGTGGTCGGAGCGCATTCATCCTTCCATACGAAGGAACTTGTGGTTGATGCTTGGCAGTTGGACTCTGTAGCCCAGTGGTCGGAGCGCATTCATCCTTCCATACGAAGGAACTTGTGGTTGATGCTTGGCAGCTGGACTCTGTAGCCCAGTGGTCGGAGCGCATTCATCCTTCCATACGAAGGAACTTGTGGTTGACGCTTGGCAGCTGGACTCTGTAGCTCAGTGGTCGGAGCGCATTCATCCTTCCATACGAAGGAACTTGTGGTTGACGGTTTACAGCTGGACTCTGTAGCTCAGTGGTCGGAGCGCATTCATCCTTCCATACGAAGGAACTTGTGGTTGACGCTTGGCAGCTGGACTCTGTAGCTCAGTGGTCGGAGCGCATTCATTCTTCCATACGAAGGAACTTGTGGTTGACGCTTGGCAGCTGGACTCTGTAGCTCAGTGGTCCGAGCGCTGCACCGGTAACGCAGGGCCGCAGCTTGATCTGTAGTGGATCAAAAAGTCTTGGGGCGGAATTTCAGGATATGCATCTCAGATCATGAATATTCTGTACATTATCAGGATTTATCAAACTCATTAACAATTCATAGAAAATTCAAAAGAAATGAAATGTTTAATCAATGTCTGTGAATCTGATACAGATATCGGCTTCAGTCAACATGACATCTTCGTTCGATCTTTCCTAGCTAAAACACGTCATATTTTTAACTGAATAGTCGATGAATATGAACATTCCTATGGGTTTATATATTCGAAAAATACGATGAAGCATTCTCGCCCGATCCGTATGAGATTTACAACCCCTCACCTTCATGGTCGTGTTTGTTATAATCCCATGCAGAGAACTGAAGCAATTATGCAACATTTGTTTTCAGGCAATCAGGAATGGATACTTTTGGTTATTTGGAATCAAAGCATTCTGTGACCAGTAAGTTCTTTTCATTGCATTTCAACTCTTTCTGTATACTAGCTTGTGTAGCGGCGCAAGGAGGGGGAACGGGGTGGGACGGGGGGAAGTGGGCACGGGGGGGGTTGACAAAAAATGGATGACAGGAAATGGAAGGTGGGGGACGATAAAAAATGTTAATCGGCAAGATTATTGTCAGAGCTAACCCTTATTCGGATTTCTTCCACGTATTTAACTTTCTTTTTCTGAGAATTGGAAATAGCAATAGGGTCAAAATTCAGAGAAATTATCTGGTTCAATTTTGAAAAGAGACAAAAGTTAACCAACAGAATCGCGTGTTTTAGAGTTAACTATCATTTAACTATAAAACGGGTATAGTCAAGACTTTTATACAACCGGCTCAGGACTTTAAGATATTTCGAATATTTAACTCCGTGTCTCCGTATATGTTGTTTTTCAGTCGGCAATACATTTAAAATTGAGAGATTTCATGGTCTTGGGCTATGGAAGCATCACAGTCCTTTGGAGTTCGATGAGGACCAGGTAGATTCATATTTTTTGTATAAATCCAGTATAATTGTAATTGTGTAAAGTCAAAGAACACAAATTCCATAGCATAGGGCAGTGCAGTGTGGTGTGGTGTGGTGTAGGACAGTGCAAAGCCGTAAATAAGTAAGTGGGGGTGTGCTAATCATCCTTACTTGCAGCTGAGAGCTGAGCTGAAGTACGAAGGACGCAGCTCGACTTGATCGAGTCGAAGGCTTATTAAAGGCGCCTCTGGCTGCCACCGTATGACTCATGTCTGATCAGGGAGCACAGCTACGGTCGAAGGGTTAGTTTGGGGCTTATCTAAACCCACCCTGTCAACATTCCCTGTGGGGGAAACCGGAGTACCTGGAGAAAAACCACGACTTTCGGTAGAGCGTTGACTGACTCTTTTCACATAAGTGTCTTGAGTCCGCAGCGAGAATCGAACCCACGATCTCAGAGGTGAAAGGCGCTTGCAGTGACGACTAGATACAGTGGATTACGATTTAGTACTGTACTGTACTGTACTGTACTGTACCGTACCGTACCGTACCGTACCGCACCGCACCGCACCGCACCGCACCGCACCGCACCGCACCGCACTGCACTGCACTGCACTGCACAGTACAGTATAGTAGCTGTAGAAAAGTACAGAATACTCTACAGAGTACAATGCAATACAGTTTAGTGCAGTAATTGTACAATTTTCTTAGTTTTTAGATCTTATGGAATTATCTCAAAAATGGTACGTTGAACATTGTAGGATGTGAGTCAATGAGAGTTGCAACTCTCGCTCGCGTTTGGCCGCCAACTGATCAACTCTCATGCACTCTCATAAACTTTGAGCTGGTTTAAATTTTGATGAGAGTTGATGAGAATTTTTACTCGTTTGACGGGTACGCGTGGTAATATCCAGTCAACTCTCATGCAACTCTTGTTCTCGTTTGACCTGGGTTTTAATTTACTAATGCCAACTCAACAAGTGAATACTTAAATGGCAATTTTAAACTTGTTGCAAATGTATTGATATTTTCATTACAGGTTTAGAAAATGTTTTGAAGTGGACAAAACGTTTACGCTACCAAGTTTGTTATGGGATATCTTGCCGAAATCAAGCGCTAGTCAAATACATCCTCATGTTCATATGTTTGTGTCAAAAGATTTCTATTTTTGTAAGTATGTTATTATAGGTGTTGTATTAGGTATGTGTACTGGTTTCTGACCATTTGATGTATGTATACTGTGTGTGACACAGGGCTACAATGATGGTGCCTTAGGGGCTGTTTATATGGAAGTTGGATTGCCCTAACTAGCAAGATACCTCGGTAAGCGAGATATCGCATTGTAATTATTTCTATAGTAGAAATTATTGGTGTCTATATGCATAAACAACTGGGCTGGTCCGGTTAATGAGATCTCACTCGAAACAGCTAGACGAGGTTTCGGTATACGGATGAAAATTTTCCCATATGAACACTCACTAACCCGGTTGCTGTAACGAAAGAACAAGGAGATGCCGTCATATAAACAGTGAGGTTAGCGTAAAGTAACACTGAGAAATGCAAAATACGTGTATATGAATTATTTTTACAGCTGGATGGGAGAAAATATTCAGAGCAGCAGACGAGTACAAAACGACTGAAGGCCGAAACTATTTTAATGATCTTATCAAGGTATACTTGACTGTTTTTCCCTACAACTCTCATTATTGGCACGCCAGATTTCTGTGTTTTGTTACTTTCTAGACCCTTCAGCTGATAATCGTTTGTTATAATGCAGGGGTTAAGAAATAGGCGTTCGGACGTACGATTGTACGCCGACAAATGCTTGGCGTTTGTCAAGTATCTAAGGAAACGTACGATAACGTATACTTATTACAGCTCCCGGCTTTGTGTTAGTCTACAATTACTTCAGACAACGAGCATTCTCTGAAGTCCGAGTTAGCGTCATCAATTTTCCATCTCGCTATCTGCAGCGCTTTTTAGCCGTCTTACCAAAAATTTCACGTTGTTTAACGGTTAACTCAGTCGCGAGTAACGACGTTTTGAAAACTCTGTAAACGTCAGCGAAAATTTTCTATTTCTAACAAACAGGAAATATATACAACAGAGAACATGGGTAAAACTATAGTTCAGAAAATCGTACGTCAACATCGATAAACCGTACGCTAACTTAGTTATAGAGCGTACGACCTCGTACGGCATTTCTCAAGCATTTTTTAACCCCTGTAATGTTATGAAATAATGGCAACATTACCACTGAAGCTTGATGTTTTTATTGATTAGATCCATACGATTCTTAAATTGAACATTACATATGGAGATGCTGTAGCCTACGTATCGATAGTAAGTATTTTTAGTCTTTGAAAAACTCGCTCGTTCATGCATGATTTTTCCCAGTCTTTCCAAATTCAACTCCACACCATGTTATTGTACTTATTTTGATGATTCATGTTCTATTTAGACACCAAGCGTATCTAACGAGGTGGTCATTTTAAGCAAGCGACCAGGAAATGATCTTTTTAAGTTGTTTTATAGAATAATGAAAGGTACAAACGTTACTACTGACTTTGCTCATACCAGTCTTCAAATGGTGCTGCAATAATATGTACTTATTACTCTATGTATATATTTTCAGCATTCATGAAGATGAAGCTGTACGCTATTACTGCGGGTGCTGTTTTTCCCCCATTGGTAAGATTGAAGAATATCATTTATATCGCGTAGAGTAATACGACGCATTTAGACCATATGCTATTAATTTATGTGCTAAAATACGATAATATGGGCGACGATTGAGTTTTTCATTTCCAACAAGACTTCTCACGCTTGCGTTGCTGAACGTTACTAATTTTAATTCACATGACTGGGTAACAATGTTTTCGCAACGAGGTTTCCAATTTTCCCCGGGCCTTTATCTTCGATTGGCCATATTTTCAAATCGATTTTTCCAACAAATCAGCCCTCCATTTTTTCAATTCACCCCTCCAATTTTCAGCGACCCCCTCCAATCAAATATCGACCTATCCAATTTCAAATCAACAGTTGATGATGTTTGTGGATGAAATATTCGAACGAGAATTTATATACATTTTTAGACCTACAATGTAGGAAATACTGTAACTGCTTGAGACTACCTTTCCCTCTATGCAAAATTCCCATACCCCTTGTGATAAATTCCCTGTAAAATCATGTTGCGCTTCTTAAGCCCCCAACTCCCCCAACTCAATGTTGAACTTGGGTCATGGTAAATTTTCAAAAGTTCTTTCGGGATTGTTCAATTTTCAACTCCCCCCTCCAATTTTCAAATCGACCCCCCCTCCAATATTCAAATTGACCCCCCCTCCAATTTTCAAATCGATCCCCCCTCCAATTTTCAAATCGCCCCCCACCCCCCCTCCAATTTTCAAATCGACCCCTCCAATTTTCAACTCGACCCCCTCCAATTTTCAAATTGACCCCTCCAATTTTCAAATCGACCCCCTCCAATTTTCAAATCGACCCCCTCCAATTTTCAAATCGACCTCCCTCCAATTTTCAAATCGACCCCTCCAATTTTCAAATCGACCCCCCTCCAATTTTCAAATCGACCCCCCCTCCAATTTTCAAATCGACCCCCCCTCCAATTTTCAACTCGACCCCCCCTCCAATTTTCAAATCGACCCCCCCTCCAATTTTCAAATCGACCCCCCCTCCAATTTTCAAATCGACCCCCCCTCCAATTTTCAAATCGACCCCCCCTCCAATTTTCAAATCGACCCCTCCAATTTTCAAATCGACCCCTCCAATTTTCAAATCGACCCTCCAATTTTCAAATCGACCCCTCCAATTTTCAAATCGACCCCCTCCAATTTTCAAATCGACCCCCTCCAATTTTCAAATCGACCCCTCCAATTTCAAATCGACCCCCTCCAATTTTCAAATCGACCCCCTCCAATTTTCAAATCGACCCCCTCCAATTTTCAAATCGACCACCTCCAATTTTCAAATCGACCCCCTCCAATTTTCAAATCGACCCCTCCAATTTTCAAATCGACCCCTCCAATTTTCAAATCGACCCCTCCAATTTTCGTCGACCCCCTCCAATTTTCAATCGACCCCTCCAATTTTCAAATCGACCCCCTCCAATTTTCAAATCGACCCCTCCAATTTTCAAATCGACCCCTCCAATTTTCAAATCGACCCCCTCCAATTTTCAAATCGACCCCTCCAATTTTCAAATCGACCCCCTCCAATTTTCAAATCGACCCCCTCCAATTTTCAAATCGACCCCCTCCAATTTTCAAATCGACCCCTCCAATTTTCAAATCGACCCTCCAATTTTCAAATCGACCCTCCAATTTTCAAATCGACCCCTCCAATTTTCAAATCGACCCCTCCAATTTTCAAATCGACCCCTCCAATTTTCAAATCGACCCCCTCCAATTTTCAAATCGACCCCTCCAATTTTCAAATCGACCCCCTCCAATTTTCAAATCGACCCCCTCCAATTTTCAAATCGACCCCCTCCAATTTTCAAATCGACCCCCTCCAATTTTCAAATCGACCCCTCCAATTTTCAAATCGACCCCCTCCAATTTTCAAATCGACCCCTCCAATTTTCAAATCGACCCCCTCCAATTTTCAAATCGACCCCCTCCAATTTTCAAATCGACCCCTCCAATTTTCAAATCGACCCCTCCAATTTTCAAATCGACCCCCTCCAATTTTCAAATCGACCCCTCCAATTTTCAAATCGACCCCCTCCAATTTTCAAATCGACCCCCCTCAATTTTCAAATCGACCCCTCCAATTTTCAAATCGACCCCCTCCAATTTTCAAATCGACCCCCTCCAATTTTCAAATCGACCCCTCCAATTTTCAAATCGACCCCCTCCAATTTTCAAATCGACCCCTCCAATTTTCAAATCGACCTCCAATTTTCCGTCGACCCCCTCCAATTTTCAAATCGACCCCTCCAATTTTCAAATCGACCCCTCCAATTTTCAAATCGACCCCCTCCAATTTTCAAATCGACCCCTCCAATTTTCAAATCGACCCCTCCAATTTTCAAATCGACCCCCTCCAATTTTCAAATCGACCCCTCCAATTTTCAAATCGACCCCCTCCAATTTTCAAATCGACCCCTCCAATTTTCAAATCGACCCCTCCAATTTTCAAATCGACCCCTCCAATTTTCAAATCGACCCCTCCAATTTTCAAATCGACCCCTCCAATTTTCAAATCGACCCCTCCAATTTTCAAATCGACCCCTCCAATTTTCAAATCGACCCTCCAATTTTCAAATCGACCCCTCCAATTTTCAAATCGACCCCTCCAATTTTCAAATCGACCCCTCCAATTTTCAAATCGACCCCTCCAATTTTCAAATCGACCCCCTCCAATTTTCAAATCGACCCCCTCCAATTTTCAAATCGACCCCTCCAATTTTCAAATCGACCCCTCCAATTTTCAAATCGACCCCCTCCAATTTTCAAATCGACCCCCTCCAATTTTCAAATCGACCCCTCCAATTTTCAAATCGACCCCCTCCAATTTTCAAATCGACCCCTCCAATTTTCAAATCGACCCCTCCAATTTTCAAATCGACCCCTCCAATTTTCAATCGACCCCTCCAATTTTCAAATCGACCCCTCCAATTTTCAAATCGACCCCCTCCAATTTTCAAATCGACCCCTCCAATTTTCAAATCGGACCCCTCCAATTTTCAAATCGGCCCCCTCCAATTTTCAAATCGACCCCTCCAATTTTCAAATCGACCCCTCCAATTTTCAAATCGACCCCTCCAATTTTCAAATCGACCCTCCAATTTTCAAATCGACCCCTCCAATTTTCAAATCGACCCCCTCCAATTTTCAAATCGACCCTCCAATTTTCAAATCGACCCCTCCAATTTTCAAATCGACCCCTCCAATTTTCAAATCGACCCCCTCCAATTTTCAAATCGACCCTCCAATTTTCAAATCGACCCCTCCAATTTTCAAATCGACCCCCTCCAATTTTCAAATCGACCCCTCCAATTTTCAAATCGACCCCTCCAATTTTCAAATCGACCCTCCAATTTTCTCAAATCGACCCCTCCAATTTTCAAATCGACCCCTCCAATTTTCAAATCGACCCCCTCCAATTTTCAAATCGGCCCCCTCCAATTTTCAAATCGACCCCTCCAATTTTCAAATCGACCTCCAATTTTCAAATCGACCCCTCCAATTTTCAAATCGACCCCTCCAATTTTCAAATCGACCCCCTCCAATTTTCAAATCGACCCCCTCCAATTTTCAAATCGACCCCCTCCAATTTTCAAATCGACCCCTCCAATTTTCAAATCGACCTCCAATTTTCAAATCGACCTCCAATTTTCAAATCGACCCTCCAATTTTCAAATCGACCCTCCAATTTTTCAAATCGACCCCCTCCAATTTTCAAATCGACCCCTCCAATTTTCAAATCGACCCCTCCAATTTTCAAATCGACCCCTCCAATTTTCAAATCGACCCCTCCAATTTTCAAATCGACCCCTCCAATTTTCAAATCGACCCCTCCAATTTTCAAATCGACCCCCTCCAATTTTCAAATCGACCCCTCCAATTTTCAAATCGACCCCTCCAATTTTCAAATCGACCCCCTCCAATTTTCAAATCGACCCCTCCAATTTTCAAATCGACCCCCTCCAATTTTCAAATCGACCCCCTCCAATTTTCAAATCGACCCCTCCAATTTTCAAATCGACCCCTCCAATTTTCAAATCGACCCCCTCCAATTTTCAAATCGACCCCTCCAATTTTCAAATCGACCCCTCCAATTTTCAAATCGACCCCTCCAATTTTCAAATCGACCCCTCCAATTTTCAAATCGACCCCCTCCAATTTTCAAATCGACCCCTCCAATTTTCAAATCGACCCCCTCCAATTTTCAAATCGACCCCCTCCAATTTTCAAATCGACCCCTCCAATTTTCAAATCGACCCCCTCCAATTTTCAAATCGACCCCCTCCAATTTTCAAATCGACCCCCTCCAATTTTCAAATCGACCCCCTCCAATTTTCCGTCGACCCCTCCAATTTTCAAATCGACCCCCTCCAATTTTCAAATCGACCCCCTCCAATTTTCAAATCGACCCCCTCCAATTTTCCGTCGACCCCTCCAATTTTCAAATCGACCCCCTCCAATTTTCAAATCGACCCCCTCCAATTTTCAAATCGACCCCTCCAATTTTCAAATCGACCTCCAATTTTCAAATCGACCTCCAATTTTCAAATCGACCCCTCCAATTTTCAAATCGACCCCTCCAATTTTCAAATCGACCCCCTCCAATTTTCAAATCGACCCCCTCCAATTTTCAAATCGACCCCTCCAATTTTCAAATCGACCCTCCAATTTTCAAATCGGCCCCCTCCAATTTTCAAATCGACCCCTCCAATTTTCAAATCGACCCTCCAATTTTCAAATCGACCCCTCCAATTTTCAAATCGACCTCCAATTTTTCAAATCGACCCCCTCCAATTTTCAAATCGACCCCTCCAATTTTCAAATCGACCCTCCAATTTTCAAATCGACCCCTCCAATTTTCAAATCGACCCCTCCAATTTTCAAATCGACCCCTCCAATTTTCAAATCGACCCCCTCCAATTTTCAAATCGACCCCTCCAATTTTCAAATCGACCCCCTCCAATTTTCAAATCGACCCCCTCCAATTTTCAAATCGACCCCCTCCAATTTTCAAATCGGCCCCCTCCAATTTTCAAATCGACCTCCACCTTTCAAATCGACCCCTCCAATTTTCAAATCGACCCCCTCCAATTTTCAAATCGACCCCTCCAATTTTCAAATCGACCCCCTCCAATTTTCAAATCGACCCCCTCCAATTTTCAAATCGACCCCTCCAATTTTCAAATCGACCCCCTCCAATTTTCAAATCGACCCCCTCCAATTTTCAAATCGACCCCTCCAATTTTCAAATCGACCCCCTCCAATTTTCAAATCGACCCCCTCCAATTTTCAAATCGACCCCTCCAATTTTCAAATCGACCCCTCCAATTTTCAAATCGACCCCCTCCAATTTTCAAATCGACCCTCCAATTTTCAAATCGACCCCTCCAATTTTCAAATCGACCCTCCAATTTTCAAATCGACCCCTCCAATTTTCAAATCGACCCCTCCAATTTTCAAATCGACCCCCTCCAATTTTCAAATCGACCCCTCCAATTTTCAAATCGACCCCTCCAATTTTCAAATCGACCCCTCCAATTTTCAAATCGGCCCCCTCCAATTTTCAAATCGACCCCCTCCAATTTCAAATCGACCCCCTCCAATTTTCAAATCGACCTCCAATTTTCAAATCGACCCCTCCAATTTTCAAATCGACCCCCTCCAATTTTCAAATCGACCCTCCAATTTTCAAATCGACCCCTCCAATTTTCAAATCGACCCCTCCAATTTTCAAATCGACCCCCTCCAATTTTCAAATCGACCCCCTCCAATTTTCAAATCGACCCCTCCAATTTTCAAATCGACCCCCTCCAATTTTCAAATCAGCCCCCTCCAATTTTCAAATCGGCCCCCTCCAATTTTCAAATCGACCCCCTCCAATTTTCAAATCGACCCCCTCCAATTTTCCAAATCGACCCTCCAATTTTCAAATCGACCCCCTCCAATTTTCAAATCGACCCCCTCCAATTTTCAAATCGACCCCTCCAATTTTCAAATCGACCCCTCCAATTTTCAAATCGACCTCCAATTTTCAAATCGACCCCCTCCAATTTTCAAATCGACCCCTCCAATTTTCAAATCGACCCCTCCAATTTTCAAATCGACCCCTCCAATTTTCAAATCGACCCCCTCCAATTTTCAAATCGACCCCTCCAATTTTCAAATCGACCCTCCAATTTTCAAATCGACCCCCTCCAATTTTCAAATCGACCCCTCCAATTTTCAAATCGACCTCCAATTTTCCGTCGACCCCCTCCAATTTTCAAATCGACCCCCTCCAATTTTCAAATCGACCCCTCCAATTTTCAAATCGACCCTCCAATTTTCAAATCGACCCCCTCCAATTTTCAAATCGACCCCTCCAATTTTCAAATCGACCCCCTCCAATTTTCAAATCGACCCCCTCCAATTTTCAAATCGACCCTCCAATTTTCAAATCGACCCCTCCAATTTTCAAATCGACCCCTCCAATTTTCAGATCGACCCCTCCAATTTTCAAATCGACCCCTCCAATTTTCAAATCGACCCCCTCCAATTTTCAAATCGACCCCCTCCAATTTTCAAATCGACCCCCTCCAATTTTCAAATCGACCCCTCCAATTTTCAAATCGACCCCTCCAATTTTCAAATCGACCCCTCCAATTTTCAAATCGGCCCCCTCCAATTTTCAAATCGACCCTCCAATTTTCAAATCGGACCCCTCCAATTTTCAAATCGACCCCCTCCAATTTTCAAATCGACCCCTCCAATTTTCAAATCGACCCCTCCAATTTTCAAATCGACCTCCAATTTTCAAATCGACCCCCTCCAATTTTCAAATCAGCCCCCTCCAATTTTCAAATCGACCCCTCCAATTTTCAAATCGGCCCCCTCCAATTTTCAAATCGACCCCCTCCAATTTTCAAATCGGCCCCCTCCAATTTTCGAATCGACCCCCTCCAATTTTCAAATCGACCCCTCCAATTTTCAAATCGACCCCCTCCAATTTTCAAATCGACCCCTCCAATTTTCAAATCGAGCCCCCCTCCAATTTTCAAATCGACCCCCCCTCCAATTTACAAACCTTTATGTTTATGTTATGTTCAGGAGTTCACTTCAAGAAAGGAAGTTCCTTGCATAATAAGGATTGTTAATCGAGGTGCAATCGACAAGTAAGTTTTCAGCTTGTCTGATGTGAAGCCACTCTTTGTAATAATAATAATTTCATGTTTATTGACACATCGTCGCATAATAAAATGAATTACAATGTGTTTACATAGAATATAAAAAGTATAAAAAATTATACGAAATTCTTGTATAAAAATTATGTATAATTATTCAAAGTACGTATCATACTTGGAAAAAACTGTTATGAAATCTATCAGTTCTACATTTAAAAGAAGAAAAATGGTTTATGTCCTTAGATTATAATCGTGTTCGTTTCCCTCGTCTGGGTGAGGGGGCGCGATACGTGGCCACCCAATTATCTTTTTCATAGTTCTCTCAATTAATTTACCAGAGTTCTAACACCAAAATCATTAGATTCAAGTAAATCTTTTTACTTATGACATGTTAAAGTTAAAGTTCGTTCCAGTTCCAATTACATCATATTAGTTTAGTTTAGTTTAGTTGATTGTGTTTACCACTCTGAGGTGGACGGAAAGCCTTAACAGGTTTTACAACTCAATTGACAAAGGTTCCGAGGGTTAGTTAGTGAAGGGGAGTGCCCAAGGGTTAGTTTTTAGCGAGGGAGGAAAACCGGAGTACCCGGAGAAAAACCCTCGAAGCACAGGAGAGAACCAACCAATCTCAACTTACATGAGTTTATCAAGCACAGAGAAGTTACCCGACCTGAGTAAATCCCTGCCCTCGACCTGCTGTATAGCAGGCTTAACTCAGAGGTAAGGGGCAGTGCGCTAACCGCATCTGCCACCCGTGCTTCCCTTATTTAGAGCTGAGCTAGAGCTGGTTCCTAGTTAATTAACTTATCATTATCTTTCACTTTCCAATTTAGAATGCGGTCAGATATTAGCTCGATGGAATTGTTTGGGGTACGTTCCTTTGTATAAAATTCTCCTAGTAATATTTACAACTTGAGAGGCCGTTTAGTTTTGAAAGAACACCCCCTGGTGGGGGACCATATTACTGTTTCCAACCCCTGGTTAATGAACAGCATAATTTTGTCAGATATCTATCATGAGGTTATTGTCATTACGTCATTTACTGTCGTCATTTATTTAGAGTGGAAATATCAATGTGGACTTTTGGGACTTCAGGAATAAACTTATTCAAAACATTGAAAAGTGAACAGGTATTTAAAGGCTTAAAATCAAGGACGAAAATCCATCTCAAAAAGTGGGGGGATGGAACCTGCTAATAGTTATGGAGGCATGTAACACGTTTAACGTTTTCATGGCATTTCCCCATCATTTATGGACACCTCCCGATGGAAGCGTAACTTCGGTTTAAGCGTGTGGGGTGTGGGTACGTTTTGCCCGACGAAAAGGCGTGGTAAATAAGCAAAAAGTAGCCGGCCAGTAAGCAAAGTTAGTCTGTTTTAATTCTGAGTTGAAATTTGTTCTTTTTAGCATGACAATGAGATCACGATTGTGGTCGCTGCTCCTCGCTTGGTTTCCGTCTGATTTGGTTTGGTAGAAGGAATTATCAACTTCGGTATGAGAACCATACGTAAGTGACGTGCGTGGTACGGGGTGTGTGACCAAGGGTTGAGAATGCCCGCCAGTACGGCAAAATGCGGCCCGGAAAATGTTTACGGTATCACAAGAAATTTCTCAGAAAATGCTCGAATCGAAATCAACAATCAAATATGAAAAGGTTTCTAAATTCCAAGTTCGCTAAAGATGAAATTGTTGGAATTAGCAATGAACAATTTATCAAGTAACGAATCTAACATAAAATAAATAAACCATAAGTTCATAACCTTTCTAAAGTGTTTAAATGCACCGATATGATTCATAATATCACAATTACATTTACCGTAATTTATCTACTTGGCGCGACACTACACACAAAGGAAATTAGGAAAACGAATAAAAATAGCGGGAAAGACTGAAGCCTGTAGAATATCTCTTTTCTTTAAAAGCCTGCATGCACACTTTTTCTCGGCAAAATGCGAAAATGACACAGCGAAATATATTTGCGTCCACAAGATAAATTGGGCTTTGCGAGAGAAATTTTTTGTTTCGCCAGAGAGTACAAGTTTGTTTGCTCTGATTACGAAAACGGAAAAAGATGGAACAAGGAAATAGGCTTTGCATAAAACGTAACGTCACAATAGTACCATCCAGTCATGATCCAGTGATCGAAATGTTCCATGTAATATATCATACACGAGAAGGAGTTTATTATAGTGATTTGAAACACCGAAAAATGTGTTGAAAAACAAGGCGCTAGCCGAGTTTTTTAACAGACTTTGAGGTATTTTATAAATCACTATAATAAACGACTTCGAGTGTATGATATAGAATATATATTGAATATATATTGAATATATATAGAATATATATTGAATTTCTCTTTAGATACTGGTTTGTTTGAGAAGTCAAACAAACCAGTATCTAAAGAGAAATTCAATGCGAAAGTTGAGTTAATTTATGGGTTTTATTACCGTGGTATCAAGACAACGATACGGTGGTGATTTCCTTTGTGTTTTGCCATACTTTGACATACTTAGCAATTATGCAAAGCATGCATATTCAACGGAATGATGCGCAACCATCCATGCGAAATTTTGCAGCCACACTTCTCGCGAAGAAGTTCGCCGTGTTAAAAGCACACTAAAATGATATAGTTTTGAGTTTATAATGAAATCTCTATAAGCATCTTACTGTACGATGCGTTTGACAATGGATTTGGTCATTCATGGGGCGGTAACCGACGCTTACATGGCCGGAAAGTTGTGGAAAGAAAGAAGTCTGATTATCGGTAGGTTTAGGTCTAGTATTTTCGATATAAATAATATACCATTCATATACCTTCGGAAACTCGGCAAAATATTACCCTCAGTTAATTGTGATATTTCCCAGACGGCGAATATCACC
Organism: Trachythela sp. YZ-2020; assembly: GCA_016169945.1. Taxonomy (NCBI): domain Eukaryota; kingdom Metazoa; phylum Cnidaria; class Anthozoa; order Malacalcyonacea; family Clavulariidae; genus Trachythela; species Trachythela sp. YZ-2020. The sequence continues at coordinate 2,358,909 of JADLSH010000157.1, forward strand.
ACGTGTAATATTTCGTCAGATTGTTTGGCCGCCCCAATATGGCAAAATAGGCGCTCATAGACCAACTTTAAACATAGCTCTCGACCTGCAAAAGTTCGCCCGACATTCGGTCTCGCCCAGTATGTTAAGGTAATATAGACCAACTGTATAGTTGACCTTAAAATGAACTCATGCATGACATCACTGGAGGACAACTTGAACCGAACCGCTACTCATAAGAAGGAATAATAAGAATTAAAATATGCGTATCGAAGTATTCAACTGTTCAATCATCATTTAATATGCAAAAATTGCTCGAAGAACAATTACCTTTCTTTATTTTGCTTACACAGAAGACAGTTCTATTGTGGCTATACAGGGTGTATCAAAAAAACTGCAAATACCATAATTTGTATGCACGAGATCATACATTAGAATTTCAATGGCTGTGCAAATAATTACGCTTCTGGGATTTGAAAATACGTTTCCCAGGGGTATCAAAACAAGCACACAAAGTGAATTAAACTTATGAGTTCGATTACGAATGGCTCAGTTTACGAATGACTGCTGTCGAGTTTTGAGTTTGGGCGTACTTTAAAACAAGAAATACTCTTTGCTCTGTTGTTAGCTGAGCCATTCGTAATCGAACTAATTTTAATTCACTTTGTGTGCTTATTTTGATAGTACTGCACGTGGAAACGTATTTTCAAATCCCAGAAGCGTAATTATTTGCACAGCCATTGAAATTCTAATGTATGATCTCGTGCATACAAATTATGGTATTACCCTGTATTGTGGCTATATGTGAAACATAAACGAATGATTGAACAGTTGAATACTTCGATATGCATATTATAATTCTTCCAGTCTCAGCTACATGTTATGATTCAAATGCAATTTTATCTCGACGCAGAACGCGTCATTTGCCGGATGTGCAGGCGAAACTCCGAATTGGCATATTATAAGTACATTTTTGCTACAAGTCAGTAAGTGCAAGGTGTTTGTCTGTTATAAATCGTTTTGGGGGATCTCGCGTGATAGAACTGAACGTTGAATGGTGTTTGTGGATGGAAACTTCGAGCGAAAACTATACAGATACATTTTTTCCTGGTTCGGTCTTAAATATGTATATAATTTTCGCTCAAAATTTCCATGCTCAAAAGTCAAAACCCCTTCAACATTATTGTCTATGTTAGTCTCTATAGGTATATGCATAGTCCCTATAATACAGTGTCTGGAAACGCGGCAAACTTGAATGTTTATAGCCATGTCCGTGGGTTGATGTTGAGGGTGTACTGAGAGTGCACGTTTTCTTTGTTTTACAAATGTTAATATTCAGCTGCAGGGATTTTATTGCTAAGAGAACATAATTATTTTTAATTATGCTAAGAGAACAATGTGTTTACTGAGCGTGAAGGTGCACAAACATGAACAAAAACATAGAACAAAAGCTTTAGATGCGTTTCCAGACACTGTTATAGGGACTATGGTATATGTAACTATATACGGTGATTATGTTTACACTATCTGTACAGTATATTTAAATCTTAATTTATTTGGGTCAAATATTCTAAATCTAAATAGTTACATACTAGTAGTTACTATCGCAAGGAAAGTGCTGCCTAAGCATGTTTTGTAGTATTAAACGTACTAAATAATAAGCATGTTAAACGTGCTTTGTACGTGTTAAACGTACTAAACAATTATGTTATGTTCGCGTGGCGCAATAAAAAATTTTGGCAACGTATATATTATCACTCTATAAATGTAGACAAAAATTTCGGCGTGAAAAAATCTAATGAAAAAAAATTCCTGGAATTTTTTCCTAACGGGGAGAAAGATTTGGGAAAAAGACGGGAAAAAGATTAGGCTGTTGTCAAATTACTCATGGAAGTCACAGGGAAAAGACAGTGATATAACAACACAGGGGCCCAACAAAGGTTTATGTCTGTGAACAGTAAATCATAGCACAGACTGCACAGTGATCATAGTTAACTATTAGTGCATATACTGAAGAGTAAATATACTGAACGAGAAAGAGTAGAAATAATCTTTAATTTATATGAAGTATTTCACACACCGGAGGGAGTCAAAGAGAAAGAAATCATTCATTTGCTTTATTAAGACCATCATATAGCCCTATAATATTAAAATAGCATGACTGCATGTCATTCAAGAAAATATGCAAAAGTGCTGTATGAATATCATGGTAAGGATATTCAATTTCCCAATAAGTTATGAATATCATGGTAAGGATAGTCAATTTCCCAACAAGCCCTTGAAGTTCCTTTCCATAAGTCATAAACCAAATTTGGTTTTCATTTTTGCCAATTTGTTCTTCTAACACAATGGGTAGATCAATGTTATTTTGTGCCTCAATGGGCTCCACCACAATGGGTAGATCACTATTTATATTTTGACCTATACCTCCACGGGTAGATTGTTTATATTTTGAGCTACCTCCACGGGTAGATTGTTTATATTTTGAGCTACCTCCACGGGTAGATTGTTTATATTTTGAGCTACCTCCACGGGTAGATTGTTTATATTTTGAGCTACCTCCACGGGTAGATTTATTCAATTCAATTCAATTACGTCTTTATTACAAATAGTGGAGTTGCAACTTTACAATTGATATGTAATACAAAAGATTAAATTATTTACAAATTAAATTATTTATACCACTATTTGTCATCGTACTACATGTATTCGTACATGAATTATTAACAGTAACAATTGTTAAGTTATCTATAGACAAAAATTCTACACCAGGGTCTAGGACTAATAGGCCATTATTCAGAGCTCTTAAAGTACATCTTAAAGAAATACAAAAGAACAGTAACTCCGCATAACATTTTGTTATTTTATTGAATCGACGTTTCGACTAGATTGTAGTCATCATCAGGATTAGTGTAAAATTACAAGTGCAAGTATTTATATAGTGAAGAAAGCGGAGCTTGCATGGTGTCATTGAAATATGATAAGTTCTTTAGAAGCTTTAGCGCCATGGTTAAGTTCTGGTTTACGTCTGCGTATGGCCAGAGACTCTTTATATAACATTAAAAAACTCATTAATAATTCATGAGGAAAACACAAGGAAAAATCACTACCGTGTCAGTGGTTTTATATGTGATAAAAACTCACAGTTCGTGCTTTATCAGATATAAAACACTCGTGCTGCGCACTCGTGTTTTATATCTGATAAAGCACTCCTGCTCGTGTTTTAAATAGTACATAAAGACCAGCGGTCTGACCTATCAATTATTTTACAGTTACTGAATATAAGCTGTGTAATATTTGTGTTTATAGGAATAGTTGAGTCAGGCGAGAGCTCCATAAGGGATTTAATGTATTGAAAATGCTAGTCGCATGAGTGGATTTCCGAGCTTTCACGTGTGCTGTGTTCTTTTATTCGGGTGTTGTATACTGTTTTACCAATATAGGTGCTTCGACAACCAGGACACGAGAATTGGTAAACTACGGAGCTTTTATATTCATCCGGTGTTTTGTCTTCGCAGGACAGAAAACAATTGGAATTCGTAGTTCGCCAGTTTAAGATAAACTTACACGGACCTTTCACTAAGCGGCGAGTTTTCTTGATGAATTTATTAGTGAGAATATTGCCATATTTGCCAATAAATGGCAATCTAAATAATCTTATCCATATTTTGGGTACGTTCTCAGTGGTTGTGTTCTCTGAATGATGAACATGTTACTTATATTCAGAGTCTATATGTCTATATGTTATATAGAGTCTCTGGCCATACGCAGACGTAAACCAGAACTTAACCATGGCGCTAAAGCTTCTAAAGAACTTATCATCCAAGCTCCGCTTTCTTCACTATATATATAAATACTTGCACTTGTAATTTTTACACTAATCCTGATGATGACTACAATCTAGCCGAAACGTCGATTCAATAAAATAACAACATGTTATTCGGAGTTACTGTTCTTCGGAGTGCTTCCCGTAATAATTATGTACATCTTGTCTCCTTGTATTAAGACGCTATTAAATGTTGTAAACGACCATGCGGACAATGGGATATTTCGGGCTGTAAGAAGCGCCGATAAACTCATAAAAGCACATTGCTTGCCTCTAGAATGAACGCTAAACAGTTCATCGCCTTGGTGGATATTAGCAGGAAGAAATAAAGCCATACTTACCTGGTTTCTTTGGGAAGTGTTCGTATATTTTGCTTTAAGTCAGATCCAGAATAAAAAGCTTGCCAATTTGCGCACGCAATTCAATAATTTTCTCTCACTCCCCCGGTGCCCCCCCGGAATTCTGACATCTTAAATATGGACGGACAGACGCGAGATCGAAATCTCGACAATACATAACTCGGCCCGAAAGACTGGGTCGAGTGAACTCTGGAAAAACCTTAGCATGTCAAAATTAGGAGTGCTGCCTGCGGCAGCAATTATATGTTAATACCTAAAATACACTATCGTTTTCACTAATTACAACATAGAATTTATTTATTTATTTAACTTCGCCATTATCATGCATTCATGGCAGGGTCACCACAACAGTATGGCACCAATTACTGTGGACCCTTTAAATAGATACCATAAACAGCATAGATTATTATAATAAAACAGAAATAAAACACAACGGAAACTTCGATTTACTTGTTCAAAGTCATCACCAGGTAACTATAAACTGAATCGATGATCAAACGCGAATTGAAACTTGATGCTAAGCAAACAATTATTAATAGTCAGGGATGAATTCATATAGTCAGGGATGAATTTACTGGAGGGTGCCGGGGGTGCGCGCCCCTCCTAGCCTTGGCCAAGGGGGGTGCGGGAGGGGTGCCAATTTTCATATCAAATCTAAATTTTGGATTCGGCAGGGCATTTAGCAAACAAAAATAGAATATTGGGCCATTGGGGGCCTCTTTGAGCATCTAGACAACTTATTTTTCAAAAATTTCCTGACAAGCTCAAACCCTTGATCCTGCGGGGGCGCGCTCAGTAATGACGAACGACAGTTAAAGGGCTTATGCAACGAAAATTCGGTTTGAATGAAACTCTCCTATTTAAGATAACCTTTAAAGTTATGAAGATTGACGTTTGCAGCTCTTCCATATCCTACTTCGTTTTTGAGATATTAAGATGTGTTTGATATTTAAATAACATCACTGTGACATCGCACAATGAATTGTTGAACAATCATGGATATCTTGGAAATAATTGAATTAAATCACTTGAAACTTTGCATGTGTGGTGTCCTGCAATGGGCAGAAGCAATTGTACAGTTTAAAGACGATTTGGTTAAGTAATCTCAGAGGTATTCGTGATTTCCAACAATTCATTATGCAGTGTGATGTCACAGTGATGTTATTTAAATATCAAACACATCTTAATATCTCAAAAACGAAGTGGGATATGGAAGAGCTGCAAACGTCGATCTTCATAACTTTAAAAGAGAGTTTCATTCAAACCGAATTTTCGTTGCACAAACCCTTTAACACGACAGTTAACACCCCCCCCCCCCCCCCTACCAGATCACGCTGGATCCATCCCTGCAAATAGTTCGTTACATCTACATAGCACCAAATGGGCTTGTCCAAATATCAAATGAATTTAATCTACACTAAATGCACTTATGAAGGCTAAAGTTATTAGCTGCCGGCCACCGAAACGGATTACAGTATATTCAGCATTGGTTATGTACAAGTGATGTTTCTAGTCAAATGGTAAAATATTTATTGGTTTGAGCGATTTCATTTAAAGTTATAACACCGAACCTTATGATTGCATAGTATTATATCATAGCGTTGGCACTGATCTGTAAATTATGACTGGATAGTGCCTCAGTTTATGCGTTAATGAAAGCAATGGCGGCCATATTGGTGTGACCACGACAAAATTATCTACTGTGAATATTGTTGACATGTTAGAAGAGTTCTTGCAGCTTCTGGTTATTGGTGGAAAGGACACGTATTATCAAGATAGAAATTGGTCATCAGTGGCCTGTCTTTCTACTTAAATTTACTAGTGAATAACTAATGAGGTCACACCAATATATCCGTCTCAAATCGCATTATCTAGTGGTTAAAACGTTCTAAAACTTATTAGAAGAGGTTTGGTAAGTTATATCTTTCTATCTACACAGCAAAAGACATTTGCTTGACAGTAAAACTATTTTAAACTGTTACAATTCAATTTGTAGAGAATTTGACGGCTTTAAAATCTCTTATCATTAGAAATATTCTGGCTTAAAAATTGGCACATTGAATTCAAAAGGTTGCTCTATCCAGTTTAAATTTTCAGATCAGTCGATGACAGGCGCTTCAAAATCTTGCTCAGTCGTTTCAGACCATTCACTGACGCGTCCATTTTTTATGGGGAAAAAACTTTTGGGGGAGGGGGGTGGGCTGGTATTCCTAAACGCCAGTATTGACCTCTATACCCAGAAACCCGTCTTTCACCGCTTGTAATGCTGACTCAAACGAAAGTACTTGTCGAAGATATGTTCTTATATTTCTTTGGATGCTGTTTTCTTTCTTGTACTTTTTGGCATTGAGTACTTTGTCGATCAAATACCGTATCCACAAAACGTTTGAGTATGGTTTATGACTCTCCCAGTTGTTGCTAAATAAAACGTGGCGAAAACATTAATAATAATAATAATAATAATAATAGACTTTATTTAAAGAAGGTTTATACCAGTTTAGCGAAGCTAATCTGTGTTACCCAGCCAAGGTGGGCAAACCAGGAAACATTGTTGCCTAGCCATGTTTCCAGAAGGTGGGCAAACCTGGAAACATTGTTGCCTAGCCATGTTTCCAGAAGGTGGACAAACCTGGAAACATTGTTGCCTAGCCATGTTTCCAGAAGGTGGGCAAACCTGGAAACATTGTTGCCTAGCCATGTTTCCAGAAGGTGGACAAACCTGGAAACATTGTTGCCTAGCCATGTTTCCAGAAGGTGGGCAAACCAGGAAACATTGTTCCCTAGCCATGTTTCTCAAAGGTGGACAAACCGGGAAACATTGTTGCCTAGTCATATCGAGAATCATTCCTTATTCTTCAAAGTAATGCCAATGGCAGATATACTATAATTGCATGGGGTTCTTCTATGGCGCCGTATACTAGTTAGCATCCTTCCACTCACTTATTAGCTTTCTTCATAAGTCTGTAGACCTGAAACTGATAATCTCCCTTGCCTTTGAATATGTCAGGATCTTTAGAAAGATCACAAAACACCGTAACTCCATCTATAAAGCGAAAGTGCATTAAAGTTACCTCCGTCAGCAAATTAAGGAAAATATTCGTGCATTAATTATGCATTCAGTTCTTTTTACGCGAAAAATTTTCTTGTTAAAGGGATATGGCAATAAAAATTTAGTTTATTTCACTTGAAAGAACTTTTAAAATTGTATATAAATCTCCCTTACTGATTTTTCGTATTTTGCTTAGTTCTTGAAACATTTTGACTTAAAACAATGAGTTGTCCGCCATCTTGGATAATTTTTGGTCTCATTAGCGGTGGTTTTAGTGACGTCGCAAGCAGGGTTAGCCATATAAAACTACTCCTAGGTGACCAAATAACAATTAGTAGATGTTTAAAAAGTTGTCAGTCAATTTGTTATTTGAAATAGTGACCGAAGTATAGTTTTGGGCTGATAATGACCATTGGCTTTCTGGATAAAATACTTGCGTGACCCTGCTTGTGACGTAGAATGCATATCTACAAAAATCCAAGATGGCGGACAGCTCGCTGATTTTTTATTATTTCTGTCAAAATATCTCAAGAACTAAGAAAGATACGAAAAATCGGTAAGGGAGATTTATGTATAATTTTAAAAGTTCTTTCAAATGAGACAAACTAAATTTTTATTGCCATATCCATTAAACTGTTTGATTTTTTTAGTTATCCTGCCGACAAACAGACACAAACCTAGGTGGAAACGTATATAAAATATCAACATTATTGCTATTTGTATTCTGCCCGCCAATCTCAAGGCGATGCCTGCGGAGGGGGCTACGATCCTTAATGTATACTGTATACCTTTTGTAAGTCTTGACAATGTGAAGTCAATAATGCTGACAAAGATACCAGAACTTTTGACATAGAGATCTTTTCCACACAACTTGTAGCGAATCGTCTTGCATTTTGTTCTCTTGATAAGAACATTTCCCCAGTGTAGATCTCGATGTTCAAACATGAGTGATCGCTCAGCCACAGAGAGCGATAAAGCGACCTGTTGTAAAACGCTTAATGCTTCGTCCATGGATTTAAATTCGAATCGTTCCATGTCCTCACCACCATCAATAAATTCGAAGACAACGAAATACTGATCCGATTGATACATATCTATAAAAAGCGATATTCAAATAACACCGTGTAGACTGTGGTACATACCAAATGGTAACCAAACCATAAAAGTTACTATTCAGAAATATAATTATTATTATATAACTATTCGAAAATATTAAATTTGACCTGATTGTCACATTCACTAACTCTTTCTGGTTTTAGGTCAGCTCAGGGCTCGAAATAGCGGCCTGCCACACCATACCATACCATACCATACCACAACTTACCATACGATACCATACCATAACATACCATACCATACCACATGACATCACACAATACCACACCATACCCCACCATACCATACCACCCATACCATACCACAACATACCATACCACACCATACCATGACATACCACACCATACGATACCATACCACACCATATAATACCATATCACAACATACCATGACACCATACCACACCATACCATACAACAACATACCATACCACAACTTACCATACCATACCATACCATACCACACCATACTCTATACCTGGAGGAATTCTATATTTCGTAATCGCACCTACCCGGACGTTCATTCTCACAATTATGGTTGTTTTTCCAACTGTCCCATTCTTGTAATAATTTCCTAGGATAACTGTCTTGAACGAGCATCACCCTAAATTATATCCAAAAGAACTGCCCATTTACAGAAAGTGTACATCTGTATTCTTAGTATTAGGTTTACGAAGTGGGAATGCCTAAGTAATGAATCAAAAACCTTAGGATATACAGCGTCGCTTAGAAATAGCCTAACAAAAACCGTGATCAATATGCGATGTGCCCTTGACCGCAACGAAAACGCAATGTTATCGCGATCGCACGGTAACCGCATTAATTCTTCATGGTACACTGATATACACTGTTATGTCTTTATAGTGCATGAGCCATGAAGGTAATTTTCTTATTTTAAAGAGGGTTTGTGAATCTCTATCTGAAAGTCTCGACCATGCAGATTGGGCGAAGAAAGGAATGTGCGTTTGATAATTCGTACTTTATGGTTTCCGTGTTTGGATGGCCTGATGCGGGAATGTTGCGAGAGTTAAGAAAAGCGCGCGAAATCTCGAGCCGAAGGCGAGTGATTTTGCGAGCTTTTCTTAACTCGAGCAACATTCCCAAGTGTTTGGATCAGGCCATCCAAACACGGAAACCATAAAGTAATTGTTTTATAAAATAACAACAACACGATAGTCTTCCGTGTTTGGATGGCCTGATCCAAACACGGGTTTCGACCAATCAGAGCACGCGTTATATACATGTTATTTTATAAAGATAGATGCTTTATTGTCTTAAAAAATAACAGCCATATAGTTGAAATACGTTTATAAGATTACAAATATGAGTGATAATATTTAGATTAAAATTTATAGGTTACATTTTTAGTGGGAAGATCCGTCACAAAGGCGATCTATTTCTACTATAAAACGGGCGAATTAATCCTTTACCTTTTCACTTTGATAAAATTTGAGCAAATATGAACAGCATTGCGAACGTCCTGTATAAGAGCGAAAAACATACATTAACAATTTTCACAAAGATTTATATTTTAAGAAACACTAGTCAGATTTGGTTATCGTAAAGTTAAAGCAGCAAAAATCTTACGTCACAGTCGCCAAGATTACTAAGCTCCCTGAAAAAATACGATAAACCATTAATAAATTTCAATGAATGTTGGCCGCTCACGCAGTGATTAATTACATTAAAGTGGTAATACTGATCATATAATTTCGCCTCGGTTATATGTAAAAGAGTGCATGTACCGTTGATCTCATGCAGGTTACCGAACACCCAGAGCTTGAAATAGAAAAAAGAATATGGCCTGACAAATGACTTTCTTTTTGGAAGGTCTAATGGTGTTTGTGGATGGAATATTCGAACGAAAATTTATATACATTTTTAGACCTATAACCAAGAGCAGGACTTGAGCTAAACGATTTAACAGTTGAGCGAGAAAATTACCTACGTTGTAATGTGGTGTACCAGTTGTGTCAATAATAGGTCTGAACTGTGATATGTCGTCGTAATGTTTGTGGACTTTAGGAAGTCCATGCATGTGCTCTACCAAAGAGTGCTGCTTTAGGTCTTAGGAAGTCATAGTCAGTTTGAGAGATTTCACCACGATTCAAAAGTGTGCATAAGATTGTAGGGAAGTAAGTCGTGTAAGCGTTGGGTCAGTATCAAGTAACTTAAAGCGTGATGTATCAGAGAAGAGAGATGTGATTTCAAATTGGTTAGGTCTTGTGGCTAGCCCGTGTCTTAATCCGAGTTTAAGGGAATTATAAGAACGTCAATTTCATCCGGAGAGAGAGTGCGGCCAGACAAGTTTACGATGGTGTCATTTGCGTTCTCTTCGATCGCATCTGCCGTTTGCTTGAGTTCAACAATTAGGGTGTTCAGTTTCTTCTGTGTTAGCTAACATAATTCTTTCGGAATTTGAAACTTAAATTATTGCCTGTCTGAGCTGCCAGCATTGAACTCGCTGAGCATTCATGGCATCAACTTTTAACCAGGAGCGTAGAGGAAAGAGACTGGGCACGAGCTTTCCTTGTCATTTGGGAGAGTGCACATGCATGAGGTATCCGGAATAGTATTTTGCATGCAGTGTAAGACAGGTCAACGAGCTTTCATTAAAACGACAAAATGTTGGAAAAGAACTTTACTTTGAAATGACTATCTCAGGAATCATCTCCTCAAATGACTTTTGTGGTTCATCGTTGACTGTGAAATTTCCTTCAACGGGAATAACCTAAACACAGAATAGACGACCGGCCAAGCTTGAAAAAAGTGTCTAGAAAACACTGTCGATGGCATTTTTTGTTACAAGCATGAAAATACGCAAAATGTCTCAGGATAGTGTTTACTTTGAGGGTGAGTGGTTGCCAACCGTATTTTTTTATCTATGTGCTAAAATTTGAAGGTTTTTTCTAAAACATTTCGAAGGATGGGATTTTTTTCGAATGCTGTGTTTTATATCAGTGTTTTATTTTAATTGGCTGACTATCTAATTAACATTTGTAAAATTTGGATAATCTTCTTTCGTATAATTCAAAATGATATGCTAATAAGAAACATGGCGCAAATACATCAAAACACGACCTTTCAAAAAGAAGCCACAACAATATGTTTTTGTTGTGTTACAGACAGGCAACAATCACATATGTTTAGATTACATACGAATCGGTACTACACGCCCGGTTGCCACCCGTGTAACACAATATACTTCTGTTGAGCCAGTCGAGTTTTGGAATGTAAATGGTTGAAAAACAGCATGTTGGCGCAAACACGTAGTTTCACTATAACACATAGACCTTCAAAATCGGTAAATATTCGAAATAAAACGCAATAATTTACGAATTTAAGCCTTTGGGTAACCACTCGTTCTAATAAATCCATCTTTATAATGAAACTTGCCTCCACACAGGTAATTTAACAAGTGCCAGTAATACCATGTTTCTCATTAGCATGTCACTTTGAGTTATGACAATTAAGAAAAGGAGAAATTTGCACATGCTAATTAGGCAGTGAACCAATTACAATAAATCCATGATATCGAAAACTGCTTTTAAATGGAATCCCATCTATCGAAATGTCGTTATAAAAACCTTCCAATTTCGCTACATAAATAGAATAATTACGGAGGGCAACCACTTTCACCGTCAAAGTGAACACACTCCGATGACATTTAGTGTGGTTTCCTGCTTGTAACAAAAAATGCCATCGACAGTCACTTTTTTCGAGGCTGGCTGGCCGTCTAGAACACTTGGTTTTAAACAAAACGTGAACAATATATATCATAACAGGATCAGTTAGTCTTATCAGAATACTCTACTTAAAACTAAGCAGGCATTCCTTGTCTCGTATAATAGTAGAAAACAACATTCTACAGATAGTATGATCTATTGCCATTGGTCGGTTTTAGAGATCGTTATGGGGCAGCCGATGGCGCTCAACTTCAGCAATGTTGATACTTGCAGTAATAGTCCCCACTCCCAGTAACCACGCATGTAGATATTAAATTATCTTATAGCAAACCTTTAATGCAACATCTTCGACACCATCGTTTGTCTTATAGACCTCGCCGTACGTCCCTTCCCCAACTTTGACACACTTTGCTAGAACACTAGAAAAAAGTTGGCTTTTACACGCGATTCATAAAGGACACGAACAACTATTATTAACGATATTTCAAATTGTACAATCTCTTTGTACACATAAGAAACGTTCAAAAATCATGCTCCAATTGCCTCCGCAGTGGTGTAACTTAACACTTGCCCGCTTGCCCGGGGCAAGTGAAAATCATTGCAATCTTTCTTCTTGGTTGCCCGATCGGGCAAGTTGCTTTCTGTTTCAGCTTTGCCAGAAAAAGCTGGCCATCTCTAAGTTATCATCCTCAAGTACAGTATTAAATGAGGAAAATATAGACCAGTTAACTATTCATTCTGCTGGATAATTTGAAATATGTAAATACATGAACACGCCTCGACGGACATTGTGCCTCGACTTAAATTCCACTTCAGTTCTTAAGGAAAATAAAAGAATGGTGTAGATTTGTGTTATATAATGCAAATTGTAGTTATCATCAACATATCATGCTTACTGCAATCATTTGCTTCAAATTGTGTTATTATGTGAACCAAAGCTAGATCTAATGGCAAGTGAATTCTATTCAGGGCAACCATTTCTCATGTCCAACTTGCCCTGATCGCAAGTGGTCAAAAAATTTAAGTTACACCACTGCTCCGGGCTTTGGCGTTTGACAATGTATACTTTGTATACTTTTTAGTTAAAATGCTATGTCACATACTTCATTAGAGGGTAGACATACCTTGATGACAGGACTTCACTAAATTTCAAAGGTTTTTGTTGTTCACATTGCATGAGAATTTTCTCCTTCGGACTCAGTGGTCTTTTTCGTTGTTGGAATCGGGCTGGAGTAAGAACGTCCTATATAATCACGAAAAATTTAACATGTTACCATACAATGTATGTATTTATGATTCTTCATGTTGCAAAGAGCTAGTATCTGTGCTATGCTGCAACTGACAAACAGGGGCTTGTTGTCGTTATCCACTAGACGGTGATTATTTTAACCTGAAAAATCTATGGACTATGGACTGTTAAACTGCTAAATCTATGGACTGGTTATTTTGTTTACGGCTGATAAATTATTCATGATTTCAAATGACTAAATAGAAGATATTTGGTTATAGCCTATATATAGGATAAAATGTTATAAATGCAAACACAATGTCTGGAAACGCATCTAAAGCTTTTGTTCTATGTTTTTGTTCATGTTTGTGCACCTTCGCGCTCAGTAAACACATTGTTCTCTTAGCATAATGAAGGAAGCAGCCAATAAAATCCGTGCGGCGGAATATATTCATTTGTAAAACAAAGAAAACGTGCACTCTCAGTACACCCTCAACATTAACCCACGGACATGGCTATAAACTTTCAAGTTTGCCGCGTTTCCAGACACTGTATTATAGGGACTATGGTTACAGGAGTTGTGGACAAAACTTTCGGCTAAACTAGCGAATGGTCGTGGCAAGTTTTGCTATAGATTTGACAAACTGATTTTTTGTCCTCAACTATAAATAACCAAGCATGGCGTTCTAGGCCGTCAATATTTTTCTTTTTTATTCGTTCAGGCATATTATTTTGCAATATCAACGTTATAAGGATTGATAAACATGCGATATCATAAGCTGATATCCTCAGCTGATATCCTCAGCTGATATCCTCACACGTAAAAGTATCGTACTGACTGTGTCGTTATGTGGTTCGGTTACTACTTTGTGGATCGGTACTACTTATGTTTATGAAATACCGTAAATGAGGAAATATAAATACGCGAGTTCTTACCACGAATGAGGAATAATTTGCATTCTTAACCTTTCCAGTGCGTTGACCACTCACAGGTGTATGGATGTCGGAATTGTTTGGAGTTCCGTCATCAGTACATCCATTCCTGCTTAATTTTAAGCTACCTGAAATGTGTTGTGGGAGGACATTACCGGAGGGTAGCGGTGGGTAGACGTCCCTGGAGGGCAAAGATGGGAGGATATTACCAGAGTGCGTCGGTGGGTGAACATCGCTGAATGGAAAAGGTGCAAGGCCATTTCCAGAGTCCGTCGGTGGGTGTGCATCCACACAGTCCATCGAGTTTCTTGGAGTATTGTTATCAGGCTGATTTTTCACATTGCCTGAACTGGACGATCTAAGACCTTCTTTCTTGTTCAGATACACTTTTGCATCAAGTAAGCGAAGTCCTCCCAGTTTCTTTGACATTGCATTCATATTTGTAACTTGGTTGCCAGAATGAACCGGCTTGGTGTTATTCGAAGCTTCATGAAGCGTCGTAGGATTGGCGTCATCCTGTTGGTACTCATCTTGTAGAACGTTAGAACGATCCTTATATGAAATGTGGTTTGTTTTTGAAATGTGGCCATTTGGTAGAGTTGTCGAGTCTTTCTTTGCGAATACACATTGAACTGAATTGGAAATGTTCTGTGCTTGTCTGGTTTGATTTAAATTGTTCAAACGATTTGTACTTCCTAAGAGAATGTAAAAGAGCAAAGTTATTAATTCAAGTGGGCCTAACTTTATACTGACCAAAAATATACAGTATACTCCCCGGTATTAGGGGGAGCGGAGGGGGGGGGCACTAGCACGGTACTTCAACAGAACTAGAATGCGTGCAAAAGACGTGCATACAAATATTGCCTTCCCTATAATCATTCGTCGGATCTCAAAGGAAATACAGCTTTACCAAAGGGACTTGAGATCTGATAGGTACTGTATACCAAAGAAAATCATCTTTCAAGAACAATTTGTACAGTAGAGCATATTAACCTAGGCGTAGGAAGCATCTTCAAGTTGGAGAGCTCCTAGAGATTCTATTAGAAAAAGGCAATTTTCTCCTTGTTTTGGCTGGAGAAAAGGGCATTTTTAAGAAAACTTGGGAAGGGCACGTGCCCCCCTCAGTTCCTATATACGCTCCTTATAATAACTATAATTATACTCTTAGCCATAGCCATAGCGAACACAAAGCGGTACTTTAAATCATTACTGTAATTCTTATTTTCTTTTAATTCTACCATAAGGGCATTGGCAGGAACTTTTCATGGCATTGACTAAAGCTATATTATTATAATTACCATTATTTTCACCAGCGACATCGGACAATTTTTCAGAACTTTGAGCTTGGTCGCGTGTTGAAAGGTCCCTCCTAACTCCAGAATTATCAATGGAATGCATACATTTACATTCATGTGGAGAGAGTTCCATTCCGTTTGAAATACTATTGTTGCAAGGGCAGCCATTCAAGTCAGAATGACCGTGCACTCCATTAGAAACAACTTTATGACTTTTAGGTCGATTCTCATGGGAAAAACTGTCAACATTGTTGCATATATCATGGCCACTCGAAGATCTATTCTCTACTGAAGAATCTTGCATTTCACAACAATTGCATGTATCTTCAATAATGTTGTATTCACTTCTGTTCGCAATATCTGAATGACTGAATTTTGAATTACTCCCCATAGAATCTTCGTTCAACGATAAATGCTTTATCTTATCAGAGATATTTTGAATATCATCGCTTGAAAGTTTCTGCAATTTTATTTCCAACTCCAAACTGGTTCTTGTACTAGAATTCGATATTTCACTTTTCAAACTCAGATCTTTTTCGGCCAATTCATTCGTCCAATCTATGTCACAGCTATCTCCTTTCTCATTGGTTGTGTTACAGCTATCTCCATTCTGATTGGCTGTGCTACATTTAGCCTCATCCTGATTGGCTGTGCTACACCTAGATTCATTCCGATTGGCTGAGGATTCACAATGCTCTTGACTAGTATCAGAGAATAAGTTAGGGCTATCAAACTGACCCTCGTTTGCTTCTAATGGTGATTCTGTGATAGCGAGAGGGCTTATGACTGGCAATCTACGTGGCCTGACTGCGACACGAGAATGGCTAGAATACGGAGTTGAATGGTCCATTAACACTGGACTATTATTATTCTTTTCCAAACTGGACAGCTGGGACGAGTCTTTTCCATTAGAGCCATTTGATAAACTTTTGGAACTCTTTTCCTCGGAAGAAATGCTCTCAGTAGGTGAAGATATTTTCTCACTAAATAAATACAGTAGCATCCCACTATCTCAAACAGTCAAGGGTAGAGCTGCTCCCATCGGCATATTTTCGTAATCGATTAATCGCTGTCAACAATCGATTAATCGTATTGAATAAATTAAGTCATGATATGTCAAAGACGTGAGAAAACGTAACGTTTCGAAATGTAAACATAGTCAAAAAATTTGAAAGCTCGATGCTTGCTTGCAAATGGTAGTATATAGACAAGGCCAAATTGACAATGCGGCATTAGTGATGCCAGATATCTCATCAGCTCACTAGAACATTCTATTTCATCAGTAAATGAGAGTGCGCTTTTTCACAGGTTTACTACATCCCATTGACTGCAATGAGAGCACCAGAATAGAAAGTTTAGGTAAATATCATGCTGTGCATGTTTGTTGTCGATGATCCGATTATTGTTAAGAATAATCGATTTCCAAAAAATAATCGATATATCGATTTATCGCGAGCAGCTCTAGCCAAGGGAAACAACAAAAAGTTCGAGATAGCGGGCTTCGAGATAACCGAATCAGTGTCAAGATAGCGGGAGTTCGAGATAACCGAGTAAAAATGATTGAAATAGTAAGGGCAATCCACGAGAAATGGGTTTAAGTTCGAGATAGCGGGGAGTTCAAGATAAGCAAGTTCGACATAACAGGTTTAAGTTTGCTGTACATTAAAGCTAGGTATTGGGAACGAAGTTTAATATATGGGGAGGGGGAGGGGGGCAACTTGCCCCGGGCCCTCAACCTAACAGGGGCCCCCAACTTGAGAGAGAGCCTAAAATTGAGCAGGCCCCCTCAAAATGTAGGGGTTGGTGCAAGGGCTCACTTGCAGATTGAGAGCAATTTTTAAATTGGGGGAGCCCTTTTAAGTTAGCTCCACATGCAGTCTAATTAGGGGCCCTTATATGCCCTAGTACAGTTTTTAGTCTTTTTCTGCTGCTTGAAATAATGACGTCATAGGGTCCCCAAGAGAAAAATTTTCCCCGGGCCTCGCAAATTCTCTCGGCGGCCCTGGCTGCTTCAGTTCAGTTTTGAACCGAAATTGACAAGACTCTCTTTCTTGTTCCGCTACGCACCCCTCAGGGCCGGATTAAGGCAGCGCGGGGTCCGTGGCATTTTTTCGCACTGGGCCTCTTTGCCTTTTTCGACTGCTCTATAACCTTAAAAATTAATCTGTTTTAAGTATATGTGGTTGAATTGCGGAATGATCACGCACAAAGAAAATTCACACAAAGCAATTCCAGACAAAGCTTGTGGCATGTGGCTACGAGTTCCTACGTCGTGCTTCGAATCCTGGCAAGTTCATTATCGTTTCTTCGTAAAAAAAAATTCTATTTTTCTTTCCAGCCTAAAACGCAGGGCCCCTTGAAGGCGCGGGGCCCGTGGCATATGCCACTTCTGCCATTAATCCGGCCCTGGCACCCCTCGCTTCGTCATGATATTTACACTATAGTGGATCGATACAGAAAGTAAACGAAAGAGAGCCTTGGAGCAAGTTTAAGTTTATGTCACTCCAGTTATTTGCCAACTACAAACCTCGTTGTGTTTACGTTTTAAAGTTCTATAAACAGACTGCCTGGCTGATTCAATGGACTAGTGGTATAGTTTTGAATAGCGACACCTCAAAATAACACAGCTCTTTCATTGAGCTATCCTACCTCGATAAACTCTCACTAGCTCGCTCAACACCGACGCTGACAGCCGAATCTTGCTCGGATCTATTCACAGATGAATTGATCGAACTTTCTGAACTGGTCGAGACAAACAGACGATTTCGTTGCACTTGGGGCGAAATCCACAAATCCGTCTGGATCACACGATTTTTAAATCTACCGTATGTCTTTACGTTTTTAAAATCCATATTTCTCCTATAAATCGATCATCTGCAAGCCATTTTCATGATATTTTATCTTTTATTCGATCGAAGATCAAAATATTTTTGTTTTGATTTTTGGCGCTAGAATGTAAATTAGAACGTAACACCTCGGATCATGTCGTAACACATCGGATCATGTCGTACACCTCGGATCATGTCGTAACACCTCGGATTTTGGTCATCTACACTTGTTGTAAAATGAAGTATGGGGGTTATAGGGTATTTTGTGCATTTAAAAACACAAACTTTCTAAATTGATTGTTTAAAATGGGGAAAATGTTCGTTTTTTGTTAATGTAGAATTGTAAGACGGTTTTGACAAAGTCGACAAGACAAAACTAGTGTGAAGATGACTGGTAAGCATATTATATAAAAGTCAATTTGTTCTATGTCAAATAGATTGTCTCTTTTTTGTGGCAATTTACTGTATCTATTACTCTCGGTTTCAGTTTGCTTTTCAAAACGCGATTCTGATATTAGTTCAAAATTACGTAACGTTGTTTACTAATTAGCCAACTTCCAATGAAATTACACAACAAATGTTCCAAATTTGCAACCTAAGTTCGAAATTAGGTTGCTAAGTTCAAAACTAGGTTCCAAAGTACGTTCCGAATTACGAATTGACATTAGAACAATGTCTAATGTCAATTTGTAATTCGGAACATACTAAGTGTGGGTAGTGTGTGGGTAGCGTGCTAACCTTGGAGACCTTGAATTTTGAGAGGCGTGATAGCTCTCGCTCACCTCAGCTCACCTTATTTTGTTCCAGAGATTTAGCACACCTTAGCAGTTCAGTTGAGAAACACTCAGATGCCTCTCTTCGGAATATATTTTCCCACAAGAGAAGTTTCCTATCAGAACACCTCTTACCACTCTGATGCTGTAGCTTTCAGGGTCTGATCTATCTATTACTGACCCCTATCACTATCCTTAGTGAAACCATGAGAGCAATATGCCACTCTATTGCAGTGGTTTAACTTAACTTTTTTGACCACTTGCGATCAGGGCAAGTTGGACATGAGAAATGGCTGCTCTGAATAGAATTCACTTGCCATTAGATCTAGCTTTGGTTCACATAATAATGCAATTTGAAGCAAATGATTGCAGTAAGCATGATATGTTGATGGATAACTACAATTTGCATTATATAACACAAATCTACACCATTCTTTTATTTCCTTAAGAACTGAAGTGGAATTTAAGTCTAGGCACAATGTCTGTCGAGGCGTGTTCATGTATTTACATTTTTCAGATTATCCAGCAGAATGAATAGTTAATTTAACTGGTCTATATTTTCCTCATTTAATACTGTACTTGAGGATAATAACTTAGAGATGGCCAGCTTTTTCTGACAAAGCTGAAAGAGCTAGAAAGCAACTTGCCCGATCGGGGGCAACCAAGAAGAAACTTCTACTTGCCAGCAATCATTTTCACTTCCTCCGGACAAGCGGGCAAGCTTTAAGTTACGCCACTGTATTGCTTCGCACAAAATTCAAGGTCTGCAGAAATGGCAGTACCTGTATGCATTGTATGTTTTTCTTTTTCAATTTTATATCTGCAGAAGAAGATCCGGACAGCAGTGTAGCGCGGGCTCGTCATCGCCAGAAGCGTGGTTTGCTGAAGTTATTCTATGGAGTTGGAGAGGAGCCTGGGGAGACTCCTGTTAATCCGTGTGATATCAATGGCGCTCATTTCAAACCTGATGCGTACATGGAGAAATTGCTGAAAGAGAAAAGTTTAACTGAACTTATGGATAAGGAAACTGATGTTACGAAACGTAAGAACTTGAAAACACAATGGCGTACGTAATATATCATACACGAGAAGGAGTTTATTATAGTGATTTGAAACACCGAAAAGTGTGTTGAAAAGCAAGGGGCTAGCCGAGTTTTTTAACATACTTTGAGGTGTTTTTAAATCACTATAATAAACGACTTCGAGTGTATGATATAGCTTCTCAAACAAACCAGTATTTAAAGAGAAATTCAATGTGAAAGTCGAGTTAATTTATGGGTGTTTATTACCGTGGTATCAAGACAACGATACGGTGGTGATTTCCTTTGTGTTTTGCTCATGAATTATTAATGAGTTTGAGAAATATATATAGTTAAATTATGGATAGAAGTCCTTGAATTTTGTACTTCATCTTATATAGATGAAATGTTTATCCATCCAGTCAATTTAGTATAGATCAGTAGCTTACTGAACTGTATAGTAATACTGTATAGAAGTCTTTCAAATTACTACTTCATCTTATGTAGATGAAATGGTTCATCCATCCAGTCAAAGTAATGCAGATCAGTGGCCCCACTGATTTCCCCAGACATCACACGTTCAATGTACCACCTTCTTGTTAGGTCCATTTTGTTGATGCCCCACGCCCCCTCTGATGAACTAACGAATTCTTCAAAACGGTCCTGAATGCTCTTGACAAACCTGGAATTTTCACGTGACAAAACTAAAATTATTATGTGATGTGACCACATATTTTCTTTTCAAACGTAGAGATCAAATCTCTGGACAGCGACATGCAGACACTGGTTTATGAAAATTACAATAAATTCATCAGCGCAACAGACACCATCCGCAAGGTTCGTAACCGGGTTGTGCTTTAATTACACACGTAAATACGCACAAGTTGTAACAAACCTGCAGCAGACTTGTACCAATGCTGTTTCAACAACTTGTTATCAGGATGTGTTCGCACTGCTTGTTCCCAGCTTGTTAACAAGTTGTCATCGGCTTGTTGACAACTTGCTACAAAGTTGTTGACTCAACAGACTTGTTACAAGTTGTTCCAACAACTTGTTATCGTCCTGCAATTCAAAACCTTGTTAACATGCTGCGTGTGACAACCTTGTAGCAACTTGATAAAATGACAACATTGTCAGGCCTGGCCGTGAGCATTTTTGCAGGCGAGTGGCATATCGCGCGCCATATTCACGTCAGGTGCGCGTTTGAAAAACGGTCAAAAACTACGCCAATAGAGCGGACTAGATCACCACTTTGCAACCTGGCAACGTTATATTGTGTGCAACGCGTGTGGCTAGTAAATAAGTCTTTCTCCGTAATTATTTTAAATTCACAATTTATCCGAAAGAAATTGTGGAAAATATGAATATTCATTTGTAAAAGGAAGAAAATATTCGAAAAGCACTTGACAATCACTTCAATCAGTGAGTGACTTCAGACACTTGTATATGCATATTACTCTAGTAAGCCTTTCAGCCAGTTTTGGCGAAACATACCCCCAGAAACCCCCCTTCCTCGTAGAGGGATTTGCAGTGAGCACACACTTCAAAGTAACTAAAAAAGTCAATCTTGTTCTGAAAAACGGCAGTAGACAAAAGTCCTTGTATAAATCCCTGGACGACTGTCTTTCTTTTGCCCAACGAGCCAAGTTCATATAATTTGGGGCAATGATAGACGATGTTCATTGTCTCAACACATTACAGATGAAAAATGACTTCAAGAAGATGGAGGAAGAGATGGATAATTTATCAGTGAAAATGTCCGCCATTACAGCATTCAATGACAAGATCAGCAACACGTTACAAGACAAACGCTTGCAGATTACAAAGCTATCTGGCGTTCATGCTTTACTTCGAAAGGTTCGTAAATTCTATATTAATTGAAGTACTTATTACACCGAACTTTAAGCCCTTGTCAAACGACAATGTGAGTTGGTGTCAGTTGTCAAGCGAGAGTTTGCATGAGAGTTTCATCAACTTTCATGCCCTGGTCAAACGAGAACAAGAGTTGCATGAGAGTTGACTGGATATTACCACGCGTACTGGTCAAACGAGTAAAACTCTCATCAACTCTCATCAAAATTTGAACCAGCTCAAAGTTGATGAAAGTGGTTGAGAGTTGATGAGAGTGCATGAGAGTTGATGAGAGTGCATGAGAGTTGGTGAGAGTTGATGAGAGTGCATGGGAGTTGATAAGAGTTGATGTGAAAAACACAATGACTTTTTCTATGTCTTGGTAGGGACATACAGCTCGCACACATGTAAGGTTACCACGTAGCCAGGTTCATATCAAACCAGGGATGGATTTACAGGGGGGTGCGCACCCCTCCTATGCTTGGCCAAGGGGGGTGCAGGAGAGGTGCAAATTCCATATCAAATCTGAAATTTTGGATTTGACAGGTCATTTATCAAATAAAAATCAAATATCTGGTCATTGATAGGCCTTTTTGACCATCTATAGGCAATGATTTTTTTCGCGCGTTTCCGATATGATAACCCCCTTCACCATGCAGGGGGTCCTGAGTGATGATTCACCCTGCTTCGGACGCCGGCCACACCCTTCTGCATGACCAGTACCTGCTTGGCACCCCCCCCCCCCCCCCTATCAGATTATGCTGGATGCATCCCTGTATCAAACATGCTCTAAATATGCATGTGTCCAACGATATTACAATCCGTTATTATCGAAATATTTTCTCGTTTTCCATTGCAGTTACAGTTCTTATTTGAATTACCCTCCAGACTTAAGAAATGTGTAGAAATGAGGCATTATTCTCTAGCTGTCAGGTATCGTATGCATAATATTACGTATTCGATAAAACACGTTTAGATATTTACATTCAATAAGTTTGGTACCAGCTTCGAGTTTGAAAAATCGTTAAACTGCCATGGTTGGTGTGTAAAATCTAGGAAACCTAAACTAGGTTACTATAGTTAACTGATGATAAAAGATGTTTGCCAAGATAGCTTCACAACGTCTTTCCAGTCCCGTTTTTCGCGCGGTTTTGGCAAGCGCATTTTCCGAATTGTGTTGAGATATGGTTGAAAAAACCTTGAAAAATATGAAGAGCAACACTTTGTTCAAAGTTCTTATATACGTTTGTTAATTGTTAACCTTATATTATATATGGACTTCGTTTCGCTATGGCGTTTATTGTGTTATTATGTATTTTGTAGATTGTTTTAATGTCCGCGTAATATGTCCTCGGACTGGCTTTGTTTTGCTTAAGTCACACAGCGATTTGTCGGGCCGATTTTAGGTTTTGCTGAATGTTAGAATGACGAATATTTTCAGTTGATGATGTCGACAGATGACGTTTGCCACGTATTTTTCAAACATCATTAACGTGCATCTGAAATCGGCCCGACAAATCGCTGTGTGTGAACGTACCTTTAGACATCGACGAAAATTGAGGTATCTTAATTTGTAGAAAAAAAATAATTACAAATAAAAAATGAAAAGAAAGCTTATAGAAAGTTTAACAATATATAGGTACTAAATTTGTTGAAAAAATATCGCGTAAACAAAAAAGAAATTAATCAAATAACAACACATTTGGAAAAAATTGCTTACGAAAACCGCACGAAAAGTGGCCTGAGACGAGCTTTTGAAGCTATCTTTATATGGAACGTCTATTTTGGATTCAAATATATCCATTTAAATCTTTTACGTTCTTTATCAGTAAATATTTAGGATTTTCAAGATGTCTGTTTATTTTTCGTTTTTTTTGTTTTTTTGTAATTCTCTTTTGACTTTTATTTGTTAGAATTGTTGGCTGGTTGTGGATTTTTTAGGCAATGTTTACTTCACCGCAAATTTTCCCTTAAATACTAGGTCAAGATCAGACGTGTTATTGTATATATTTTGTATATTCTCGACTGCAGATACTACACAAAAGCGCGCGATGTTCTACATCAATATCAACACATGTCATCATTTCGAGATATCCAACAAGACTGTGAAGTGATTGTCAAAGATCTCAGGAACTGTTTAAAAGATCATTTTAGGGATCCAAAGGTATGCTTTTCTTTTTACAGTTCTTAAAAAATCGAAGATTTTCGATTTCGATGCAAATATTCAATATACTAAAAAGCAATTTATGAAATAGAATATATAGGGGACATCGAAGATCAGTAAGCGAAATATCCGCCATATTGAAACGTCATTGTTGCCTTAGCAACGACAGTTACCGCTTCCAATAATATCAAACTCTTTAGGTCTCGTTTCAAGACCTTTCAAGTCAGGTACTATTTGCTTTTCAACATAATATTTGTCCGAAAATTCTTAATATCTAAATCGCAAATATTCCATTTTCTGAAAAATTGTAGGGAGCCACCTTAACTCCTTCTCTTCCGTTAATAAAATGAGGGACATCTACATCATCTAATTGACTGCCTCGTGCCAAGGTGCTATACAATGAACCACGAGAAATTCGCGTTCTGCCAGAAATTCAAGTAAACTCTTCCTGACAGCCCCTTTGCGTTCGCCAATTTATATCGTCCACAATTTAGAATAGAACTTTTAAATATGTTGTGCATTAAACATTCTTTACAACTTTCTAATATATTTTAGTCGACTCCCAAACAACTTACGGAGTGTGTTGACCTGTTGCTTCAGTTGAAGGAACCGCCAAATGAGTTATGCGATGAATATTTGGCACAGTAAGTCAGTTTAATGTTAATTTGATTTGATTTATCTTATTCAATTTGAGTAATCTCTCATGCACATTAAGTATTAAAAAAAAAAATAGAGGGACTAATCGAAAAATTAAATTTACAATATATTAATATTGAAATGTGAAAAGAAAGAGCAAAAGAACCATGCATGGATTGTCCACCTATAAATTGGAGAAAAAAAGAAAAAATGATGAAAGAAAATAATACATTATTGACAAGATAAAATTGTATTTATATATCAGATTATTATATTTTGTAAAATAACATAATTTTAGCAGGGTGATGCTCTTTAGCCAAAATTTGTTGTTATCTTAATATAGTGCTAAAGAACGACTTGATGAAAATCTTCTTGAGTTAAAAAATCAGGTAAACAGTGATCAAGAGTTTGAGAGTGTGGCTGAAGGCAGTAGGAACCCTTGCTTCAAATCAGTCGCATGTTAGAGTGGCAGATGCGGTTAGCGCGCTGCCCCTTACCTCTGAGTTAAGCCTGCTATACAGCAGGTCGAGGGCAGGGATATACTTGGTTGGTAACTTCCCTGTGCTTGATTAACTGATGTAAGTTGAGATTGGTTGGTTCTCTCCTGTACTTCGAGGGTTTTTCTCCGAATACTCCGGTTTTCCTCCCTCGCTAAAAACTAACTAACTAACTAATTAACCTGCTAACTAACTAACGTACTAACTAACCTACTAACTAACCTACTAACTAACCTACTAACTAACCTACTAACTAATTAACCTACTAACTAATTAACCTACTAACTAATTAACCTACTAACTAATTAACCTACTAACTAATTAACCTACTAACTAATTAACCTACTAACTAATTAACCTACTAACTAACCTACTAACTAACCTACTAATTAACTAATTAACTAACTAACTAACGTACTAACTAACGTACTAACTAACCTACTAATTAACCTACTAACTAACTAATTAACTAACTAACTAACTAACTAACGTACTAACTAACCTACTAATTAACCTACTAACTAACTAATTAACTAACTAACTAACTAACTAACGTACTAACTAACCTACTAACTAACCTACTAATTAACTAATTAACTAACTAACTAATTAACCTACTAACTAACTATTTAACTAACTAACTAACTAACTAACTAACGTACTAACTAACCTACTAACTAACCTACTAATTAACTAATTAACTAACTAACTAACGTACTAACTAACGTACTAACTAACCTACTAATTAACTAATTAACCTACTAACTAACTAATTAACCTACTAACTAACTAACTAACTAACCTACTAATTAACCTACTAACTAACTAACTAATTAACTAAATAAATAACTAACCCTCGGAACCTTTGTCAATTGGCTTGTCAAACCTGTTAAGGCTTTCCGTTCACCTCAGAGTGGAAAACATAATAAACTCAACTAAACTGAAGAAGATTGTTTACAGTTTGCCTCTACCAAATATCGCAAGTATTCTTTACATTCTCCAATTTCCTTCCGCATTAACGCATTAATGGATGCCCCTTACTGGACCTCTATGGGGGGACAGGTTTTAGAACCAGTAAATTAATAATATTGATGGCAGTTGCTTGCCCCACAACGGCGCAACAAATCACTTGGTGCTTTGGTGACGAATCTGTTTGTATTTTTCAAAATTCAGGTTAATCTGAAAGAAGATAAATGTCAAGGTGTGTCTCATGATGGTGAGGAAAATTTTAAAAGCTTATTTCAAAACCAAAACAGAGACCTTCTGCCAAGGTTACCCTATATCTACTTGGAGTCACCTCAGCATGCACGCATACAGTATAAATGGATTCCAACGCCCAATCACATTGGACTAGAGTAACCATTTTCTGGGGTAACCCTACTCTGGATTACCAACCGTGGCGTCAAGTCAGGTCAATCATCTTTCTCGAACTCACATTTCCCTAATGCCGGCCAGTAGTCGAGCCTAGGGTGGCGAGCTCCATATATATCTGGAGTGAGAACTCGCGTCCAAGGATGGCGGAAATTGACGTTTAAATGACTGCAAAAAGTTTGTGTTTTGACTTCGATTTAAAGGATAATATTATGATTTTATAAACTGATAACTTGTTTAGTGGATCCAGTGCATAGGTAGCGTTAAACGACATACTTGAGGTTGTGTAGGTTCTAACTCAGGGGTTAAAAAATGCTTGAGAAATGCCGTACGAGGTCGTACGCTCTATGACAAAGTTGGCGTACGTTTTTATCGATGTTGACGTGCGGTTTTCTAAACTACTTTACCCAATCATGTTCTCTGTTGTATTTATTTCCTGTTTGTAAGAAATAAAAAACGTTTCGCGGGCGTTTACCGAGTTTTCAAAGCAGGAAAAGATGAGCCTTATACTCGAAACTAAAAAAAACTTAATATTCAAAACGTTGCTACTCGCGAGTTAACCGTTAAGCAACGTGAAATTTTCGGTAAGACTAAAAAGCGCTGCAGATATAGCGAGATGGAAAATTCATGACGCTAACTCGGACCAGAGAATGCTCGACAAGCATAACCCTTCAGCCACCAGGTTTCCCTCTTCCCCATATAGACCTGCAATTACAATGCAGGGACTCAAATGTTTTGTAGCACCTTCGTGCATGCGTGTACACACAGTGTGAATTACTCCATAGTCCATATAACACAGTATCTGGAAACGCATCTAAAGCTTTTGTTCTATGTTTTTGTTCATGTTTGTGCACCTTCCCGCTCAGTAAACACATTGTTCTCTCAGCATAGTGAAGGAAGCAGCCAATAAAATCCCTGCAGCTGAATATTGACATTTGTAAAACAAAGAAAACGTGCACTCTCTGTACACCCTCAACATCAACCCACGGACATGGCTATAAACTTTCAAATTTTCCGCGTTTCCAGACACTGTATTTATAGGAACTGTGATTATACTCTAAGTATAGGTAATAGTATGGTTTCGAGTGCAATTTGGAAAAAACATGCACGAGTGAGTTTTTCAAAGATGATCAAAATTGCACGAGTCCGAAGGACGAGTGCAATTTGGCGTCTTTGAAAACTCACGAGTGTTTGTTTTTCCAAATTTCACGAGAAACCATACTATTCCTTATCAATAATATACATGAAAAATTACACGCTTTGATAACACTTGTGCACTCGCCTACGCCGTTTAAGCATTGTTTTTCGTTGCTTGTTAGCAAACTTTTTCAGTCTATGTGCTCCTTGAACTTAAATTGTTGTATTCACGTACGATTTTCCATTGCAAGTGTAGAAAAAGTCGTCAAATAGTGAAAATTTACATTGCTAATATCCGCCGCCATGTTGATTTTTCTTGCCTCGTTTCCAGGCTCTGCTCTTGTTTTGTTAATTTGCACTGCTGTAATTGCACACATGTGCAATTACAAAAATAATTGCACTGCTCTTAGCCAATCAGAATTGAGTAATTTTTTCATCTATATTATTAGCTTTGTTACAGAACATTTTTGACGAGCTGTTAGAACTCATTTTTCGTTTCCATTTTGTTATAGATGATGTAATAACTGAGCCAAACTCTGATGTCACTAATCAAGGAATTATGGTGGGTACATTGGTTAGTTACCATTGAAAAACGCATCTGTAGTTTAAAACAGTGCAAGTGGAATGCAAAATTTTGATTGAAAAACATCGTCAACGACGGAAGTCATAAAAGAATTTAAAAATGATCTGTGGGACTGGTAACAAACACGCGAAAGGTACAAAGCCCCGCACAGCCGAGCAAGTTTTCCTTGACCAGTTTTATTTGCTCGTGTGTATGACAAAAACTGGACAAGCTTACTTGACAAGGAGCCTTGTTTAAAAGCTAGTCATCCCAGACAAAGAAAAATTGATCGAAAAAGCTTGTTTGCCGTACTCACGAACAAATAAACTTGTCGAAGAACTTGTCTTCGTCGTGTACAGGGCTTAAATGGAACATATTTGACCGTGTGAAACGTTGCAACCGGCCGAAAAGCAAGACAATCTTTCAGGTAAACCGTTTATTCCAGCAATTTTTCGGTTGGACTTATAACCAAATATATACGTGTTCCATTCTGGTTCTATTCGGAATTAGTAGAATCATACTAGTATACTATTGCAAATGCTGGTATTGCAAATGCTAATTGTCGATAGATAGCGAGTAGCGAAACAGCCATCTCCTCGGCGCGATTTTTAACGAATTTATTTCAATAAATTATGAAAAACGTTTTGAAATACTGTTTTCTTCCTGGTTTCTACTAAAACAATTAGATTATTCGCTCTCGATTTCTATGAGATGATAGTTCATTCGGGCTTCGCCCTCATCAACTATCACCTCATAGAAATCTTGAGCTCATAATCTAATTGTTAATTAGCGGAATTTCTGTGTAAATGGTAAACAGCATTTTTGTCAATGCACTTAATTTACATTTCTCGCGGTGAATTGGGGGATGCATATCATTCAGCCATTATATAATGGTCTGTATTTTTACATATGTATACTATCTGGGTAAAGTATATCGCGCGCTTGCCTTTCTCTGTCGAAACGAATAAACTTCCGAATTCTACAGAATGTTTCCCCCCAAATGCAGAGAATTTGATTATCTATAGTCTGCGGTAACGTTTTCTCTTGTCTAGGATATTTTGGAGTTCACAGACCATGGATGTAACAATTTTCTCAGCAATATCTCGCTCGTCATCGCTTCTTACAACGAATTATTTAGTAACCGGAATTATGGACAGTAAGTATACGTGACTGTCGAAATATTTGTAAAACTAAATCTTTAATCTCTGCTGGAGTTCGATTCCTGCGAATTTTAGGGGTTTTTTATTATACTATCGTTTGGTCACGTGCGACTTAACTATACACGAATCGCGAAATTCGGGCAAAAATCACAGTTAAAGAAAAACATGTAGCTGTGACTGGATGATTTAAAATATGCGTACTAAAGTATTCAAATGTTCAGTCATGCATTCGTGATTACATATCACAACAATAAAAACACGAATGCATGACTGAACATTTGAATACTTTAGTACGCATATTTTAAATCATCCAGTCACAGCTACATGTTTTTCTTAAACTGTGATTTTTGCCCGACTCAGAACGCGTCATTTGGATGCGCAGACGAAT
This sequence comes from Trachythela sp. YZ-2020, assembly GCA_016169945.1. Taxonomy (NCBI): domain Eukaryota; kingdom Metazoa; phylum Cnidaria; class Anthozoa; order Malacalcyonacea; family Clavulariidae; genus Trachythela; species Trachythela sp. YZ-2020. The sequence continues at coordinate 2,388,765 of JADLSH010000157.1, forward strand.
TTCGCGATTCGTGTATAGACATCGGTAGGATTCGAACCTGTGGCCCTGCGATTCCGGTTCAGCGCTCTGTCAACTGAGCTACAGACTCCAGTTGTGCCAGCCACAAGTTAATGCATGTATATTTTCTTGGGTGATACCAGTGTGTGATATAAGCCCATCTCTTTAGTCTTTTCACCATTCTATCTACCGGGTGGGGCAAAAAAAAGTACGACTGTTTGATTTAGTATAACTTAAAAACTAAAAGAGCTATTACACTTAAACAAGTTGCTTTGCATTCAGCGATGTCCAACTTAAAATTTGATATGTGCCATGTGCATTTTCATGCAATATTGACCGAGATAGCTGCGTTTAAACTTGAGTAAACATTTTTGGAAGTGTCGAGAATTAGCTAAAAATGGCCTATTAAATAATTTGATAACCATTAGCATTTTACGCTAGTATTCGTTTCAATGAAGTGAAGTTGAAGTTAGAAGGCCAAATGTTAGAATAAAAGAGCATATCTTTTAAAGAAAATTTCTAACTTCAACTTCACTTCATTGAAATAATACTTACGATAAAATGGTAACGGTTATCAAAATTAGTTTAATAGGCCGTTTTTAGCTAATTCTCGACAGTTCCAAAAGTGTTTGGTCACGTTTAAACGCAGCTGTCTCAGTCAATATTGCATGGAAATGCACATGGCATATATCAAAATTTAAGTTAGACATCGCTGAATGCAAAGAAACTTGTTTAAGTGCAATAGCTCTTTTAGTTGTTAAGTTATACTAAATCAAACTGTCGTACTTTTTTTTGCCCCACCCGGTAGTTTGTAAATTAATCTTACTATTAGCATTTAATTGAAAATTGCTCTTAATATATACTTAAATGATTAACCTAAACCTATAGGGCGGTTGACTGTTGTGTAAAACTACCTGAAAAATACAATGGGAACTTCGACGTTTCGAGCGAAGGCCCTTCGTCTGGAAGTTACTAACTTCCAGACGAAGAACCTCGCTCAAGCGTCGAAGTTCTCATTGTATTTTTCAGGTAGTTTTACACAACAGTTAACCGCCGTATTTGCTATACTCTACCCACACTGGCACCGCACGTTCGTGATATTTAAACCTATAGGGGCCTTATATAAAAAGTCCAACAGGATTTCTAAAGGCCCCTAGCCCGTTATAATATTGTATTTATAATAACTTACTTTGTAAATATCTTTTGTGGGCAAAATAAATTATCTGTAAAAATTTTTTTTCAGTTTGGCATCTCGCTTGAAATGTACAGCGTTCAGTTCTGTTGAGCGTGGTGTCCAAAATTTAGAATATGTACCTTTAATTCACGAACACTCTACTGTATCTAGTGTACAGCTCTAGTTATCAGACATCGAATTCCCAAACACTACGCCATTATCTTTGCCCAGCTCCACCTTGGGATTAAATTAACGGATATTTGAAACGTTCATCGCTGGTTTCCGTTGTTAAGAAGCTCAACTGAAGTTTCAAATTTTTAGTAGAAGGTGTTAGTAGATGGAATACTCGAACGGAAATTTATATACATTTTTAGACCTAGCCATGAGCAGTTGCGAAAAATGCAACTTAAGCCCTCTGGCAGGAATTGAACCTGCGGCCCTGCGATTCCGGTGCAGCGCTCTAACCAACTGAGCTACAGAGTCCAGCTGCTGAGCATTAACCACAAGTTCGGTATATATGATGGGAGTGATGCCAGTATATGGTGTATGGGTAAATTTCAAGATTTTTCTTGCCGAGAAAAATCTTGAAATATTCAAAATTTTAGTTAAATTTCTAAATCGACTACTGTTATTCCTCTTATCAGTGAAGATGAGAAACAAAACATGGATGCCATTGCTCGAGAGAAGATTGTCACATTTGTTTTATCGTTGATGAGAGAGTATTTTAAGATTGTTGAAGATCGCTTGGAACTCGAGGTAAGCTTAAATTTGGTCAGTTTAGCGCCAATAGAGAACTGCGATACTTGATAGAGATAATATATATCAACCTTTATAAAGTTAAGCCCAGGTCAATCAACTTTGAGCTGGTTCGAATTTTGATGAGAGTTGATGAGAGTTTTCCCTCGTTTGACAGGTACGCGTGGTAATATCCAGTCAACTCTCATGCAACTCTTGTTCTCGTTTGACCGGGGCATGAGAGTTGATGAAACTCTTATGCAAACTCTCGCTTGATGAGTTTCAAACTCTCGTTTGACCAGGCATTACAAAGTAGGAATTTCCTGAAAAGATTAAAATCACGTCGACACAAGCTATAATTGCACATCTTATGTAATATACATCAAGATGGGTATTTTTGTCCGACATTTTTTGTGCTCCGTTTCAGAATGCTCATGGTGACGATGAAATATTGGTCAGGTCGTTAGATCGTTTTCATCGAAGACTTCAAGCCGTAGAGAAATTGATGCCAGAATTAGGAGTTTTGAGGTAAATGGTGGTGGATATTTGGTGCAGGGTATGTTGTATAATGTGTTGATTAGAGCACAGTCGGTCCTTTTTACGTTTGTGATCCAGACTTGTTTTCTGCAATATGCAATTGCCTGACTCTAATTTCGTCTTTAATTTAAGTTTAATTTGGGAAGAGTGCATCCAGTTTTAACTTAAGTTAATAGTTTTATCTATTTGCGTATTTGTAAAAATCCTTGTAGATCTGGTGGAAATATCATCACTAGAGCTGCTCACAAGAGAGTGCAATTTTACACTCAAAGTCTACAACGACAGTTTGCTGGTAAGTGCTGTTTTGAGTATCCCTATCAAGAATGTTTAATATAGAAAGTTAAGAAGTGGTTGGTTGGTTGGTTGGTTGGTTGGTTAGTTAGCAAGTATGCTAGGTAGTTTATTATTAATTAATTAGTATAGATAATAGTATGGTTTCGAGTGCAATTTGGAAAAAACATGCACGAGTGAGTTTTTCAAAGACGATCAAAATTGCACGAGTCCGAAGAACGAGTGCAACTTGACGTCTTTGAAAACTCACGAGTGTTTGTTTTTCCAAATTTAACGAGAAACCATACTATTCCTTATTAATAATATACATGAAAAATTACACGCTTTGATAACACTTGTGCACTCGCCTACGCCGTTTAAGCATTGTTTTCGTTGCTTGTTAGCAAACCTTTCCAGTCTATGTGCTCCTTGAATTTAAATTGTTGTATTCACGTACGATTTTCCATTGAAAGTGTAGAAAAAGTCGTCAAAAAGTGAAAATTTACATTGCTAATATCCGCCGCCATGTTGATTTTTCTTGCCTCGTTTCCAGGCTCTGCTCTTGTTTTGTTAATTTGCACTGCTGTAATTGCACAGTGTGCAATTTCAAAAATAATTGCACTGCTCTTAACCAATCAGAATTGAGTAATTTTTTTATCTATATTATTAGTTACTTAATTAGTTACTTAATTAGTTACTTAATTAGTTATTTATTAATTTTAATTAGTTAATTAGTTGGTTACTCTAGTAGATTAGTCAGAGATATGATTCCTTAAATAACCCAGATTTCTTTCATCTCTTTTACTCCAGCCTCATTAACCGACGTAAGACAAACATTGGCTGCTCCGAAACATCAAAATCACGACAAAAGTCAGTCGCTGGCTGAACTTCGCTCAAATATTCACACCGCCATTGTTGGACATGTTAAAACCGCATTGAACAATCTTAAGGTCAGCGAAACATCGGATATACGGTTTAACCTTTTTGGCAAATTTTCGACTATTAAGAATACATCGTCATCAGACAGAAACTTTTGTTTCATTCTATTTCGTCTTTGCTATGGAGTTTTCAGTTTAAGGGGTCAAGCGTACAAACCGTGCGCTAGAGGGCAGGAATTCATGACCAATGTACGCTTTTTAGCATGTCGATAGATCCATCATCATTTAGCCGAGGTTCAACATTTTTGGCGTACAGTACCCACGTAAAAATCTCACATCTTGTTAACAAGATGTGTTCAAAACAGGCTTGTAGCAAGCTTGTCAACAAGTTGTAACAATATAATGCTGTCTTATTATCAAGTTGCTACAAGGTTGTCGCTCACAATTTGTTAACAAGTCGTCGAATTGCAGGACGATAACAAGTTGTTGGAATAACTTGTAACAAGTCTGTTGAGTCAACAACCTTGTAGCAAGTTATCAACAAGCCGTTGACAATTTTTGTCAACAAGCTGGTCCACAAGCAGTGCGAACACATCCTGATAACAACTTGTTGAAATAGCATTGGTACAAGTCTGCTGCAGGTTTGTTACACGTTTTTCGTGTGTACAGCTAGAATTACGTTCTATTATTGTTTACATTGTAGTCCTTTATTGGCACAGACATCACCTTCGCTGATCGGCCATATTTTCGAGGTCCATTTTGCTCTGATGACATTCGACAAAGTTTGGTCGTCAATCATATCAGACATATTCTCAGTTCAGCGCAGGTAATTGTGGGTGTTAATTTAAAGCTAAAGAAAACATAATTAACTCAGGGATGGATCCACTGATCTGAAAACAAGGACTGGATAGTGCATCTGCTATGCATAAATGAAGCCAATGGCGGCCATATTGGTGTGACCACCACAAATCTACTGTGGTGTTGGGGACATGTTTAAAGAGCTTCTATAAGTTTCTAGTTATTGGTGGGTTAGGACAAATATTGTCTAGATAAGAATTTATCATCAGTGGCCTCTCTTTCTTCCTAAATTTGCCGGCGAATAACTAATGAGGTCACACCAATATGGCCGCCATAATTAGCCTCATTATGTGGTGTTTAAAACGTTCTAAAACTCATTAGAAGAGATGTTGGAAGCTATATTTCTCAAGTTACATACGAAAAGATATTTGCTTCACAGTATAACTAATTTAAACAGCTAACGATTTGACCAGTCAAGAATTTGACAGATTTATAAATCTGATCTCATTAAAAATGTTCTGGCTTCAAAATTGACTGAATTCAAAACCCGACCACGCACACGTGAAAGACACATTCCTGTAGTAGCCACATGCCCTCCAACATCTCTATAATTATGTGTTTAATGTCCTAGATATTTAGGCAATAGGCATCAATTCTTTCTCATCTTTCTACTATTTAGGCATTTTGTGATAGTGTTCGTGAGAAGACAATGCACGCTCCCCCATCGCTTATCTTACTGTTGTCGAGATTATGCTTGGATTTTCATGAATCTACCGTCGATTATCTCGTAAGTAACATCTTAGTTAGCTACAGTATAGACAAAATGAGTCAACCTAGTTGTTGTATAACATTGCTGCGCAATGCAGCTCGCGTTCCTAGTATATTTAATAGGCAGTGGTAATTGCCTCGAACCTGCGGTGCCAGTGTGGGTAGAGTATAACGAAGATTCGGCGGTTGAGTTGTGTAAATATACCTGAAAAATACAATAAGAACTTCGACGTTTCGAGCGAAGGCCCTTCATCTGGAAGTTAGTAGAGTGGGTCGGGGAAAAACATTTGCTTTTATAGTGAATAAAAAATAAACCAATCAGATGGATTTAATCAAAACAAACTATAAACAAAATATGGAAATCACATTACAAAATATATTAGCATGTAAGGAGAAGCGAACAAAACAAGAAAGTCAGAAATTAAGGAACGATGAGATGAGATGAGATGTAGAGTATCTGCTGATGGCCGGCATAAACAGATAGGTGTTAAATGTAAGAGAAGCGCTCATTAATGCCGTGAGGATGAATGGTGCCAAGTTGGGAAATGAGACGCATTTCCTGCCTTTTGCGGCTATCATTACCAGAAATGAGACAACCATTTGCTGCACAACAGTGCTTGGTGAAACCCACGTATCACCATTCGCTCCTGGTCTAACCACCTCTGAACAATATATTATTTCGTCTTCTTTCATTAGTTATCATTGACGGACCAGCAGTTTCCAGTCGACGAGGAATTGGGTAAGGGCTCTGTTGTTACGTCAGCAGCAGAACTTACTGACAGTGCCAAGACGGCCTCTCAGGTATTACTGCATGGTACACGTATATGTTGATTAAATGTCGTGAAAGTAAATATGAAAATAAAATACTGAAATGTGATATATCATACACGAGAAGGAGTTTATTATGGTGATTTGAAACACCGAAAAGTGTGTTGAAAAACAAGGCGCTAGCCGAGTTTTTTAACATACTTTGAGGTGTTTTTTAAATCAATATTATAAACTACTTCGAGTGTATGATATAGCTTCTCAAACAAACCAGTATTTAAAGAGAAATTCAACGCGAAAGTTGAGTTAATTTATGGTTGTTTATTACCGTGGTATCAAGACAACGATACGGTGGTGATTTCCTTTGTGTTTTGCTGATGATGATATTGATGCTAAAGCTGAGTTTCTAATGGGCGTGTGTCAGCTAAAGCTTGAATTAATGGGCGTGCGTAAATAAAAAAATATCATGCAAGTTACAAAAAAAAAATAAAAAAGTATCTATTTACAAATAGACAAATATGAAATATTAAGTTACATTTAGCGATTTTTCTTTTAAAACTTGAGATTGATTTAATTTCTCTTATATTTTCTGGTAGGGAGTTCCATATGGAAGCTCCATCGTACATGAAACTTTTCTTCATGTTGCTCATGAATTATTAATGAGTTTGAGAAGTAAATATCAAGATTTTCTCGGCATCTCGTTCGAATGGACTAATAATGGAAGGTGTTTGTAGATGGAATATTCGAACGATGGAATATTTTTAGACCTAGCCAGGAGCAGTTGCGAAAAATGCAACTTTAGGCCCTCTGGCAGGAATCGAAACTGCGGCCCTGCGATTCCGGTGCAGCGCTCTAACCAACTTGGGGCCGGTTATACGAAGGCCGGATAACGCTATCCACCGGATAATGATTTTTTTTAACCTTTGAAAAATTGTCCGTTGATTTGTATAATCCAGATTAAACCTTAGTATTTTAAAATTAAGGTTCTTTATTATTAAATTGTGAGGTTCATAGCCTTAGTTTTATAGCTTTTTAAACATTTTACAAAGCTTGAAAAAATCACTATCCGATGGATAGCGCTATTCGGCCTTCGTACAACCGACCCCTGAGATACAGAGACCAGTTGCTGAAATCTAAGTTTATTTTCTATAGCTCCTAATTAATCACTTCGTCAGAATCCAAGGACTGACTGTATCTCAGGTAAGAATAGAAGGGAGGTCACTGATGACCAATTTCTATCTAGATAATACGTGTCCTTTTCCACCAATAAGGAGAAACTTGAAGAACTTATTCTAACATACCGGCAACACCAAAGTATATATGTCGTTGTCCCACCAATATGGCCGCCATTGGTTTCATTTATGCATAACAGATGACTATCCAGTCCTAGGTTTCAGATCAGTGGTATAAAATTATATCTATTGCTTTGGATACGAGATAGATTTAGTGGCTGTTGCCCATATCGACTGCTATACAGGGTGTATAAAAAAAGGTAATCCAACTTTGACTGGTTGCTGTGTGTCAAATACTGGGTTAAATGATTTAATATTTACATAGAACGAAAGAACAATTCTTTAGCTTTCCAATGATGCTTTTCATGTTTCATTACGGACAAAATTGACCGAGTACTCGTCTGGTTAAAATTGTTGGTCGAAATTGCATTCTTCCACCGATGGGAATTAACCCGCGCAAATCGAAGCAAATTTAATTCCCAAAAGGCCCATTTGAGCTCAACTGTATTTGACGCACATCAACCAGTCAAAGTTGGATTGCCTTTTTTTTATACACCCTGTACTTCTATTTAGAAGATTCGCAAAATATCACATAATTATTTTTAATACTAATAATCATGGTTATATCAATGGACAGAAAAAGATATTGAACATATTTGTGTCCATGTACTTTAGATGATTCGTAAAAGTGTTGAAACTCGCGACTGGTTGAGTACCATTGAACCTCGTAACGTGCGCGCTGTAATGAAACGTGTTGTTGAAGATATTACTGCGATCGATGCCGAAGTTGGTTCTCTTTATGAGGAAGGTTCCAGGAAAGCACATAGTTCAGGTATGCATTGAGGAAAATAACAAAATGTATATTGGATCATAGCTCTTTCAATCAGCTCTGTGTAGTTCCCCTAGAGGACCAGCAGGGGCGGCGGAACAGGGGGCTATAACCCCCATACCTACATACGTACATACATTATTCAGCTCACTCCCCGTTGGGGCTTTTCAGTGACCGATTACATCAAGTACCGTGCTTACCTATATTATGTACGTAGCCTACACTATCTATTTTTACAACAATTGTGATATTACTTTCCTAATCTGTATATCCTCTCTAATCTATATTGGAGGGGCTTTAGGGGGCTTCGGTGGCGTGGTCGTCAGGGCAAGCGCCTTTCACCTCTGAGTCTTGAGTTCGATTCTCGCTGAGGACTGTACTCATCGCACTCACGTGAACAGAGTAAGTCAACGCTCTGCCGAAAGTCGTGGGCACTCCGGTTTCCTCCCACAGGGAAAGCTGACTGGGAGAACTTAACAAGAAGGTGTCACATTTCTCACTGCCTGATATGCAAAATGAACTAAATGACTACGTTTCTGCGAGTCAAATCTTCCCCAGAACGTAGAAAACGCCATTTCCGCGACTCTCTAGAGTGTGTCTAAGCCCCCGCCGCCAACCGCAGTGCTACTCCTTATCCGGTTCTAATTTCATTTTCACATTTAGATTCCAGCAAATGGACTTACAATCAGCAACGAAATCAACCGCGAAGTCAGTGGAGTTATACACCAAGGTATACATAATATACTGCTCAAGGGGAAGGGGCAATCGCCCCCTCCGCCAATGATTTCTGAAAGCCTTTGAATGGTAGCTCAATAACTGTGTGACAAAGCTGACAACCATGAAGCATTGGTAGGCTATGAATTAGGGAAATTTGCATGAAATGTAAGGCAAAAATGTTTAAAGAACTGAGATTTGCAGCGACAAATGGGCGGAAATATGCTTGCTGGCAACCTAACCCCCCCCCCCCCTCCCCACTTAAAAATCCGCGAAGTGCCTGCCACTGACTATTCACATAAGCCGTGTTTTAAACTACAAAACATTAAATTTGGCCCGTTTCAGACGCCGCTCCACTCATGCGCCGAACTTAATTGTATTAGGTGCGACGCTGGAGCGACACAAGAGCGGCAGTGATTCAAACGGCGTATAAAATATAATGTTGACGAGAGAGGAGGGTAATTCGCGCGGGAATTCCAAATACAATTCAAAAATATGTAAACATTGCAAAGTGGCTAATCTAATCCTAATAAATTACAGTAAATTTTGATTTAGGTTCGGCACATGAGTGGAGCGGCGTATGAATATTGGTCGCTCTAACGTCGCATAATGCGACAGGCTCTGTCGAACTTCTACCGAACTTATGTCGCTCCAAATTCTGCCGTACCTAATTGATTCATACGTCGCTCTTCTGTCGCACCTAATTCGTCATTTAAGTTCGGCGCATGAGTGGAGCGGCGTCTGAAACGGGCCTTCTACCTGACAGTGTGCAGGGCCTTAACAACTGAGGCAAAGTCTGATGCTATCCGTTTACACCAGCTAAGGTGCCCCTTAGTAAGCCCATTCCTTCATGCTAATTTTGTTTAAAAACTCTTTGTTTTCAGTACTGGTTTTGATCAAAGCTTATTGAGCAATATTCAGAAACTGTTCTCAGAAAAGATTGAAATATTTAGTGCTGTTGAGTTCTCCAAAGTTTCAATTTTAACGGGCATTATAAAAATTACACTAAAGGTAGGTGCTGAGTCTTGTATTTCCGAGAAAATTATATACCGTAGTACATGCCTGTGGGCACACGTTCAATTGAAATTCACATGCATATACATACCTGTAATTATTACCAATGTCATTGAACAAATATTGTTGTTCTACTTTAGACATTACTGGAATGTGTGAGACTACGAATTTTCAGTAAATTTGGTTTACAACAAGTTCAAGTTGACACGCATTATCTTCAAGTTTATCTCTGGAGATTTGTCTCTGATGAAAAGTAAGACTTTTTCAATGTACGAAATGTAAAATATCAAATACGACAATGAGGTCTTTTACGGATAGCCAGTCCGTTGGCTCATTAATTATTCATGAATTTGAGAAGGCATGGTATTGGTGTGGCGTGAACTGTATGGCCCAGTGTAATATAGTATGGTATGATATGGTATTTTATGGTATGTTGTATGGCATGGTATGGTATGGTATTGGATGGTATGGTATGGTATGGTGTGGTATGACATGGTATGGTATGGTATTGGATGGTATGGTATGGTATTGGATGGTATGGTATTGGATGGTATGGTGTGGTATGACATGGTATGGTATTGGATGGTATGGTATGGTATGGTATTGGATGGTATGGTATGGTATGGTATGGTATTGGATGGTATGGTATGGTATTGGATGGTATGGTATGGTATGGTATTGGATGGTATGGTATGGTATTGGATGGTATGGTATGGTATTGGATGGTATGGTATGGTATTGGATGGTATGGTATTGGATGGTATGGTATGGTATTGGATGGTATGGTATTGGATGGTATGGTATGGGATGGTATGGTATGGTATTGGATGGTATGGTATGGTATGGTATGGTATTGGATGGTATGGTATGGTATTGGATGGTATGGTATTAATTGGATGGTATGGTATGGTATTGGATGGTATGGTATTGGATGGTATGGTATTGGATGGTATGGTATTGGATGGTATGGTATGGTATTGGATGGTGTGGTATTGGATGGTATGATATGGTATGGTATATGGTATGATATATGGTATATGGTGTATGGTATGGCATGGTATGGTATGACATGGTATGGTATTGGATGGTATGGTATGGTATTGGATGGTATGGTATGGTATTGGATGGTATGGTATTGGATGGTATGGTATGGTATTGGATGGTATGGTATTGGATGGTATGGTATGGTATGGTATTGGATGGTATGGTATTGGATGGTATGGTATGGTATGGTATTGGATGGTGTGGTATTGGATGGTATGATATGGTATGGTATGGTATATGGTATATGGTATGGTATGGTATGGCATGGTATGGTATGGTATGACATGGTATGGTATGACATGGTATGGTATTGGATGGTGTGGTATTGGATGGTATGATATGGTATGGTATATGGTATGGTATGGTATATGGTATGGTATATGGTATGGGATGGGATGGTATGGTATTGGATGGTATGGTATGGTATGACATGCCAATAATGAATGTTCATCAATGCAATGGTAAAGAATATTTTTATGAG